>CM069909.1:112669086-113363836 GCA_036172215.1 Camellia granthamiana | reverse complement strand
GTACAAGAATTAGAGGTTAAATACATACCTAAAGCTTGAATTTAGTGTTCTACTTCGCAAATTTCTTCAATTCCTCTTCTCTTCACAATTCTTCTTCTCTCCCTCTCTCTAGAGTTGCTCTCTCTTTCTCTCTAAAGTTTCAGCTCAAAGATATAGAAATGAACTCAATTCTCCTCTCTTATATTATATATATAGGTAGGATTAGCTTAAGTTAATTAAGTAAGCTTAAGGCTAATTAATCCCACTTAATTCTAGTTGATTCCTTCTAATTAATTTTAATCTAAATCAAATTATAATTAAACTTCCCAAAAGGTTCCAAATATTCAAATTAGCCTATTAAACTTGACAATTTCGGTTTCTGAATTCATTTAGACCTTCAATTTCTGCATTGAAATAGGTATTCTAATAGATATTCCATAATTCGGACAGATAAATACAAATTAAGCACATAACACACATTTAAACACTCAAATTTCACATAATAATATAAGTGCAATAATAATATGCATGTTGGGGTCGTCACATGGTTGATCTTGTTACCATATCAAATTCATTTGTTTGCTTCAGTTTGTGGTTACTTACGAAAATTCTAAATGTTTTTGTGACCTTTCATGTGTTGGCCAAGAATTGGCATTGGATTTTATTCCTTGCTTCTTATGAACTTCATTAATGTGTTTGCCGAGAATTGGCATTGGAGATTCTTTGCTTCTTATTTACTTTCCATCTGTGGCCCATGTTGTTAGTTATTGGAGTGCTTTATTAGCTTTTATCAAAATGATGTCTTCTTTTATTCTAGTTAGGGCTTTGCAAATATTGAAGAGCTCACTGGGGCTCCCCCTTCGTTTTGGGTGGAATGGTGATCCATGCGTACCGCAACAACATCCATGGAGTGGAGCAAATTGTCAATTTGACGTAACTAGCGGCAAATGGGTTATTGACGGACTGTTCGTTCTTAATCTTATGCTTCATATCACATTATTTTCATTCCTTTTGTGATCATTACTGCCATCTATATGTCATCTTGTCATGTGTTCATGCTGCTAGTTACTAAATTTTTCTCAAGGAAAAAAAAACCATGAACTTAGGACTAATCTTTTGCTTTTGCATTAGTTCTCTGCTGCAAACACTCTGATGCCACTGCATTCAAGTTTCTGAATGCTATCAGTGAATGGATATAGTAATCTATTTGACTGTAATTGGCTTTCCTTTCTCAGTTGTATGATTTTATTATTGGTTGGCTTGATAATTATTCTGTATAAAACCAAAATTATAGTTTCATACGATTTAAAGACTCCTCTACGGATGGGTGGAAATTGTTTCATTTATTAAAACTATGATTAACTATACAATTAGACTTAACTTTGACAGAGCCTATATCCCCAATCATTTTAGGCTACTTGCTTTTCCACTTTACTCTATCCCATTGAGAAAAGTCTTATCCTTAGCACTTTGTATAGGCCACGTGGAAAGTCTTATCTATTTTACAAATAGTTTTTTTTTGTGCGTGTGTGACTTGTCTTGGGCTTTTCCCTTTCTGTTTTAGAATTTATTTAGCAATATCATTTTCAGTCTGCTCCCTTCATCATTAATATTGACTGCTTCAAGCTAATAGAAACATTAGTAGGCCTCTTTTGGCTGTCAACTTTTGTTTTGTCATAGTAATTTGTAAGTTTGCATATATTATAATCATATATTCTATCATAGTTTAGCTTAGTGTAAAGGGATTTGTGGTATTTTGTTGTAATTTAAACTTACATCTATCCCCACTCCTAGGGGTGCAACATGGGTGGGCTCAACTCGAGTCTAGCTTGAAATTTTTGAGGGCTTGGGCAACATATTTTTGAATAAGGCAAGGGCTTGGGTAGAGATAAAACAAGCTAAGCTCAGAAGCCCAAATTAAATTTGGGTGGACTTGGACAAAGACGAAACAAGCTGAGCAACCAGTAGCCCAAGTTGTATATCTAAATTTATAAAAAATATACATATAAATTATTAGCAATTAGATGATGTAAAAATAATTTAGATTGTCAAATCATATTCACTACATATATCAAAAAAGAAAAATATTCACTACATATTATATATACACAAGTAACACAACACAAAACTTACCTTTTTCTTTTTTCAGTTGGAAATTGAGGTTATGGGTTCAAGTCTCTGAGTAACCACTTTGTGCACTATGTCAAAAGTTAGGTGTATACCCAATCTTTTCCCTCCCAAACACACATTGATGTGTGTTATTTAGGCGTTGTTTTTTAGTTAGAAATTGCAAAGACTACCACATCGGCACATTAGTTCTTTAATTCTTATCTTTCTCTTCTCCATCTTTCTAACATCATATAAATGTTTTGTTTTGACGTTATTATTAATGATTTTACCCCAAAAATGTTAATAGAATCCAATTTTAAAAAATTAATCAACCTAAAAAAAAAACCCTCAAATTTATGTGCATTTTGGGAGATTCGGGCATAGCTTGGGTCAGGCTAGGATAGATAACCTCGAGTTGCAATTCAGGCTTAGACGGGCCTAAGCAACTCTCAGCAAAACATGGATTGGGCTTAGACAACCTCTCTGCCTGACTGAACCCGCTTGAGTTGCACCTCTACCACTCCTATTTTGACTACCAAATAATGTACTGTTGAAAATTGATTCTCAGGACAAGACATAATGCTGAATATACCATGTTAGCTCAGAAGTAGTTGAAGGATCCAATGGCAACCATAGATGTCAGTCTAAATGGCAACCTAGTAGTGAATGAAAAAATATCACTGCCCTAATCACTGTTAGATCACCAGCTGTCCCCAAAACTAAAGCTGTTGGGACAGGGGTCCAACAATGCATATGGAAGTTCTGCAACACCCTCCCTCACATGCAACCTCGTTTTGCATGTGGAGATGCAAACTTCCAAACATGTAGACAAACAAAAAGCAAATGGGAAAACAAATGCAACTAGAAAGACTTGAACCCAAGACCTCTTCTAAGATGTTAGGAAAGGGGCACAACAATATGTATCAAGCTCTACACAAGGTTGTTAAAAGTGGGATCCTAGGTAGGCTCGTTGGGAGAGACTTGTGGATTGGATCGTAGAATCGGATCAAATATCGTAAGATTCTACTTTTAATGTAAAATAAAATGATAAATTATCTTTAATGATAAAGTATGTTAAATAATTGTAAAATGATTAAAGAAAAATGATTAATTTGATATAATACATCTTTTATGTTATCATAAATTAGAAGAAATGTTTGTAGAAAGAATTTATAGTCAAATTTCTTATATAGATATACACATATACATACATATGTAAGAAATAAATAATAAGAATTTTTTTTTGGTAGGATCGGGGTCGTAGAATCGGGATTCTACATGATTTTATGACTAGGATCATAGTCATCTTAAGATCCTACTAAATTTAAGATCCTAGTGTGATCCGGATTGTTTGGCCCAACTAGAGATCTGGATCGGGATTCTGATAACCATGGTTCTACAATAATCACCACTTGGGCTGTTGCATATAGTTTCTTGCAGCTTTGAACATGCACAAGGTTTATGGAGTAAATCCATTGAACTATTGTGTTTAGGACCTTAAACTATATATTTTATAAAATATCATGTCAATAGTATTACTAGTAATATATATAGTCAAACAAAAAGATGCAATTGTTGAAAACAAAGATTCTTGTAGATCAATGAGTGAAAAAAGAAAAAGAAAAAAAGAAGAGCACACTTTCATTGTATGGCCTGTTGGTTTTATGCATAACAGGAGTGTAGCTTTAAATATCACCATAGCTTTTGAGTTGAATACTAGAGTACTGTGAACATTTTGGAGAATAGACTAGAACTTCTTTGCCATTGCAAATGCAAGACTTAATAAGAGTACAATCAGTTCCTAAAGACTTTCATAATATCATCATAATTGAGCTTGGGTACTTTGGATTCTCCAAATTTTGGAGATTTTTTAGGATCCTCTCCCATTTATACTTCCTTTACACATATAAAATTACATCTTCTCTTGCTAGTTCCAATCTCTACCAATGCCCTTTTCAACCTTGCTATTGTATGTGTGATTCCATTTCTTTCATTTGCTCTTGCGTATCATTGAAGTCCTTGGTGTTTTTACATGTGAACACCATCTCAATTTGGTCTCCTCTCATGTCTCCGATTGGGATGCCCTCTAACTTACCAATAGCCATCAATGTCCTCAACAATCGGCGACCAAAACTAGGGAATGACATTTTTTTCCCCTTTTCTTAATTCATTTCTAATACACTTTCATGTGTCTACAGACTCTACACTAATTTGACTTAGCATCCTTGTCAGCATTTAGCAATAAAGGGAGTTTTTTCTTTTTCTTTCTTTATTATTAATTTTTTTTTTTTTTTTGTGTGCTGAACTGTAACTAATGTACAAAAGATACTTTCAGCATTTTGGGCTGAGTATTTCTTTAGCAGAAACTTTCTCATTTTTGTTTTTCTTATTCAGTGTGCTTCTTTGACTCCTGCATTATTTGCCTTTCGTTTTCTTGTAAGTTGTCTGTAACTGTCTTTATTGAATAGAAGTTTCTGAGAGGTGTGCCTTCTTGTCCTAATGAAACGAGCAACACATATTGAGTTGTCAACTCTTAAGAGGGCTCTTCTTGCTAGGGGTAAATCCTCCTTATAAGGATGAGGAAGGGATTTCAGAAGTTAGGCAAGGGGTGATTTGGGATAAAAGCTCTTAACCCCAGTTGGGTAGTGGATTGCATTGGGATATTGCCAGACCTTCCTTATCCAGCCCGCGAAGATGCTTACGTAGTATGCCACATGGACTCTTTTGTACATGTGAAGTACCCATGTCAGACATGACACTGTATAGTTGGGGTTTGGAACATCTGTGTGATGTCAAGTCATACATGCACCAAAAACGTATGTGATCACTGTTCAAATTTTCATTGTAATTATACACAACTTTTGTAATATGTTCATTTATTACATGGTTGCTTCATGTTGACTAAAGTTTCCATGCTGGAGTCTCTATATTTACATAAACACACATTTTTACCCTAAGAAATGAAAGAAAAATAATAAAAAATTTACATGTTTACTGATGTGCCCGTGTTCTTTGACTTGGGGTATATATATAACTCCAATGTCTATTTTGTCCATGTAAAATAGATCCTCTATTATAGTGCATGCAGCTTGCCACCCAAACCTGTGTTTGCTTGTTTTATCAAGGCAATATATCAGCAGTATAAGGTTCTGACAAAATTTTGATGTGGGACAGTGGATTTCAAAGTAAATGTGGTAAACAACTTGTTCAATATGTTCCATTCAGGGTGCAGATAACAGAATTAATTAGTGTCATATGGACCTAACTAGGGGAAAGAAGACAGATTTTTAGTCCCACTTTAGTTGTAAGAAGAGACAAGAGGCCACCACTTCTCAACGAAATGTGAACCCTATTACTCCTCTCCTTGTCAAGATTTAAGACAATTTCTGATCATGTGGGTGTCAGTTTTGCTGCGAGGCCACTTGGTGTCTGAGTTGAATTTTAAAATTGTGCTCCCATGATTGTCAGTCAGATTTGCATACACTCTTATGAATGGTTCATTCTTAGATTTTCCTGTAGGGCGCTATCGTGGGAGTTCTTCTCTTCTAAATGTAGCGGCTGGAAGAATTTGGCATAGATCTTGTTTTGTGAGTCTGCTCAATGCCTCTTATAAAAGAATGTCGCAGAACATTTGGAGATTCCATTTAAAGTTTTGGTGCATTGTTTTTGGTCCTGCTTTGGTTTTTTGAGTTTATCCTTTTGTGAGTAAATATGTCCTACCCTGGTAATGACTGTTTGCAACTTTGGTTGTCTTTTCTCATGGCATGAAAATCCAATATTTATGAGCCATGCAATTGCTTTTACTATGTTTTGTAATCATTATTATTTTTTTTTCTTCTAGTTTTTGTTTGCCCATTTTTTGTTGTTCGTGCTGCTCAACCCAAATTCTAGCACGTTTTGCAGACCAACTTTGTTTTTATTAAAAGTACTTTTTTGTGTGCTTGAATGGAAAACTTCCTACAATACTTGTTGACAAATTAAAGTCATTTTAATTTGCTAGTAATTAAACTGTTCTCTATTGATAAATATATATATTGTTGTCTTGTCAAATATCATTTTCTGAGATGTATGTATCTCCTGGTAGGTTGATGACTGTAGAATGGTTCATCTGAGGCTTGATATATTAAAAAATTAGTGCATCCATTACTTTGTTTGCATGGTTTTGACTAACTACTTATGATCTGCATGTCCAGGGGTCTCGACAACCAAGGTTTGAGTGGGTTCTTGCCAAATGAAACATCACTACTGCATCATCTGCAGAGCATGTAAGCATTTACTAGAATTCATTCTCAACTTTATTCGTAGGTTGATGGTGAATGTGTGCTCTAGGAACCTTATTCAATTTGCAACTAAAAGACTTAATGTGACCAAAAGCACCACAATGATGACAAACATGATTAAACTTGGATGATTTTACCGTAGCATCTGTGGTGTTGGTTTTCTTGAGAGATGTCTTTGCTTGGTCCATGATGCTTGCTAGCCTTGTTGATGTAGAGCACTCAAGTTAAAAACTAACACAACATATACAATGACTTGAACATCAACTCAAACAAAAATTACTACTACATTAGGATTCATTTGGTCAATGGGATTGCCAACAATATAAGACTAACAGGAAAATTTTGAAATTCCATTTTTCTGTCATAAGGATAATGACAATGATATGCTATATTAGTAGCTTTTGTTTGTCATACTAAAATTTAAAAAATGTACTTGCACTATGTCACCCCAATACTACATCAACTGCTGTTGACCTTGATGAAGTGATATAGATACTACTATTGACTGAACATAACTTCATAGCTTGTTCTCATTATCTCTCATCTTAACTTGTACATTTTCAGGAACTTGAGTGGAAACGGCATTCATGGGTCCATTCCATCTTCACTTGGAACAATAACAAGTTTAGTGATGTTGTAAGTATGATTAAAATTATTGGTATCTACTTAAGCGCTATTGACTCCTTTCCTTTGGTATCTGCTCTGTTATTATTAAATGATATAAGACATGGAAAAGGCCTATCAACATGCCACTGACATTAATCAAAGTGTGATAATGTAGTATTTCGGATTGAGTGATAATTGAAATTTTATTCTTCTGTTTCAAAACAACTAGGGGGTGGGTTGTTTGTTTTATTTAATAATACCTTGGTTTAACCAAACCAAACCAATTAAGTGAATATGAATATATTTTTATTTTTTTGCCATTCTACTCTCATCAAAATACATGTTCAGCTGAACTTTTTCCCCAAACTTTCCTATTTCACTAAAATGACTCTTAAAATTTTGTAGTACCCATGTTCAATCAGCTACAATTTCTCTTAGAGCATCTCCAATGGTTTATCAGATTTTTCATCAAATCTGAGTAAAAAAAATAACGATTTCCTCTATTTGATATCACCTGTTCCAACGGAGAAATTTAGCTTTTCATTAAACTACCAGTCGACCGAGCGGACGACCGGCCAATGCAAAAAATGAAAAACTGAGAAAACAAAGAGGTGGTCGACCGGGTGGTCAACCTCCTAGTGTAAAATTTTCCCAAAATTTGCTTAAGGTGGTCATCCGGGAGGACGTCCGGCCGGTCGTCCGGTGGGACCCACCTCCAATGTAAACGCACAGTGTTTTAGTGAAATCTACCCAGCTCCTCAATTTGGTGAAATTTTTGGGCGATTCTCATTTTGATATCAATTTGATGAAACTGTTAGAGCCAAAAAAGTTGCTTTTTTCCACCAAATTCAAATTTGGTGATGGTTTTGCTTAACCATTGGAGATGGTCTTATTCCATTGCCAATATCTCAAGTGTAATTGTTTTTTTGCCATAAAGTGTAATTGTTAGACTCTCCTATATTTCATTGGATCTAAAATGTAACCAGTTCAGCTGCAAAATCTTCAGAATCGCTTGAAACCAGATGTTATAAACTCGTTACATGTCTTGGCTTGAATTTCTATTGCAATCGTTCTTGTGGATGGGGATGGGACTGATAAGTTGGTCCCCCTCTTGTTTCTTTTTCGCTCATTCTGCTTATTGATGCAATTCATACAGCATCGTCTTTCTTTCTTTCTTTCTTTTTTTCTTGAATTACTTTTCTAATAAAGAAAGAACACTTGTTCAGTTCAAGAAGAGTGCAAAAGTTGCCAAAAATGTTTAAAAATTTATGTCCAAAAGATAAGTTCCCCAGGTGAATATTAATTAAAATTTATATATTAGTTAGTTCTCTTTCCACATAGCTTGGTATACCTCAGCTTGTATGCATTTCCAAGATATCCAGAATTAAGACTGGCAAGGATATGGATGTTCTGTTGTTTGTAGGGTCAATTAGAGTGATGCTTATGTTACAATTAGTTCATAAAGTAAAAAGGGGAGCCCCAATGCATGAGGTTCCCACCACTATGGGGTCTAGGAAAGGTAAGATGTAAGCAGTCTTACCCTCGCATGCGAAGATACTACTTCCATGCCTGAACCCATGATGCCCAAGTCACAATGGAGAAGCCTTACCATTGCACCCAAGATTAGTTTATAAACTATGTACTTGTTATCTTCATAAATAAATGGATAAAAAGATAGGTTAAAAAGGCAAGTTTGATGGGCCACGAAGCTGGATTAGGCTTGGAAACAACACACTGTGAATCATTTTCAAGTTCCTACTTTATTGCTCTTAGAAAGTGCAATGTGAAGCATTGCAGAATAGTGGAATCATAAATTGATTCTGAAGTCAGATATGGTAGATTGTAATGGAACAAATAATGATATTGAAGAAAATAAATTGCTTTGTTGAGAAGTGTATGACTCAAGCCGTATGGATTTTCATTCCACAGACAGTTGGTGGTTCTTTTTTCTTTCAGTTATTCTGTTAATATAATTTCTGAAGACATGTCTGTATCACAGGGACCTCTCCTATAATTCTTTCAATGGATCAATTCCTGAAAGCCTTGGACAGTTGACTTCATTACGAACACTGTAAGATCTTACTCGTGTCTGATTACGATGAAATGAGAATACACAAAATGGCTTTCTAATCTATGTAATCTCGGTGCAGGAATCTCAATAGCAACTCCCTCTCTGGAAGAGTGCCAGCAGCACTTGGAGGAAGGCTTTTACATGGGGCGAGCTTCAAGTATGTTCATGCCTTGATACAAAACTTGACACAAAAATATATACATTAGGGAAATAGGATATTTATGAGATGTGTTCTGCATCGGATACTTACTGTGGATGCATGCAGCTTTACTGATAATGCAGGCCTTTGTGGTATTCCTGGACTACCAACATGTGGGCCCCACCTCTCCGCTGGTGCAAAAATTGGCATTGTATTAGGTTCATGTGTCACACTCTTACTTATTTTGACCTTCTTAATGTGTTGGTGGAAAAGGCGGCAGAATATTATCCGAGCTCAGAGAATTGCAGGTAAAGATATCCAGGCTAAGATCAAAGAGATATGAAACAACATGGTATACTGTTAAAAATGTTTTTAGCAGTGAACCCCTTGGGAATTTGTTATGGAAATGTAAATAGCAGAGAACGTGATGGTGGTTATATAAGAAAATCACTAGTATAACATATTTTCACCATTAGGGCTGCAAATGAATTGAGTTGTTTGTGAGCTTTGCTCGGCTTATTAAGTATATAAATGAGCTTGAATTATATTTCTTCGCTCATTTATATTTTTATTTAAATAATAGAATAAATATATTATTTATATATAAAACAATGTAAAAATGTGTTATAGATGCATATTTAATATATAATGATATTTAACGAGTTGACCGAGCTTGATTATTGAGCTCGATAAACAAACGAGCCGAGCTCGAGCCCTGCAAAAGCTCAATTCGGCTCGTTTGTAGCCCTAATCACCATTGTCACCACCAACACCCCCTGCACAAACATTCATGATTCGGGCGTACAAGTTGCTCTTCCATAACTTATTGGTTAATTTTTTCCGTTGTCTGTTTTGTGCAGCAAGAGATGCCCCGTATGCAAAAGCAAGGACCCATTTCTCTCGCGATGTGCAAATGACCAGGCATCACGGGCATGAACATACACGGACAGCTGTTGAGAATGGTCCAAGCTTACTTTCATAATCAGTGAACCATTTCTCTGAGATCCTATGCATTTGAAATTTGCTCCTGTTTTTGTTGCTGGATGCTGAAGAAGCCTCCTACAGGTCTTTTTGATCTTGTTTTCTTGCATTTGAGGATGTGAATGGATTTCTGTTCCATTTTTTTCCTCCCTCAAAATCTTCTTTCAGGTATCCTGGAAAAGTCACATAATCACACTCTAGAAGATTAATTTTCTACTTGTATACAGCAGATTGGCATATATTGTACATTGTTTCCAATCTTGATTCAGTTTTGGCCAAATATGTTATAAAAAAATTTTAAAAAAAATCTTATTGTAATATAATTTTCAGTAAAAAAGTACAATGAAGATGTTTCTATGTTGCTCCATAAAGTCATATGACATCACTGTTGCAAATGACGTTAGGACGTTGAGGCGTAGGTATTTTAAATTTCAAATTTTAATATTTAATAAATAAATTAAATATTTTAAAATAATAAAAAAATATAAATAAAATTAAATATGAAGATATAAATACTTTTCGCCTTAAGGCCTCGATCATTTTAATGCATAGAAGGAAATTTTATTTCACTGAAAGTGAATGATATTCTTAATTTCAGTGATTGAGCTTCTCATTTGACAATCAATTGTGCTTTTATGTTTAAACAATCTAATAGACTAAATCCCTATTTGGTAGGGCGGTGGGAAAGTGCTTATAACTTATGCCTAAACAGCTTATAACTTATAACTTTCAGCTTAAGTTGATTTCCAACTTATTCTTAAAGCATCTCCTGCCTCACTCAAAGAATAAGCTGATTTCTGACTTCCACAAAGCTATAAGCTATAAGCTAAATCAAACACATCAAAATAATTTAAATTAAGCTGAAAGTTGAAATAAGCTGTAAATAATTTCTGCCAAACAGGCAGTAAGTTTAACAAAGGCCCAAGGTAACATTTACATGTGCGTATTCCTCACATGTTTATGCGCAAAGAGTAATGTTAGGTATCATGAAAAAAATATCATAAAAATGATCATAAAAGATTTTCCACCGTTAGATTACAAATACAAGAAAACACTATACACTAATCAAAGGAGGAGAAATCTTTATGAAAGATTTCATGATATTTTTTTATGATTCCTAGTATTATTCATACGTAAAAAGTGTACAAAGTGCACTTAAGGAGCATGTCTCAAATTGTGATGCACAAGCCTTTAGGGAGTAATTTTCAAAAATTAAAGTCTTAATGCGTTTTACCTAATTTCAAGGCAAGGCGAGCATCGAGGCAAGTTTCAGGAAAGTCTTTTAAAACTCTGGTTGCAATCTTCTTTTTTCTGCTTTCTGCTTTTAGGTAAGGTTTGGTTCCACGTGAATACAAGGTAGATCAAAATGATCATTTAATTAAAAATGTTCATTTTTTATTCTTTTTTGACTGCATTCATTTTATCGACTCGAATCTTAAACTTATGACTTTTTTATTAAGTGAATGGTTGGTTATTCCATAGGGGCATTTATGCAATGATTTTTTCATTCTATTTAACTGTGATAGAAAGTGAATCGATAAGTAATAGAAACGGAGGAAAAGTAGGTTTGTTTTTTTAGTATGTATTTGGTTAGTAGAAACTTATCTCAAGATTTAAAAAATAAATAATCCCGAATATATAAGATTATATTGTTTTGGGGTACGATAACTTAGCCGAAAATAAGAATATGTCTGAAAATAATTAAAATATCCTCCACAAAATTAGGTTTGCAATCAAAGATACCCTTCATGTGCCAATGACTTTATATTTTAATCTTTTGTGTTTGGTTGGAAAAATTGATGAGAGAAATGAAAAAAAAAAAATGTAATTTCACTTTTTGTTTGGTTATAATGAAAAATTCAAGAGAAAAAAGAAAAGAAAGTGAGGGAAAAATGCAATCCTACTTTTTGCCTTTTGGATTTAGGTTCCCCCTCCCCCCCCCCCCCAAATTTCTCAACTCAACCAAATATAGTTTGGAATTTGAATTCTATCAATTCTTTGTCTTTTTTTTTTTCCTTTTCATTTTCATTTCCCTCATCAATACTCCAACCAAACACAATCTAAAAGAAAATAAAAGATATTAATATCTCTGAAGTAGAAGTTGATCAGATATAAATAACAATATGTTAATTATATTTGTTTTTTAACAAAATAGATGGTAAGCATGATATCGAAAAATATGCTATTTTTTTTTTTTTCTTTCTTTCAAACAAATATGATCCAATATGTGACTGCTAATTTTTAATCAATATAATTTTTTTATATAGATAATTTATTTAAGAGACATTAAAATTTAAACATTTTGAATCATTGAGGTAAACCTAAAATAAACTCGTAAAATACTAAGCTGAATCCTCTAGTCCAGATAGTAAATCAGAGAAAAGCCTCTCTAAAATAGCCATTAATGTATATACGTCCTTTTTATTTTTCTGAGAAATTATAAAAAAGCAATCCAAGGTTTGACTCCAATAATAAATCAAATATTAACTTTTTAATTATTTCAATTCAAATTTAGAACTTTTAAATGATATTAATTCGAATCATCGGTTTGTATTGGTAAAGAAGGATAATTTAGATAATTTAAAATTTTTTTTTTCTATCCTGTCTTCCTAATCTATAGCCACTATTGTCGTCCAACATCACCAACGAAAAGTCATTAAAATTTTTAAATTCTTCATGTTTTGTTAGTTAACATACAGTTAAATATGATATCATTTTAAAAATTAAAATTTTAAATTAAAATAATTTCAAGAAATTAGAATCTAATTAGTTACCGAATCAAAGCCTCCTAATTGCTTTTGGGCGGGTCATATAAGTAGGGCATGTAGGGTTGAGCTGGTCTCAAACTTGTAGGGCTAAGTATTTCTCGTTTTCATTTCTATAATTATTTTTTCAATGAGGGATTATTTAGTGGTATTGAAGTATTAATCCATATTATTTATCACTTGATATTTGTCAAATTATTCTCTAAAAATTTAACAGAAAGTATTAAGTCACACTGCTTTAATTAATAAATATCAAGTTAGAGAATCACATGCTATTAGCCCCCATAACTAAAGTTAATTTCTCAACTTGATTACATTATAGGGATGGACGTTTGCGTTAAAAAAAATCTTTCTTTGAAATTAAAGAGTTGATTAAATATTTTAACAATTTTAAATTAGGGTGCAGCTTGTCTCCAGTACTTAATCGAATTGGACGATGTTGTTCAGCTCGTGAGAGTCCACCACGGATCCCGTTTTGATAATCTGAACCATCAATGTATAGAACTCGTCGAGTACTATATGTCTGTAAAAAATCACGTGGATCGAATATCGATAGCTATGTGATCAAATCAGTTTTGTATAAAAAAAAAATAGACGGTGAACAAATTACAAGTTGACAAAAAATTGATTTTTTACAAACATATAGTACTCGGCGAATTCTACATAATCAATGGTTCGGATTATCAAAACGGAACCCGTGGTGGGCTCTCACGGGCCGAACAGTACCGTTTAGTCCGATTAACCTCTTTAAGGGAGCAGCTTGCCTCCAGTCCTTAATCGGACTGGACGGTGTTGTTGGCCCATGAGAGCCCACCACGGATTCAGTTTTGATAATCCAAATCGTTCAATGTGTAGAACTCATCGAGTATTATATGCCTATAAAAAATCATGTTGATCAGATATCGATAGTTATGTGATCAAATCAGTTTTGTATATAAAAAAAAAAAATGGACTGTTAACAAATTAACGATTGACAAAAAACTGATAAGATGAGATAGATATTGATATCCGATTAACGTGATTTTTTATAGACATATAGTACTCGACGAGTTTTACATATTAAACGATTCAGATTATCAAAACGGGACTCGTGATGCCGAACAACTCCGTTCAATTCAATTAAAAATTGGAGGCAAGCTGCTCCCTTAAATTAACTATTTGAACTGGTAAACTGATTAGAAACCCCAACCCCACCCACCCCAACCCCCCTACCACAGAGTAAAAGATATAATGTAATCTTATGTTTTATAGTGTTGAATAAAAAAAAAAATATTTTAAATCTTGACACAAAATTCATAAATTAATTGAATATATATTATTCAAAATAACATTTCACAAATTAATATACAAAATAATTAAATTTTAAAAAATGCCATGAAAATGAGGGGATGGTTGTCATTTGATTAACGATATTAGGATTAGGAAGAAATTACGTGCACATAAATGTAAGATGATTTTTTATATATACGAGTGATGTTACGTTTCAGTAAAGAAATAAAATTTTTAGGAAGATTTCCACTATTAAATTAGTTTCTGGTTTTTATTATATGTTATGCAATCATATACACTTAGGTTTCGTTTGGAAAGTAAAAGTTGGAGTTATTTTAGTTATTTTAGTCACAAAAATAAAAATAATTTTTTTAGCCCAATAAGACAAAATATCACATCCAACTCATAATAAATACATTTTTTCTCTCACAAAAAAGTTTAAAAAGTCAAAAAGCCTAAAGCCCTTTTCAAATTAGGCTTTTTAGCCACAAATTAAAATAGTCAAAAAAGTAAAAAAATTAAAAAATCAACCCACTTCCCAAACGAACCCTTAATCTGTCAATCATAAAGCATTATAAGACAAAATTAGGTTTCTACTGTTTGTAAATTAAGATTTCAAAATTACAACATATTTACATTAAGATAATCACTTTTCTTGTTTTGTTACCACACCACACTAGATTATTTTTAAAAGGTTTGATGAAATTTTTCTTCATATTTTTTTTATGTGATCTAACATAAAAATATCCTTACCCAACATAAGAGATTTATTTTTTTATTTTTTTTTCATAGGCCCTAATTTATAATTTTAGGGCTACATTTTTGAAACTTCCCAAAGAGATTTTCTTACGTTTTTGAACATTTTATCTAAAAACGTGACTTTTTACTACGCTTCCAAAATGACACATACTCTATACATATACACATACACATATTGGATCGATTTGTAGATGTGTTGACAAATTCTAACCCACAACCAGCCCAACATAATTGTGGAGTTGTTTGGCAAGTTTTTTTTGACTTTTTTTTTTTTTGTTTTTTTTAATATTAAAATAGTTAATAAATATAAAATAAGTTAAAATAATTAAAAAATAAAATGTCATATTTAATTATATCATCTCAATTTTCTTTTATAACCATCAAATTAACTATAAAAAAAAGCTAACCAACTTTTCAAATACAATTTTTTAAAATCAAACTAAAATAGTTAAAAATAAAAAAAATCAATTAAAATAGGGGAGAAGCACCAATAAATCCTGAATTAGTAAACTTGTAGACTGATTAGTCCTGTCTTTTTTCTGTTGAACCGATAGGTCCTAATGTTTGGGTAATGTCAACGTTATCCTCAGTAAATTGTATTTGAAAGTTTTGAATAGGGGGGGGCGAAAATTGGTATTTAGTATTGGGTGAATTACCGATTTAGACATGGAGCGCACTATAGGCGTTTTTACCTTTTCCCCTCGTTTTCCATTGAATGTTCTAGTCTCTGTGAGGAAACATCGACGTTTCACATTTCCAATCTTGAAACATTGCAATTCCTGATGTTTGAAACTGAAATTAGGGATTCGAGTATATCTAAATCTGAGCGCGACGTTACAACATTGTGTTTGTGCCAAACATCATGGCCATGATCAAACCCTACAACATCATTCGTTCCATCATCAACATCAGCGACATCCACCACCACCGTATCCTCCCTCACGACGACCACCACCACCGGGGGAACCCGCCGCCTCCGCCACCACCGCTTCCCGCGCGACTGGGCCTTGTCGACGGTGATGTTGCTCCCGTCAAGATCCCAGATCTGATCTCTGCGACGTGTGGATCAAACGGACCTTCGAACGATTACATCACCGAACTGAGAGAAAGTGGTGGTTCGCGTCCGAGATCGGATCGCAGTCCATCTCAGTAGACATTCTTTTCGATCTGTTTGGGAAGAGGCTTCGCAAAATTACATCACCGAACTCCGATCTGTTTGGGGTTTCGGGTACTTTGATTGAATTGGAAATGGAGTTGAGAGGGGATTGTTTTTGGTTCGTTTTGATCATCGTCGTCATCGGAAAGAATGTCTACTGAGATGGGCTGAGACATCTGAGTTCGGTGATGTAAAATTATTGATGTAAAATTACCGATTACATCACCGATCTGTTTGGGAAGAGGCTTCGCAAAATTATTGATGATGTCGATGCTGTTCAACAAATCAAGAAAATGTAGTTGATGATGTTCAATGTTGTAGTTGATGTAGTTGATGATGTTCAACATCATCATACATCATCAACAAATCAAAAAAATGGAGCATTTCGGATGATGTCGACGATGTTCAATGTTAGTGATGTGTGATAATGTTTGATGATATTTTATGATGTTGGTGATGTTGATATGATGTCTGGTAATATTGATGGTAATGTTGATGATGTTTTGATGATGTTGGTATAGTTAATGTTACTAATGTAGTTAATGTTTGGATGATGTAATTGATGTTGAAAGGGTACATAGGTAAAGCCTCACCAAAACAAATCAAAAGGGAATATTCTTTAGGACCAAATGGTTTATAAGAAAAAACACAGGACTAAATGGAGTAACATTCTCTCAATTGGGATTTACCAGTAATTTTTTCCTTAAAATAGTCAACTTTTCAAACCAACTTTCTATAGCCTACATAACTTAAGGTTGTTTTGAGAAGATAGTTAAAAATTAATTTTTTAATTTTATGATTTTTTTAAAAAAATATATAAAAAAATAAAAGATAATATCACCCAAAATAGATTGTAAAGTTAAAAGTAACTTTTTACTTTGTCCCCAGAAGAGGCCTTAATTCGCAGATTTTGGTTTGAATCAATTTGATTGATGCGGTTTAATAGTTTGACAATGTTTTATAACACAACCAAAATAAAATAAATATTAATATTATGATAATATATATACATATATATTTGTATTTTATTTAGGATTTAATTTATGAACATTATATTAATGGTTTAATAAATACCACTATTCATGTTTATTATTAACATGATAATATATGGGGAGACTTACCAGCTAGTCCCATAGAAATAGCTTAATACCAGTCAAGTCCTGGCCTATTTCCATTTCCAATTTTACCCCTCAATATCACACCACACGCGTGAAGCAAAGAAGCCGTCATGAGCTCTTCCCTGCGCGCATGACACATACGCGCCTTTTCAAGGGTTCTGTTTCAGACAAACGTGTGAAGATTTGGAATCCATTCTGAGGCGATTTCCGATTTGGAGAAAAAAACAAATGAAGAGATTTTCGACAAATCTCCCATCGTTTCCAAAGAAATCGCCAACTGTTTTCATACCGATTCCAAAAAGATCCCCAGCAAATCTTCTACCATTTCGATCTATATTCCGAGTCGGACATTTACTCTCCCTGCTTAGTTCATCTTCAACATACATGCCAATCAAACGTGAATCGTACTCATATTCCCTTTTTTCATAACTATAATTAAGTGATAAAATTTGACTTGAAGTTATTTTCAATGTATACGATATCAGTGATATTCAACTTCATAATAATCACATCTTCATGTTCATTTACTATACAATGATGGTTTTGCTTACTTTTGCTAATTCAATGATAAAATTTGCTATAAAATGACAGATTTGATTACTTTGCTTAATTCAATGATAAAATTTGTTATAAGAATGATAGATTTGCTTAATTTTCCTAATTGAGTGATAACATTTGCTATACAATGACGAATTTCTTTACTTTGCCTAATTCAGTGATAAAATTTGTTACAACAATGATAGATTTGCTTAATTTGCCTAATTGAGTGATAAAATTTGTTATAACGATGGATTTGCTTCATTTCTTCTTTCATAACCATAATTAAGTGATAAAATTCAACTTGATGTTATTTTCAATGTATACCATATAATATTAATTTATCAGTGATATTCAACTTCATAATAATCATATCTTCATGTTCATTTACTATACAATGATGGATTTGCTTACTTTTGCTAATTCAATGATAAAATTTGCTATACAATGACAGATTTGATTACTTTGCTTAATTCAGTGATAAAATTTGCTATAAGAATGATAGATTTGCTTAATTTTTCTAATTGAGTGATAACATTTGCTATACAATGATGAATTTCTTTACTTTGCCTAATTCAGTGACAAAATTTGTTATAATAATGATAGATTTGCTTAATTTGCCTAATTGAGTGATAAAATTTGTTATAATGATGGATTTGTTTCCCTTCTTCTTTCATAACTATAATTAAGTGATAAAATTCGACTTGAAGCTATTTTCAATGTGTACCATACAGTATTAATTTATCAATGATATTCAACTTCAGAATAATCATAACTTCATGTTCATTTGCTATACGAATGATAGATTTGCTTACTTTTCCTAATTGAGTGATAACATTTGCTATACAATGACGAATTTCTTTACTTTGCCTAATTCAGTGATAGAATTCTTCTTAGTTTGCCTAGTTTAGTGATAAATTCTTGTTAATCTTCAATGTTTATGCTCGATGTTTTTGTACAGATGTTCCCAGTCAGGGTAAAAGATTACATTGTCGAGAAACAAGTTTCTCAAAGAAGAAAAAGATTGACAAAGTTGAGTGTGTTATAGAGCCAACAACAGATGAAAGTGAAAATCAACTAGAAGTTGAACGTGAATCTAACATTGACAATGGAGAGCCCAAACAACAGCAACTGAAACAAGCTACAAAGCTCTACAAAACAATAGGGAAAAAAAAAGTTGATAGAAGAAAAATTAGGGCTGAACAAATATATGATCATGAAGCAAAGTATGTCTATTGTTGTAACATTCAATCTCTTATCAAGTTTTTCAAGACAACAGAGGAGAATTTGGCATTATTGAGAAAGACTCATTTTTCACTTCTAGTTAATAGATTGAGTAAAAACAAGGTAATAAGAAGAGATTCTATGAAATATGATGATGTGGCTGCAAAAATCTTGCAAACTTACCAAATGGATGGAGAAACTTTCAAAATAGGTGCTAAGCAGTTGAAGTTGAAAAGCAATGACTTTAAGTTGGTTTTTGGGATTGCATGTGGACAAAAGAAGATGGATCTCTCATATGGAAGAAAAAATGAGATAGATATGGTAAAAGAAGAAACATAACAGAGAGTAGAATGACAAGAACATCAATCACAAAATTGGTCATTCAACTTTTGGAAAATAACAACAATGAGGATATAGAAGATGTTGTCAGGCTTGTGTGCCTCTTGATCTGTTTGCTTTTGTTATATCCAAGTACTGAGACTACAATTGGTTGGGGATTCACGAAATATCTCGAGGATATTGATAGAATCAAGTTTTATGATTGGTGTGGCGCAACTAAACAACAGCTCATAAGATCAATAAAAAGCAACATGAACCAAATTGATAAAGTCTCCGGATGTGTGATAGTCTTATTGGTAAGTAAATATCTCACTTACAAGTTATAACATATAATATTTACATTTACTAAATACTTATTTATATCAATTTTTTTTGTCCTCAACAGTATTGGATATGCGAGCATATAAGCATCATCAAACCAAATGACAAGAACGCAATCCCAATATTTGCAAAATGGAACATCACACATCTGGGACAACAATTGGCAAATTCATCATTGGATGATCTGAAAAATATTGTCGTATGCATTGATAACCTTTGTTTTGTTTAAATGAATGATAGATTTTGTTATGTAGTGATAAATATTTGCTCACACTGATAAATTTACTTAATTTGCCTAATTCAGTGATAAATTTCCGTTAGTTCACCTACTTGAGTGATAAATTCTTTTAATGTTCAAGATGTCACATTTCCGGTAGAAAATTATTTAGGCATTTCATCTGTACTAGGAAATTATTCAAGAAACAAGTTTTATCAGTGTATGACCTTTGTTTCCTTAATTGAGTGATGAATTTTGCTATGCAGTGATAAATTTTGATATGAAGTGATAAATTTTTGCTCACAGTTATAAATTTTCTTAGTTTGCTTCATTGAGTGATAAATTTTGCTTAATTTCGCTGATTCAGTGATAAAATCTTGTTATCATAGACCAAATCTCTAGTCTTATTATAAATTTGAATCACTGAATTATAAATTTATTACTGAAATTTGTGTCATATCATTCTTTTTAATAATTTTCATTCATGTAGGAGAACAATTTGAAAACAGAAGATGAGGATGAAGATGAAGAACCTAACTTTGAGGAACAAGAGCAAACTGAACTATTTGAAAAGGAGGAAGAAACAATGATAAAAAAGATATACCAACAATTGGTACTCAAAACTGAAGAGGAGGATAAAGATGAAGCAGCTAACTTTGAAGAACAAGAGCAGACTGAAATATCTACAAAGGAAGGAGAACCAATTATCAAAAAGATATTCAGTCTCAGTCCAAGAAGAAATTCACCAAAACCCAAGCATGAAACAGCTGCTCAAAAAAAAAAAGGAAATCAACAACATTGCAATCACAAAAGAATGCAAGAAGGAAATCCAAATTTTAGCATGAAACTGAAGAAAGTCCGGTTCATGTGCAAAGAATTGAGCATTCTTTTGAGTTGCTACAAAATGATGAAAAAGAAACAATGATCAAACATAAAGTTGGTCCAACAATTTCACCAGGATTCAAGCATCAAACACCAGCTGAAAAGAGAAAAGCAAAAAGGAAGCTTGCCTATCAAACAAATCTCTACCATGTCAAAATTAATGAACATACCTTTGAGAAACTAGAAGAAAATATGTTCATAATATGAAGGCTAGAAATGGAGAAGACAAGAATCCAAGCAGAAAATGATGACCTTAAGGACCAACTCATGAAGCTCAAAAAACAAATAAACGAAGGCAGGAACAAAGCAAAGACACAAATGGAAGTGAAAGATGTGGAAATCGTGCTACTTAATAAGAGAATTGCAATGTTGGTTGAATCAAATGTCTACCTTGATAGTCAAGAACAAAAAATTGCAGTTGAAGTTGAAGCCATTACTCCCAAAAAATTGCCTCTTGTGAGCTCAATGATAAAAAGGGTGAAAAATAAATAAACAAGAAGAAAGCACAATGATCTAGATTTTTGGTACATAACGAAAAAACAACCAAACCAGAACAAGACAGTTGATGAAGTACAACCAATGGTTGAAGAAAGGGCAAAGACCACAAAAGAAGAGGAGACACACGAACAACATCCAACAAAAGACATGAACACTTCCTATCCAGTATTTCACAAATTGCCAAAACGATCGAGGATGAAACTCACTAGTCTTTGGGAAACAAAAACCAATAGGTAAGAACATGATTTGGTCCCAAAATTTCCAAAATTAGAATCTAAATTTGAGTATATAGTCATGCATTTATCAATGTATAACCTTTGTTTACTTAATTCAATGATAAATTTTGATATACAATGATAAAATTTGCTACATAGTGATAAATTTTACTTAATTTGTTTACTTGAGTGATATATTTTGCTAATCTTCATGGTGTCTCATCTATGGTATGAAATTCTTTAGGCATTTTTGTTTATGTTGTGTACTTGAGTTCATTGTTGGGATTTAATACATCAAGTAAAATTTGATGCTCAATTTCTTCCCCTAACCTTTCTTTGATTAATTGAGCAATAAATTTTGCCATACAATGATAAATTTTGTTTTGATATTTGCAGTATCCAATCTTACAAGAAAAGCAAATAGGTAGCTATTTGTACTTGGATGATATTGACAAAATAGTCAAATGTGAAGAACTTTTTGGAAATGTAAAATAAAAAACCTATTTGTGCACATATCTATTGTAATACAGAACAAATAATTCTCTCATTAACCTTGTTTGCTTTTGCTTTCAAAACATGCAATAAATGCCTACAAGGAAATCTTAATGAGAGAAGAGCAACCGAAACCAAAGTTTAGTATGAGTTTGCAAGTAGGATCAACATATATATTTATTACATCATGCCACGTAAGTAATATATATATACATATTTCATTACGATGTCATATATTCCCCTTCTCCATATCAAGTGCATAAGTTCTCATTCATCCAGTGTTATAGCGATAAAATTACAATTACTAAATTGCATTGTAATCAAAACCGATATATTTGCAAAAATAGTATTTGTTTACTACAAAGGATGAGACAAAAACAAATCAATTGTTGAACAAAATGATGTTAGAAGCTGTCAAGGAAAGATATCTTCTTTTCCCAATTTTCAACCCAATTTTCAACGAAAAGCATTGGATGTTGTGGTACTTGATACTGAAAATGGCTCATGGAAGTTTTACAATTCAATGAGACCAAGCACAAAAACAGATAACCACTTAAATGAGGCAAACAAAGTGGTAAGAAATTTTTAAAGTAACAAATATTATTATGCATTTATTTGTCAAACACCAATTAATTATGCATTTATTTTGTAGAGAAAGGTTATTGAGAAATACCTTCAATATCACAATCTCAAACTCATTGAAGGTAACAAGTTTCATGAAGAAATAGAAATTGCAATGAATTATCCCCAACAAATTGATCTTTCGTAAGTGTCTGAAAACCAAAACACATTACAGTGATAAAATTATCATTGATGACTACTGAGTTTGTTTTTCCAATGTTATTGCAGACTTGATTGTGGTGTCATAGTTTGTTACCTCATGAGAGAATATGTCTGTAACAAAGACATCTTCCCCAATCTAACAAAGGACCAGTGCCAACAAATCAACGCAGATATCATAGATGCTTTGTTAACTGACAAACAAACAGACACATAGCAAATTATTGATAACGCAATAGAAGCAGTGCTTGAGGACAAAAATTTGTGGAACACGATACACAATGACAACAATGATGTAGAATAATTTGATAGTTGACAATACTTGAGTAAACACCAACTCCTTTCCAAGTATATGGTTGGAAGTAGAAACAAATAATAGTATAGTATTTCATGGTTTTTGGGATACATTTATCACTGTTGAACAAAATGAAATTATAATGATCTGATAGTTGACAATTCTTTCGTGAATTATGTACTCCTTTTTCAAGTTGATGATTGCAAATACATTACTTGGTGTTAATAGTATTTCATGGTTTCATAGTATTTTAGTTCTTGAATGATATATTCATGATTGATTACAGGTTGGATGCTTGAATGAAACATGCAAATATTTTGCTTAAAATCCCTTGATTGTTAAGAACACATTTTTATTTTTTCTTATTTTTTCACTGATAAATATATGACTATTAAGCATAATGGGGTTATAATTTTCTTCTAATTGAGAAATTTATGGTTTTATTGCCTTATTAAACCCTTTTGTCTCTCTACCCCTCTTTGTTACCAACATGTTTAGGGGAAGCCTTCTCTTCGCTACTGGTTACATGGCCATTATTGTTGTAAATACTAAATGTAGTACTATCTATATAATAAGACAAGAAGGTTTTTCAAAATGTCATATGCACATTTGTTCTACTACGACATTTATTCAAATTACAAAACAATGGTTGTATGTATTATGATATTAATTTCTTTATTATTTATTTTTATACTTATATAAATTGCACATGTTTCATGTCTGCCAACTACTAATTTAAAATAATAAAAGAGATTGATAAATTTATTACTGAATAAAAATTAACTGATAATAATCACTGATACAAAAAAAAAAAAAAAAATTATCACTGTTATTATTTACGTAGACTTATTTACTTAAAAATTTTGACTAATAAATTTATCACTGTTATTATTGAAAGGCGTAAGCAAAATTTGAACCCAAGATGTTAGGTCTGAAAAACAGACTGATAAATTTATTATTGAATAAAAATTAACTGATAATAATCACTAACAAAATTATCACTGATATTATTCCAGCAAAAATATTTGCCACACGCGCGAAACAAAAGCGTGCGTCACATGTGATTCAAACCCTTCTACTCCTATTCCCACTCCGACTCTCACGACCATTGATTGAGCCGAACCACTTCCACACTGCCTATCAATTTCAAGTCCTTACATCTCAGGCTATATTCCGATTAAATCTCCACTGGTTTGAAACCACATTCTCAAGCGTCATTCTTCACCATCGGCTGAAACCCTTCCATTCTCAGGTGATTCGAACAATGAACTCGACAACTCAGGCCATTCAAACACTGAATCCGATAACTCAGGCGATTCAAACAAAAATTCCCACCAAACATGCCTGTAAAACGTAAGGAACTCAAACCTTAACTTCTCTACCTAGTCAAACACATTTCCGAAACCTTAGATGTTAATATTCATTTTTAATGTTAGAAAGGTAAATATCTAGTCCTTGAGTTTGCAAATATGTAGATATGGTTCAATTACCACTTGCAAATTTCAATTTATGTAGATATGGTTCAATTACCACTTGCAAATTTCAATTATATTAGGGCATTTTCAAAAAATAAAATGTTCCATCCACATCTACATAACTTTATACTTTGCTTTATTATATAGATATATAGTGAAATATATGTAGTGTTTGTTCTTCAAGTGATAAGGGTGTTGGTTTTCAAGTTCAAGATTAGGTTTAAATCTTGTATACTTCACTTTAAAAATATTTTTTTTTTCATTTTTGATATAAAAAAATTCACTTAACAAAAGAAGAGAGTAGGTTTCAAGACACTAAAATGAATTGTTCACATACATAATAGTAACCATAGATACATAGATATACAACTGATAAGTTTATCAAACCAACTGATAAGTTTTGTTCACATACTAAACCAACTGATACGTTTATCAGTTACACATTTATCTCCATTTCTATGTAGTGATACATTTACAATACCTTTACAAAATTTTGATATAGGGAGAAGATGGTTGGCACAATAGTCAATAGACTCACCAACTTAAACAAATTTGATCTCTTTTGGGGAAGAATTTGCCTTAATGTATTTTTATAATAAATTTCTAACTATTTTTATATAGTCTATTTTTTTTTAAAAAAAAATCGATAAGTCAAAAAAAAAAAAAAAATCCACTTCCCAAAATAGGCCTTGGAATAGATTTGAAATAGTTTTAAGAATAGCAAAAATTTTGAAATTGAATGGAAATAGTTTTGGGAATAGTGAAAATTTTGGAATAGCTTTGAGCAAATTCTAAATAAATGAGCTTTCATTTTGGGCTTTCAAAATTGAAAACAAACATGGCCAATGATTTTTATAGTAGTCAAACCAGTTGTGTAGGTTGTGAATAACTTATGAATTGGCTATGAACGAATATGTTTTGGAACCAACATATACACATGTAATTTTCATTCTAACTTGTACATCGATGTGTATTGACATGGGAAGGACAAAAACTCATATATCGGTTAAATTTAGGGGGGTTTTTTTTAATTAAAAAGTTTTACTTTTGAGATTTATAACCCATTAAGTCCTATTGATATCAACATATGCTATGTCATTGCCACTTCAACATTATGACCACACCCATTATACAAAATACATAAATTCAGAACTTCTAAAATTATGTCACATCATCCATTAATACACTAATTAGTATACCAATTAGTGCTTATAGCATTATTCATTGATAAATTTATCAGCCTCTCTTATTTTTATGAAAAATTCACAGTGATAAATTTATCGGTCAGAATTATAGTATGAACAAACTTCGATATCAATTTGAAGAATATTGAAATATATTTTTACAACATATCGAAATCTCTAGCAGTGGGCATGAGTTGTAAGTTTTAAAATGACAGATCCACAATTTAACATATCATTTAATGTATATTTTCATTAAATAATTACACATGATTATTGAGTCAAGCTATGTTATGTTCTCAACTAATTAAACTATAAACAAGCCTATATAGTGTATACTCCATTCAGTTTATTATTTCCCTTTGGTAACAAGTAGTTATTGGCCAGTCATGTTCTCATTATGGTTTGGGTGGGGGTTGAATAGGTGATATTCTTGGTCTTTTTTTAACAATAAAAGCTGCAAAAATACTACACAACTAGTGAAGAACCATCTGATGGTTACATTCTAGCAACCATAACTAGTGTTTCACCGTGCTTTGCATAGGTTGTATTTATAATTATTTGTATATACAATTGAGCTCAATACACTGCCCTCAAAGGGCGTTGTCAACATATGAGAACTAATGCCTAATTGTTCAGCCTAAAGTCATTTTCTTGAAGTAGAGAGAAAAATCAGGTTGTAAATTATAGATCTGTGAACTTGGTGTGTTGGTATTCTTTTTCAACTTTTCCTTTTGGTTGTGTCAGTGGTCTAAAATTTGAGAGGACTATAGCAGTGGTATGCTGCTAATGTGTCATTCCTTTTGGACCTATTTTAAAAAAAAAAGGAGAAGTGGCATTCTTTTTGGATTAAGAGAGAGTTGATCCTTGTGCCTTCTCTGATCATTACATGGTTTGTTCTAATGATGTAGGCCTTTCAGTTTCTTTCACATATTTGGTAGATAAATATTCTTGAGGTGCCTGTTTCCAAGACTTCATTAACCAAATTTATCAACGACTTAGTAAAAATCTATTTGTTTGGGATTGACAAAAGTAAAATTGTGCTTTCAATTTTTTCTGCAACAAGGATTATTCTGAATAAGAAAATTAAAGAAACTCTAATAAATTGGTTGAGAGAACCATCGAACCATTATAAGAACATACCAGTGGTAGGTGTTCTTGGTATGTCTTCATTATTAAATCATCATGTAAAATATGAAACACTACTTGCCAGGATCTGGATGATAGAACGGAAAAGAGGAAAATTACTAGCATTCATTTATGAAATGAAAAAAATATAAAGAGAATTGGCATATTGATAATTAAATACTCATGAATCCAGACGAATTATGGATATATTCAAGTTTTATCAGTGTATAACCTTTCTTTGCTTAATTAACTAATAAATTTTGTCGTATATCCATAAATTTTGTCGTATTTGCTTAATTCATTGATATCCTTCTTTCACATAGATGTTGCGAGTTCTCGCAAGAGATTATCTAGGCCAGAAACAAGATCTGTAACTGCAAAAAGACAAAAGTGAGAAAATGAAGACAACAATGACACAAAAAAGCAACAAGATAACAAAAAGAAAACAGCAACAATAGCAACAACAAGCAAACAGCAACAAAGGAAGAAAAGACAGAGAGAGCAGAAGGATGAACCTGCGAATGAAGCTGAAAAACAATGAGAATCAAAAGAAAGAATAAGCAAACACCAACAACAGAAACAAGCAAACCCCTACAAAAGAAACAAGAACCAAAGCAGCACAAATCAAAAGGCAAGATGAAAATAGAGGAAAGAAAAACAAGAACTGAACATATTCATGGCAATGAAGCAAAGTATGTGTACTGCTCAAACATGCAATCTCTCATCAAATTCTTCAATGCGACAAAACTTGGAAAGGAGCATTTTCATATATTGAAAAAGACTGCCCTCTTCTTTCTAGTTGACATTTTGTCAAAGAAGAAGGTGCAAAAAATAGATTCAATGAAATATGATGATGTGGTTGCAAAAATCTTGCAAACTTACCAAATGGATGGAACCACATTTGAAATTGGTGGGAAGAAGCTGAAGTTGAAAAGAAATGAATCTAAGTTAATTTTTGGGATTGCATGTCGACAACTGACTTACAACTTATTGGTAAGTAAATACCTTACTTACAACTTATAAACTATAATATTTACGTTTACTAAATACTTATAACAATTTTTTTTGTCCTCAACAGTATTGGATATGCGAGCATACAAGCACCATCAAACCAAATGACAATAATACAATCCCAAGATTTGCAAAATAGAACATCACACATCTGGGACAACAATTGGCAAATTCATCCTTGCAAGATCTGAAAAATATTGTGGTATGCATTGCTAACCTTTGTTTTGTTTAAACGAGTGATAGATTTTCTTATGCAGTGATAAATTTTTGTTCACACTGATAAATTTATTTAATTTGCCTAATTGAGTAAAAAATTTCCCTTAGTTTACCTAATTGAGTGATAAATTCTTCTATGCAGTGAATGTTTTTCTACTTGTTTACTGTGCATGAGTTTTGTTTCATATTTACTTTATTTGTGTTACTTTATATTAGACTAGAATTGATTAGGTTTTCATATTGATAAATTTATCCCTAAAAATGAATTGAATTAGACATTTTATCTTATATTTACTTTATTTGCTTACTTTTGCTAATTCAGTGATAAAATTTGCTATACAATGACAGATTTGTTTACTTTGCCTAGTTCAGTGATAAAATTTGCTATAACAATCATTAATTTGTTTAATTTTCTTAACTGAGGGATAAAATTTGCTATGAGAAATTTATTACTGAAATTTGTATCATATCATTCATTTTTTTAATTTTCATCCATGTAGGAGAACAATTTGAAGCACACAGATGAAGAGATGATGCTAATTTTCAGCAACAAAATCAGACTGAAAATTCTAAAAAAGAAGAACAAACATTGATTGAAAAGAAATCCAAACATGAAACATGGCAACAACTTCCACACAAAATATGTCCTGAAAAGAAAAAGAAAACAGTACCCTTCGAATCACAAAAGAATAAAAGAAAGAAAGTTGACAAAGACCCTGAAGTAGATGAAAATTTGGTAGAAGTAATTATTTTTTAGAAGATAGAAGACGATATGCTCAAAATGCAAAAGTTACAAATGGAAAAAGGACATCCTTCAAACTGCAAATGATAACCTACAGCGGCAACTCAAGAAGCTGAACAAAGACATGCAAGATCAGCAGAAAACTACAAAAAATCAAATGCAAAGGAAAGATGAAGAAATGAAGATACTCCATGAGAGAATTGCAACCTTGGCTAAGGCAAACAAGTACTTGGAAGAACAACACACACAAGAACCGCCTGCAATGAAGAAATTGAAAACTTCAAACGAAATTTTCAACATCCTACCAAAAAAATAAGACAAAATCTCATTGCACATTAGCAAATACAAAGAAAAAGTAACAATCTTCTCTCTTGACTCCTGTAATTCACTTTTGCCAACAATTTATCATTAACTCATAATGAATTTATAAGTATCAAATATTCCAAAAATATTAATAAATTTATTATTCCAACAATAATAACCCATTTTTTTAGAGATGAGCTAGTGTGGCAAGGAGCTGACCATGCAACCTATGTCTATTTAAATGACATTGACAAAATATTGAAGGGTGAAGATTTGGCAAGCATGGTAAGTTGAATTTGTAACTTATTAAAATAACATTTTAGTGTTTGATTTATATTAATTCCTTGTTTTGTTTTTTGTTTTCAACACAGGTAATAGACGCATATGCAGAACACTTGCTTGCACAAAAATAAGGAACAACATCATTCATATTCATTTCAAGTTGCCATGTAAGTAACTAGTTTGCTTAACTAAGGAACAACACTTATTTTATTTTTTATCAGTGTATAACCTCTGTTTGTTTAACTGAATAACTAGTTTCAAACATATAACACTACCTTCCCTCTTCAATTGACCCTGTTTCCTAATTTAAATCTTGACATGTGAAACAAAAAGTCAAGCAAACCAAACCAAAGTTTCTGACTCGGATTTTGTAATCACTGGTGTATATTTTGACCTTGTTATTGTGGCGCCACAGCATGAGTAAATCTCAGTCTTCGATTACAAATTCTGGGCACTTTTTTGAGTTTTTGAAACTACTGCATATGATATTAAGAACTTCAATAAATATTAAGACATGTTGAAATATTCTTTATTTTGAGAATATTAAGATGTGTTGAAAGTGAAATCGTAGGATTATATGGTATGATGTTACAAGACATAGTTCACTTTCATTTTGTTAGTGGTGAAGCCTCATAGAGCTCTTGTTTGATGTAATTTATTAAGTAATGGACATCTTTCATTACAACTATGGAATGGAGAGAATCGTTATATATATATATTAGTAGATGTGCACACTCACATAAGTGTACTTGAAATAAGCAGTATGGATATATAGCCTATTAAAGATAATCTATGAATAGTTACAAAATGAAAGAGAAGGATAGTATAGATATATTAGGGGATATAAAGATCCATTTGGTATGGAGGAGAAAAAAAGGCCTCAAGACACCAATAGATGTGTTGCCTTTATATGTAGTATAGATGAATTTTGCAATGCGATGATAAATTTTGATATGGATTGATAAAATTTTGATCACAGTGACAAAAAGTTTCATACTCGCCACCTATTTAATTTGAAAAAGTTTAAAGTTAAATTAACATTATTTTTTTTTTATTTATATTTGTTAGCACTTGTTGACAACAAAAGATAAGGAAGCAAGAAAGAGAATGCTAAACAAATTGATGCCTGAAGCCATGAAAACAAGATACCTTCTCTTCCCAATCCACAAAAACTTTCATTGAACAATACTTGTCCTTGACATTGAAGAAGGTTCATGGAAATTCGACAATTCCATGAGACTAAGGGGATCAATGCATAAAGATCCACACTTCAATGCCGCAAATGAAGTGGTAAAAATGTTTTCACTATCAAACTTACTATTAAACCAATACATCAATCCTGATCCATGCTCAATTATACATCAAAAATTTATACACTAATATATTTATCATTCTTTAAATCCATGGTTTCTCATTAATTGTTTCAACTGACTTTCTAATAGAAAAATTATACAAATCTATATGTTGTAAAGAAAGATTATTGACAAATACATAAAAGACAAGAAGCCAACTCTCATCAACCCTAATAAATTTCAACAGGAGATAGAGAAAGTCATCAATAGCCCACAACAAGAAGACACTTCATAAGTTTATCAATAACAAAACACTGTTATAAAAATAAAAATAAAAATGCAATAAAACCAAATTATAATATTTTGTTTTCAAAATGTTTTTACAGGCTTGATTGTGGAATCATTGTTTGCTATATCATGAGGCAATATGTTTCCAACAACAACATAATGCCTACTTTTTCCAAGAAAGAATGCAATCAATTAAGAGCTGATATATTAACTATCTTCTTGACTGACCAACAACTGCTTAACAACAAATAGTTGATGAAAACATTAATGACTTGCCTCCGCAATAACCAACAGATCTAGAAGAGAAGAAAACAGTTTGCTTGTTTGGTTGTTACAGTGTTATAGAGTAACAAAAAGGAAACATTGATTCATTTGGTTGTTAGAATGTGAATACTTCATACATTTTGCTTGTTTGGTTGTTACAGTGTTACCTATATTTTTATCATTTTGGTTTTTACTTTGCTTCAATCAATATTACAATGCTTGGTTGTTACAATGTCAAATTTATGGATAATGCACTAAATGAAACATTTAGGCCTTGTTTGGTTTGTTTTTGGGAGATAAGTTTTGAAAAAATATTTTGGGAAGAGACTTTAGAAATTTTTGTAGTTTGTTTGGTTGTATATTTTGAAAATAGTTTTGGAGTTTGGAAGTTTGGGATGATTTGATATTTTGTTGTAATTGAGTAGATGTATGTGAAAGAAAAGTGATTGAAAAGGAGAGATGAGAGAGAAAAAGTGATTGGTTGATATGCAGGAGAGAGAAGGTGATTTTGGAAATTTTTTGAGAAAAATTACAAACTAAACAAAATTTCTAAAAAATTTCTCCAAAATCTTTTTCCCAAAGCCAAACCAAACAAGGCCTTAGTCTTTTTTAGTAATATTGTTACCAGATCTGGCTTTTGATATCAGTCTTGTTTTATGCAAATTTCATTCAAAATATTGATTATAATATGATTATTTGTGTCAAAACATTCAGTCTTGGTTTATGCAGGTTTGGACCCCTTCATTATTAACATGACAATTTTTTTTTTCATCCTTTTTGACACTGATAAATTTATCACTGTTCAAACAAAAAAAATCAGCAACTCTCTCTCTCTCTCTCTCTCTCTCTCTCTCTCTTACACACACATACACACACACACACACATTCTTTTTTCCAAATTCAAGTAAACAAAACACTATGAAAAATAGTAAAAAAATTTACCTAAATTGAAAATTAAAAGACAAACACTATTACATTGTCCAAATTGAAAATTAAAATACAGTTACAGTTTGTACATATTTCCAAGTTTGAGAATGTAAGAACATGCCATTCTGGGTATGACAGTGATAAATTTCTCAACCACTGACATAAATGTAATAAACCATCAACTCTTCCCATACAGGCAGTGATAAATTTATCATTATTGAAAATAACAAAATTCAGGAACCTCATTAATACTTGATTGCTTCCTTCAGACAATGGTAAATTTATTACTCTTACAAAAAAAATAATCCACCAACTCACTAGTGATAAATTTACCATTGTATAAAACACCAAAAACAATAACTACATTTTACTAAAATCAAATAATATAAATCTGTGAAACTTAATCCTGTAAAAATATCAGCAAAAAATATGATTTCCGTTCAAAAAATTCCTCAATCATTCAATGCAAGTACTGAAATGATATATCTTTCCAAAAATACTCAATCATTCAATGCAAGTAACACCTCTCAACTCTTAATAAACTAATTCAATTAAAATCAATACAACTAAAGCAAAGCTTCTTTACATGTCTTCCGATTATGAGTTCCCATCTTTCCACACTTACTGCACCTAATTCTCTTGATTTCGCCCTTAGAAGGTATTGTCTCTGTTCTTGGATGTCCAGCTGGTCTCTTACAAGGAAGAGGTAAAACAACGTCATCATCAACAACTATATTTGACTTCCACATACTTGGAACTAGATAGATAAAATGCGAATAAGAATTACAATAACTACGAACACGGTAGTAATCATCAAGAAAACAATTCAGATCCTTCCCACTCCTTTTTATAGCACAAAAACCATGTTTGCAAGGAAAAGAATCAATTTCCCACAATTAACAAGAACAAGAACGTTTCCCAATATCAACCATACTGAATGATCCAATTGGATTTCATAAATATCATCGCCACATTTCTTAACTATCCATGCCTTTGTATCATTAAAAGCTTCTTCCAACTTTTTCTCTGCAAAAGGACAAACAATACGATTCTACTTATTCCCAACTTCTCTCCTTTTTGAAAATTGCTCCATTAGTTTTACCCGTATAGCATCAACAAGACTAGTTTAAAACAAATAGCGCTCATCCCTAATCCATGAATTAAAAGATTCCGTAGCATTTGTGCACATTTTACCATACCTCTTGCCTTGAAAATAAGCGTTACACTAGCACTCATTAGTCAAATCCTCAAGAAACTTCTGAACACTATGACCACAACGACCCTTAAATTCTTCAAATAGCTCATTAAACAACTCAATAATAGGAGCATATGTACATCTACTAAAAAGAGTAAGCAAATATTCTTTAGATTCACGACTCTTCACTGACAAATAAATCTTCAAGTTTGTCTTCAAATGCATCAGACAAAAAGAATGAGAAGAAAATGGAAAGACCTCAGCTAAAGCTTTCAGCAAACCTTCATGCCGATTAGTAACAAACGCAATATCTCTCCCCGGAGTCAAAATAACAAATAACTTTGACAAGAACCAATGCCAATTGTCATAACTTTCATTATCAACAATGGCAAAACATAACGGATATAAACCTGCAAACAAAATATATACACTTTATCAGTAACAAATAAAAGAGATTACAAAACAAAGGCAAAACGCAAAGTATATAACATATAGCACCAACCATAGATAAATTTATCACTGTATAACTAGAAAAAATCAATAGTAGCATACAACATATAGAGTCAATGCATAATAAATTTATCACCGTATAAATATAAAAATTTAACACAAGTATACAGCATACAAAAGTATACAGCATAAATTTACCACTAATAGATTGATCATACTCAATAATCAACACTCTCCAGTAACAAAAATGATAAAATTATCACTGTTTTAATAATAATAACAAATAGACACAAAATATACCTTGGTTACCGTCTTTTACCGTAGCAGCCAATAAACAACCTTTGTGTCTTCCTTTCAAGAAAGTTCTATCAAGCATCAACACAGGCCAACATACTTGAAACCATGAATAAGCATTTGAAATGTCTTCCTTTACTATCAACATCAAATTCCATATCAAAAACACTCCCCGGATTACAATCATTAGCGGCATCAACATACCAACGAAGATCGTCAAATGATGATAAATAGTCACCAAAAACAACACCCTTTGCTTTTTCAACACCTATCCAAGCTCGCCGATGAGAAACTTCTGTTCCATAATAGTCCTTGAAATCACAAACCACCTCACTAACCGCTGTCAAAGCCTTATTACGAATCTCACTTGAAATTAGCCCACCAATCATACTCGAAGTCATCCTAGTATGTTTAACTGTACGAAAAGAAAATCCACATGTATGAACATCATCAAATTGTTTAATAACAAAAACTTTACTATAATTTTCCACTCTAGCATGCACGCTCCATAAACATCCTAAATCAACCCTTCTTTTACAATGAACAGTGACACGATCCTTGTCATTCTTAACAAAATCAAAATCAAAATCAAAATCGGAATGAATAGAATACATTGACAACACATCTCGAAATTCAACAACTCCTTGAGAAAATCTTTGTCCCACTCCTTTCATACAATTAACCCAACCATCAGAGAGCAAAGGTTTCCGTTGATTTGAATAAAATGAAAGCAAAAAATCAATTTCACAAACAATACTACTACTAGCTTCACCATCACAAATCATATAACCTTCACCCAAAGAACAACACTTAACAAAAACATCAATACGATGAATATCACAAGAAAGTGCGAGTCCAACCATAACCTCCAAATCCTCTTCACTTTGTAGACCACAATAAGAATGTCCAGGCATTGAATATGATATATTCAAAGAACTACCAACTAACTCACTTCACTTTGCACATAATTTATATACTAAATCCTTGAAATTAAATCCATCATTATACTTGATAACCAATGTCACACCTCTAAACTTGTATATAAGAAACAAAGAATTCTCCATCACTATAAATCCTGCAACAAACAACTCAAACAAACTGAAACAAAATCTAATACAGTGATAAAATTATCAACCAACTCAAACACATCCAAAAACCAACAGTGTTAAATTTAACAGTTAACACTACCAAAAGACCAAGAGAATGGAATAGTGAATAAGACTTACACTACCAAAATACTCAGTGATAAAATTATCACTGTAGAAAATAACAAACCAGCACTTGTATTCAACCAAAACAATTTTGTAACCAAAAATATATATATATATAATTCATTACGTATACATATCTCAAAACTTTCAATAGCATGATCAAAATACAAATTCAATCGCTAAAACAACAGAATAACAACAATATCACAACAAAAACAAAATCACTAACTCAAAGTAAAAAACACCAAAACATCCAAATTGAAATCAAAATCAAACAAACCAATTGAGCTTCGTCCACAAAATCTAACTATACACCAAACACCAAATCGCAAAACCGGAAGCTTTACCAAGCGCAAAATCACAAATCACAAATCACGAATCACGAAGATACACCAAGAACAAAATCACAAATCACGAAGCTCCACAATAATGCATTAGCAAATCGTGAAGTTCCATAGAAATCCAAATCACAAACCTATACTCATAGCGCAATATTTTGATGGCAAAAATCAAATACAAACGCGCCAAAATAGGAGGGAAAACAGGGGTAAAACGGTACCAAAAAAAAGGCTCTAGACCTATTGGTGCACAAGAGCAAGCTTCAGGACTAAGAGGGGAAAAATTAAAAAAAATTAGGACCGGCCAGTAAAAAAACCTAATATATGAGAGGGTAATTTATGTGTGAACTTAGGTCGAGCTAAATCCAGATGTTGAAATGGACCGAGGTAATGGTCTACATAACTTGTCCTTGATCCCGTCAGTTCAGTCACATATGGCTGCTAGTAGCCTGGTCTGGGTACTCTGGACCGAGGTATAGGTTGAAGGAGGACTGAGCTAGACGGTGCCCTAGATAACACCGAGCTGAGTAAGCGCGGTTAAGACTGCTGTAAGGCAAGGAAGTGCTAGCTCAGTTGTGCTGCTACCAAACCGTAGTTGAACTATCTCACTTGGTTATGTAGTGAGGAGGGTGTAAAAAGATAAGCTGTATCTTTGTGATTCCTAGGAGAACTCTACTAAGGAGAGTTGGAGTCCTACTAGGATTATGCCAGGTGAATCTATAAAGGCTCATGACAAGACCCATGGACAGGTATCATAATTCCTACTCTCAAATACATAGAGCTTTTGTGTCTATTATCTTTTTGCTGACTTAAGTATCGGAGAGGTTTCCGGCACACACCTGCCGGCTAGCTCACGTTTTTAGGGAGTAAAGTGACGACGTTTGGAGGAGTGTAAACTTGATCAACAGGATTATACGAGAAGATTATTTCATGCTCATACAATTGGCGCCGTCTGTGGGAACACACGAAGAACAAAACCTTTTGATTGAATTTTCCTCTTTAGTTGAAATCAATGGCGCACAATGAAGATTTGCCGCAATCTGCTATTGAAAGACAAACCCTGAAGGGAGGCGGGAGACGTGAAGGCTTACCTTTTATCCCACCCATGGCAGAGTTAAACCCCCAGCGACGGAACTCCCGGAGGGACACATGGAAGAAATGGGGCTCCAGCCCTCGTCGCTCCCAAAGTCCTGAAAGACAGAGAAGGAGGTTGGATTATCAAGTTCTGGAGGATTGCGTGAGGGAGTAAGACAAATTGATAAGGAGGATGGCGGCAGACATAGAGACCATGAAGTGCCAGATAAAGGGCAAAGGGCGATGGAAGAAGAGGCGGGCAAGAGTAGGGCTCACCTTCACCACTCAGAAGATTGTGACAGGCAAGTCACGCCACCTTAGACGGAAAGTAAAAGCCTAAGGACAGACGATACACAATCACGAACCTCTAGGGCTAGTTACTCCAGGTCTGAGAGGTCGTATACGGAGAGAAGCAGTTATTGGCCCTCGCACATGCACCAAACGACATCCAGGCACACAGAGTTGCCTAGGTCAGCAGACCTGCGAACAGTGCTAGAGGAGAGGGCCCGATGAAAGGAGGACACTAGGGCTCGCGACCCTCGTAGAGTTTCAGCTCTACAGCGATTGGCCTCTAGGACACATGGGAGTGTCGAGGTAGGGATGTCAATGCCGTACCTTGCTTACGAACCAGCAGATAAAGTGTTAGCAAGGTTACAGAGCTCACCGTTCGTTCCGGCAATTGAGAATGCACCGCTACCCTCAGGCTTCCACCAGCCCAAATTCACTACTTATGAGGGGAAGTCAGACCCCTACATGCACTTAAGCCACTTTCGCTAGGTTATGGCAATATATCGGCGAAACGAGGCTCTAATGTGTATCTTGTTTCCTTCCAGCCTTGGTAACCTGGGTCTAACATGGTTCGAAAGGCTTCCAAAAGGCAGCATAGCCTCATGGGCGCAGTTGGCAAAGGCGTTTGTGACTAGATTGAGAACGAATACCAAGACACCAGTAGAGATTGACCAGCTACTCTCCATTGACATGGGCGAGAAGGAAACATTGAGGTCTTACAACAGTCGATATTGGGAGACTTTCAACCAGATTGGGGATTGCCCCATAAATCTCGCCATTGCACAGTACAAACGGGGTTTACCGGTCGGTAACAAGTTGAGGGATTCAATGACGATAATGCCATCCATCACGATAGAGGCCCTAATGGAGAGAGTGCATCAACATATCTGGGTAGAGGAAGATAGCGCCAATGCTAAAGCAAAATCTGGCTCAACAGCGTTGTTGGATAAAAAGACTGCAGCGAAAGTCAACACAGTAAAACAACCAAGCAAGAATGAGCGAGGCAGACGAGCCAACAGAGAGGACCCCGAAACAAGGAAGTTAAGAGTTCGCACTGCCATTACCATAGTATTCAACAAACCTATCTACTGGATTCTTAGCGAGATACGCGATGAACCCTTCGTTCGGCGGCCAGCCAAGTTAGGAGAAACACAAAGAGGTTACGACGAGAGGTCCGTTACACCTTCCATGATGAAAAGGGGCACCGAACTGAAAATTGTACACCATTGAGGCAACATCTGGAGGAGTTAGTGGCCGCTAGTCACCTGGACCAATATATAGAAAGGGGAACACAGCCAGCCCCCCAGGACCACAGCAGGCCGAGCGGAATGCCGATCGACGGACCACCCCAAGGGATAATCAACGTTATACATGGGATCGTCGAACCTGAGCGGGTATGTGAGCTCAGAGGGATGATCAAAAAGGCTGAGCACTTGAGGGAGGTACTAAGTGCACAATCCACCGTCAAAAGAGAAAAAACGGAGGCAACGAACGTCATTTCCTTCTCTAACAGGGATCTAACAAGGCTACATTGCCCTCATAATGACGCGCTGGTGGTCACTTTGCGCGTCGAGAATTTCGATATCAAGCGGATTCTAATTGACCAAGGAAGCTCGTGTGAGATAATGTACTACGAGACCTTCAAGCAACTAAAATTGGAGGACAAAGACTTGGTACCTGCAACATCTCTCCTCATCAGTTTCAACTCAATGCCAGAATGGCCAGTTGGCAAGATAATTCTGCCAGTCAAAGCAGGAACAATGACAAAACAGGTGGAATTTTGGATTTTGAAGGTCCTTTCCACCTACAACATAATCTTGGGAAGAGCATGCTTGCACACTATGCGTTCGGTGGCATCAACCTACCCTCAGGCATTACGGTTCCCTAACGAAACTGGGGTGATTGAAGAAGTCTTAGGAGACCAAATCATGTCAAAACAGTGCTTTGTCACAGTAAATGGCAGTCGGGCTGCAAAAGGGTTTGTGTAGATGCTGGAGGAGCCAAAAAACAATGAACTGTTTGCAGATGTCGACAAAGCAGCCGAACAGAAGGTGGTGGAAGACTTGGTAGAGGTAAGGATAGATGAAAAGAACCCAGAAAAGTTTTTTTTGCTTGGCTCATTCCTGTCTAGCACTGAGAGAATAGAGGTTATGGAATTTTTAACCTCTAACATCGAAGTGTTTGCCTGGACACCGTACGACATGCCTGGCATTGACCCTAATTTCATCTGCCATCAACTTAATGTCCAGCCAACTACCAGAACAATTATACAGCGAACTCGCCGATTGGCACTCCACCACGCAGAGATAGTGGTGAAGGAAGTGGGAAACTTGCTGAAGGTAGGAGCGATCAGAGAAGTACACTATCCTAGGTGGATCTCCAACACTGTAGTAGTGCCAAAAAAGAACGGCAAATAGCACGTTCGCGTGGACTACAAAACAGTTAACAAAGCATGCCCAAAAGACAGTTTTCCCCTATTACGGATAGACCAACTGGTAGACTTGACAGCAGGACATAACTGACTAAGCTTTCTTGTTGCGTGTCAGGGTTACCATCAGATCGCTATGTACGAACCGGGCCAGGAGTTCACGTCATTTACAACACTCTGAGGACTATACTGTTACAAGGTCATGCCCTTTGGCCTAAAGAATGCAGGGGCTACATTCCAACGGATAGTCACCAAAATGTTTGAACCATTGTTAGGTAGAACAATGGAGGCTTACATAGATGACATGGTGGTTAAAAGCAGAGATGAGAAGGACCATCTCAGGGACCTAGATGAAATGTTTCAAATTTTGAAGTCCTACAAGTTGCATCTAAACGCATTTAAGTGCGCATTCGGCGTAGGGTCAGGCAAATTCCTGGGCTTTCTAGTGACCAATCGGGGTCTAGAAGTTGATCCCTCTCAGATCAAAGCCATCTAAGATCTTGAGAGGCCCAACACAGTCAAAGAAGTACAGCATCCCACTGGCCTAGCAGTCGCGCTCAACCGGTTCATAAGTCCGTCGTCAAATAGGTGTCGACCATTCTTCCAGGCACTGAAGGCCAAATTTGAGTGGGATGATGAGTGTGACCGCGCCCTAGAAAGCTTGAAAGACTACATGACCTCTCCTCCGTTGTTAGTAACCCCAGTACCAAGAGAAGAGCTCTTTTTGTACTTAGCAGTTTCACAGCATGCAGTCAGCACAATGTTGGTCAGAGTTGAGGGAATATAACACCTGCCTATCTTTTATGTTAGCAAGACCTTGCTGGGCACTGAAACAAGATACCTATCATTGGAAAAGCTGGCCTTAGCTTTGATGATGGCTTCAAGAAAGTTGTCACACTATTTCCATGCCCACACTGTGATTGTCCTAACGGCTTTCCCCTTAAAAGCCTTGCTTGAGAGGGCAGATTTTTCTAGACAAATCTTGAAATGGACAATGGAGTTGGGGCAGTTCGATATTAAGTTTCAACCAAGAACCGCAATAAAAGCCCAAGCTTTGGCAGACTTTGTGGCCGAGTTCACGCCAGGAAATCATCATGTCTGCCCAATTGATTTGACCAGGGCAACTGAAAGAATAGGGGAAAGTGCAGTGGGAATTGCGTAGCCCCCAAAGCAGGACGCCCAGTTGCATAGCAAGCCATACAGGTTTGAGGACAGGGAAGAAGGAACAGACCATGGTATTCTCAGCAGGGACTCACCAAAAAATAAAGACTTGAGGCAGTTAGACAGTGAAGATCAAAGCTCAATAGTGAACATCGACCTAGAAGAAAACATTAGCAACACCCCTGATCCCAAGACATCATCTGATCCCTCTACTTGCTAGAAGCTATTCGTCGGAGAGATGGGGAAACTCTTTGTGGATAGAGCATTCAATAGGCACGATGCAGGACTTTGCATAGTCCTCATCTCACCGGATGGCCTAACAATTGAACAGGCAGTCAACCTTGGCTTCCCAGCATCCAACAACGAGGCGAAGTATGAAGCATTGCTAGCAGGTTTAAAATTAGCACTTCACATGAAGGCCACCGAGTTGATGGTGTACAGTGACTCCCAGCTGGTAATCAACCAGATTTTAGGAGACTACAAGGCAAAGGATGATAGGATGGCTAAGTACCAAGAGTTGGTCAGAAAGGAGATCATGAAGTTCGAAGTAGTTCGGATAGAGCAAATCGGCCGAGAAGAAAATAGTAGAGCAGATGAACTAGCCGATTTTGCATCAATGGCAGATACATCTATCCCATACCCATTGCTGATTGACTTCCTACCCAGACCAAGTATTGAAGAACTCGAAGCAGCTGAGGCATGTTGTGCCGAACTAGGCCCTTCCTGGATGGACCTCATCATAGTATTTTTAAAATATGGCATCTTGCCTGAAGAAAAGAAAGAAGCCAACAAAATTAGAGCAAAATCACAATGATTTTGGCTCTCTCCATTACTAGCATTGTACAAAAAATCCTTCACAGGACCTTACCTGAAGTGTGTCCATCCCAGTAAGGTCGAGGCATTTTTGTTCGAAATACATGAAGGCGTCTGTGGAAGCCACCAAGGGGAAAGATCATTGGCCTACAGAGCAATTTTACAAGGATATTGATGGCCATACATGCAAGTAGATTCAGAGAAATATGTTAAGAAGTGTGAGAAATATCAGAAGTTCGCACACCAAATAAATCAACCAGCCAGAGAGCTTCTACCATTGACCAGCCCGTGGCCCTTTACAATGTGGGGCCTGGACATAGTGGGACCACTTTCAATTGCGCTCAGCAATAGAAAGTTCTTTCTCGCAGCTGTAGACACCACATTTTTGACCGCCCTTAAGACTTGGGGGCCTCAAGTTGATTACTCGAGGATGAAGGCTATTGTGTGTAAAGGTTCGATTTCTTCGGTAAGAGGAGCTTCAAATCCCAACCTTACACCCCTTTTTTGGACCAAAGTTTTTTTTGACCAAAATGATTTTAGACCTTAAAACCCTCTCTTTCAAAATATCTTTGCTAAATATTTCTACGATGTTCCGAGGCTCGCATTTTGTTAAATATTGCACTTTTCGGTAAACCGAGCAAGGACAAAGCGAAAATAAATGAAAGAGATGTGAACTTTTTAAAAAATATTTCAAAACACCTTATTTAGAGGTTTGGAGTTGAAGAAAATAAAAGTGGAGGGAAGAAACCTAGTTGGGGAAGAAGTTGGGGCATGAACCGTTAAGAGAGAGTCAAGCAGCCCTCACTAAATCAGGCCTATCTTTTTGTACACTTGGACTTTAATTATGAGGCCACCACCACCATTGGAAAGTGGACTTCCAGGGCTTCATTTTACACTCAATAATCTCCTAAAGCCAAGTCCGGATAAGGGAGATATGGCTGGTTAAAGTTAGGCATCCATCCGTTTAAGTCAAAATTGAGCAGTCTTCACTAAAATAGGCATATATTTTTGCACATTTGGAATTTTTATGTGAGGCTTCCACCATTGGAAAGAAGACTTCCGGGGATTCAATTTAGACTCAAGAATGACCTGCAAAGAAGTCCGGATGAAGGAGATATGCCCATTTGAAGTTGGGGCCCAAAAGCAGATTTTCTAGCCAGCCACTAAATGAGGTTTGCCGGCCATGTGCAGGCCATGGATGAAGTTTTCCAGCCCCATGCCAGCCAGGAGTGATGTTTTCCAGCCAAAAATGGATGTTTGCCGGCCATCAATGATGGCTTGCCGGCCATTGGTGCAAAAAGGCAGTTTTCTGCAGATATTTGTCCTCCAGCTGTTTCCAGCTGTCTTTTTTGAGATATTTTCAACGTGAAGCCATATATTTCGATATATAGAGGGCTTTCTCTATTGTTTTCAAGGTTGGAAAAATTTTGGGAGTCTCTCTCTCTATATTTCTCTCTCTCTCTCTCTTGAACTTTTGTGCATAAGTGCATACAAGTGTAGATACACTTCAAGTTTGCCTATCAATCCTTGATCAAACTTGACCACCTTTGAGTTGAGGTCCTTAGAAGCCTTCTTGGAGCTTTGGAAGGTGTTTTTGACTTGACTTTGTTGCCTATTTTGTGCCTTTGTTTCAAGAGGTATAACACTTGTTACTTAAGCTTGCTTTTAATACTTGCTTTGCCATCTTTTTTCTACTATTTTGGGGCTGGTTTTGGCATGTAAAAAGTTCTATTTTTGAGGCCTAAAAGTGGTGGTTTGAGCTCTTTTGAGTTAGGGGGTTGTCCACCGCTTTTGCTTTTTAGCTTGTTAAGCTTTTGTGCCATCTTTTCATAACCTTTAAACCAACTTTTTTGGCCCTTTTAACCACTGAATTTCAGAGGTTTTTCAGTGGTAAAAACTTTATTTTGAAGTCTAAAATTGGAGGGGTTAGCTTCCCCTCCTTGTATCTTGTTTGCATGTCTAGTTAGTTTCATGAGTTAACATGCTTTTCTAGCTTAATTTAGCTTAAGTCCAACATGTTTTTGCCTCTGTTTTGACCTGATTTGGCTCTGTTTTGGGCTGTTTAGTTCAGTTGAGGCTTGTATTGCATAGTTATAATGTTATTTCCTTCACTAGCTTGATGTTTTAATGCTTTAATCATCATTGTTTTGAGTTCAAAGCATGTTTTAGTGTTGTTTTGCACTCCATTTCAGCACTTTAATCTCTGTAACCTCCCTCCATTCTTCCCTTTTTTGTTTACTTTGAAACTTGTTTGCCTAAGTGTGGAATTAAGGTGTTGCACCTAATGGTTTAATCCCTTAGGGGGTTCATTACGAACAGTGTAATGCCTCTTTCATATCCAAAGCACCTTGTGGTTTGAGCCATCTTTCCATTAGAGGACACTCACTTTTAGACTTAATCAATTAAAGAATGGTTTTGGTAATTAAAATGAGTAAACAAAATTGGACAAGTAAAAGAAGCTAGATAAACATTCTTTGTGTTGCATTGCATGTGTTCAAACCGGATGTTAGTTTGAACACAAGGGAAATGGGACATTTCATACTCAAACGTAATGAAATATGTCATTTTCCTTGGTCTCCATTGCCCTTGATCATGCATGATAGGGTGGTGGTCATTCGAGTCTTATTTGTGCATTTATTGAAATTATACAACTTGGATCTTTGGCCATCATGCAATGAAATTGCTTGATTGGTGGTTTTGGATCCAAGTGTGCTATTCCTTTAAGGTTTTGAGATGATAAGGAGGGGTACAATACAAACATACCCTTGGAAAAATCTTCATTTTGCTCTGTTTGTGCTCCGTTGCAATATGGTGACCCAAAGCATTAGTGGCCGGCAGTGCCTCACCAATGGCCGGCAAGGCTTCATTTATGGCCGGTAAGGCACCCTTTTGGCTGGCAGAGGGCCAGCAGCAAACATCCAAGGCCGGCAGGCCACTGATGCAATCCTCGGCAGGGATTTGGTAAGTTGGAGCAGAAAAATCTTGGAAGGTGCTCAACCTTGCAAACAGAGCCTCTCGAGAGCAAAACGGAGGGCTTTTCGGGGCGAAAACCGAGCACATGCATCTTCCACTTCCCAAGGCGGAGTAGTGGCAGTATAGTTTAACGCCTTGCATGATTAGTTAGTGTACATTTGTTTTAATTAATTAGTTTACTAGTTGATTAAAGTGTTGTAATAGTTAGTAATGAGTTTACTAGTTATTCATTTGATTTGTAATAATTAGTCTAGTTAACTTAATTAGATTAGTTTAATTAGCTTAGCTTAGATTAGCTTAGCTCTTATTCATTCGGACCGTTCTTCGTGAGGACGCAATGTTGTAATAAGTGTGCGTGCGTGTGTACATGTCTTCCAACCCTGCGTCTTTCTCCCTTTTATTTAATCGCTTTCGACGGTTAGATTAGGGACATATTTTGATTAGCATACCTTATGCTCGCATGTTTGCATCCATTCATTTGTCTTGCATGCACCGAGGCTCGGCGCATCATTCAAATTGCATTGTAATTTCAATATCTTATTTGAATACATGTTTAATCACATGTTATCAAATTGAATCATGTGCCAGATTAGTAGTCGGGCCTATTAATTGCATATATGTGTTGCATTAAGTATCTTGTATAGTTAGGATCATGCATGTTTCTAACTAGCTTTTGTTTTGGCTTGGAATACTCGGTGAGTTTTACGCTTTAGCATACTTGCGTTAGTGTGATTGTCATATTACCATGTTTCGCATGCTTGCCATGAGGCTATGTGCTTAAATGCTAAACTGCATGAATGCTTGTGGATGAAGGCTTTGTTGTTTGAATTGGAACGATTTAACAAATGTGAGTTTTAAGCCCACTTTGTTGTGGCAAATCATGTTTTAAGCCCACTATGTTTGGTGGCAAATCTGCATCGTTAAGCCCACTTGAGGGTGGAAAATTCAAACCATTTTTGCAAAACAAACATGACTTGAAATGTTCCAATTCTTACGACGTAGTCTATACTTGCTTGTGCGCATCACATAGTAAGGCTAGTTTAATAATCGGAATAAGAACACATAACGTTTATGAACATATCATGATTAGTAGAGGTCGATCTTTGATCGGGCGAGTGGGGGTGCTCAATTCATGACCTTCCCCCTTCGCACCTGATTTCCCGTGCTGAGGCAACTTTGGTGATGACGGACACGTGGCCTTTGGCACGAATCAGGGTTTCCTAAATTTTCCCAAAACAAAATATTTAGGTGGCGACTCTGTATTTGGCAAAGCAGTCCAATTTTGGCATTATTTGATTTAAAATCAATTTTTCAAAAAAATTTTGCCGGATTGGACTCTTTGGTGATTATCAGTTTCATATTGCACTTGTGAGACTAGATTCAGAACCGCGGGAGTCCGAACTATGAGGCCTTCTTTTCAAACCCTTTCCGAAAGGCGGGGGGCGGAAAAAGACGAGTCCACAGCAATAATAGACTATTTCACAAAGTGGGTGGAGGCAAAAACACTCGCATCTATAAAAAAGAAAGACGTTCAGAAGTTTGTCTGGCAGAACATCATAACTCGATTCAGCATACCCAAGGTTCTAATATCCGACAACGGCACTCAGTTTGATGGCAAAATCTTCAAGGGCTTTTGCGAAGAATACAAGATAGAATTCTACAACTCTACACCAACATACCCTCAAGCGAATGGCCAAGCTGAAGCTTCCAACAAAGTCGTCTTAGACGGTTTAAAGAAGAGGTTGGAAAAAGCAAAAGGTAAGTAGGCTGAGGAGCTTTCTCATGTTTTATGGGCTTACCGTACGACACCTCGGCGATCAACTAGAGAAACGCCTTTTTCCTTGGCCTATGGCATGGAAGCAATAATCCCGCTAGAAGTAGGCCTCCCTACTATTAGAAGCAAAAATTTTGACCCAAACTTGAATGGTGAGGCCATAACCTTGGAACTCGACCTTGCAGAAGAAAGAAGGGAAAAAGCACTAGTTCACATTGCCTCATACCAGCAAGAGTTATCCAGAAAATATAACAAAACAGTGCACCCGAGGCAATTCAAGATTGGAGATTGGGTACTGCGCAAAGTAATGGGCAACACTTTGGTGCCTCGAGATGGCAAGTTAGGACCTAACTGAGAAGGACCATACAAAGTGGTTGGTTTAGCAGGAAAATGGGCATATCACTTGGAAGATATTGACAGCAAAGCTATTCCCAGGCCATGGAACACGGCCAATCTCAAACTATTTTATTTTTAGTTTTTCCTTAAATCACTTGTAATTTTTCTTTTTTCAAATAAAACAAGTAGTTTTCTCCAGCACAATTCTTTCTACTGTAAAAGTTGTTCATAGTTATTGCCAACTGGGGACAATCAACAAGGTTGGCAGGTTTGACCAAACATTTAGTTCTCTTCTTCAGCCGAGATAAGGATCTAGGCTGAAGAAGGTTGGCAGGTTTGACCAACACTTTTTCTTTCTTTAGCCGAGATAAGGATCTAGGCTGAAGAAGGTTGGCAGGTTTGACCAACACTTTTTCTTTCTTCAGCCGAGATAAGGATCTAGGCTGAAGGAAGTTTGGCAGGTTTGACCAAACATCTTTTGTTCTTCAACCGAGATAAGGATCTAGGCTGAAGAAGGTTGGCAGGTTTGACCAACAGTTTTTCTTTCTTCAGCCGAGATAAGTATCTAGGCTGAAGGAATTTTGGTGGGTTTGACCAAACATCTTTTGTTCTTCAGTCGAAATAAGGATCTAGGCTGAAGAAGGTTGGCAGGTTTGACCAACACTTTTTCTTTCTTCAGCCGAGATAAGGATCTACGCTGAAGGAAGGTTGGCAGGTTTGACCAACATTTAGTTCTCTTCTTCAGCCGAGATAAGGATCCAGACTGAAGAAGGTTGGCAGGTTTGACCAACATTTAGTTCTCTTCTTCAGCCGAGATAAGGATCTAGGCTGAAGGAAGTTTGGCAGGTTTGACCAAAACATCTTTTGTTCTTCAACCGAGATAAGGACCTAGGCTGAAGAGGTTGGCAGGTTTGTCCAACAATAATCTAAAGTCCCGAAGTTGTTATCCGGCTGAGATATTTATCTCGGCCAAAAAATGGTAGGCAGGATAAGTGAAGACCGAGCCAAGATAAGCCAGGCTTGAAGAAAGTACATTCACTGAACAAAAAAATAAACTTGAAGAAAGATAGTACATTAATCGAACGGAAAGATGTGAAAAGGGAAAGTTTCAATTCATTTGTAAATAAGTACAAAAGGGGTTCGTAGCCTGGTTACATTTTCTTAAAGCAAAAAGAAAGAAAGAAATCAAGCAAATAAATCATCAAGGTCGACGTCCAAATCAACCCGGACTTCGCCCATTGGTAGGTCAGTTACAGCCTCAGCCCCCTGGTTGGGCTCGGGCACAGGCACTTCGTCAATTACCCTGCGTAAAGCTTGGCTGGAGTCCACCAGAGTAGGAGATGCAGACCGGCGACCGAGCTAAGTGTTGGAAGGAGGGGCGTTATGTGGAGTAGGGACCTCATCCTCCTCCCCCTCTTGAAGGAACTTTTGTTGGACCGCATTAGCATAGTCCGTCATGTATCCCGGTATGAAGTGGGGAGGGGGATTTAGGAAGATCTCAAAGTCGTGTCCATAGCCGAGCTTTTCAGCAACGGCCTTCCAACCACACTTAAAGAAAATATCCTTAGCGGCTTCACACTGTTGGACATAGGTGTCCTCTTCTTCCTTGAAGCCTCGGTCCTCTGTGTCCTGCATCTTTTTCTTCACTTCCTCCAACTCGACATTTTTCTTCCTCTTCAATTTAGCCAGCTCCCGCAAGTAGCGGTCTTTTTTCTCGACTAAAGCTTTCTGTTTGTTAGCCTCTGCCGCACTAACCAATTCAGTTAGCCTTGCGTTTTCAGATTCTAGCTCGATCAGCTTGGCCTTAACCTCTTTTAGTTTGGCTGTCTTGGCATTTTCATCAGTAACGGCTGACCGTACCGTCTTCCGCTGCTCAAGCACTCATTTGTGAGCCACTTGGCTCTTTTGCAGGGCCTGCACAACATTCAGAGCAGTTATAGGAAAACCAAAGAATTGGCTCCATATCATTTGTTGAGTTATAGGGATTTTAGAGCTTACCAGTATCATCGACTTGGACGCCGAGCAAATGGCCTTCAGCTTGGTTAAGCCCTCATGCCGCTCCATGTCAGCAGGCAGGCAGACGCTCTTTGCCAAGTTGAAGGCCAAAAGATGATCCTTCTCGGCACTAACAGAGCCAGAGGCTATTATTGCGCGGCCCTTGAAAAAGACAGATTGTGCCCACACCGGCGGGGAGGGAGGATTTGAAGGGCTAGGTCGGTTGCGACCTTGGGAGGGAGTTGCTTCTTGGAGCTCGATCTCGGATGGCTCGGTGCCATCCTCGTCTCTCAGGCATTGTGTACAGGCCCGTTTGTTTGGCCGAGATGACGAAGCTCGGGTTGTGGGGAAGGCCACTACAGCCGCGTGTGATTGTGGTGCCTCAGTTTGAACATCAGTAGTTGGAGCTGTGGTTTGTTTGGTGATTAGGGCGCGAACAGCACAACGCTTAGCCATTTCTTGTTCTTCAGTTAGGGGAATGAGGGTGATTTCGGGTAGGTTTGGATCTGGTTCTGGTGATGGTTCGAGAAGAAAATCAGTCATCCCGGTCTTCCTTCTTCCGCTATACCGGTAGGTCGGTTCGAAGTTCAGTAGCTCGGCCCAATCACGGTGACGGTATCAGAGCGCGATGCGAAGGGCATCTTGGTTGGTGTACGTATAATGTGATTTAAGCTAGTTTAAGTCTGCAGAAAAGAAAGACAAAGCGCTTATGTGTTAGCACGGTGAAAAATTATAGCCCGGAACAACAAAGAAAAATTAAACCTAGGTATTCTTACTAGTAGTCCATTTATTCCAGTTTATATTATAGCCCGATATTCTGGCTTCCTGGTCTTTAAAATTGCCCAAAACCCAAAAGAAATCGTCATCGTTCAAGTCTTTGTCCGGTATGTTTTTTATGATTTTTTTCTCAGCCTCTTCTTACCCGAAGATAGTACACCCAACCGTCATCATTTTGCCGCGCGAATATTGATGAAATAGGTCGGCCAATCCGAGGTTGAGGCCGAGCCGGCAGTTTAGCTCGGTGATGCCATTTATTATTCTATAGGTGTTGGTGGAGAGTTAGATTGGGCATAATCTAGTTTGCCTGAGGAACTCGCATATGAGGGGCTGTACAGGGAACCGGAGCCCGGCCTCTACAATTGATATAACAGTGAAGGGCACGAAGCCCGATTTTTCCCAAGGCGTGGTATCTAGTTCGGCTAAGGAGAGGTGGACGTCGTCAGGTATATGGTAGTCTTTTCAGAATTCAGCAATGGCCCCAGGTGAGTTTACCAGGAATCGGTATTTACCCATTAAACTTAAAGGTTGCATAAAAATTAGCACGGTGGCCTAGCTCGACGTTGAGGTGACTTTGGATGGCTCGGTTGAGTAATGGCGCCAAGGGGATAAAGTGCAAAGGTGTGCCTGGCCAACCTAGTCAAGTTTGCAAAGTGGAGATAGAAAGTGTTATGCCCAAATGACTGGACCGGGCTAAGCAAAAAGGCAAAATAGCATAATCCTAGGTCGGCTAAATGGGTTACAACCCGTTCTTAGTTCGGCTGTAAAGCAAGACAGGCTCAAGGTTTTAGCTCGATTATTGAGCACAAAGGTTTCCAGTTCGGTCATGCGCAAGCCTACCACAAGCAGGTTCCTAGTTCGGTTATAGTACTATTTTGGATCAAAAGCTCGTGTTCCAGACTTATTGAAAATCCAGTTAATATGTTTTGGGGTTTGAGCATGTGGTTTTGGGGTTTCTGCTATTTTCTCAAAATCTTGGTGGTCATTTCACACGTACGTGGAGCTAAAGTAATGCATTTTAAAAATATATATATATATAATATATATATTCGCAGAATAAACAAAAAGAAGGGGCTTGAGCAACTTACAGATTTAAACGAGAAGTTGAAGACCAAACAGCAAGAATGCCAGCTAGAACACGAGCGAAGCAGGTGCTGTGGTCTTGGGTTGAGATTGAAGGAGTGAATATGGAGACTCAGGAGGTGAGGGAGAGAAGATAAACAGTAAGGGTGTTTGATTCAAAAAATGGGTTTTTGTATAGATACGAGAATGGGCGAAACTGTTCAAATTTTCATAGTACAAAGACGGCTGTAGCAGGTGTACTTGACTAGTGGGAGCAAGCCACGTGTCCAAAGGAATAAATAACTATTCAAACGTGCTTGAGAAGTGGAACGGCATGCAAAGCAACTGACAAGACGTTCCTGGACCGGGCAAATCGGTAGCCCAGTAATATTTGAGCTTGGTTGGAAGCTTGAACATTTAGCTCGACTAGAGAAGAATAATCCCAAATCATGCGTTGCAGATTGAATTAAGAGGCAATTGAGAGGGTAATTTATGTGTGAACTTGGGCCGAGCTAAGTCCAGATATTGAAATGGACTGAGCTATGGGCCGAGGTAATGGTCTACATAGCTTGTCCTTGATCCCGTCAATTCGGTCAGAGATGGTTGCTAGTAGCCTGGTCTGGGTACTCTGGACTGAGGTATAGGTGGAATGAGGACCGAGCTAGACGGTGCCCTAGATAACACCGAGCTGAGTAAGCGCGATTAAGACTGGTGTAAGGCAAGGAAGTGCTAGCTCGGTTGCGCTACTACCAGACCGTGGTTGAACCATCTCATTTGGTTAAGCAGTAAGGATGGTGTAAAAAGATAAGCTGTATCTTTGTGATTCTTAAGAGGACTCTACTAAGAAGAGTTGGAGTCCTACTAGGATTATGCCCGGTAAATCTATAAAAGCTCATGACAGGACTCATGGACAGGTATCACAATTCCTACTCTCAAATACACAGAGCTTTTGTGTCTATAGTCTTTTTGCTGACTTAGGCATCAGAGAGGTTTCCAGCACACACCCGTTGGCTAGCTCACGTTTGTGTTTTCAGGGAGTAAAGTGACGACGTTTGGAGGAGTGTAAACTTGATCAACAGGATTAGACGAGAAGATTATTTCGTACTCGTACAATATACTATGCAAAACATAAAACATAATTATTATAAAACAATTTAAATAAAAGTCAGATATTAATTATTTGTGCACATATTTATACTTTGTTCCAAAATAATACTAATCTCTTTTGAAAAATCTAATTTTGTTTGATAGTATAATTATTGCATTTTAAAAGTAAATTTTTCAAAATTACCCTTTGATAGTACATTTTTTTAGAAATATCAATTATCATAATTGTACTTTTTATCTTATTAAAAAATTTAAAAGAAAGATAAAATAGTAAATTTATATTAATTTATTTCTTAATTTTTAAAAAGAGATTAATATTTTAAAATAATAAAAAATAGAATAAAAAACTAATATTTTAATACAGAAGCAGTAAAAAATTTTAGTATCCCCCCACTTGGTACTTTGAGCGCATGTGCCGACCATTTTGTTTTAAACAATGGGGTTGTTTGGTAGAACTTAAATCCAGCTTATTTCAGCTTTTAACTTAAATTAAGTATTTTTGTGTGTTTGGTGTAGCTCAAGTAACCAACTTTTAGCTTAAATTATGTCAAAAAAGTGATTATTCTTTGAGTTATGGGGGAGGTGCTTTTGGAAATCAACTTAAGCGGGGAGCTGAAATTTGAGGGGCAAAATGACTTAAATGCCCCTCACATTTTGAAGGTATTACAAGTGTGCCATGTATATAAACCAAACTCACTCACTTCTGTCCCTCGCCCGAACCAGAGAGGCGATTTCCGGCGAGGGAGGTGATTTCCGGCAAACGCTAGCTCTCTCTCTCTCTCTCTCTCTCTCTCTCTATGTGTCTGTGTGTGTTCGATTTCAAATCTGAAGGAAGACAATCGATTGAGAGTGACAATCACCGCCCTAGAGAGGCTCGCGGTGGCAAAGGGCGACAGCCTACTGAAGATCTAGCCTCCGTCACGACAGCCTCGATCAAACCTAACTTTCAACAGCCTTGATCAACGTCGGAAAAGACAAGAAGATGAAGATCTGGCCTAGAAGATGAAGATGAAGATCTTGGCCTCCGTTGATGTCTCCCATCGCGATCGACCGTGCGAGGCGATCTGAAACCCTAGCGCCGCTGTGACTGCCGGAGCTAGGGTTTCAATGTTCAATTTTTTTATTTTTTTTAAAGGTTTTCAATTTTTTTAATAAAAAAATAATAATAATAATTAAGCATTTTAGCCATTAATAAAATAAATTTTATATTAATTGATACTAATTAATAATTTGTAACAAAAATATTAATTGATACCTAATTCATTTGTAATGAAAAAATGAAAAAAATTGACACCTAATTCATTTTGTAATGAAAAAATGAAAAAAAATTATTCTAATTGATAATATTAATAATTTTAGTATTAATTGATGGTAATTAAGCCATTAATTGACACCTAATTCATTCATAATGAAAAAAAATTATACTAATTGATACTATTAATAATTTTAGTATTAATTGATGCTAATTAAGCTATTAATTGACACCTAAATCATTTATAATGAAAAAATGAAAAAAAAAATTATACTAATTGATAATATTAATAATTTTAGTATTAATTGATGGTAATTAAGCCATTAATTGACACCTAATTCATTCATAATGAAAAAATAAGAAAAAATATATATACTAATTGATAATATTAATAATTTTAGTATTAATTGATGGTAATTAAGTCCTTAATTGACACCTAATTCATTCCTAATGAAAGAATGAAAAAAACTTATACTAATTGATAATATTAATAATTTTAGTATCAATTGATGGTAATTAAGCCATCAATTGACACCTAATTCATTTATAATGAAACAATGAAAAAAATTGTACTAATTGATAATAGTAATAATTTTAGTATTAATTGATGGTAATTAAGCTATTAATTGACACCTAATTCATTCATAATGAAAAAATTAAAAAAAAATTATACTAATTGATAATATTAATAATTTTAGTATTAATTGATGGTAATTAAGCCATTAATTGACACCTAATTCATTTATAATGAAAAAATGAAAAAAAATGATACTAATTGATACTATTAATAATTTTAATATTAATTGATGTTAATTATATTAACTTTTGTAATACTAATAACATTAACTTTTATTAATGAAATAATTTTTTTAAAATTAAAACTGAAAAAATGACAAAATAATCATTTTTATATCATATAAGGGCAAAATGGACAATTACATAGTAAAAAGTTATTTTACAGCTTATTTACCAAACAATACTCTACTGTTTAAATCTACAATCCCACAGCTACACCAAACAGGTTAACAGTTTAGGTTCACAGCTAGAAGTCATAATCTGTTAAGTTATAATCTATAATCACTTTTTCACAACTCTACCAAACGGGGCCAATGCACTGTTTGGGAAGTTAAGTTGGAATAGGTTGAGGTTAAAACAGTCGCAAAAATATAAAATATATTTTTTAGTTTTAAGGTTAAAAAATATCATATTGAAAATTATAATTATTTTATTTTATTTTTTATAAAAGTTAAAAAATTCATTTTAAATAAGATTTTTTAACGTCAAATTAAAAGAATTAAAAAATTAAAAAGTCATTTCACATTCCAAATGAATTTAATTATCGTTTGTTAACTATACATTTTAATTAAAAAATTAAAAATTTATTATAAATTATCACTTCATTCTTTTTATTTTATTGGTATATATCTTTTTTTTAAAAGACAAAAAAAAATTATTAAAATTATTTGTTTACAAGACCTCAATATGTAAAGTGGTCACCATTATTTGCAGGAACCCTAAAAACGAACGAGTCCACACAACCAGGACCGAGTCAAACCCCGACTCAGGCTGTCTCCTACAACTCAGACACCTACGTATGCACCCTCCTCCACGTGGGGTCTTTCTGCAAATACTCTCTCTCTCTCTCTCTCTCTCTCTCTCTCTCCACCCACATCAGGCCCACTGCACGAGAAACAAACAAAATCTTTCACTACCCGACACCCACAAATACGGTACATGTATTATATGCATACATATAAATATTAGTAAATTACACTTCGCTCCCCTTAAGTTTTATAATTTTTTATTTGATCCTTAAAATATAGAGGAATTTCAAAATAGTGACACAGACCACAAAAAAAAATAATAAATAAATACAAAAATATGGGAGGAGCAAGTAGGTTTGTGATGGACAATGACTTGCACCTCTTTATATTTGTATAATTTTCTTTTCCTTCCACTAGAATGTAATTTTTCATAAATAAATGTACTTATTTAGATAAGTGTAGTTATTTAGGTCACTTTATCTTTTTATTTTTTTGTAAAAAGTAAAAAAATATATTTATTTAGATCATCCTAAATAGCCCTTTAATTTGGTTTTCAGAATCAATTTTGAGAGATAATTTTCTAAAAATAATTTTCAAAATTTAAAATTTTGTTTAGTTATATATTTTGAAAATAGTTTTTACAAATTTGAAATTTTATAGTTTGGGATGATTTGTAATAGTTTTTTTTTTATAGTTGAATAAATAGGTATGAGAAAAAAATGATTTATTGATGTGTAGGGATGTGAAAGACAAAGAAATAAGAAGGAAAAAATAATTAATTGATGTGTAGAATATGAAAGAATGAGAGAGGAGATAGAAAAAGTGATTGAAAACAGTTTTAAAAAATTGTAAATCAAACAAATTTTAAATTTTAAACTCTCAAAAATTGATTTGAAAATCCAAACCAAATAAGCCCACGTTTTTTTTTTTCTATTTTGATTCATAATATGAGTAATTTTTTTTAGGGTAAATTATAATTTAACCCCCTGTCGTTTATCCAAAAAACACGGAGCCTCCCTATAATTTCATTTGTAACACTTAAACCCCTAAACTTTATACCAAAGTGCAATTTTGGATAGACGTAACAGAAGTTATAAAAAGTCTAAATTACCCTTACTTCTTTCTCTAATTTTTTTCTTAATGCCATTATAAACCAAAATATTTCTCTCCCAGTTTTTTTAAATTTTTATGTATTCTTTTTCTTTTCTTCTTCTTCTCTCATTGTATTCTTTTGCTCTTCTTCTTCTTCTCTTATTTCTTTCTCATCCATGGCAAGCCATACACTTCTCATACCACCATCAAATATATATCTTTCTCTAGGATGGTTAACTAATACAATACTATCGAACAAGCCAATAGAGCTAACATGATTGACTTGTATGCAACAGAGGTGGCCATTTTTCCATTGTCCTCTCAAAAGAAAAGTCCTTGATATACCGGCAGGTTGATAAAAACAATGAGACCACATAAAACAATCTACAACGCCAATGCTTCCAAAGCATTAATTTGCACATCTATAACCATCCTAATCAAGACCCAAACAAAACTGAATAGGTTGAGCATTGCAAGCGTGGTGAAAATGGTAAACATCAGTGATGATGGTGTACCAAACTCCATGACCTCTCTTAGATATTGTTCATATATCTCTCTCTAGAATTTAGACACAAACAAAAATTCATCTCTCTCTTTAGAATTTAGACCTAAATAAACACTCATCTCTCTGTAAAATTTGGACCCAAACAAACACTCATCTCCCTCCTTAGAATGTAGACCCAAACCATAACTTTTTGCACCAAATCTAAAAAGAAAAGTGAAGGCAGTTTTCAGAAACTCCAATAAACATCAAACAATGCTAGGAAAAGGCAATGCATTGTCAATAACAAAACCATAACTTTTTGTAAATAGTCCATAGTTGCAAACACTCATAAAGCTCATCCCATCTCCTCCACTCAACCAACATCCACCCCCCACCACCACCACCTTCCCCTCTTACGGCACCCATGGTGGTAGCTACTATTACAATTTGGGTCTTGGCTTAATTAATTGGGTATGCCTATGTATATAATGTATGTGTGTCTATAGTGATAAGGAGAAGATGAAGGATGATGGTGGTTGCCATGGTAAAGAATGATAGACATGGATTTTAATTTATGGGTTAACTTTATTTGAGTTAAGAGAATGATAGACATAGATTTTAGAAGAATAATGAAACAAAAATGAAAGGGAAAGATGGAGAAATGAGGGAGATAAGCTAGAGAGAGAGAAGCATTTTAGAAAGAGAAGCAACATCTTTGTTTTCAAAAAACTTGGGAAGAAAAAGAAGATCAGGAATTATCCAGTGTGGTTGAGGGGGAAAATTTTGGTTTTATGGTCGTGCAACACACGTTCTGTTAAAATAAACTGTTCCGTTCGAAATTGCATTTTGGTATGAAATTCAGGGGGTTTAAGTGTTACAAATGAAATTATAGGGAGGCTCCGTGTTTTATGGGTAAACCACATGGGGTTAAATTATAATTTACCCCTTTTTTTATAATTTACTTTTAAAATATAATTATGTTCAATTTTACATGAAAAAAATATCTCGTTAACAACTATGTAACATAAAAATACATTATACTAAAATTTTAATATTCAAAATTCATAAATTGTTTAGTTGAGTTTTCAAAACTTATTTCTGAATAAAAGTCAATCATTTTACAATCTACCAAACCACATATTTAGAGTTATTTTGGGAAGATAATTAAAAGTCATATTTCAGCTTTTAATTCATTTTAAGTCACAACATCTCTCACATTTTTTACATATATTTTTTTTAACAATCAAAAAAATCAACTTTTAATCATCTTCTCAAAACAATCCTTACCTTCACAATTTTTTTTTTTACTTTACTGTCCTTGTACCATCTGATCTTTTATTTATTTATTTATTTATTTTTGTTATAGGAAAATCCTCCCTACTCTCCCGCAGGTCCAAGGCAGTGCCCCTTGCAAAGATCACCAGGGTTCTTGTTAGCCGTTTTGAGCGAGGAGACTATAACCTGGGAACTTGTCCCGATCTCCCAGGACAAGCTCCGCTTAAGTCAGGACTCGCAAAGTGGAAGAGCATTGAACCCACACCAAGTGCTGATTAGACAACTTGAGGTCCAACTTCCTAACCAACTGTACTTCGCCCAAGAAATTGACCCAAGGAAAAGAATTAAACCTGTGACCTGAGGGCTTAATCCCCAGGCCTTAACCACAATGCCACTCATCCCTGGCTTATCTTTTATTTTTTTAACTAAAATGATAATTGACCTTATCACCGTTATTACATTTTCCCTCTCATATTCACAATCCACCATCAATCAACATGATTATCTTTTCCACCATGAACCACCAAAACCACCATCCCTCTTTCACCTTAGTACCTTATCGTAAACTATAATGGTCACATTTTCGTTGCCATCTAGACCTCCCACATTATAAACTATCATCAACAAATTTTTAGCCAAATCTATTTTCCTATTGTGACTATAATTTTCATCTTCTATTTTTTTCCCCCCAACCTATGACCTTCTCATATTTGTCAATGGGGTACTAAAACTAACCAATAGCCCTAGGTAGTAGAGTACCAAAGTTGGTCGATAACAGTGGCAAATGATGTTTTGGTAGTGGTTAAGAAATGGTGAAGGCGAATTGGTACCATCGTCGTAATGCAAGAGATTTGCTATTGTAAATATAAGTTTCTTGGACACATTCAGTTTTACAAAAGTGGTTTTCAATTATGAATTCTATCAATTGAGTTTGTGTATGCAACGAAAACCTATAGGTTGGATTAAGATATTTATAAGATGTTAAATATTGATAGGTTGAGAAAAGTCACTAAAAAGGAAATAATTACGATAAGTTAATGTCGATAGAGTAGAACATTGTGAAAAAAGGAGGTGTTCACGATCATAAGGTTCGATTATGTATATAGCAGGAGGTATGGTACATATTTCAGTATAGAAAATAACTAACATGTAACAACATATATAGTTGAGTCACTTAATGCTATTCAATTTTACAGTCAAGACATGTGTTCGAATTTTGCTAATTAGGGATGGTTTGGAATGTTTTAAATAAGTAAATTTTTTGACTTTTTATAAAAAATGGTAAATTACACGAACTTTCTCTGAGGTTTGCCTTAATTACAAGGACCTCCCCTGTAGTTTTAAAACTTACACTGAACTCCCTTACTTTTGAAACTAATATACAAAGACCCCCTTCGGGTCAAAAGAGCCTTATCAACGTTAACTTGATAGTGAAATTGACCATAATACCCTCAACTCATTGTCTTCCACAAGGACCTAAGCCACTCTTTATCATCAGCATCTTTCTCACTCTACTATCCATTTCTACCATTGTCTTCTTCACATTCTCTTCCCAGACCTCTCTAATCAAAAACCCAAAACCCAAACCAACAATAACCCCTCTTATACACTCTCAAATCGCTAACGCAGCTTGCAATGAAACTTTCTATCCAGACCTCTATGTCTCCACAATCTACATGTTGAATATCCTTTTTCTGTCAATCAAACACACACATACACAGTGTTAAAGAACTCAAATTGGTAGTGCATACATAGATAATTCGACAATTGATTCAAGGGTTTAAGCAAGGAATTAGATATGTAAAGTGAGAGAGAGAGAGAGAAAGAGAGAGAGAGAGAGAGAGAGAGAGAGAAAGGATATGAAGAACAAATATGTTGGAGTGTGGATCGAAGGACATGACTTGGCCTTCAAGCTCTTCTCCAAGTGTGGTTTTCATTGAGAAAATGCATCCCACTGTTATTTCTTTGCCTCTGCTGATGATCGAATCCATGGCTCTCTCCATCTCTCTCTCTCTCTCCCCTTCTCTCTTTGTGTGTGTATGTGTGTGTGTGTATGTGTTTACTCAATCATAATTGTTTTGTGCTTGGCAAGAACATATCCAACTGAAGTCAAATTAGGTGCAAAAGTTCAAGACCATAACAAATCGAGATTAAAGTTCCAATTGACATGAGATCTGTTCGTAATCCAGTTGAGAACTCCATCGCCCTCTTGCCTCTTTGAGCCTTACATCTTCTCTTCATCGCATCGTCCCCATCGCACTTAACCACTACTGCGATCTCTCTGTTTCTTTCTTACTCTTTCTACAACCGTCACAATCGCCATGATCGTCACCGCGATCCGCCATCACCGTAATTCTCGTGATTAGATCGCGACCACCACGACACCAAGCTCCTCAGATCTAGGGTTTTTTGTGGTAGTGGTAAAGATGAATGGACTAAAAGAGAGGAAGACGAGTTCAATATGGAGAGGAGTTTGGTATGGTGGTGGCGGCACTGGGCGAAGGTTTTGGAAGGGGAGGTGTCAGGGTAGCGGAGGACGACGAAGGAGAGAGGCAGAGCACAGAGAGAGAGAGAGAGAGAGAGAGAGAAAGAGAGAGAAGAACCATACAGTGATATATATATATATAAAAGATATGTATGTGTTTATATATATATGGGTATATATATATGTGTATGGAGAGGTAATGGTAGTATTGGAATTTGAAGAATAATTTTGAATAACATCAGCCAAATCTGTTTGAATTTGGGCGGGTGGGTAACAAAAGGAGTTATTTGTATATTAGTTTCAAAAGTAAGGGAGGTTTATATAATCAATAGGGGAGGTCTCTGTAATTAAGGTAAACCTCAAGGGAGGTTAGTGTAATTTACCTTATAAAAAAATGTGTAGAAAAATATAAAAAGTGGTTAAAAAATAAGGAGGAGATGTTAATAGATATTGATTGATGTGACCCAAATAAGTGTATGCAGGTAAAAAAAAATACATTTTTTTAGTTTACCCCAAACACCTACTAGCTTAGTCCAGAACAATAATCAAACCTATTTAAATGGTTTTACCATTTTAAAAGATAGAATTAAAATCAAAACTAATAAAATGTGATCTGGACCAAATTGAATCAATTTACTAAGCCTTCATTTGGGAAGTGGGTTAACTTTTTGACTTTTTTGGTTATTTTACTATGGGGCTAAAAGATTTGGTTTGGAAATGACTTTTGACTGTTTTGTGAGAGAAAAAAATGTAATGGTTATGAATTAGATGTAATGTTTTGTCTTATTGAAGTAAAAAGCTTATTTTATTTTTTACGACTATTTTAAGCAAAAAAGCATGATTTTGGCTTTCCAAACGAAGCCTAAATTCCACCAATTTTTAAGCTCACCACTACATATTGTCAAAGTGAGCTCCACTTGGCCTCAAAGATACTAATGTAATTAAACAAAACTTCAAGGAGTGTATGCAAATATTACTTTGACAAATACATTAGGGTTATTTTGAGAACTTGATTAAAAGTTAATTTTTGATTTTTAATTTATTTTGTATTATATCACCTCTCTATTTTTATTTTTTTTATATTTTTTCAAAAACAGGTAAAAAAATAAAAAAATGAAAAAAACTTTTAATCAACTTCTCAAAACAACTTATGGGTTCGTTTGAGATGTGGGTTAGCTTTTGAATTTTTTGACTTTTTAATATGGGATTAAAAAGTCTCGTTTGAGATAATTTTTTTGAATTTTTTGAGAAAAAAATAAAATAATTATAAATTAAATGTAATATTTTTTTCTATTTAAATAAAATAATTTATTTTATCTTATATGAGGGTTGGTTTGAGAAGTGAGTTAGCTTTTGGGCTTTTTGGATTTTTTGACTATTTTAGCCTAAGTTAAAATGTTTGGTTTGGGAAGGACTTTTTGACTTTTTAACTTTTTTTTATAAAAGAATAGTGTAATGATTATGGATTGAATGTAATATTTTATTTTTTATGACTGAAATAATTTATTTTATTTTTTGTAACTAAAATAATAAAAAAAAAAAGCCTACTTTAACTCTTCCCAAACGGTGCCTATTTTAGTTCAATGAAATATCCCAAACGAGTACTACATATGATTTTGGAAATATAAATAATTGGGCAAATTACAAACACCCCCATTGAGGTTTGGTAAAAATACAGATTCTCCCTGAGGTTTGAGAAATTATATCTCGCCCCTTGAGGTTTATATTTCCATAACAAATTACCCGCTGAGATTTTTATTTTCATATAGATTTCCTCCTAATTTGTCTTAATTTGTTATGAAAATTTGACCCTCAGAGTATAATTTGTAATTTCTCAAACTTCAGGAGAGAATCTGTATTTTCACCAAATTTCGAGAGATACTTGTAATTGCCCTAAATAATACTATATAATATTATTATTATATGTTTTTTATAGTAGTAGTATATATATTTTGGCAGGCGGCGCTGAGGAGAGCAGTACAGGTAGGGCTGACGTAGTCCATAAGGGAGCAACGTTGTTGTGGAGTGTAGGGTAGGAGTAGTCACAGGACAGTCCCCCTGCCAGACACGTCTTATCAGGCGGCGGCTCCTCTCTCCTCCCCCTCCCTGCTCCTGGCCGGGCCCCCACCACACATAAAGCACCACCTCTTTCCTCGCCTGTCACTTTTCCCACCCTTCACTCTCCACCATCCGATCAATCTCTATCCACAAACCTCCTCCATTAAGATTAGTTGTTTAGGTTAGTTTGGTTTTTGAGTTGGGCTAAAAAAATTACGAAAGTATAAAAAAAATCAAAAAATAACAAAAAGATAAAAATAAATTTGTCATAGAAATTGAGTAATGAAATTGAGTTTTTTATAAATTTATTTTTACCTTTTTTGAATTGAGCTTTTTGATTATTTTATAGAAATTGAGTTTTTTTTTTTAATGAATATTTTTAAAATTTTAAGTAATTTTTTTACTTTTTTAGATATACTTAATTTAGATGTATCTAAAAAAAATATTTATAAAAAAATATTTTAAAAAATAAATAAATACATAAGAACACAAAAAATATATTGAATTCTCTTTTTTATAAATACAAACATTAAATTTTTTTTATTTATATTTTTAAATTTTTTTGTTTGTCATCTCCTAAAAAAGTTAAAAAGTCAAAAAATCACTATCCTATTTAAGTCATATCATCTTATTTAAATCACATTATCTCTCTACCACATTACTTCAAACTCAATTCATATTTCACAAAAAGTCAAAAAGTGCACTTATTTAGAATATTCCAAACAATTCCTAAGTTAAGTGTATTTAAAAATTAAAAAAAATTAATTAAATGTTAAAAAAATTCAGTAAAAATAAAAAAATATGAAAAATAAAAATTTAATTTTCTGAAAAATAAATTTTGAAAATTCAAACCAAACAAACTAATCACCTCACTATTTTTTACACGTCTTTTTGATAAAAATAAAAAAACCAACATATTTAACACTCTTCAAAATAGACCTCATTAAAAATTATAAATTTTTTCATAAATTTATAAATATTTTATAATATTTGTAATTTTTATTTCAACAATTCTTGATAGTTTGAATTTTTAAGACTCAAATGTCTTGAATGTCTCAAAATAACATTCAGTGTGTTTGGTTTGAATTTTTTGGATTAAGTTTTTAAAAATTGATTTTTTGATTTTTGTATTTTTTTGTTTTTAGTGAATATTTTTAAAATTTTAAACATTTTTTTTACTTTTTTAGATACACCTTGCTTAAATGTATCTAAAAAGTAAAAAATGTGTGAAAAAATATTTTAAAAAATTAATAAATACATAAAAATACAAAAAATGTACTGAATTCTTGTATTTTTTATATTTTTGGTATTTAGTGAATTTTTAAAAGATTTTTTTTACAATTTTTTTTACTTTTTAAGTGTATTTATATTAAGTGTGTCTAAAAAATAAAAAAATTACTTAAAAAATTAAAAAAATTCAATAAAAATAAAAAAACAAGAAAAATTAAAAAATAAAATTTTATGAAAAATATTTTTTTTAAAATAAAAACAAGCAAGGTAATAATCTTAGGAATAAAATAATATCATTTTAATATATTCAAATCACGCAAATTCGACTTATTAAGGCCAAGTTTGAGAAGACTAAGGCCAAGTTTGGGAAGACTAAATAAGTGCACTTTTTGACTTTTTATTAAATATGGGTTGGATTTGGGTTAGGTTTGAAGTGATATGTTAGGGAGGTGATGTGACTTAAATAAGATGGTTTGGGGTGTCCTAAAAAAGTGCACTTTTTGTCTTTTTACGAAAAGATGTGCAGAAAAGTAAAGAGGCGATGTGATGGAAAAAAGATAAAAAGATAAAAAGATGGATTATATAGTAGATGCCAAACAAGGCTTTAAATAGGATAGTGACTTTTTGACTTTTTGGATTTTTTGAAGGATGCCAAACTTGGCCTAAATAAGTGTACTTTTTGACTTTTCTTGTATTATGTGTAGAAAAAATAGAGAGGAGATGTTGATTGATGTGACTCAAAAAAGATAAAAAGATGAAATAAATGTACTTTTTTTTAGTTTAGCCAAACTTGACCTAAGCATTTTATTTATTTATTTTTTAACCAAAAGAGGGGAGAGGGTCTTGCCGTCCAGCCGACAATTACGGGAGACACATCGTGGGTCCCTCGCACACCACCACATCTCCTTTCAGACCTCCCTCTCTTCATCTCCTATTTTCATCTCACACAAATTCTTCACGGTTTCTCGTTCCAAAAAAAAAAAAATTTCTACGGATTTTCTCTCTCTAAAACATTTTCATCCATGGCGTCGGCCGCGAGAGAGGGACACTACAGGGGAGTGAGAAAGAGGCCATGGGGTCGTTACGCAGCCGAGATTCGAGACCCATGGAAGAAGACCCGTGTCTGGTTAGGCACTTTCGACACCCCAGAAGAGGCCGCCTTGGCCTACGACGGCGCTGCTCGCTCTCTCAGAGGTTCCAAGGCCAAGACTAACTTTCCGCCCCCCTCCACCGCCCTCTCTCTCGACCTCAACTTGCCCTCCGACCACCACCGCTGGCCCTCGCCCTCCGCCCGCCTCCTCGCCGCCGGCTCCTCTGTTATCGCTGGCCGTGTCTCCGGCGAAGCTCCTCCGTTGCCGGAAAGTTCGCCTACGGCGGCGTATTTTGGGATTATGAGACGTGGGTTGCCTGTTGATTTGAACGAGCCACCACCGTTCTGGCTGGGTTGACATTGCAGTGGATGTACAACGTCGTTTGGAGTAATCTCTGTATTTTTCGAATCGTTTTCTCGTGATGTTTTAACGTTAGACAGACAGAGAGAGTAATGATTTGTGTATAAATATTTTCAAGTTCATGCTTCGAAGATACTGAAGAGTTTTCTACTTTTATCCAGACATTTTCATGCATATAGTATATATGTATGAATCTATGCCTGTATAGATAGCTTTTCCACTTAATCCGAATGATTATATAGTACTTGCTCTAATTTTATTATTTTAAGAACTTAAATAGTGTTTTTTTTTAATTTTTTAATTTACAATATTGGGTAAATTACAATAACGTCCTTTGTAAAAATACAATTGTGTTTACATCCTCTAATGTTTTTAAAATGGTTATGAACTTGTTTTTATTCAAAATTTAGGAAGGGAAATCGTTGAGACAATTGATACAATTTTTTTCATGGGAAAATTGCAAATTAGTGATATTTTAAAAAAATATTTATAAATATATAGAAAAATTTATAATTTTAATTATTAAAATTGATAAAATTTATCATTTATTTGTAATTTTTTTTAAAAAAATTTATACTCAAATGCAATTTCTTCCTTTTTCATTGATATCATGACGATTTTCTATTATAACTATTTAAGCCTCGTTTGGGAACATGCTATTTAAGCCTCCGTTTGGGAAGTGGGTTGGCTTTTTGACTTTTTGGCTTTTTTGGTTATTTTAGCCTGGGCTTAAAAGTTTGGTTTGGGAAGGGCTTTTTGGCTTTTTTGACTTTTTTTGTGAGAGGAGGAGTGTAATGATTATGGATTGGATGTGATGTTTTGTTTTTTGTGGCTAAAAAAAGCCTATTTTGTCTTATATGGCTAATTTAGCCAAAAAAAACCCAAAATTTTGCTTGCCAAACGGAGGCTTAGTTACTTTTTAGTTTTTTACGAAAAGATGTGAAAAAAATAGAAAAGCGATGTGATAATTTTTAGTAACTTTTTGACTTTTTAGCTAAAATAGTCACTCTCCAAAGATGATCTTCGATAGGAGTAGAATATTATCACGTGGTAATTTATTAAAATAACTAAATTAATTTTATGTCTCATATGTTTTTGTGATCATCAATCAAAATAATATAATTTACATATTATTAAGTTTAAAATGTGGGGGTAGAAATTGACGTGTATATAATAGGTGGTCTTTATTACATCATTTAATAGTGATTAAAAATAAGAAATATGATTAATGTTAGAGGTTTTAAAACTTTTATGAAAATTTTTACTAAATGTCTCACATGAGTGAGATTTACATAATGATTTTTATGTGGCTCTCACATTTATGTAAGATATTTAGTAGAATTTTTGAGATTTTTAATATTTTTTAGTGTGATGTACCAATAAATCCTAGATTGTAGACTTATGCACTGTTTGGTCCTGAAAGATTTCTTGTAGGCGGGAAGGTCCTATTATACACAATATTACCAATAAAGGTTTTCGTAATGTGGGCCTGTGTTACAAAGTAATGGACAACAATGGTATTTTATAGAGGGCAAAATTACGAAATTAGGTAATATTCTTTTCTTTCTTGGTCGATGTTGAAGCTGTGGAAATGAAAAGATTTTGGGGATCAACGTTCAATCTGTGAATGTCAGATTTTTTATAATGGCAGTTTGAGTGTAACGCTTACCTCCCCAAAAATGAAGGGTGCAAACCCTAGATGTGGAAAACCCTAAAACATTAGTTGAGTCATCGATTCTGTAGCTGTGTTTACGATTTGCGAAGTGTAAAGGGCGAATCGAACGGTGCTTGGTGAGCGGCATTTGCAATACCCTGTTTTGGTACAAAAACATTGCGTCAAAGTGTGTAGTGTTGGGACATCGTAACATGATGAAAAATTAATTAGGTATCTATTTTATTATGTTGTTTGATTTCTAAGATTGTAGTGTTGTGTGCTATCTTTTTTCGATACGCGTATGGTGACTGTTGTTTTCGTGCGTAATGATTTCTCACGGTGGTGCCTTGTTATTGTGATTTTCGGTATGAAGTGATGTTTGGGTAGTTGACGTGTAATGTTGTTTGATGTAGACAGAGTGTATACATCGAAACGAAGATAATTTTGAAAATGAAAGAGTAGTTGTTATTTTATGGGTGTTAGAATATATGATCTGGTGGTTAATGTTTTTTCCAATTTTGATTCCTGTTGTAGTGTGGCTAATATTATGTTAATTTTGACTCATTGTAGTGTGGGTAATGTTACGTTTAGGGTGCAGGGTTACATATGTATGTGCATTGATGTTGGAGAATTGGTTACAAGATTACGTATGTATGTGTCATAAATGTGGGTGTATCGACGGAGTGTGCGATGTATGAGCATTGGATGTCCATCTAAGTTGGTTTCCAACTCATTGTAATAGGAATACGTGTGTTTTGGTTTTCGAGATGTATGTTTAACATTGTTGATGATGGGTCTGTAGTTACAATTGTTTTGGTCATATGTAATAAAATTACAGCATGTACGTTTCCAATATGATAGTGTCATTTTGCAAGGCAGTGGGTGAGGTGTAATGTTTACCAGTATGATGGGTGGAGGGTCGTGTTTCTTGATGGTGAGAGTGGAGTGTAATTGGTTTCGTGGATATATTTACTTTGCATGTTGTGTTACATTGCAATGTGAGTGAGGTTGACTGTGCGATTGATGGGGGTCGGTTGGTAGTGTGTTGACGGTTGTATACATCAGACCAACCAAATAAAAATACACAAATGAAACTCTACATATCACATGCCATTAATGCTTCCCTCCTCCTCCCTTAAAAAAAAAAGAAAAAAAAAAGGGTGTAAATCATCTGTTATAATCCAACAGTCCACCAGAAAACAAAATCAACACCCAATGCCAAAACGTCGTGATGTTCACGTCAATCGATACAACACCAGCCAAATGACAAACACCCCAAACTCTTGTAGACTTTGGCTCTTACACCCAGCCAATGTTACAAACGTAAAACCCTTGCACACGTTACCATACCAACACACAAAATGAATCAGCCATAATAGGAAAATAATATAACACCAGGGGTATTAATGTAACCTAACAATCAACTAATAAGCTTTACCAAAAAAATAGGACTAATTAGCGTATAAAAAAATTCCTAGGATTAAATGGTACAACTTTTTCTAACATAGGATTTATGAGTAAATTTTTCCATTTTTTATATGATTATTTGCAATAATATTTTTGCAATAAGTTCGTAATATTGCAAAGATTGCTTTTATATAGGCTTATTTTGAAAAGATGATTATAATTAGTTTTTTGGTTAAAAATTGATTATAATCAATTTTTTATGAAAGAAGAGAGTGAATTATAATTTAAAAAGTGAATTATAACTCACTTTTCAAAAGACCCCATATGATAATGGGTGCCTGCTAATTTGATGAGTATGTTATTAAATTTATTAAATATAAATTTTGATTTTGATGTAAAAGTATGTGAACCAGACATCATAGTTATCGAGAAATGTGAGAAAAGTATTTTTATTTTCCGTTTTTAATTATTAATTATTAAGTCGAGAAGTTGTACAAGAGAGACTTTCAAATCATTTGGGTTTGGAGTTGGATGTTGTGGGCCTGATTCGGATTTATATCAATTTCAAATTGTTTAATATGCAGGATTTTATTAAAATATATTATTTATATAAAAAATTATATTAATTAAATATTGATAAATATTTTATTAAATTATATTTTCGTAAGTGATAAGTATAATTTTTAAAATAAATTATGACATAAATATATTTTTGTCAAGTGAGTATTAATATCTGGTCATCGTAAATTTTTACAAAAAAGATGTATTCGACGGGCTTTACCCATCGAATGCTTCTAATGACAGATTGGAAATGAATCAAATCTATGTGTTTTGGACTTAAACTAATTATTTGAATTATTATTGTAACAATAATTTTGAATCAATGTGTCATCATTAATTTTTTCTAGTTGAATCTAAAAAAAAATAAAAATTGAATGAACTATTGGGATTAGTTCGGTTAGTTAAAACTCTTGTACCTCATTAGAAGATCAGTGATTTCAATCTTTCTATGTACATGTGATTTGAGTCTTATTTATCAAAATTTGAGAGTGACTTTATGATATTTACCCTACAATTTTTTTACGATAAATATTTGGAGTTTGCTCCTCACGAGAGGGTGTAAAAAATAGAAGTTATTTGGGGATAGAGAGTGAGAAGTTAGAAGACATGGTAAGTAGAGGTGTAAATTTGTCTTGACTCGATTCATTCGGGCCTAAGTTCGAGTCGGCCCATGTCAGGTCGTGCAAGTTCCCGTCAAAATTCTAGTCAAGCCGAGTCGGCTCACGAGTCAAAAAATTAGAGCCAAACCTAAACCCAAAGAGTAATAAGCCAAAAAATAATTAATTTTTAGCTAAGTTCTCAAAATACATCAATCTATATATTCATCGGCAATCATGCGCGTGCAACAAAAAGTCACATCTATATGTATTTTGTTTTCGTATTTTCGATCAAAAGTCACATTCATATGTATTTTTTTTATTTTTTTTTATTTTCGATCATAATGGACCCAGACGTTGGATAAGTGGGGTTTGTGTGGTTAACCAAGGGGTGTGGTTAAGTTTAAAAGGTCTCAGGTTGGGTTTAGGCCTCTTTTGAAAAGAATTTTATAAATCAGTTTATTGACTTTTGACTTATCTAAATTATATTATCTTTTTATTTTTATGTCTTATTATAATAAGTAAAAAAGTCAATTTTTTTTAGCACTTTTCAAAATAGGCCTTAGTTGATAACACAAATAGGTAATAAGATAAATTTTGTTTGTTATTTATTTATTTATTTTTTTATCACGGTTGACACTATTTGAAATAGATATCAAGTTTTACAACTGATAGATTGTATCCTCTATTTTTTTCCTTCTCATCATGGTTGACACTATTCGAAGTGCATATTAAGTTTTAGAGCAAATTATACTAACAGTCTATGAAACTTATATCACTTTGATCCTTAACTTTTTAATTGTGATATATTTGACTATAAATTTTGAATATCGTTCTAAATAAGGAAAATTGAAGATACCATTGCTCAAATGTAAGGTCAAAGTCGTCAATTTAATAAAATATAAAACTAGTGTGACAAAAATAAATTTGAAAAAATTATTTCTATATACCAAAGATAAAATTATATAAAAATGATAGATTTTTTACATATTTTTTTAGTTTTTAAATTTTTTTATCAAATTAATTTTTAGGGTAAATTATGCAAATAGTCCATGTACTTTATACGATGTATCAATTTGGTCTTTGTAGTTTCAATTTGTTCAATTTTGCTTCTTAATTTAACGGATTGTGTTATTTTAGTCCAATAAATAACGGTCGTTAAATTAATTTAACAGAAGGTCAAATAATGTGTCAATTTGGTCCGTGTACTTTACACGATGTGTCAATTTGGTCCATGTAGTTTCAATTTTTTCGATTTTGACAGGGACTGAATTGACATATCGTGGAAAATACATTGACTAAATTGACACATTATTTGACTTTCTGTTAAATTAACTTAACAACAATTATTTATTGGACTAAAATGACACAATCCGTTAAATTAAGGGGCAAAATCGAGCAAATTGATACTATAGGGACCAAATTGACACATCGTGTAAAGTACAGAGACTATTTGCATAATTTTTTTCTAATTTTTAATATGTGTTTAGATGATGATTATATAATGGGTGGTTGTTTTATTGATATTTTTCGATAGTTATCATGTAATATATGATTGCATTTGTTATTAACAAATATTTTTAACTGATTATCATGTATTTGGATGATGATTATGTAATGGGTGGTTGTTTTGTTGATATTTTTCGATAGTTATCATGTAATATATGATTGTATTTGTTATTAACAAATATTCATAGATGGTTATTATGTAATGGATGGTTATATGGCTTTTATTATGTAATCTGTATGTTTAAGCGCTTTGTTTGGGAAGTTGTTTGGGGGTAAAATAGTCATATAAAATAAAATAAGCCATTTTAGCTAAATATGACAAAATGTCACATCCAACCCATAATCATTTCATTTTTCTCTTACAAAAGTCAAAAAAATTGAAAAGCCTATCTCAAATGAGGCTTTTTAGCCACAACCTAAAATAGCCAAAAAATCAAAAAGACAACCCTCATCCCCAATGAGCTCTAATATAGGAAATGTTTTAGTTTTGAATTTTTTGATTTAATGAATTGGTTTAATAATGACATTAAAATTGTCGCCATATTTGACTTTTACAAAAATAAAAACCAATTTAACGAAAATAAATATAAAAATTTATTTCTACCTATTCAAAATGTAGCAATCTCGGTTTCAATCTTTTCTTTTATGTTCTTCCACTTCGACTGGGCCGGTCGGGGGTCGAGGGGGCAGCGCCCTTTCGCGGGTCCAAGGGCAGCGTCCTGGCGGGGGTTGAGCTGCCCGGTCAGCTCGCGGGTTCCAAGGGCAGCGCCCTGGCGGGGTTGAGAGGCAGCGCCCCTCAAAAGAAAAATTCATAATGCATTTGAAGTTACTTGACCTATGTTCGCAAAAATACTGGGAGAACGTATTTCACGCTTGAGCATGGGGTTTCACATTTTGTGTTCAAAGGTTTCCACTTTATAAGCATTTGGACGCAAAATGTTTCTTCTCTCAGCGATATGGGACTCAAAGAGTGGACGAAAGTGTTGTGCCAAACGACGTCGTTTGGTGTATTTGTTGGAAGTCCCACATCGATTACAAGATACAATTTAAGGTGGACAAACTTCTATATAAGTGCAAGTGCAGAGGGTTAGCTTATCAGCTTCTATGGTTCTTTCTTGGTTTAATGAGCCATTACGAGCCGAGCTCAAGTTATAAATTTTAGTTGTGCCGAGCTGGATTTTGACCATAGTTCCATTGGGATTTTGGCCATAGTTCCTTCGCCAAAGTTGTGTAATTTCTCGAGGGCTTTATGGTGTGTGGTGGAGATCGAGTTTCATCTCTTTTCATCTTCTCCATTTGAGCTCCGAATTTGAGGTAGGGATTCCTACTCATTCTTATGTGTTTTAACATAAATGTTGAGTTATTTGTATAGATGATTTGGTTTGGGAACTTAAGGTTGGAGATGTATAACATTGAAAACGGGGGTTTTGTTCAATTGACTCATACCTGTGTGTTTTGGTTTTAAAAATGGAGATTTATGATGTTTTTGATAATAATTGAGCCTTTGGGTCAATATTGAGAAAAGGAGGAAAATGCCATGTTTGGGTATATTTGGGCCATTACTGTAATTAATGACAATTAATACGGAAATATGAAATTGAGTTGGAAATAATAAAATCGACTCAATATGAGGTAGAATGGTGGAGTTGGATTCTTTAATCACTCACTTTGAAAATGTTGAGATTATATATATCTGTTGTAGCATTTATTTTCTGTCTAGAAATAACTGCTTTGGGCTATTGGTGGAGGATAGTCTTGATTGTTGTAGACAATGCATGATGATTAGGCAAACTAAAACTAATCAATTGAATATGTCATCGAATATAGCGACTGAAATAATGTATTAACTTTATGTATTAATTGATTGTATATGATCTACGTTTATATACATGTATGTGTGGGAGGAGATAGGGGATGTACTCCACGGTTTAGGGAAAGATAGGGGATGAACCTCTAAACCGGATTTTGTGTGACATTGATACAGCACTACAATGTGTATCAAGTGTTGATTATGGAAGTGTTTAATTGATTTGATATAGCACTAAAATGTATATCGTTATCAATTGTGAAGTATAGAAGTGATTCCATGTTATGTTGATACAGCACCGAAATGTGTATCTTTCGTAAAGGGTGGAAATAGTTTATGTGTTATTGATACATCATTAAAATGTGTATCCATCATGAATTTCAAAAGTGTTTTAAAGATGAGTCTTAATCTCATTAAGTTATTGGAATAGGTGTTGAGCCTTGTTTTCAAACTCGAAGTTGAAAAAGAAATGGGAAATGAAATGTAACATGGACTTAATGTCATGAAATCGGAAATGTTAATTTGAGTCTTTATCTCAATTGAAAGGGAAGTACTGTTGATATGAGATATAATCTCACTTAAAGGGTATGGCCAGGTTTTTGAGCCATGATTATGAATTAAGAAATGGTAATTATTATGAAACATGGATACATTTATCATGTAATTGAAATGGATTATGAATGGATATATGTGAGTCAAACATTTATCGAATGCTTACGTTTTAGTTATTGCCCATATTATGTTTAGGATATCTCTACTGGGCTGTTAGCTCACCCTATACGGGAATATCATTTTCAGGTGCAGGTGAGATGTTACCTCCAAGGCAATAGCATGGATGGACTCTCGGGAAGCAAGAGTTTCCTAGTTATGTTTTATGTGTGCATGAGTGTTATTTGTAAAGCCAAAGGCTTAATGTGTAATGAGCGAGACTCTATTGTGTAACCAAGCAATGTCTTGGAAAGATGAAAGCCTTTATGGCATTTAATTGCTTGCTAAACAGTGAACTCTGATATATGAATTTATGATGCTTCTTATATTTATTCCGCATATGAGTTATCTTTATTGCAATATTTGGGGGCGTGACACAAAACATAAAATTATATAAAAATATCTATTTTGAATTTTTTTTCACCAATTTAATTTTTAGTTTTTTTTAAAAAAAAATTAAAAAATAAATTCTATAAACCAAATCAAAGAGAACTTTGCCCTATTTTGGCAATTGGGTTTAAAGTAAGTTTTTTTTTTTTTCATATCACCTCTCTCTATTTTTTTATACGTTTTTTTAAAAATAAATAAAAAAATGGCTAAAAAGTTAACTTTTAACCTATTTTCTAAAACAAGCCATAACTAAGAAAGTTTTAGCATTATTCATTAAAAAAAAGCTATTACATTTCAAACAATATATAAGTTAACCAATACAAAATAAGTTGCATGACGATTTTCCTCTTAAAATGGACGGTTGGCAAAAGAAATGTATTTGATTATCTTTGTTTAGAATAAGATTCAAAATTCAAAATTAAATGTATCACAATTAAAAAGTCATAAACTAAAGTGACACAAACATCAAATTATAGGGACTGTTAATATAATTCACTCTAAATTTTACTAGATACACATTAACGTTTTTGTTCTCTGTCCATATATATACATAGTTGAACAATTTATCAAAATTACCTTTTGGAATTGTTATTTTTATTTTATTCAATCATTGTCTTATTTTATTCTTTAATTCTTGAATAATGATATATAAACATAATTTATATGCAATATATATATGTATAATGATGTGTCACATTCGCATCTATTGAAAGTTTAAATCCTCATTATTATTATTTATAATTGTAAGAATGATAATACCACATCATTTATCATTTGTGTTCAATTATACAAGAAAATTATGTATAAATATCATTTTTTTTAAAAAAAATTACTCTATAATTAGTTTTTTATTAAGATTTTGTTGTAGAAAATATTTTAAGTATTAGTCGAACACTGGAAAACAAAAATAAAAAGAAAAATTTGGACAAAATCATGTTACATTATGACGAAACAAACAAAGCTTACATAATTTATATTTTTTCGTAAAATTTTCTAATAGAAAGAAGATTAATGCTTGGTGCCTCGACACTGAGAGCATCTCCAATGCGCTAGGCATTTAATACTTGTTAGTTAAAATGCCTAATGTGATTCACTTTTTTCAATTCCAATGCACTAGGCACATGATTAAACATTTTGACTCAATTCATATTCATTAGCTACATGTAGCTAGCCTTCAACGCTAGACAAAATGTATTCAATCATTAGGATCATTTCCCTTCATCTTTATTGTTGATGTGGCATTCTATAAAATTAATAGTATTTGAATAAATAGCTAAAATAAAGAGCATCGTTGGAATAAAAACATAAAACAGTTGATAGGCAAAATAAAATATATCCTTTATAGTAATATTTAGATAGGTAAAATGCCTACTATCGTTGGAGATGCTCTGAGAGGCTCGAATGCCCCTAACCTTCCTCTCTCTTCAATCATTCGCGTGGCCTTCTTCTTCTTCTTTTTCTTCTTCTTCTTCTTCTTCTCTCTCTCTCTCTCTCTCTCTGTCTCTCTCTTTCTCTCTCTCATCGTGTTAGGTTATCTCTTCACTCATTCTCTCGCGCCCTCTCATCCCTCTTGTCTTTTCATCCCTCTCATCGTTGTGCCATTCTCCAAATTGTCTTCATCAAATCGGTGAAGCCCTCTTTCATACATCGTCATCGTCAAATCATCACCAAAGCCCTCCCCACTGCTATCTGTCAAACCGCTGCTGTGGTCGGTGGTTTGGACTATCTTCATCTACCAGAAAAGCATCTCTCTCTATCTAGTAAGTCCTGCCAACACAGTACCTAGGGTTTGGATTTTCAATTTGTAAATCAGAAATTGGGGCTTTTTATATTAGTCTGGAGTTGATCTTGAAGAGGATGTCAATGGATAAGAGATTTTCATTGTGGACAAGATAAGTTCTCTGTTCTTAGCTTCTACTTCTACTTTGTCTTTGTGAAGAAACTATTTCTATTTTGTTTCCATCCCCAAATTGAATCCAGCTCTATATTAATTTGTTTATCACAGTTTGGTTTTGTATTATGTGATGAACTTCACCATTTCTCAACAATGAAATAAAGGTACCATATACATAACAGTTGTCTAAACAAACAAAAACTTTCTATGTGGACTTTCAACAAACACATAGAATGCATCAATACAAAAACGTCAAAATCATGTTTAAACAAATTATGGACCAAGAAGATTTCAACCAATGTAAAGAAAGCATGAGCAAAATCACAGACCAAGCAGATTTCAACCAATGTAAAGCAAAGAATATGTTTGAAGCAATACCAGTAGTGACCCACGAATTAGTTCGTTGTTGGTAGGTGAAACCAAAATTTTCAGAGAAACCAGAGAAATTGGAGAGTGGTAGACGGTGGTCGATGGTCACCGGTGGTCTTCATTGTCGTCGGTGGCTACCTAGGTCGTCGTCGTTGCTGGGGTCAAGTCCTCTAGGTCGTTGTCTTTCTATCTCCCGAAAATAGCTGATTTGTTTTCTAATCTTGTTTTGCAGGTATGTAAAAGCCACACAAATTTTGCTACAATTAGCCGACGTGTGAAGAATGGATAGGCCAGCTCATTCGCGCCAGACCTCATTCGAGGTTTGTAGCGGAGTTGTAGAAAGAATGATTTGACAATTTGTATGACATTTGGCTAAAAATTTTACTTCCCAAATAAGGCTTGAGTATAATGAGTGGTAGGGATGGTAATTTGAAACCGGCCCGACAGGGACCCGACCCCCCGATCTCAATTGGAACGGTTTTTCCTTGAAAAATACCCCCGACGGGTCAGGGATGGTATTCAAACATGAATCCCCAACCATTTTTGGGCCGGGGATGGTGATATGTTCCACAACCCCGTCTCCGACCCCGTACCCGGTTTCCCCGATATGAAATTACCATTGTACCCCTGTATATATATGTTTTTTCTCTTTCTTTTCTTATTTTAGGGTTAAAGACACTGCGACGCACACACGCATCGCACTCTCTCGCTTTCTCCTCTACGTAGCTCGGTCGCTCCCTGTTCCGTCACCTCCTCCTCACCGTCGTCGCCTCCTCCTCCTCCGTCGCCTTTTCTTCCGAAAGATCTGAGCAGATCCCTGTCGCTTCTTCCTTCGGAAGATCTGAACAGATCCCTGCCGCCTCTTCCTCCTCCGCCTCCGCCGTCTTCTCCTTCGGCAGATTTGAGTAGATCCCTGAAGCTCTCTCTCTCTATCTGTCTCTATTTGTGTGTGTGTGTGTGTGTGTGTGTGTGTGTGTCTACTGCCGTTGATGATGTTGTTGTTAATGATATTGAATGTTGATGTTGATGAAAATGAAACAGGGGATTAAGAAAGAGTTACGAGGATTTTTTGGGATTGGGGAAACTCGATCCCCGTTAGGGAGCGGGAGTGGGGACGGGAGGGTGATGGGTTCCCCGCACGGGATTGGGAGTGGGGGTGGGGACACGGAATTTTGTACCTTCGAGGGTCGAGGACTAGGAGTGTGATCCCCGATCCCGCCCCGGTCCTTTGCCATTTCTAGTGAGTGGCAATAAGAAAAGGAAAATGCTATGGACCTCAAATAATCTATCAAATTTTTACCAAATCTCTCATATGGGTGTGGAACTTATACAAACTCACATGTGTGTGGATCTCATACTCATAAGAAAAATATTAAAGATGTTGATAATAGCCTCTGGCTAATATCCTAGCCTATATCCACTATCGAGATGCCTACAATCCGTTCTGCGATTCTTCATCTGCTCTTGATTCTCTCTCTCTCTCTTCGCAACAATTGATGGTAGTCAGGATTGTGTAAAATACTGTTAAATCAGTTAAAATTGCACTAATTTGTATTAATTCATACCGCTCTATCCACTAATCGCGGATTAAATTTTAAAATTTATAATTCACTTTCAAAACCCCTCCATTATAATTAATATATATTTTTTAACCTGTAATGAAATATCAAAGTAAAAATGAGTGTGAGAAAGATTTAAGATATGTAATTTGTTACAAATAGTAGTTACATATATGAAACATATTTTGTAAAATTAGTTTGTGTTATATGTATAAAAAAATATTATGCAAATTTAATGTTTGATAATTGATTATAATATTTTTCAATTCGTCAATCTATCCAAATCACAATTTGTTAATCCGTTAATTCACCATTTAATTTATAATTTTAATTTCAAATTGTTGAATTGCACCGCGCAAACTCCTAATGGCATTGATAGGGAAGGAAAAAATGGAAAGGAACTAAGGGGTGGCACTAGATAGTGGTGAGGGGTTGAGGGGAGAAAGGGACTAGGGGGGGTGGGTGATGGATCGGGTTGGATGTAATAAGATTAAGATAATATTTGAGAGAATTAGAGGCTAATTTTGATAAAATGGAGTGTGCAAAATTTTTTTAAAAATTCAAATGGATAGGAAAATTTTGAGCCGTATGAACTAAGAAAAAATGACGTACTGAAATAAAATAATGCCAGCATCATTTATACGCCTGGGTTATGAGTCATTTTTTTTTCAGGGCATTTTGTAATTAATTTAAGATAAATTGTACTTTACACCGTGAGTGTCACTTAATTTTCAAATTGATTCTTAAATTTTAGTATTTTCAAATTGATTCCTCTTTGGTCAATGTGGCCAATTAGTTATGTGATATGTAAAAGTTAGTCTGTTTGGTTTGGTTTTTAAAATTAATTTTGAGTTTTGAATTGTATTTAAAAGATAAGTTATTAAAAATAGTTTAGAAAGTTAAAAATTTATTTAATTGTGAGTTTCAAATAGTTTTGAAATGATTTTATTTTTTATTTTTAGTTGAATAGATAGGTTTGAGAAAATTTGATTGATTAATATGTAGAATGTGAGAAAATAAGAGAGGAGAGACAAGAGATAAAATGATTGATTGATTTATTAATAATTAAAAAAAAAGAATGAGAGAGGAGAGAAAATTAAAAGTTTTGCTTTGCTTTCTTAAAATTTGTTATCCAAACAAACTTCTTTTTTTTTTAATTTTTTGATCCAAACATTACCTTAGGCCTCGTTTGGAAAAAGATTATTTTAGTAATTTTTTAATTTTTTATAAAAAGATGTACAGAAAAATAAAGAGAATGATACGACAATTTATAATAACTTTTGGCTTTTTAATTAAAATATTTAATCCCCAAAAGATGTCTTAGTGTTTGAGATGCACTACAAAAATATACTTTTTTATATTTTTATTTTTTTAACATATCATCCCTCTATTTTTTCGTATATTTCTTTATAAAAAAATTAAAAATATACGTAGTTAGATCGTCTTAAACTAATACAGCTGTCACATAAAGCTGGAGCTGTGCGCACAGCCTTGACTTCTTGGTACCTTTGTTCAAAGGCCGGCATGAAAGATCATTTCTTAGAAATTAAGTAATATCTGGAAAGATTTGACCGAGGGACGGTAGCTCTAAATATTCCTTGATTAGAATAAGAAAAATAATTTATAAACATAATTTTTATATAAAATTTATAATTAAATAATTTGATTGTGACAGAAATAGAAAGTGTAAATTACTGATCTCTCAATAAGCTTGACAAAAATTACAGTGGTTGGTTTGAGATGATCTAAATAAATATATTTTTTGATTTTTTATGAAATATGGACTGGGTATGGGTTGAGTTTGAAGTGATGTGTTAGAGAGGTAATATGGCTTAAATAAGATGATGTGACTTAAATAGGATAGTGACTTTTTTACTTTTTAGCTTTTTTAAAACATGCCAAACAATTCTTAGCCAATCCCGTTTTGTAACTCAAATTTCACAGTCCCGTTTTGTAACTCGAATTTCATTTGACTCGAATGGCCTGACTGCCCAAAACGATGTCATTTTGGGCTTCTCCTTTTTTTCTTTTTTTTCCTTTTCTCTCTGCAGATGAAGAGGAAGAGGAAGAAGAAGAAGAAGAAGAAGAAGGAGGAGGAGGAGGAGAAGGAGGAGAAGAGAAGAGGGAGCTGAGAGCATATCATCATCATCATCATCATCATCAACAACAACAACAACAACAACAAATAGAACAGAGAAAGAGACAGATAGATCTATACACATTATCATCAACAGAGAGAGAGAGAGATAGATCTATACACACACATAGAACAGAGAGAGAGAGATCTATAGACAGAGAGAGAGAGAGAGACATACATAGATCTGTGTATCTGTGTATACACAGATCTGTTGATGATGGCGCGGGTGATGGCGTCTCGCCTCTTCTCTCTTCCTCTTCTTTTCTTCTCCTCATCTCTTCCTTTTCTCTCTTCCTCTTTTCTTTTTCTCTCTCTCTTTTTTGTCTCTCTGTATTCGAAAAGTAAGAAAGAAAAAAAAAAAACCCAAAACGATGTCATTTTGGGTTTTGAGCCAATTCGAGTCACCGAATTTCGAGCTACCAAGGATTATTCTTAGCATAATTGTATTGAATTTTCTTAATATTTTAATTCATAAAACACTTTGTCTTCTTTTCATCAGAAATTCATCAATCATATAGATAAAAAATGATGTTGTCATCTATTTTATTTTGAAATGTATATTTTACCTTATTTATTTTTGTATTTTCATACCATCAATATTAATTTTAATCTCTTTAATTGTACTAAAAAAGAGATTAGCGTCATTGTGTTAAAACTATACAACTTATTATATTTTTTTAAAAATTTAAAAAGAAATTAGTGTAATGCAAAATAGAAAGTCTACACACCCAAAAACTATATCAAGAAATCTACCATTAAAGAAAATATGAGATTGATGCCTTGTTTGAGAACAAATTATTTTAGTAATGATTATATACTTGCTCTAATTTAATTATTTTAAGAACCTAATAGTGTTTTTTTTTTTTAATTTACAATTTTGGGTAAATTACAATAACCTCCTTTGCAAAAATACAATTGTGTTTACATCCTCTAATGTTTTTAAAATGGTTATGAACTTGTTTTTATTTAAAATTTAGGAATGGAAATCGTTGCGACAATTGACACAATTTTTTCATGGGAAAATTGCAAATTAGAGATATTTTTAAAAAAATATTTATAAATTAATAAAAAAATTTATAATTTTCATTATTAAAATTGATAAAATTTCTCATTTATTTGTAATTTTTTTAAAAAAAATTTACACTGAAATGCAATCTCCCCCCCTTTCATTGGTATGACGATTATCTATTATAACTATTTAATAAAGATGATTTTCGCTAGGAGTAGAATATAATATTGCATGGGAATTTATTAAAATATTTAAATTAATTTTACATGTCATATTTTTTATAATTACCAATCAATAATATAATTTACATATTATTAAGTTTAAAATATGGGTGTAGAAATTGACGTGTATATAATAGAAGGTTTTTTTACATCATTTAGTAATAATTATTAAAAATAAGAAAGGGCGAATTATATTAACAGTTCCTAGAGTTTGGAATTTGTGTCATTTTAGTCGCTAACTTTTTGCTTGTGACACATTTGGTCATAAATTTTGAATCATATTTCAAAAAAGAACAATTGAAGATACCATTACTTAATTTCAAGGGCAAAATCGTTAATTTGATAAAACATAAACTAATTTGACAAAAATAAATATCAAAAAAATATTTTTAAATTTTTAAAAATTATTTTTACTTACCAAAGATAAAATTATGTAAAATTAATAAATCTTTTAGACATTTATTTATTTATTTATTTTTTACCAAATTAAGTTTTATTATGTGTTTGGATGATGATAATGTAATGGGGGATTATTAAGATTTTAATGTGTAATCGATATATTCAATATATGAAATGTTTTTAGTTTTGGATTTTTTGATTTCATAGATTGGTTTGATAATGATATCAAAATTGTCGTCATATTTGACTTATGAAAACATAGAAACTAATTTAATGAAAATAAAAACTACTACCCATTACATGCTTATTATCCAAACATATTATAAAAATTAATTTGGTAAAATAAATAAATAAATAAAATATTTATTAATTTTACATAATTTTATCTTTAGTGGATAGAAATAATTTTAAAAATTCAAAAATATTTTTTTGACACTTATTTTTGTCAGTTTATATTTTATCAAATTGACGAGTTTGCTCTTAAAATTAAGCAATGATATCTTCAATTGTCCTTGTTTGAAACAAGATTCAAAATTTAAAATCAAATGTGTCACAATTGAAAAATCAGGAATCAAAGTGACGTAAATCACAAACTATAGAGACCGTTAATATAATTCATCCAATAAAAAATATGATTATTTGCAATAATATTTTTACAATAAGTTCGTAATATTGCAAAGATTGCTTTTATATATAGTAGCGGGTGTCTTCTAATTTCATGAGTATGTTATTAAATTTATTAAATATAAATTTTGATTTTGATTTAAAAACATGTCAATCAGACATCATGGTCATTGAGAAATATGAGAAAAGTATTTTTATTTTCTGTTTTTAATTATTAAAGTCAAGAAGTTGTACAAGCGAGACTTTAAATCATTTGGGTTTGGAATTGGCTGTTGTGGGCATGATTCGGATTTATATGGATGATTTTAAATTATTTAATGTGTGAAGTTTGTTAAATATATTATTTGTGTAAAAAATTACATTGATTAAATATTTATAAATATTTTATTAAATTATATTTCCGTAAATGACAAGTATAATTTTTAAAATAAATTGTGACAAAAATGTATTTTTATCAGGCAAGTATTAATATTCAATTATCATAATTTTTTATAAAAATGATGTATTCGACGGGTTTTACCCATCGAATGCTTCCAATGACGGATTGGAGAGGAATCAAATCCTATGTGTTTTGGACTTAAACTAATTATTTGAATTATTATTGTAACGATAATTTTGAATCAATATGTCATCATTAATTTTGTCTAGTTGGATCTTAAAAAAAATAAAAAATTGAGTGATCTATTGGGGTTAGTTCAGTTAGTTAAAACTCTTGTATCTTATTAAAAAAGTTAATAATTTCAATCTTTTCACCTACATGTGATTTGAGTCTTATTTCTCAAAACTTGAGAGTAACTTTATGATATTTACCCTACAATTTTTTACGATAAATATTTGGAGTTAGTTCCTCATGATAGAGTGTAAAAAATAGAAGTTATTTGGGGGTAGAGTGTAACACTCCACTACTTGCTGGCCCAAGTAACTTGTGGGTTGACCAACAATATCCAAAAGCTTAAGTCCAAGTTACTTAGTAGCAATGTAGTGGTGCTTTATATGCCCAAGATCACCCATGCAAACTTCCGATGTGGGATAGGGTGTTACAAACTCCCCCACTTATAAATCCTCGCGTCCTCGCGAGGGTCTATAATCAATCAGAATACCACGACAAGCTTGTGGCCAGCCCAGAATAAGTGGCCCACATGGTTGTGTGCATGGGTCGGCTCTGATACCATTTGTAACACCCCACTACTTGTTGGCCCAAGTAACTTGTGGGTTGACCAACAATACCCAAAAGCTTAAGTCCAAGTTACTTAGTAGCAATGTAGTGGTGCTTTATATGCCCAAGATCACCCATGCAAACTTCCGATGTGGGACAGGGTGTTACATAGAGAGTGAGAAGTGAGTAGACATGGTAGGTAGGGGTGTAAATTTGGCTTGGCTCGACCCACCCAGGCCTGGGTCTGGATTGGCCATGTTAGGCCGCTCAAGTTCCTGCCCAAATTCTTGTTCGGCTGAGTCGATTCAGTAGCTAAAGAATTAGATCTAGACTTAAGCCCAAGGATTATTCAAAATAGGAAAAAAAAAAAAAATCAAAGAATTAATTTTTAACTAAATTCTGAAAATAGGTCAATCTATATACTCACTGGCACACATGTGCGTGCAACAGAAAGTCATATCTATATGTATTTTGGGCTCTTTTGGTAAAGTCACTTCCCAACTTTCAACTCATTTTAGGTCACATCATCTCTTACATTTTTTATATATTTTTTCAAAAAATGCCAACAAACCACATTTTAATCATCTTTCCAAAACAACCCTTTGTTTTCGTATTTTGGGTCATTATTGGATAAGTAGGGTTTGTGTTGCTAGCCAAGGGGTGTGGTTGAGTTGATAAGGTCTTGGGTTAGGTTTAGGCTTTTTTAAAAAGTGATTTATAAATCAGTTTATTGACTTCTGACTTATTTGAATTATATTATCTTTTTATTTTTTATACGTTTTTTTATAATTAGAAAAAAAAGTCAATTTTTTTTGGCACTTCTCAAAATAGGCCTTAGTTGATAACACATAGGATTAGTAAGTAAATTGTATTCGTTATTTATTTATTTATTTTTATCACGCACTACAACAAAAACACATTTGAGTGACACTATACTAGTGGCATGTTCTTAAAAAATGTCACAAAAAGAATATTTTGTGACATTTTTTAGATGTCATAGAGCCACAAACATACAAGGCTCTAATGGCATTTCAATTAAAAAAAGTGTTACTTCACTACAACAAAAATGTCACTATAACAAATTTACACTTTAATGACACTACACTAGTGGCATGTTTTTAGAAAATGCCACAAAAATAAAAATTGGCATTAAATGTTTTAGCAAAATGCCACAAAATCACAAACATATAAGGCTCTAGTGGCATTTCAATAAAGAAATGTCACATCAATTTTATGGCATTTTATAAAATAATGACACAAAAAATTATGTTCGTGACATTTACCAACAGATGCCACTAAACTTTAGTCGCAATGGCATTTTTTAAAAAATGTCAGGACACTAGGTAGGTGCAAATTACTTTTTATGGCACTTAGGTGAAAAGTGTCATAAACAAATATTTTATAACATTTTGAGAAATGCCACTAAGCCAAAAACTTTCCAAGCTTATAATAACATTTTTGAAAAAACAAAAAAAGCCAATATATTTTCTAAATTTTTTAAATGCAGTAAATGATTAAAAATAAATAAATTAAACTCAATATACACTATAGGAAAAAGCACGTTCGGTAACTAAATTTCCTGACAAAAAAAAATTTGGTCGCTGAAAGTATAGCTTTCAGCGACCAAAACAGCATTAGTTGCCAAAAGTAAAATTTTTTGGCGACTAAACAATTTTAGTAGCCAAAAGTCTACAATTGGCGACTAAAACTAAGTTTGGTCGCTGATTGTATGGGTTTTAGTGACTAAAAATTTTTTAGTAGCCCAAAGTAAAGTTTTTTGGGGACTAAAAAAATTTAGTAGCTAAAACTCTACAATTGGCGACTAAAAATAAGTTTGGTCGTTGATTATATGGGTTTTACCAACTAAAAAAATTTTAGTAGCCAAAAGTTTACAATTGGAGACTAAAAAATAAGTTTAGTCGTCAAAAGTGGTCATTTTTAGCGCGAGAGAACTAAAATCCTAATGCGGGAACTAAATTTTTTGACGACCAAAATTTTGGTAACTGAAAGTGCACATTCGGCGACCAAATCCGATTTTGGTCGGCAAAAGTTAAGTTTTTTAGCAACTAAAAAACAATTAGTAGCCAAAAGTATAGAATTGGCGACTAAAAAATATTTTTAGTTGTCAAAAGTGGTCTTTTTTTATTTTGCTAGTAAATAGTTTATTTTACATAAATTATGTTCAATAAAATAATTATGTTTATACATATACTTTTATATTAATATGGATGTATGTATTATATAAATAATATATGTTGCATATATAATCATGTGGTGCTATAGAAGTGTAGTGGGAAGAGTGTGGTGTATAAGGTTTATGGTGCGGGAGGTTGGCAGTTCGAGTCTCCGCAAGAGCAGATCAAATTGTTCTACAATGAATTATCGTCATGAATGGCACTTGATAGCGTCACGAATAGTGCCTACCATGACATTAAAGTGTTACTGAAAGATTTTAGTCTTGATAGTGTAATGACACTTATAAGTGTCACTAACTCTTTTTTTAATGGCGCTTGATAGTGCCATAAATAATATCTACCATGACATCAAAATGTCATTGAAAGTTTTTAGCCATGATGGTGTAGTGGCACTTGTAAGTATCTACCGTGGCACGGATACAAATGGCACTTGTTCAAAATGCCACAAGACTAAAAAATGTCATTAAACCAATAGTTTTGTGGTACTTTCAAAAGTCACTAAATTAAGAAAATGTTGTAGTGACGGTTGACACTATTCGAAATACATATCAAGTTTTACTACTGATAAATTGTATCTTTTATTTTTTTTTCTTCTTCTCGTCATGTTTGACACTATTTGAAATACATATTAAGTTTTAAGGCGAATTACACTAACGGTGTCCATAGTTTGAGATTTATGTCACTTTGATCATTAACCTTTCAATTGTGATACATTTGACTTTAAATTTTGAATCTCATTCTAAATAAGGACAATTAAAAATACCATTGCTCAATTGTATGGGCAAAGTCATCAATTTGATAAAATATAAAACTAGTTTGACAAAAATAAATGTCAAAAAATTATCTCTACCTACCAAAGATAAAATTCTATAAAAATGATGAATTTTACATATTTTTTTGTTTTCTTATTTTTTTACCAAATTAATTTTTAATATGTGTTTGGATGATGATCATGTAATAGGTGGTTATTTTTGTTGATATTTTTTGATAGTTATCATGTAATATATGATTGTATTTGTTATTAACAGATATTTTTAAATGGTTATCATGTAATGGATGGTTATATGGTTTTTAATGTGTAATTAATATGTTTAATATAGGAAATGTTTTTAGTTTTGGATTTTTTGATTTAATGAATTGGTTTAATAATGACGTTAAAATTGTCACCATATTTAACTTTTGAAAAAATAAAAACTAATTTAACGAAAATAAATATAAAAAAATTATTTTACATTTCCAAAACATAAAATTATATAAAAATGATACATTTTGATTTTTTTTTTTTCACCAATTTAATTTTAGTTTTTTATTAAAAAAAATTTGAAACTAGATTTAAAAAACCAAATCAAACAAAACTTTGGCCTATTTTGGCTATTGGGTTAAAATTCAACTTTTTGGCTTTTTTAGTTCATATCACCTTTCTATTTTTTTACATGTTTCTATAAAATAATAAAAAAAAAAGCCAAAAAACTAGCTTTTAACCTACTTTTCAAAACAAGTAATAACTAAAAAAGTTTTAACATTATTCATTAAAAAAAGGTCATTACATTTCAAACAACATACACGTCACGACCTAATTCCCACCCCCAAAGGATTAGAGAAGTGACTGGTTAGTAATCCAAAATTACCAAAGGCCTGCTTAACAGTAATATAGTAATAGGGGCTAGCGGAAGCCAATAAATAATAAAATATGACCTCCAATGAGTTGTGAGGACTTAAATGAACAAACCAAAACTTTATATATATATATACATATGCACACCAATCCACATTAAGTTTGTGTACAACATGAACACAACTCAGGGAGTTATTCCCAATAACCAAAAATCAGTCTTAAACAAAACATTCATACACTTGATCGCAATCCAAGAGGGTGTATACAAAATCACCCGTGAAGCGTAGGAGCTTGACCGCTTGGAACCTCACAGTGAGGCATGAAAGTTGGCTTCACAAAATAGAGACTAGGTCGATGCCACTAAGTCCGGTCTAGTGCTTGGTCACCTATATATACATATAAAATAATGAGTTAAAGCCCAGTGAATAACAACAATGTAAAAGGGTTATGAATGATGTCCTGATAGAATTAAAAACAATTAATTTCATTAGTGGATCACTTTCTCAATTAGCATTTCATAACTTGTCATTCACTTTGAAATCATAGCAATAATATATGGTGCACCCAATAGTAGAACAATACAGTAGGTCATAAAGACCGAGTAATCATATATGATGGCCATCAATACAATAAATAGAAGTTCCAAGAATTGGAACTGATAGAGATCTCCGTAACAGTAACAGTAAACAATAGTAGTAACAGATGCTATGGATGCCACGAATACAATTCATAAAACATGACAATCATTCAATCAGTAAGAAAGTATCATTTCAGAAACATAGCATTTTATAATTCAAAAAATACTTGTAACTCAAACATAGCTTTACAAGGTTGTTACTCACAGTTGGCTCCTTGAATTCCTTGGCTAAGGTGCGGCGTCTGATGTGACGTCCCAAAAATCGGAAACATTAGAGAATATATTAACCATTAAATATAGGGTTTTCGAGTTTTTGGTTGGCATGCATATTTGATTCTATAACTAGAATTGAAAACAAATAAGGATTGGAGGGTCTTTATTGAAATAATTTAAAAGTCAAGGACTTAATAGGTTTTAAAAAGGTTAGGAGCCTCACGACCTACCCCCCTTAAATAAATTCCGTCCTCGAAATTTCAAACATTCTTCATGTCTCAAATGTTGGGGGCAATTGCATCCTAGTGCTGCCAACGTATATTAATTAGCCGGATTATCTTCTTCTCTTAAGTTCTTCTTCCTTTGTCCAAGCCACCATTGGTCTCGTTCTAATAATAGTGTTTTGAATTGAATTCCTCCCCAATTAATGACGTAATAAGATGCGTTAGTCTTCCGTGTTATTTGAAAATTCTGAACTGTTCGTTGTTGCTTCAGTGTGAGGGCTTGTATTACCAAATTCCCGATTTGGTGATCTATACTCTTGTTAAGGATTGATCCCTTGGTAATTTGCTGATGCCATTGCGTTTTCAAGTTGTTGTGTTGAATCATGGAAACTAATCTATCCCCCTTAAATAACAAAAGCGTTCCATTGGATGGGTAAGTCATCTCCTTCTTTTGGTAACTATCGATAATTGCTGAGTAACGAATCTATTTCTAAGATGAAGTTGGAGTCGGGTATCTTCATGCCTCAAAAATTGCACAAATAATTCCAATGTCCTAACATATATTGCAGATAGAAAGGAATGCGATGAGTAAAATGTATACCCAAAAGTTCTAAGACTGGATTAAATAAAGGAAATTTACACCATCTACGTTCAGGTTACAAAAAGTCATTCCAAAGGAGTTCTAACTGCTTAGTTACATTCTTCTAGGTTAACCAAGGCTCGTACTGTAGTTCCTCGGGTTCATATGTGTTGTATTTCTTGCTCTCAAGGTACTGCTTAGTGAGGCCTTCGTCTTCTTGTCCTTGTAGTGCAAATATTCTGCCAGTTGGCCTCTGATTATTATTGAGCCCAGGCCTTTTGTTGCCTCCTTCCCTCTGGTATTGTTGACTGGCTGGACCTGGCTTATTCTTCCATGTCTTCTACTCGTTAATCCCTTGTGCGTTTGCTTTCGTACCCTCTCCTTGATTTCCTGACTGGACGAGTTGGGGACACTCATTCTTCTTATACCCCAGTTGTTAACAATAGTAACACTGGATTGGCCAAACTGATCTTGTTTGAAAGCTTTCCTTCTGGTACTGCTGTTGTGGTTGTTGTTGTAGTTGTGGTGCCCTAGAGTATGGTTTTTGTACTGCATGTCTTCGATTGTTTCTTTCTGGTCCCACATGGGATTGACTCTCTTTCTTTAAGCTCCAAATCTGTTTGGTATCTACCACCTCCCGTTCTGCGTCTAGTGCTGTGTCCACCACATTTGCAAAAGTAGGAAGTCGCAAGGGCAAAACCCTTCCTTTGATTATAGGGTCTAGACCCCACTCAAATTTTTGTGCTTTCTCTTCATCATCGGCTACTTATCGAGTCGCATAATGAGCCAATTCCTCGAACTTCTCCACGTATTAGGTCACCGTCATTGTGCCTTGCTCTAGCAATTGAAACTCACGAATTCTCTCATGTCTAACAATGTGTGGGAAGTTGTAGACGTCCCCGAACGTCCAGGGAGGGAATCCCGTTTTGTTCATTTGGGCTCACTACAGTTCAGGACTCAATATCACGGTCCTGTATCTAATCTCGCAGAGTGCAATGCAAGACCGATGAATCATCAAAGAGTCCAAATCCGGCAAATCGTTTTGAAAAACAGATTTTTAGAACGAAGTGCCAAACATGGACTGCTTTACCAGATATAGAGTCGCTACCTAAATATTTTATTTTGGGAGAATTTAGGAAACCCTGACTTGTGCCTAAGGCCACGTGTCCGTCATCACCAAAGTTGCCTCGGCTCGGGAACTTGGGTACGATTGGGGAAGGTCACTTCGTGAGCACCCCCGCTCGCCTGATCAAAGATCGGCCTCTACTAACCATGATATCGAGTTTTGAAAAAATTATATGTTCTTGTTCCGGTTTATTAGCTTAGAATTACTATGTGATGCGCACAGCATACAAGTATAAACTGGATTGCCTAGGTTGGAACAACTCATGTCATGTTTGTTTTTGAAAGCGGTTTGCTACTCGCAAGTAGGCTAAAATGCGGATTTTGCCACCCTTAAATGGGCTTAGAAAACATGGTGATTTGCCACTCTCAAGTGGGCTTAGAACTCGCAATCAATGAATTGTTCCAATTCAGATAATCCAACCTCCACCCACAGGCATTCAGGCAGTTATATCACATAAGCACTTAGTCTCATGGTAAACATGCTATCATGGCAGTCACTCACATACATGTAAGGATGCTAAAGCATAAACACTTACCGAGTACTCCGAGCCAAAACAGAAACTAGTTAGTAATCAATGCATGATCCTAGTTCATGTTAAGATGGCTAGTGCAACACATACAGGTACGCAACTAAGATAGGCTCGGCTATTCTAAGATGGCATATGATGATGCTACAGCTAACATGTATTCAACTCGGAATTGAAATACAATGCAGTTAGTATGATGCGCCGAGCCCGGTGCATGTAATACAGATGAATGATGCAAACATGCAAGCATAAGTATGCTAATTGAAACATGCCCTAATCTAACCATCATAAGCTGGTAAATAAAAGGGAGAAAAACGTGGGGTTAGAAGACATACATCACACACACACACACTTATTACAATTGTGCCCTCACTCGGAGGGTCCGAATAAATAATACAGACCGAATAAATAATTAACTACTCTAGCTAATTAAATATTACAAAACCCTAATTAATCAACAAATTAACTAGGAAAGCAAATAAATTAGCATGCAAGCTAAATGGACCGCCTCAACTCTGTTCCGAATGATGAAAGATGCATGCATGCTCGGGTCGCTTTGTCGGGAAATTCCATCGCGACGTCTCGCCTTGCCTTTGTTTGCAATTGATCTCAGAAACTTGCACAAAGCTCCAGAAGGCTGAAACTCCACCTTGGGAAGGCCACCAACCAGTTATTAGCATGGGAGACCACTTGCCGACCACCCTTTGTGGTGGAGACCAAAGAGGGTGGTCGGCCTGCCAGAAAATCTGGTTGACCGACCAGTTTCCACCTCTGGTTTCTAGTTTTTCTGCAACAAAGGCAAGAGAGAGAAAAGGTAATGTATTTTCAACAAATGTGTGCATAACTGTAACAACCCTCACCACTGCGTACCGATTAATTACTGATTACCGCTAAACTGAGACTGATTATGAGAAGTAATTGAACTGATTAAAATACTGAACTGACCGACTGAAATCTGAAACTGAATCGATTGACTGTATCTATTTAATTGCATGTTTATCTGTTTGGCTGTTTGATTATCTGTTCATGTCTTTGTGTTTAAACTGCAAATTGAAGGCCTTATCGGCGGCCGAATCTGAAATTGATTGATGTTCTGTGTTCATTATGATTTATATGCTTTTATGGTGTATTTAATTGAAAATTGATTTAGTATGATTAAATTAGATTAAATAGTGCTAAATTACAAGAGTTGGCTTTAATTACCAAATTGCCATTGGAGTGGGCCACTATCTAAGACATGTTGAAGCCTTATTACATTGAACACAAACATTTCATCAGCCATCTTCCTTGTTCTTGCCGACCTAGAGAGAGAGAGAGGGAGAAAAATTGAGTTCCTCCTTGTGATTTGCTTGGTGAATTGAAGAAATTGAAGGATAATTGTTTAATTGAGCTTCTAGACTTGTATTTAAGGACCTAGGTAAGGAATCTATCCTTTTAATTGTGTATTCAAAGCTTGTTCTTACATGACTCATGAGCCTCTAGTAATCTAAGTCAAGATTTAGTCTAATAATGTTGAATTGTAGCTTGAATCATGCATGCATGTGTACATTGAAGAGTTTTGAGTTTGATTTCATGGAAATCTTGCATGCATGCCCATCTTTTGATCATAATCCATGATTTCATCTTGTTCTTGGAGGAATTGGCTCATTAGAGCATGTTTTGAAGCTTGAAAGTTGTTTAAAATGCATGCATGTCATGTTTGAAGATTGTTCATGAAATTTGGTTTGAAAATGAGTTTCCCTTGGGCCTTGATTTTACAAATTGAGCTTTGAATCATGTTATTCTATGTATCTACGAGTGTTTTCCAAGAAATTGGCCCAAAGGAATTGATTTTGATGCATTTGTGTTTGAATTTGAGCTTGGAGGTGCAATCTGGGTTTTCCAGATTTTGCACTCCCGCTTGAGCGGGGAAAGTGGCGCTCGAGTGGGGAATTCGAGCATCCAGTACTTTGCATTGTTTTGATGTCCGCTCGAGCGGGGTATTGGACGCTCAAGCGGGACCTTGTGTCTTACGCTCGAGCGGCTATCGAGCGCCCTATCGAGCGTGATTTTCACCCATCCAGTACTTTTGACTGTTTTGCAGACCGCTCGAGCGGGAACCTTTGTCTGCATATCCGCTCGAGCGGAGTGACCTTCGCTCGAGGGGGACCTCTGTTTTTCTGGAAATTCTGAAAATGTTTTCTAAGTGCATCTTTGCATCTTCATCACATCCTAGACATTCTTAGGCCTAGTTTAAGACATCTTAATGAGGATATAGATGTAGAACACACCGAGGCAAATTAGGGATTAAGTTATTATCTTTCCCAACTGTATAACTTAGTGTGTGTTCAATCTGTAACTGTGTAGGGTTGGCTTCCGGAGACGCGCTCTAGCTTACTGTAGCCGAGAACTCTGTGAGTAACAATTGTGTAAAGATACGTTCAACTGTGAATATTTCTGACTGTTTAACTGAATTGCTTTTTGAACTGAAACTGTTAATTGAATGAATGTATGTCCTATATTCTGAACTGTATTGTGGCATCCTTAGCAACTACTGTTACTGACTGTTACTGTTACAGAGATCTCTGTCGGTTCCCTTGTTGGAACCACTACCGTTTACTGATTGATGGCCATCATTTACTATCCGGTCTTTTAAGACCTACTGTTTACTGTACTGCTATGCTAATGAATGTACCACATATGATTGAATGACTGATATACTGAATCAATGAACTATTTTCATTACTGTAAGGACATTTATTCTTAACCCCTTTACGCATTATGTTATTCACTGGGCTTTAGCTCACTGCTCATATATATATGTAGGTGTACAGGCACCAGACCGGAGCTAGGAGCGTGGGGTAGATTTCCCTTTTTGTCAAGCCAACCACCGTGCCTCACTGCGAGATTCCGAGCCTGTCAAGCTTTGGCTTAGGGGTGTTTTAATTTCCCCCATCTGTCTCTGTATATGTTTTTGTAATAACCGCTTAGAGTGATAAACTGTACTGTACTGTTTAATAGGGATTAAGTCCCTGCTCTGGATGATTGTGTATTATGTACATACTGTTTTGTCACTGACTGTATATATGTATGAAAAGTCTTTTTGCATACAGACTGTCACCGCTCATTGGACATTGTTTACTTACTGTATTGGCTTCCACCAGCCCCTGTACTCTGTTTTACTGTCTTACTGTTAAGCAGGCCTTCGGTAATCTCGGATTACTAGCCGGTTACGGTGCTAAACCCATAGGGTGGGTTTGGGTCGTGACAATGACCACTCTCCCCGTCCTTGCACAAGCTCAAGGGAGTGTAGTCCTTGATCCTCGTGCCACCAATCACGTATCTCGATGCATGATGGTCGAGAAGTCGAATTGCACGACTCGATGTGAAATGAATGCACATATAAGCAAGTAAAGCCAACAACTCGATCATGGAGAGTCAAGAGTGTTGGCGACCAAGAATCGAGGCACGTTTCGCCACTTGGAGTACGAAACGTCCCTCGTTTCCCGTGTTCGGACTAAACCCTACTCCAAACACAAAGCAATGAGATGACATACACAATGCGACTAACATGCAACCTAGCATACGCAATGCTATGAGCTAAAATGGCATACACAATGCACGTGACATAACATGGCATACACAATGCACTTACAAAGACTATCATGCGCACATGAACTAAATGGCATATACAAATGCAAGATGGACTTACACCAATATGAGTGGACCTCAACCACACTCACATCAGTGGCCATATGATAGAAATGAGACAACCGAAATACATGCAAACATGCACGGATGCAAAGGAGCGATCCTAAGGCACAACATGCAATTCTAACTAAGCATGGAAAAGGATGAAGTATGGCATGCAAACACACATTTTCCAGCTCTGAAACATAATGTACAATGGTCTCGAATCATGCGAATATGTCACACAATGTATACGAGATGGCTCGAATACCGAAACTAGTGAAGCGGGTTACACTAGAGGTACACAAAGCAATGTATAAATGGAAAAACCAGCCCCAAATAGACCCTAGGCAGGTCCAAGACAGTGAGGAAATGGTCTAAAATGATGGCTCAACATGCAAAGAAATGAAGCTCATGCAATGGTCCGAAAACGAGGCATTTATGCACAACTCTCAAACACGTTTAAAGAGTGGAAATCATGGGAATATGACATTCATATAAGCTCTGAAATATGATATGCAATGGCCCCAAAACATGAAAACACCTCAGTATATGCATGTAATAGACCTCGAAACTCAAAACTAAGCATGGACATTGAACTACAAGCATGCAAAACAAACATCATTCGACTATGAGACCCAAAAACAGAGCTAAGGCAGTCCAAAATATGCACAAGATCAGTCTAAGGCATGGCCAAAAAGTGCTAGAATTAAGGGCCAAAAGATCATGCAATACAAGCTAGTGAACCATGGTTTGCACTACAACTATATGAAGCATATGAGAGCTCACCAAACCAGCCAAAAACAGAAGTATGCCATGCCAAATAATGCCCAAAAACCCATGGAAACATGGTCAATGCATGCAAGAATGATATGTTCCTTTGAAAGGCCAATAAAAGGGTTATTCAACACATGCATGATGGACATACAAAATGGAAAAACCACCTCTGGAAAGAGGTTATGATGGCCCTAAAACTCACTGAAAGTGGCCTGAAACATGGCTTAAAAACATGCAAATAGGGGCTCCTTTGAAAGGCCAAAAAAGCTAGTAAACAAAACAAGGGGTGAAAGGGTCACCCCTCTCTGATTTTGATGCTCAAAAATACATAATAACCACTGAAAATCCGCTGGATTTCAGTGGTCAAAAGGTCCAACAAAGCTCACAACAAAGGCCCTAATGCATGGCCTAAAACAAGAGGAAATGAAGCATGCAAGGGGGTAGATGACCCCCAACAGAAAAATAGTCTTAAACAGACATGTTTAGAATCTCAAAACAAGACTTTTTTCAGTTTATGACAAAGCCCAAATATGCTTGAAAACTAGGCTAAGATATGAAGCAAAACAATGCTAAAAATGGGAAAAATGAGAGTTACCCTTGTAGTCAAAAGAGCTAGCAGCTTCTGGACCAAAATAGTAAGCCTTCAACCTCTGAAAACCAGCTCCAAGGTGCTTAGAGTGATGGTGGAGGTGTTAGGATAGGAGGTGTAGTGCAATGGTGCAAGAACAATGGAGCTTTGGAGCTTGGATGTAGAGAGATAGAGAAAGGTGTATGTATATGCCTTAGCCAAAATTTCTCAACCCTTGCAATGAAAGATGACCTCTTCCTTTATAGAGGAGAGGGGCTAAAGCTTCCTCAAGAAGCTTAAAACCAAGCTCAAAGATCCTCCATACACGTGTATAGAGGATCACTTCTGAGGCTTCCAACTGACACAGTTGGCTAACACTCAGTGAGACAAAAAAGCAGGAAGGTGGCCAACCAGTTCAGGTGGTCGGCCGACCACTCCCCTTGGTCAGCCGACCAGGTTCAAAAGGGTCAAATGGATTTAGGTGGTTGGCAGCCCATATTGGTGGTCTCCCAGGTGAATGCAACTTAATGGTGGTATGGGAGACCAGAAAATGTGGCCCAAAAGTGAGGGAGACCAGCTTCCTGACAAGAAAACCGGCCGACCGGGAAAAGGTGGTCTCTAAGAAAAAAAAGTGGTCTCCCACCCTACTACCACCTTCCTAACAATGAAACTAGGGTCCATGCCAAAAATGAACCCACACCGATGCGAAACGAAGGTTCGGGGGCCAAAACGCGCAGCCAGGGGCCCCGAAAACTGACTATTAAGCATCGAAAGTGGCGTGCGACCACGAAGGTGGTCTCCCGGGCCACAGTGTCCCTCTAAGGAGAGGAAACAAGGTGTGTGCCAAAAACCGGAGCAAACGGAGGTAGTTAAGCGGTCTCGAACCGAGCCACACGGCCGACGGCTCCGAAAATCGAAAATTGGTCTCCAAACTGGAAAAATGGCCTACGGCCACTGAGAGATGGTCTACAAGACCTCTCCCTCCCTTCAAGAAGAGAAAACAGAGAAAATAGGACCTGGTTCGCAAACCGAGGCAAGGCACGAAAAGGTTCCGAAGCCTAGAGGCAAGGCTCTCAGCCGAGACTTTGCAACCTTAGAACGAGCACAATATGCAACATCACCGAGCGCTCAGTTGGTGACGTCTGAGTCTTAAGGTCGATCAAAAATGGGGTGTCTACAGAAGTACTTCCTCATAAACGATTCTTTAAATTGCACCCAAGTCATAGTCGTGATGTCCCTAGATTTCTTGATTAAGGTCCACCAATGGTCTGCCTCACCTTCTAACTGGTAAACGGCCAAAGCGATCTTGTCTGTATGCTCGACTATTCCTATTGTCTCCAGCATCTTCTCGATTTGTCGAATCTAATTTTCAGCGATCTTAGGATCGGGCTCACCAGTGAAGGTCGGCGATCTTTGTTTACGAAATTTGGAGAATAGATGTGTCCTCTCATTCTGACGTGTGCTCTTCAGCCTTCCTAATTCTTCCAAAATTTGATTTTCAATATTCCCGAGTAAGTTGGCTGTGGGTGTAGGAATGTGATTATTGACCCCGGCTGTCCCATTCCTATTAATATTGACGTCATCGTTGTAGTTGGTGTTGTCGCTGGTACCAGTGTAATTGTTTGCTCGTGTGTGGTTCACCATCTGCCAGCATACAGTTAGGTGTAGGTTAGGGTTTTGCTAACACAGTTAGTTAAGAGAATTACTAAGGTGAAATGCTTCTAATTCAAGTAATTTCTATTATGCTTCCTAACATAGTCCTACTCAACTACCGATTCCGTCGCCATTCTTAATCGTTCTGGACAAACTACATGTCTTGATTTATTGATCAAGATTCTTCTTCTTCATTATGAAAGTCTGGTTCTGTTGGTCTTATATCTAAATGCGTTCTTCAGCTCTTTGATTCCAATGATGGAATTGCTAGAGCACCACTATACAGCTTCACGAACTGACGTTGCCATGCCCAAAATCCGAAGAAACGTCTTAAGGTCGGTTAAGCAAAATTTGATTTTTAATGTCTTTTAGTTGATAGAGTAAATAGTGTTGTAATAATATAACATAGTCGAGGCAGGGAAATCTCTAACCGCAGGTCGAAACGCGTGGGTAAGGGTTGAACTTAGGCTCTAATACCAAGTTGTGACGTCCCAAAAATCAAGAACATCAGAGAATATATTAACCATTAAATACAGGGTTTTCAAGTTTTTGGTTAGCATGCATGTTCGATTCTATAACTAGAATTGAAGACAAATAAGGATTGGAGGGCCTTTATTAAAATAATTCAAAATTCAATGACTTAATAGGTTTTACAAAGGTTACAGGCCTCACATCTAACTTCTAGAAACCCATTCAAGCACATCCTCTTATTACATATGTAATTCAATCAGTCAGTCTTCAACCCTATTCGGGTCATTCATTACTTATTCATTCGGTTAATTCGATTCATTCTCTAATTTCCTTTGTATTCATGAAATGCATATGCATGTGAAATACATGTGAAAACCATGCAAATAGAGGCCCGAAAGTCCGAAAAACAGAGAGAAAACAAAATCGAAAAACTGCTTTGAAAATCGCACGTGCGGGTGCACTGGCCACATGTGCGGAACCTCTACCGCACGTGCGCCCACACTTGCAATTAAAGAAGAAGCAAACCGAAACAGGGAAGGGTTTGGTCGCACGTACGGGACCTCCCACCATACGTGCAGTCTGGGTTGAGTTTCAGTCTGAAATTCTTGCTTCATTTTTGAAGTTGAGTTTTACAACCTCAAACCTCATTTTTATGCAAATCAAGGCCCAAAACTCTTCAAAAACATTTTGAATTAAACATTCCTAACTTCAAACTCAAATCATCACTTCAAAACAAAACTCAAATTTCCTTTTACAAGATCAAAGCCTTGAATTTAAAGTGTAAAGTCAAAATCCAAGCATAACTTGAGTTCTAACTCAAAATCCATAGGGTTTTCTCCTCTATTCTCATAAATCATGCAAGAAAACATGAATCTCATGAAAATATGCCATGCAAGCCATATTCTTGAGCTAATTCTCACAATTTCTCTCTTTAATGCTCATGAGGGTTCACAACTCTAAAACAACCATAAATTCATCCTAATTAAACTTAGATCATAGAAGATGATGAGTTTAGAAGTTTCAATTTCAAGAAATTTGAGTGAAGAGCTTACCTTAAATTGTTGATTTGTGAAGATCAAGCATATCTCCAATGTTTTCCCTAAGCTCCTCTCTTTTCCCCTTTTTGAAGCTCTAGAATTCTCTACACAATGCACTAACTCACTCTCTCTCTCTCTCTCTCTTATTAAGTTGATGAGTATCTTAGGGAGTGTAATTAATCTCTATTCCCCTTAAGCCCTAATTAAGCTTAATCATAAACTTAAGTTTAAATTAATAAATTCTATTGAATTAAATTCCACTATTTATATGCTCAATTCCACTACTAATGTCAATTAGGCTCTAATTGCCTATCCAAAATGTCTAATTTTGACCTTATGGTTTACTGATTTAGACAGGTTTAGTTCATGTCCTAACCATATTTGTTTACAATAATACTTGTCAATTCACACATGGCACACGAGAATACACAGAAACATATAAACAATATGTAATCAAGGAAACCCACAAAATTAACAGTGAATTAGGGAGGTGGTTGTTACAATACAAGTTAATCAATACAAAATATATTGCATGATGCCTTACCTTTAAAATGGACTGTTGGCAAAGGAAATATATTTAATTGTCCTTATTTGGAATAAGATTTAAAATTCAAGATTAAATGTATCATAATTGAAAAGTTAGAGATTATAATGGCACAAACTCTAAATTATAGGGATTGTTAGTATAATTCGCTCCAAGTTTTACTAGATACATATTAACGTTTTTGTTCTCTCTTCATATATATATATACATGGTTGAACAATTTATCGAAATTACGTTTTGGAATTGTTATTTTTATTTTATGCAATCATTATCTTGTTTTATTTTTTAGTAATGATATATAAACATAATTTATATGCAATATATATATATATAATGATGTGTCAGAGTCATATATATTGAAAGTTTAAATTCTCATTATTATTATTCATAATTGTAAGAAAGATATTACCACATCATTTATCATTTGTGTTCAATTATACAAGAAAATTATGTATAAATATCATTTTTTTAAAAAATTTACTATATAATTAGTTTTTTTTTATTAAGATTTTGTTGTAGAAAATATTCTAAGTATTAGTCGAACACTGGAAAACAAAAATAAAAAGAAAAAATTTGGAAAAAATCATGTTACATTACGGCTAAACAAATAGAGCTTACATAATTTATATTTTTTGGTAAAATTTTCTAGTAGAAATAATGATTTGACAATTTGTATGACATTTGGCTAAAAATTTTACTTCCCAAATAAGGCTTGAGTATAGTAAGTGGCAATAAGAAAAGGAAAATGCTATGAATCTCAAATAATTTATCAACTTTTCTGCTAAACCTCTTACATGGGTGTGAAATCTATACAAACTCACACATGTGGGGGTCCTACACTATGTAAGAAGTTTGATAAAAAATTTAATACATTATTTAGAATCTCTAACATAACTCAAAAGAAAAATATTAGAGATGCTCATAATAGCCTTTGGCTAATGCCTTAGCCTGTATCCACCATCGAGATACCTACAATACGTTTTGCGATTCTCCATCTGCTCTTGATTCTCTTTCTTTCTCTTTGCAACAATTGATGGTAGTTAGGACCATATAAAATACTGTTAAATCAGTCAAAATCGCAATGATTTGTATTAATTCATACCGCTCTATCCGCTAATCGTGAATTAAATTTTAAAATTTATAATCTGCTTTCGAAACCATTCCGTTATAATTAATATATATATATAACTCGTACTGAAATATCAAAATAAAAATGAGTGTGAGAGAGATTTCAGAGCATTTCCAACGGTGCATCAATTTTTTCACCAAATCTAAGTAAAAGATTTCTTTGATATCAAGTGTTTCAACGGAGGATTTTGGAGCTTTATCAGACCACTAGTCGACGAGGAGGACGACCAGGCGGACATCCGCCCGGTCAACCGACTAGTGTAAATTTTTCTCTTTTTTTTTGCCTTGAGGTGGTCGACCGATCCGTGTAATTTTTTATTTTTTTTTTGCCTTGAGGTGGTCATCCGGGAGGATATCTAGGGAGACATCTGGCAACAGCAATGAACAGTGATCTGATGAAAGAAAAGTGAAATCCTCCATTTGATTAAACCTTTGAAGCTAAGGAACACACTTTTCATTAAATTTAAATTTGATGATGAGTTTGATACATGATTGGAGATGGACTAAGATGTAAAATTTATTACAAATAGTATATATATATGAAACATATTTTGTAAAATTAGTTTGTGCTTTATATATATATATAATATTATGCAAATTTAATGTTTGATAATTGATTATAATATTCTTCAATCCGTTAATTCGACATTCAATTTATAATTTTACTCTTAAACTGTTCGAATTACCTTGCGCAAACTCCTAATAGTATTGATAGGAGAGAAAAAAAATGGAAAGGAACTAAGGGGGTGGCACTAGAGAGTGGTGAGGGGTTAAGGAGGAGAAAGGGACTCAGGGTGGTGGGTGATGGATCGGGTGGGATGTAATAAGATTAAGATAATGTTTGAGAGAATTAGATGTTAATTTTGATAAAATAGAGTGTCTAAAGAATTTTTAAAAATTCAAATCATGAATTATAATCCAATACGGATAGGAAAATTTTGAACTGCATGAACTGAGAAGAAATGATGTAGAGAAATGAGGGTAAATTATATAAATAATCTCTATAGTTTACACGTTGTGTCAATTTAATCTTTATTGTTTTGATTTGTTTGATTTTGTCCTTTAATTTAATAGATTATATCATTTTAGTCTAATAAATAACGGTTATTAAGTTTGGTAGACAGAAAGTCAAATTATGTGTCAATTTGGTCTCTGTAATTTACACAACGTGTCAATTTGGTACTTGTCAAAATCAAGCAAATTAAAACATAATAGACCAAATTGATACTTGTGTAAATTACAATGACCAAATTGACACATTGTGTAGACTTTCTGTCTACCAAACTTAACAACCGTTATTTATTGGAATAAATGACACAATCTGTTAAATTAAGAGGCAAAATCAAGCAAATTGAAATAATAGAGACCAAATTGACATATTGTATAAATTAAAAGGACCATTTACATAATTTACCAGAAAAATAAAATAATGCCGGCATAATTTATACGCATGGGTCATGAGTTAAATTTTTTTAGGGCATTTTGTAATTAATTTAAGATAAATTGTACTTTACACCCAGCATCACTTAATTTTCAAGTTGATTCTTAAATTTAGTATTTTCATATTGATTCCTCTTTGGTCAATGTGGCCAATTAGTTATGTGATATGCAAAAGTTAGACCGTTTCGTTTAGTTTTTTTGGTAGGGGTGGGCGCGGGTTGGTTGCGGTCAGGGAATCTCTAATTCACCATCCATCCGTCAAATTGATAGATTGGAGAAAATCAATCCTCATCCGTCCGTCAATCCGGCGGATGTGGATTGAGCGGATTGGCGGATGGATGCGAATCGGTTTTGGCGGTTTAAGATTTTATAAATTTTCAACATAATTCAACTTGTGCATTTCCTCAAAAAAAAAAATATATATATATTATAGTCAATGACTTAAAAAACTATTACAATCACTGTATATCTTATCCAAAAAAAGAAAGTTTGAAACTTTAGAATATCACAATCAGTGCATGGCTCATCCACAAATTACAATCACAACATGATTCATCCACATAAAGTATTACAATCTGTGGTTCTTAAAATATAATAACAATTCAAACCACCAAAACCATGAACAGAGCAGTAGTAGAGATTGTATGTCTCTGTATTGTTACATCTCCATATGTTTTTAAAAACAAAAACCAACCAGCACATATCATATTTTCTATTTATTATTTTTAGAGTTAAATTTAAAAACCAAAAAATATAGATAAATAATACGTTTATTTTTTTTCAATTCAAAAAATATATTCAAGTTGAAAACTTTTTTTCAACAAAATATTTAAACTCTTTTTCAATTGAAAACACAAACAAAATATTTAAACAGATTGAAAACATAAAGTCTTATAAATTATTAGGGGTGCTCGTGGTTTGGCGGTTCGGTTGCGGCCAAAGGAATCTCAAATCCGTCATCCGTCCGCCAAATTGGCGGATTGGAGAAAATCAATCCGCAACCGTCAGCTCGTCATCACGCATCCGTCCAAAATGCAGCGGATCGCTTCGGTTCGGTCGGTTTTGGCGGATCGGTATATCCGCTGCTCACCCCAAGTTTTTGGAATGAATTTTGAGTTTTGAATTGTATTTTAAAAGATAAGTTCTTGAAAATAATTTGAAAGTTAGAAATTTATTTAGTTATGAGTTTTAGAGCTATTTTTGAAAGATGGTTATAATCAATTTTTTGATAAAAAATTGATTATAATCAGTTTTTTGTGAGAGAGAGAAGTGAGTTATAATTTGGTTTAGTAGATTATAACCCACTTCCCAAAATAGTTTCAGAATGATTTTATTTTTAATTTTTAATTGAATAGATGGGTATGAAAAAATTTGATTGATTGATGTGTAGAATGTGAGAAAATAAGAGATGAGAGATAAGAGATAAAAAGTAATTAATTGATTTATTAATAATTTAAAAAAAAAAAAAAAGAATGAGAGGAGAGCAAATTTGAGTTTTGAGTTGTTTTCTTAAAATTTGTTATCCAAACAAAGGGCCATTTTGGAAACTGATAAAAATGCTGGGTTTGCGTTTTTATCCAAAAATCTGATTTTTCGTTTTTGTTCATTTGGCAAGAGCCAAAAAGTTGGTGGCAAAATTACATAATTATCCTTAATGTTTATATTTTGTGAGTTTGGGTTAAAAGTAATTTTTTAAGTTGGGTGAGACTATTTTAGTCATTTTTAGTGCAGTAAAAAGTAACTTTTTACCAACTTTCCAAATCACTCTAAAAAATCTTGATCAAAAGCAAAAAAACTGATTTTTACCATCTTCCCAAAATAGGCCAAACTTTTTTTTCTTTTTTAATCCAAACATTACCTTAGGTCTCATTCCCGAAAAACGGACTATTTTAGTAATTTTTTAAATTTTTATAAGAAGATGTATAAAAAAGTAGAGAGTGATGTGACAACTTACAGTAACTTTTGACTTTTTAACTAAAATACTTAATCACCAAATAATGCCTTAGTGTTTGGGATGCACTACAAAAGTGTATTTTTTTATATTTTTATTTTTTTGTTATATTATTATTATTTTTTTTTTCTTCGCATCCTTTATTAAAAATTAAAAAGTATACGTAATTAGATCCTCTTAAACTACAAAGCTGTCACATAAAAATTAAAATTAAAAAAAAAAACAAAAAATACTGGTAAAGCTGGAGCTGTGTGCACAACCTTGACTTGTTACCTCTGTTCAAAGGCCGGCATGAAAGATACTTTCTTAGAAATTAAGCAACATCTGGAAAGATTTGACCAGAGGGAAGGGAAGGTAGCTTTAAATACGGTCATGCTACATCCCCCTAAAAACATTCCCCCTAATCTCCCTAATTTCTATATCAAGTAAGAAAAAAAAAAAAGGAAACAGTTGCCAAAACAGGAAATTAAGGAGATTAGGGGTCCTCTTTTTAGGGCTCCAAATCATTTTCCCTTTAAATATTCCTTGATTAGAATAAGAAAAATAATTTATAAACATAATTTTTATACCAAAATTATAATTAAAATAGTTTGATTGTGACATTTGTAAAATTATTACGACAGTTCCGATTCGTAACTCGAAATCGGAGTGGCTCGAATGGCTCGACGTCAAAACGACGTCGTTTTGATTTTTTTTTTTCCCCCCCCCCCCCTTTTCTCTGGTCTGAAACTAAGACGAAGAAGAAAGAAGAAAGAAGAAAGGGAAGGGGGAGAGAGAGAGAGATCAACCTCCGAATTTGAACATGAATTTTTTGTTCAAAATCTGATGTAGATCCAGATTCATTTTCATCAACATCAAATTTTTTTTTATCAAAATCTGAAGCTTGAAGAAAAAAAAAATTTAAAGATTTTTAAAGATCTGAAGCTGAAAAAAAGAATTTGTTAAAAGAATTTTTTTTTTAAAGATCTGAAGCTTGAAGAAAAAAAATTCTTTTTGAAGACTCAGATTTTTTTTTATCAAAATCAAATTTTTTTTTTTTATCAAAATCTGAAGCTTGAAGATTTTTTCTTTTTGAAGACTCAGATTTTGAAGAAAAAATCGTTTTGTCAGATTTGAAGCTGTTATCAAAATCTGCAGACTCAGATCAGATTTTTTCCTCTGCAGATCCGGATCATCTTCATCATCTTCAACATCATCTTCATCAATTTCTACAGACCCATCTTCTTTTTCAAAAAAGAGAAGAGAGAAGAGAGTGAGGGAATGGATCATTTTTCTTTTTTTTTTTCAACTCCTTCATCTTCTCAGAGAGAAGAAAAAAAAGAGGCTTTTTTTCAACTCCCGTTCTCTCTCTCCGATCCCTTCTCCTAAAACACCCATCTTCTTTTTTCTTTTCTTTTTTTCTACTCCATCTTTTTTCAACTCTGCCATGCTTTCTTCTTAGAGACCCTAGATCCACGAGGGAAGAAAAAAAAGAAAAAAAGAAAAAAAAAATAGAGATGATCTGGGTTAGCAACAAATTTGTGTTGATTTTTTGTGTTTGATCTAATCGAATCAAACATTTGTGTTGATCAAACAAATTTCCAAACAAACTCTTCTCTTCCCTCTCCGTCTCTGTGTTCGAAAGAATGGAGAGGAAAGAATGAAAAGGAAAGAAATAAAGAAGAAAAAGAAAAGAAAAGAAAAAAAAAAAAAAGACAGCCCAAAACGACGTCGTTTTGGGCTGTCGAGCCAAAAATCGAGCCAATCTTTTCGAGCTACTAGTCATTTTCCTTATTACAAGTACTTTAGTTTGAGATGAAAGGATCAGAAATAGAAATTGTAAATTCAGCCGTGCTGGGACTCCCAGCAATCCCAACCCCACGTGGAAGCTACGCAAGACTTGAAAAAAACAAAAAAAATATATATATATATTTTGACCAATCAGATCACATTGGGGTCCTGGGGGTCACCCTAATGGGAGTTTGATGCATTTTCCTTGTAAATTATACTGATCTCTCAAGAAGTTTGGAAAAAATACAATAAATTTATAAGTTTGACATAATTGTATTGAATGTTTGTAATCTTTTAATCCACATAACACTTTATCATCTTTTCATTAGAAATTCGTCAGTTATACAGATAAAAAATGATGTTGTAATCTATTTTATTTGAAATATATATTTTATCTTATTTATTTTTGTATTTTCATACCATCAATATTAATTTTAGTCTCTTTAATTGTACTAAAAATGAGATTAGTGTCATTGTGTTAAAATTGTACAACTCATTATATTTTTCTTAAATTTAAAAAGAAATTAGTGTAATGCACCATAAATAGAAGGTCTACCCACCCAGAAATTATACTCTCTCCGTATCAAAATATTAATCTATTATTTTTTTTATTGTCTCAAAATATTAGTCCCTTTTCAAAAATTAAAAAATAAAATAATATGAATTTACTATTTTACCCTTCTTTTAAATTTATTAATAACACAAATATTACAATTGTGATAATTGATATTCTTTAAAAAAATATACTATCAAAGGATAATTTTAAAAAATTAATATTTTTAAAATATAATAATTGTACTATTAAAATAGTTAAATTCTTTAAAAGGAACTATTATTTTAAGATGAATAGAGTATCAAGAAATCTACCATTGAAGAAAATATGAGAGTGAGATTTATTTAGTGCATCGTGGCTTCATTTTGAGAATAAAATTGAGGACTTTTCTTAAGTGTGCAACCCACTTACGGTTGCACACCATATGCAACCTCACAAAAGGTGTAAGTGTAAGGTGTAAGTGTAAGTATAAGGTGTAAGTGTAAGGTGTAAGTGGGTTGCACACCATATGCAACCTCAAAAAAGGTGTACGTATAAGGTGTAATTTTAAGTATAAGATGTAAGTGTAAGGTGTAAGTGTAAGGTGTAAGGTGTAAGTTGCACACCATAACAAGACCCTAAAATTGAAGAGCATGTTAAAGTTTTTGAACAAAATTTTGATAAAAATTGTGAATACGTAGGTGTTGTTTGGTGTAACTTATTATGAGCTAAAAGGTAATAATTAGAAAGTAGAAATCAAAAACATTCCTTTCTCAGTTTCTAAATAATTGATTTTTCTCAGCTTATTTAAACTATTTATGTCTAAAAAGCTGTAAGCAGAAGTTGCACCAAACAGTTTGGCACAGATTCCTAAATTAAAATAAGCTATAATCATTCCCTATAATCCACACTAAACACCCCCTATATAAGGAAAAAAGACTTTTTTAGTGAGAAATCTTTTAGGAGTTCCAAACCCTCATTTTAAAATTATTAAATTTTTTTAATTTTAAACAATTAAGAAAATTTTCATTGGTTAGCTTCCATTTACTTTTTATTTTATAATCTCACATCGGAAAAAAAAGAAAAAAGTGAATTGTTTCACTTGCATAAAGTGAATTTTACACTCCCATTTATATAAATTATTAAATTTTCTTAATTTTAAACAATTAAGAAAATCTTCATTTGCTAGCTTTCATTTATTTTTATTTTACAATCTCACATCGGGAAAAGAAGGAAAAAATGAATTGTTTCATTACATAAAGTGAATTTTATGTATAAACAAAATGAGATTTTTAGTGAGAAACCCTATGATCAATCTCACATCAATTTTTTATTTTTTTTATTTTAAATAATTAAGAATATCTCCATTGATTAGTTTCCATTTAACTTTTATTTTACAATCTTGCATAGATGTTTTGATTTTAAAATTAATTTTGAATGAGATTTTGAAACTCCCATAATATTTAACTTTAAAATAATTACAATTCCACATCGAGAAAAGGGAAAAAAAAAAAGTGAGTTGTTTCACTTATATAAAATGAATCTTATACTCAAATTTAATATTATAGTATTGTGCATGTTTCACTTCAAAACAGTTTAAATTTTAAAATTAAAATAAAATTTAAAAATTTTAATTAATTAATTTTTATATAAGTTGGTTAGGCTTTTGACCTAGCCGATAGGGTAAACTGTTTCAGTTTGACTGATTCGCTGATTTAACCGCGATTTTAGCGGTTTTATCAAAATATATTTGTTATATTTGTTTGATTTGAAACAAATTAAAGATTAAATGGCTGAGATTTCTTAATTCGAAATAAACTTCCTGCCCAAACAATTATTAACTTTTGTTTTACCCAATCCCATATCGAGAAGAGAAGGAAAAAGTAAGTTATTTCACTTATATTATACAAGGAAAATGAAATTTTTAGAGAAAAGCTTTCTAGGAGATCCAAACCTTCATTAAAAAATTATTGAATTTTCTTAATTTAAACAATTAAGAAAATTTTCATTGGCTAACTCCCATTTAACTCTTATTTTATAATTTCATATCGGAAAAAGTGAATTGTTCCATTTACATAAAATGGATCTTATACTCTAATTTATATAAATTATTGAATTTTCTTAATTCTAAACAATTAAGAAAATATCCATTGGCTAGCTTGTATTTAACTTTTATTTTACAATTTCACATCGAGAAAAGAAAAAAAAGTAAATTGTTTCACTTACATAAAGTGAATCTTATGCTTCCATTTATACAAGCAAAAGGAGATTTTTAGTGAAAAGCCTTATGATCAATATCTCATACTAATTTTTTTATTTTTCTTATTTTTAAATAATTAAGAAAATCTCAATTGACTAGTTTCTATTTAATTTTTATTTAAAAATCTCACATAGAGGTTTTGATTTTAAAAATAATTTTATATGAGATTTTGAAACTCTCATAATGTCTCTCTTTAAAAGTATTCTTTTGTAAAATATATAGATATATTAATAATCTCAATGTTACTTTTACTGCTCTTTAATACAAAAATTATAAGATAATTATGATAATTTTAAATTTGTATTTAAAACTTTTAAATCATGGGATATATTATTATAATTTTAAATTTATACTGTGTCAATTTTAAATTTAAATTAATAGATTGTTTTTCATATTTAGTGGCAGTTTAAATTTTAATAAAATAAAATTAAAAATAATTAATTAATTAATTTTTGTGTAAGCCGGTTGGTCTTTTGACCTAACTGATGATTAAGCTAAACCGTTTTTAGTTTGAATGATTTACTGGTTTAACCGTGATTTTAGCAGTTTTACATGTTACGATGATTCTTTCTTATTCATTAACTTTTTAAAATTTCTTTAATTATTTCTAGTTCAAAAATAAATATGACAATTTTTTAAAATTCATATATTTTTATTCTAAAATAGTAAAATATTAGAACTATGCCATTTTTTCATAATAAAGCATAATTTTAATTATTAATTGTCAATACAATAATTTTAATCTATCTATATTATATATTATAATGACCATTTGAAACAAAATCATTTAATTTATATATAAAATTTTATTTACGAAAGATAAAATATAATTATTATATTTTTAATAAATAATATATTATTTTATTTCATGCATAGCACGAGTGATAAGGTTAATGGGTAAACTACTAATAGGTCCTAATAGTTGGACTTAATTCCCATCAAGTCCTATTGAAAATAAATTTTGGTAAAATTGTCACTAAAAATAATTTTTTTGTGATAATTTTTTATGTATGTTGCTAAAAATTGACAATTAGTGACTTTTTTTTGTCATGATTTTTATAAATTGTTGCTAAAATTTATAATTTTTGACTTTTTTTTATGATAAATTTTTTTTATAAGACCTATTAAATAATAAATTCACTTATTAAAACTTACACGGAAATACCCCGTTAATGGGTAATCTACCATTAAAGAAAATATGAGATTGAGATTTATTTAGTGCATCGTTACTTCATGTTGAGAATAAAATTGCAGCACATGTTATAGTTTTTTAATAAAATTTTGATAAAAATTGTGAATACGTAGCATTACAAGACCATAAAAGGCCACGTGTATATATTAAATATAAGGAAAAAAAAATTTATAAATCATTACTCTTAAATTAATAAAGAGCGCCCACCAACCTTTTAAAAAGTTTTTTCCACCAGTAGATGCAATACAACACACCCATCTATCTCTATGCAATGGTTTGCCACGTGGGTTGCCATTAAAATAATTATAAAAAAATAAAATAATTTTTTTTAATCCCAAGTTAAAAGTTGATTGGTTTGAATTTTTTAGATTAAATTTTTTTTAAAAATGAATTTTTTTATTTTTAGTGAATATTTTTAAAATTTTAAACATTTTTTTTTACTTTTTTAGATGCTGACTTAGATGTATCTAAAAATAAAAAAATTGTGAAAAAATATTTTAAAAAATTAATAAATACATAAAAATGAAAAAAATATACTGAATTCTTATATTATTTTTTTTGTATTTTTGGTATTTAGTGAATTTTTAAAAGATTTTTTTTTACAATTTTTTTATTTTTTAGATATATTTATGTTTGGTATGTCTAAAAAGTAAAAAAAATTGCTTAAAATATTAAAAAAAATTCAGTAAAAACAAAAAAATACAGAAAATAAGAAAATAATTTTTTTTAAAAAGTATTTTTGGAAAAGAGAAACCAAGGAAAGTGATTATTTTATTTTTTAAAGTTAAAAAAAAAATTAAAAATATATCTCAAACGAGACTATTTTAACCCCAGATTAAAATAATTAAAAAATTAAAAAGTTGAAAAGCAAACACACATATATAGGTCAAATGTGAGTGTGTGTGTGTGTTTTTTTCCTATTATTTTTAATTAATTATTTAAATGAAGTCTTGCCATTCAATATAACAACAACAGCACAAGCCCTTGGTCCTTTGTTCTTTTTTTATAACCTTAATTTTTTTATTATAATTTTTTTTTGGTGTGATGAATTTTTTTAATTGGAAAAAAAAATTTAATATATAATTTTGAGATATTTAACCAATCATCATTAGATAATTGATTTACAATAAAACGAGGAATGTAATAAAAAAACTGCAATTCATCAACAGTACAACCTCCATGATTTGCAAACATGTCAACACATTTATCTACTTCTTGATGATATAATTAATTAATAGAATTCTCATCATGCTCATAAGGTGTTTACAATTATAAAGTTGGTATGGTCGGTTTGGCATCTCACTTAATTAATTCTTTGGCAAATTACCAACGTTACTCGTGGTTTAACTAAAGTACGAATACTTCCTGAGATTTGAGAAATATATCTCGTTCTTGAGATTTATATTTACATAACAAATTATCCTCTAAAGTTTATATTTACATAACAAATTGTCCCCTAATTTATTATGTAAATATACACCTCAAGAGGTAATTTGTAATTTTTTAAATTTTAAAAAAAAAATCGTATTCTAATCAAATGTTGAAGGTGGTTGATAATTTGTCTTTAATTGTTATATCAATTAAACATTTATTTTTACTTTCAAATTAGTCAAATCTAGATCAAGCGCCGATTTCAATCCACCTGTGAGCATCCATAATTAAAACTTGTAACAGCCAACAACCCATCTACCTAACCTATCTCCAGTGATGCCCATTTCCACTAGCATTTTTAAAATTATTTTTAACTGCTCTATCTGCGTTGAGCTTAAAAATTCACTTGATAAAAAAATATAAAAAGTCAAAAGGTCTTGGTAGATGTATTATGTAAAAGCATCATTATATAAAGAAAATTTATTTCTAAATCTCATTTTCAAGAATGGTGGTTTATTTAGTTTTAAGAATTTTTTTATAGTTCAATTACTTCTATTGATTTTAGAAAGATAAATTTAATATATTATTTAGAAATTAGATTTACGGTTATACATTTATTTCTATTATGTTTCATTTTCTTTTTTTTTTTCTTTTGTACTAGAAAAGTAATGTAGACAATTTATGAAAATTAAATTTGGGATGAATTTTTATATGAAATCTTTTTTATTTGGAAAACATTTCAAAGGTAGTACAAAAATAATTTGAAATATGAGATTCTTCAAACATTCCAAAAGGATGTAGGATTCTTCAAATATTTCAAAAGGAGTACAAAAATTCCATAGTAAACTTTGAGCAAATGTATAATTTCAGACGGTAACACTCTAATATAACACTCAAACGTAATATTCTAATGTAATACTAAAAAAAATAAAAATAAATCTTAATGTATTTTTTTCTAAATGTAACATTCCAATAAAATTTCTTAGTGTAACATTCCAATGTAACACAAAAAAATCATTTGGTGTACTTTTCTCAAACGAAACAATCTAATATAATACTCTAAAAAAAAAATATAAGATTCTTTAGATCATTCCAAAAGTAGTACAAAAATTCCTTAGTAAGTTTTGAGTAAATGTATAATTTCAAATTGTGAGTATTACATTTAGAAAAATTAAATTAAGGAATTTTTTAGTATTTTGTATGTGTTACATTGGGGTGTTACGTTTGAGATTACATTGATTGGAGTATTACGTTCGAAAAAAGTACTCTAAGGAGTTTTTTTTTTTTTTTTGGTTACATTGATTGGAGTGCTACGTTTGGAAAAAGTACACTAATGATTTTTTTATGAGTGTTACGTTATTACGTTTGAGAAAAGTACACCAAGAAATTTTTTAGTATTTTACATTGGATTATACGTTAGTTAGAGTGTTACATTATTGGAGTGTTATATTTTTTTTTTCGTAATATGAGATTTGTTTTATGAGGGAAAACCCAAAACCTCTATAATACAAATTGTCTAAATGTATAATTTTACATTTAGAGAAATCTACTTTTGTCCTTAGAAAATTAAAACCAAACATATAACTGACTACCGTTTTGTGTAATTTTTACTTTAATGGGACTTCTAGGTTTATAAGAAAAAATAAAAGACTAAACAATTTACAAGATTACATTTTAAGATTTATTGATATTTTACTCTTATACAACAAGTGACCTTTTTTTTTATTCTTATAAAATAAAAACAACAAAACTTTTTCACCTATAATAATAATGTAAGTGTTGTCCTTGAAGCAATTCATAGTGTCTCGTAACAAAATTTTCACATTTTTTTATCAGATACATGAATTAGCAATCCAATCCCTTATTTTCAAACTAATTAGTCTCAAACCGAGAAAAGAAAAGCCAAATGTGTAGCAAAGCAATTCTTTTGTTTATTTATTGAAATTGCAATTAAATTCAACAAAATAGTCTAATTCTTCCACATTATTTTTGTGTCACGAAAAACATGTGTCCTTTGTCTTATGTATGTATATAGATCTCAATTAATGAGGCCTCGTTTGGCAAATGTCATTTTCAGCTAAAAAGTTAAAAAATTACTAAAAAAATCAAAAAGCTAACAATCCATATTAAAAAGTCAAAAATTTTCTTTTCTCTCTACTTTTGCATATTTTTTCATAAAAAGCCAAAAAGTCATTCCAAACATGCAAGTTTTTTTTACATCACATTTTAGCCAAAAAATAAAAAAGTTACTAAAAAAGTCTGTTCTCAAACGAGGCCTCAGTGTTTTAAAAAGTTGATAAAAAGTTAATTTTTTAGCTTTTTGATTTTTTTGGTAATTTTTTTGGCAAAAAATTAGATTCTTTTGAGTAAAAAAACTGATTTTTTTAACTAAAAAAACTAAAAAATTGACTTTTTTACTTATTGTCAAAATGTTTCTAAGTTTATAAAATTAAAATTCATAATGTAAATAATGTATGTGTTAACACCATAAATCTGCAATTTTTATTATTTATATAATTGCAGGACACGTGGCATCCTCTTATTCATTTGGAAGTTAAAAGAAGTTATAGAGATGATGGAGAATATGAAGGATGAGTGGAAGGACATGTGGCAAGACAAGATTGAAGATGGAAGAAATGGGTAGTTACTAAGTAGTTATTGCTGTATTTTTTCCTCTATAAATAGCCATTAATGGCTACATTGTAAAGGACCCAGAACTTAAATCAAAGATACTTGATTTCAATATTTCTTGTCATTTTCCTTATCTTAGGAGTAGTTTAACATAGATTTCATTTCGAAGCATTTATTTTCATGCACTTCCTTTTCGAAGCATAGGAGTAGAGGTAAATAATTATCACTTTGATTGTTCACTCAATCGTCTTTCTCCGTCCCTCATTCTTCTTTTAATTTTTCTTTTCGCTACACTTGGCAATTTTGAAGTCCTCTTCGTTGAGGCGAAAGAACTGTCAACACAATCGCTTGATAATTGGCTTGAATTTAATCTGTAAGGATTTTTCAATCCTTGCTGGCACGCTCGCATTTATGATATTTTCCTTCGTAGGAAAAATAAGCCAACAATTTTGGCACGCCCGGTGGGACAGCCAAGTGTAAGAAATGACAAACAATTTGGATTCTGCCATTCGAACTTGTCAATTCGAAATATATTGGCGTGAAAGAAAAGTTTTGGATCTTCAAGAAGAGATCCATTTTCTTGATGAAATAAACTTTCATCCATTACAATATTATTTGGTGGAAGAAAAAAGACACCATTTAACTGGAGAAATTCGTCAACTTGATATGGAAATTCGCCAATGGAATGATGAGTTATCAACTCTCATTACCAAGTCTTTAATTGAGGCTTTAATGGCAGGAATTGGTGAATTTTTTCAGAATTTTTCCATGGTTGAAAATAGCAAAAGCAAAGAGTTGATTTCATCAATGGCTCGGGGGGTTCAAGAGTCCGTTCTTAAAGAGCCAAGTAATGAAATTAACACAACGAAAGAGTATGTTCTTGAGCCAAATTTGGCTAAAAATGATGTTCCATGTATGACTCGGGGGGTCCAAAAACCAACTTTTAGATAGTCAAGTCATGAAAATAACATTCTTATGGGGAATTTTCATAGGCCATTAATGGCTAACATGGAAAAACAACTCACTTTGCCAAAGAATTATGAAAATCAATTCGGCGAAAGTCATGTTTTTAAACCAAACATGGTCAAGAATAATGAACAAGCCACTGTTCATGAATTCAAAATTTTTGACATTTTTCAAAATGTCAAAAAGTATAAATTTTCATGGTCACACTATACCATGACTTTTGGTGTTCAAAATCCTTTTTGGATTTGTGGTTCACATCAAAATATAATTCTGATGATGTGGCTAATAAAATTAACAAATTGTTCTTATGAGTTCGAAGTACTAAGAACAAGGGATGACCATTTAAAATGCATGAAATTGGTTAGAAAAAGCCTATGCATTTAAATAAATGGTTGAGATTGGCTTATCTTTTCAAATTGATGGCCAGTTGTTTGTATGTACACAATCAAAGCATCGAAGATACATTCGAAGCATTAAGAGTTGTTTCGAAGGTTGATTACTTCACCTTCGAAGCTGTATAAAGCTTTGAAGGTACATTCGAAACATCAAGAGTTGTTTCGAAGGTTGATTACTTCACCTTCGAAACTGTATAAAGCTTTGAAAACTTTCGAAATGTGTACATCTCTTCAAATATATGTAAAATGACAATTAATTAGTTGTCGAATAATGCCTGTTTTTGGCATGATAAGTTGGTTCGAAGAACAACAGTTTTGGTGTCTTCGAAGAATTAATAATTGGTTCGAAGCACAAAATTAATATTTTTATTAATTATGTATGAACCAGAACATACAAAATTTGAATAACCACAATGTTGGCCAAAAGTTGCTTCGAAGGCCTTTTTTGCCATAATTTTGTAAGCTTCGAAGCACTCCATCTTGCATTAATAGCTTCGAAGAAACAATAATGGTGGTTATGAACCTTCGAAGCTTTGCCGAATATTTCCAAGGATGTAATTTGTCCTTTGTCGGCGCTTTCAACATTCGAAAAATGATTTTGGTCCTTTATACCACATTCGAAGCTTGTTACTAGTCATTCGAAGCACTTCATTGGTGCTATTACATCATTCGAAGCACTTTGCTAATATTATTCGAAGCATTTTATTGCTTAGATTAATCATGTGCTTGGTTCGGCCCTTCAAAAATTCAAGTAAACATCATTTTTAAGGGCCGCGGGGGGTAATGTTAACACCATAAATCTGCAATTTTTATTATTTATATAATTGCAGGACACGTGGCATCCTCTTATTCATTTGGAAGTTAAAAGAAGTTATAGAGATGATGGAGAATATGAAGGATGAGTGGACGGACATGTGGCAAGACAAGATTGAAGATGGAAGAAATGGGTAGTTACTAAGTAGTTATTGCTGTATTTTTTCCTCTATAAATAGCCATTAATGGCTACATTGTAAAGGACCCAGAACTTAAATCAAAGATACTTGATTTCAATATTTCTTGTCATTTTCCTTATCTTAGGAGTAGTTTAACATAGATTTCATTTCGAAGCATTTATTTTCATGCACTTCCTTTTCGAAGCATAGGAGTAGAGGTAAATAATTATCACTTTGATTGTTCACTCAATCGTCTTTCTCCGTCCCTCATTCTTCTTTTAATTTTTCTTTTCGCTACACTTGGCAATTTTGAAGTCCTCTTCGTTGAGGCGAAAGAACTGTCAACACAATCGCTTGATAATTGGCTTGAATTTAATCTGTAAGGATTTTTCAATCCTTGCTGGCACGCTCGCATTTATGATATTTTCCTTCGTAGGAAAAATAAGCCAACAGTATGTTATTCATAGAGAGAGACACGTGGGTGGGGACAGTAATGCCAACTGGGTGTAGACCACAAGTGTTTTGAAAGAAGTATATATCCGCCTTGTTTGGTTTGGCTTTTTGGAAAAAAAAAATTTGGAAATTTTTTTTAAAAATTTTGTTTAGTTTGTAATTGTTTTTTAAAAATTTTCAAAATTACTTTCTTTCTCTTATACATCAATTAATCACTTTTTCTCTCTTCTCTTTCCTTTTCAATTATTTTTTTCTCATATACATCTACCAAATTACAACAAAATATCAAATCATCCTAAACTTCCAAACTATTTTCAAAATATATAACCAAACAAACTACAAAAAATTTTAAATTCTCTTCTCAAAATATTTTTTGAAAATTTATCTCTTAAAATCAAACCAAATAAGGCCGAATCATTTTCCATGTATATAATAGAGGGAAAAATATCTGGACCCCCTCTGATTGGCTAAGTTTTTTTTTTTTTTTCTTTTCTTCTTTCTCCAATCACCAACCTCCACGTGTGTGTATGGGGGTGGTGGGGGGTGGAGGCTTGAGGGGGTCTCAATCACAGCCCATACTAGAGTGTCAAGAAATGATTGAGACTCTTTTTAGATCTTCACGACTTTTTTTAGATCTCAATTATGGATGGCGTGTACCTACACATATATAAATGGATTCCAAATATATATATATTAATAATTAAGATCTAAAAGAAATTGTAAAAATTTGAAAAGAACAGAAAAGAAAAGGGTCTCAAGTATTTTTTTATTTTATTTTATAGAGAATCTATCTATACTATATATTAAGCAAAAGGGAGTTTTTAACCCCAAGCCTTGTGGGAGCTTCAATCTCCTAATCTAAATTTTCTGATTTTTTGATTTCAAAAAAAAAAACCTTAGCATTTATTAACTTCTCCCAATCCCCAAGTCTTACCCTCATAATAACACTTTAATGCATTAAGAACAAGTATAAAAAAAATTCTTTGAAATCCAACACATGAATTCCTTGAAAAGTCCCAACACATATGATTATTATCCCTCATAATAACATTTTAATGCATTAAGAACAAGTATAAAAAAAAATTCTTGAAAAGTCCAACGCATATAACTATTATCAAAATATTAAATTTTAATATAATATAATAAAAAAAAGAAGACATTTAATTCATTGAAAAATCCAACACATATGATTATTATCAAAATATTAAACTTTAATATAATATAAAAAAGGAAAAAAAAAAAGATATTTAAAATAAAATAAAAAACATTTAAAAATCACAATTCACATATATAGATAACTAGCCTATCACCCGTGCTATGCACGGGATAATTATAAATATTTATATTTGTTTTAATTTTTTTTAATATATAAATTATGTTTTTTAAGATTTTTTTATAAAAATAATTTAGCAATCTTATCACTAACCATAGTGTAGTGGGAAAATTAAAAAGGCTACTGCAGTAACTATGCATGGACTGTATCTATAATTATTTGTATGAGGGGATTTTAAATGCTAATCAGGTATTTTGACAAAATCAATAAATGCAGGTATGTGGATTGAAAAAAGTTAATAAATGTTGATCAGGAGATTTTGACCAATCAATAAATGCTGATTTTTTTTTTAAATAAAAAATTTAGAAAATTAAGATTGAGAGATTGAAGCTCCCACAAGACTTGGGATTTAGAAACCCCATTTTCCTTAATATATTTACAATTATCTATATATGTGAATTGTGATTTTTAAATGTCTTTTTTTTTTTTAAATGTCTTTTTTTTTAATATTATATTAAAGTTTAATATTTTGATAATAATCATATGTGTTGGACTTTTTAAGGAATTAAATGTCTTCTTTTTTTTATTATATTATATTAAAATTTAATATTTTGATAATAATCATATGTGTTGAACTTGTCAAGAAATTTTTTTTATACTTGTTCTTAATGCATTAAAGTGTTATTATGAGGGTTAATAATCATATGTGTTGGGACTTTTTAAGGAATTCATATGTGTTGGATTTCAAAGAATTTTTTTTTATGCTTGTTCTTAATGTATTAAAGTGTTATTATGAGGGTAAGACTTGGAGGTTGGGAGAAGTTATTAAATGCTAAGGTTTTTTTTTTTTTTTTAATCAAAAAATCAAGAAATTTAGATTGGGAGATTGGAGCTCCCACAAGGTTTGGGGTTAAAAACCTCCTTTGCTTAATATATAGCATAGATTGTAAATATCTTAAGAAAAAGGTGGTTTCTAAACCCCAAGCCTTGTGGAAGCTTCAATCTCTAAATCTTAATTTTCTAAATTTTTGATTTAAAAAAAAAAAATCTCAACATTTATTGATTTGGTCAAAATTTCTGATTAGCATTTAAAATCTCCTCATACAAATAATTATAAATACAGCCCGTGCATAGTTACTGCAGTAGCCTTTTTAATTTCTCCTGTGTACTATGGTTAGTGATAAGATTGTTAAATTATTTTTATAAAAGATCTTAAAAAACATAATTTATATATTTTAAAAAATTAAAATAAATATAAATATCTATAATTATCACGTGCATAGCACGGGTGATAGGCTAGTCTATACTATATATTAAGAAAAATGGGATTTTTAACCCCAAACCTTGTGGGAGCTCCCTAAATTTCCTAATTTTTTGATTTAAAAAAAAAATTCTTAGCATTTTTAACTTCTCTCAACTCCCAAATCTTACCCTCATAATAACACTTTAATGCATTATGAACAAGCATAAAAAAAATTATTTGAAATCCAACACATATGAATTCCTTGAAAAATCCCAACACATATGATTATTATCCCTCATAATAACACTTTAATGTATTAAGAACAAGTATAAAAAAAATTTCTTGAAAAATTCAATACATATGATTATTATTAAAATATTGAACTTTAATATAATATAATTAAAAAAAAGACATTTAATTTCTTGAAAAGTCCAACACATATAATTATTATCAAAATATTAAATTTTAATATAATATAAAAAAAGAAAAAAAAATATATTTAAAAATAAAAAAAAATATTTAAAAATCATAATTAGGTAAACATAATCCGTGCCTAGGACGGGTTTTATAGAGAATCTATGATGTAAACAAAAGACTCAGAAAGCAAAGGTGTGGTGTGGTGTGGTGTGGTGTGGGACAGGTGAATGAAAAAAGAGAACAGAGTTGGGGGGACACGCCAAAGTCTCTCTTTCTTACCTAATAAAAGCGTCAGCTATTTAACTGCTGCCTTCCCCACCAACAGCTGGCTGCAGCACCCCCATCCCACTCCCCCAAAAATAAAAGAGTAATGATATATTTTTTTAATTTTAAAATTTTAATTGAATTTTAAGAGTTGTTTGGGATGATTTAAATAAGTATATTTTTTATTTTTTTATAAAAAAATGTGTAGAAAAATAAAGAAGTGATGTGATGAAAAAAAAATAAAAACATAAATTATATTAGAATTGCCAAACTTAACCTTAATGATGTATTAGGAAATAAAAAAAATAAAACTAAAACCAAGACAGACATCATCACAATAAAGTTCATTCTTTTTAGAGTTCATTAAAAATTATTAGAGTTCTTTTATTAAAATTTCGAATATTTTTTAAAATAAAAACATAAAAAATTCTCCCCCGCCCACCATCCTCAGCCGGCAGTCCTTTCTCCAATAAAATAGAAAAATGCTTTGGATCTGTAATTAGAGGTGTTACTAATGATGTGACAGTGAGTTTTATTTACTGTCACTGTTAGTGATGTGTCTTTTTTTTTTTTTTTTTTTTCCACCTCATTAGAGGTGTATTGAGAGCCTCTAAATTAGAGGTCTCTAGCATCATTGTATAAAATATACGGTAAAAAATCTATTTTAAAGGGGATGTAAAGTGTTGAGTTTTTTGTTTTTGGTAAAATATTGTGGTTATAAATATATTTTGTTATTTTAGAACATATTTTGTTTTTAATGATTACAATGGGTTGTTTTGGGAAGTTGATAAAAAGTTGATTTTTAACTTTTTACTAAGTTTTTTGGCTTTTTTGAAAGTGATTTGGGAAGTTGGTAAAAAACTGACTTTTTGCTTTTTAGTTTAATATTTATTTATGGTGTCAAATCAAATTAAAATGATCAAAATACCCTTATCCATCAAAAGAGATTTATTTTTTTTATCTTTTTTCATAGGCCCTAATTTGTAATTTTAGGACTGAGTTTTTGGTACTTCCCAAAGGGATTTTGTTACGTTTTTGGCAATCACGTTTTTTGACATTTTGTCCAAAAACATGGCTTTTTACTATGTTCCCAAAATGGCACAATGTTTCTAAAAATCATGGGTATGTTTGATTTGGTTTTAGGAGAGTAATTTTTAAAAATTATTTTGGGTAGAGAGTTTAGAATTTTTTTTGGTTTGTTTGGTTGTGTATTTTGAAAGTAGTTTTGGAGTTTGGGAGTTTGAAATGATTTGATATTTTGTTATAATTGAGTAGATGTGTGTGAGAGAAAAAGTGATTGAGAATGAGAGAGGAGAAAGAAAAAATAATTGATTGGTAGGTAAGAGAGAGAGTGATTTTGGAAATTATTTTGAAAAATTTACAAACCAAACAAATTTTAAATTTTTTTTTTTCCAAAATCACTCTACAAATCCAAACCAAACATACCCCATGATTCTAAACTGTATTGAATATTATTTTAGTGGTTCAATCTGGTTTGATTTCAAAATTTATAGAACCGTAAGTAATGATTTAGTCTTGGTTTAGTCTTAAACTAAACTAATTCGAATTATGATTATCCCTAACAAAAATAATATCATAATTAGCATTATAACGAGTTATAACTAACACCACGATATGTATAGCCATGTCATAATTAATACCATAACAGACTAACTAAAAACTAACTAGGAGACATATAGTACATAATCCAACAAATTTCTCAAACATTATAAAGAAATCTATATATCTATAGTGACAATTTTGAATTAAAATTACAAAACATGGACAAAATTAGTATTGCCCACCCCGTCTTATTTTTTATCCGACAATGATATAGAGTTTTAATTTTGAAACTTTAAAAAGAACTCTAACGATATAGTAAGAGAAAAAAATAAAAATAAAAATAAAAATAAAAACGTAAATACATACATCAAAACTCCTTTTAAAGCTCTTATCTTTATTTTTTTTTATCCTAATTTTCTCTCTCTCCTATCTCTCTCCTCACTCTCCATCTCCCTCCATCTCCAATAGGCTATCACAATATTTCAAAAGTGACTTTTAACCTCTTTGTCAGTATTGTAGCAGCTGCAGTTTTTTCTCAAAAAAAAAATAAAAATAGAGCTGTTATGTAGAAAGAGAAAAAAGAAGAGGTGATTAGGTGTATGTAAAGAAGTTAAAATTTTGGTACAACTTACAATTTTTATGGGGTGGAACTAATTAAGTGGGTGGTTGTAAAAGAAGGATTCATGGCACATTGGTGAATGCTTTAAAATTTAAAAAATATTGTTGTCATTATATATATATTATGATGTTCTATTTTAATTATTTATTTGTTGATACATCATTTGCATTAGTTACATTTGTTTTATTTATTTTTTTATTTTTTTCTTAAATAATGCAATACAAGTTATTATTATTATTTAAATAAGTTGATGAGTAAAGTTTTCCTCATTGATCTAAAAATCACGAGTAATATTAGGGATTATGAAAAAATATCATAAAAATGATCATAAAAGATTTTTCACTTTTAGATAACACATAAAATAAAACACCACACACTAATCAAATTATAAAAGAAATTTATGATGCATTTCATAATATTTTTTTCATAATTCTTAATATTATTTAAAAAGCACACATTCTTTCTCTCTCAAACAAAATTTTCGTTTCAGACCCTAGCACCCAAACTAGAGGAAATCGCGCTGGCCATTTTGGAATTGGCCTCCCATCACCTCCTTTTCCTTTTCCTTTTCCTTTTCCTTTCATTTTTAGTTGCGTTGAATAAGCATCCTAGTTATATTTCTAACTCTGACTTCTTCACTGCTGACATTTATGCACCGGTGGTCGCCCTAATGGCAGTCTTCTGCACACTCTAATCTACTAGTGTATCTTGTTTTGTTTATTGCCACTAGTTATAATATGTCTCGTAACTAGTTAGGTTTGTTGATGTATCATTTTGTACTGGTCGCTGTTTTGATGGCTCTCCTTCGTTTGCAAAGCATCTCCATCTACTTAATTAGATCCTCTAAAATGTAAAGTAAGAACACAAAGGTTTAACATGGTTTGGCCAATGTTGGCCAACATCCACACACACAAAGCCCTAAAGGGCTACATCTTTAAGTCACTCAACTTAGTTCTCTTATTTACATGATACACCATATAAATAGAGTGAGAGATACAATCAAATCTCTTTAATTAAAGAATTGAAATAAAATAAAGACACAAAAGAATCATAATATGCACAAATCATAAGATCTCCATATCTTTTATATCTTATGATATCTTTGACAATGGTCCCGTTTGGTAGAGCTATGGGAAAATGATTATAGCTTATACCTTAACACCTTATAGCTTATAACTGTGAACATAAGCAGATTTTTGACTTATAAATTAAGTTTCTCCTCCCCCACTCAAAGAATAAGTTGATTTTTGACTTAAGCTGAACCAAACACATCAATATAGCTTAAATTAAGGTAAAAGCTGAAATAAGTTGGAAATAAGCCCTACCAAACAGGGCCAATATAATTTTATTTCCAATACATCTTAGATATATTTGTAGCTCTGCCTTTTTTGCTATTGACGTTTATGCGCCGGTAGTTGCCCTAATGGTAGTTTTCTATGTGCTAGCGTATCTTGTTCTATTTATTGCCAGTAGTTATAATATGTCCCGTGACTAGTTGGGGTTTGTTGATGCATCATCCTGTATTGGTCGCTGTTCTGGTGGCCCTCATTCGTTTGCAAAGCATCTCCAGCTACTCAGATCCTCCAAGCCTCAGTATTCTGCGACCCACTTTTGTATGTTTCCCTTCATCCAACGATCTCCTCTTTTCCCTTCCAACCTCCTGTTCCTTTTTCTTCTTGTTTAAAGGCAACATTGTTCTTCTTTTTGGAGTTGCTTTGTTAGGATCTATTTAGAGATTGTATCAAATTGTATTCGTCTGAAGTTTTTTGTTTTTTTATATTTTTTATATGGATGAGATTGGTGTTTGTATGCTTAATTTCTTAATTAATGAATGATATTCTTAATTTTACTAAAAAAATTAAAAATAATTTTTCCAAAGTAATAAATAAATAAGTTGATGAGTAAGTGAGTTATATTTTTATCATTTTTAATTTTAATAGTTTCTATTTCAATTATCAATTTGTATTATTACCCACCACATCAATTTACCCATAGGGTTTATAACATTTTCCTTTTTGAAATACTACCATTTTTTTTTCACTCATGTATTTGGATAGGATTATATAATTTGTTGATTTGTACAATATCCAAATCCATCAAGTTTTATATTACTCCTTTTCTAATATAATAAAAGATAAATTATACTAACTTTCCTTGGATTTAAAATAAATAAATAAATTTTACAAGAATGACATACACTAATTTTTCTTTTAGTAAGGTTCATGTGGCTATAATTAATGCAAATAGTATGAAGATATAAGGATTGAAAAAGTAACATGTATATTTTAGTATCAAAGAATGATAACATTATACTTTTCATCCATATTATTAACGAATTATAGATGAAAATGGAACTAAGTGCTATATAAAATTAACTTTAAAAAAATTAATATAGTTATATCAAACTTATGGGGTTCAATATATATTTTTTTTCAAACATAAAAAGAGGTTAGTATAGTTTACCATATAATAAATATTGAGCAATGATAGTTACATTTTGTTTTAATTATAATAAAGAAAAATGCTATAAACAACCCATAGTTAGTGTAGAAAATGTGTAAAAGTTGTATTTAAATGTGTAAAATATATATGCAAAGAGGGAAAACTAGTTAGAGATCCTCTAGATATTTATGTAAGAGTTTAAGGACATTAGATGTTTGGTTCCTAGTTATAGTCTCTAGGTTTTCAAATTCTAGAAGAATTAGGAAATTTTTTAAGATGAATGGTAAAAAATGACATTACAACTTATAACCCTAATTTTCTCACGATGCTCGCTCTCTCTCTCTCTCTCTCTCTCTCTCTCCCTCCTTATATATATATATATATATGTCTGTGTGTGTATTCTCTCTCTCTCTCTCTCTCTCTCTCTCTCTCTCTCTCTTTTTACAATGGATGATTACTTCAACTATAACTGCCCCCATTCGCCACGCCTTCAATTGCATCCATCTACTGTGTTGCCATCGTTTTCAACTACATCCATCTCTACCACCGCCATTATTATCAAGACTTCAAACAATTGTGTCATCGTTTGTAACAATCGTATAGATCTGAACTGTGTTTTCGTTGTTTGTAACCACCATCGAGATTTGAACCTTTGTTCGTTGTTCGCAACTAATGTTTGCAACTCCATCACCTTACCATTGTTGACTCCACTTGCTATTTTTTTTACAATTCCTCTCTCTCTCTCTCTCTCTCTCCATCTCTTTATATTTTCAATGATTAATTTATCTTTTATCCATTTCTTAGTTCGATATTATTTTTCCATTTGATTTTTGTATTGTTGGTTTAATAGACATTGTTGTTGTAATAATGTAAAAATATTTGATTTTTGTTTAAGTTTGAAATGAAATTAGTTGGTGAAATTTATCTGACTTTTTTTAAATCTTTTTTAGCAAATTTAATCCGTGAAATTTCTCTATTTGATCAAAGAAATTTCATTGACTAAATTTATTGAAATTGCAAAAAGTCAAAGAAATTTCACTATCATAACAAAATTTTCCAGCTACAATTAAAATTTCCAGTGACTCTTTGGCGAAGTGAAATTTGACTTTGCTAAGTCAGTAAAATTTCACGAAATTTCACATCGCTAATGTTTACTAGTGAGTTGCCAAAAAATGATCACCGACAACTGATGGTTGTCGCTGAAAAATTGTCGCTAATCGCCAGCGGTGGCCAAGATGTTAAAAGGTTGGTGGGATAATGAAAGGACATTAAACGTACTTGTTTTTCTTAAAAAAAGGGGAAAATTATTAATAAATCCCATTTAGAAGTGTTTTAACTCAAGAAGTCCATGAAGGAATCTTTTAACCCATTTAGTCCCATGTATGTATAGTTTTATTCCAAAAGTCATTTTTCTTGATTTACACTATTTTCTTGGACACTTATGCCCTTATATTTAATTTTGATACCCTTATAAATATTTTTTTGAACGGTTAGCAATTTTATAATGTGAACATTCATATTTTAAAATTCACATTGGTAGGAATGTAAAATTGGCTCGTGGGCGGCTTGAAACCCGTCTGCGAGCCGGGGCGGGCCCGGCCCGTTGACAATGTGAATATTCACGTTGACATGTTAACATTCACATTGATAAGAGTATAAAATTGGTCCGCGGCCCATGGGCAGCCAAAAGCCCGCCCGCGGCTCGGGGCGGGCCCGGCCTGGCGCGTTGACAATGTGAATATTCACATTGACATGTTAACATTCACATTGACATGTTAACATTCACATTAATAAGAGTATAAAATTGGTCAGCGTCCCGTGGGCGGCCAAAAGCCCGCCCGCGGCCCGGGACGAGCCCGGCCCGGCCCGTTGACAATGTGAATATTCATATTGACATGTTAACATTCACATTGATAGGAATGTAAGATTAGCCCGCGCCTCGTGGCTGCCCGAAACCCGCCCACGGCCCATGGGCGGCCCGGGGTGGGCCCGCCCTGTTGACAATGTGAATATTTACATTGACATGTTAATATTCACATTGATAAGAGTATAAAATTGGCCCGTGCTCCGTGGCTGCCCAAAACCCGCCCACGGCCCGTAGGGAGCCTGGGGCGGGCCCGGCCCGGCCTGTTGACAATGTGAATATTCACATTGACATGTTAAAATTCACATTGATAAGAGTATAAAATTGGCCCGTGCCCCATGGCTGCTCGAAATTCGTCCACAGCCCGTGGGTGGCGCGAGGCAGGCCCGGCCTGGCCTGTTGACAATGTGAATATTCACATGGACATATTAACATTCACATTGATAAGAGTATAAAATTGGCCCGCGGCCCATAGGCGGCCAAAAGCCCGCCCGCAGCCCGGGGCGGGCCCGGCCCGGCCCATTGACATGTGAATATTCACATTGACATGTTAACATTCACATTGATAAGAGTGTAAAATTGGCCCGCAGTCCGTGGGCGGCCCGAGGCCTGACCGCAGCCCGAAGCGGGCATGGCCTGACCCGTGACAATGTGAATATTCACATTGACATGTTAACATTAACATTGATAAGAGTGTAAAATTTGCACGCTACCCGAAGCTCGCCGGCGGCCCGGGGTAGGCTCGGCTCGGCCCGGCCCGTTAACAATGTGAATATTCACATTGACATGTTAACATGCACATTGATAGGAATGTAGAATTGGCCCGCCGCCCGTGGGCTGCTCAAAGCCCGCGCCACGGCCTGGGGTAGGCTCGTTTGGGTCTGGGCCCGAGTATGTCCGAGACCCTAGGCTAGGGCCTAGGCCATCACTTTGAAGCCCGGCCCGGCTCATCGGCCCGCTTAAGGCTCATTCAATGCTCGGTCCGAGGCCCAGCCCGCCTGAGGCACAATGTCTTTTTTGTGGAAAATAATAAAATTTTGGTAGAAAAAATTAAAAAAAAATGGCCAGGCCCGCCCAAGCCCGGCCTAAGCTCGAGCCTAGGCTTAGGCCCACCGGCCCGACCCGAGGTTGTCGTCTTCGAGCCGCGGGCCAATTTTACACTCATATCAATGTGAATGTTAATATGTCAATGTGAATATTCACATTGTCACGGGCCTGGGCGGGCCCGCCCCGGGTAGCGAGCGGGTTTCGGGCCGCCCACGGGCCGCGGGCCAATTTTACACTCCTATCAATGTGAATGTTAATATGTCAATGTGAATATTCACATTGTCACGGGCGGGGCCGAGCTCTCCCCGGGCCGCCCATGGGACGCGAGTCAATTTTACACTCTTATCAATGTGAATGTTAACATGTCAATGTGAATATTCACATTATCAACGGGCCGAGCCCGCCCCGACAACGGGCGGGCTTTGAGCCGCCCACAGGCTGCGAGCCAATTTTACCGTCCTATCAATGTGAATGTTAATATGTCAATGTGAATATTCACATTGTCACAGGCCGGGCCGGGCCCGCCTCGTGCAGCGGGCGGGCTTCGGGCCGCCCATGGGCCGCGGGTCAATTTTACACTCCTATCAATGTGAATGTTAATATGTCAATGTGAATATTCACATTGTCACGGGCGGGGTCGGGCTCTCCCCGGGCCGTCCACGGGCTTCGGGCCGCCCATGGGACGCGAGTAAATTTTACACTCTTATCAATGTGAATGTTAACATGTCAATGTGAATATTTACATTATCAATGGGCCGGGTCCGTCCCGGCAACGGGCGGGCTTCGGGCCGCCCACAAGCCGCGGGCCAATTTTACAGTCCTATCAATGTGAATGTTAATATGTCAATGTGAATATTCACATTGTCACGGGCCGGACCGGGCTTGCCCCGGGCCGCCCACATGCCGCGGGCTAATTTTACACTCCTATCAATGTGAATATTAACATGTCAATGTGAATATTCACATTGTACATGGGCCGAGCCCGTACACATTGACGATATGAACATTCACATTGACGGATTGAACATTCACATTAGGGGTATTTTGGTAATTATGTCACCCATAGGACTTATTGAAACATAAGAAAATAATATGAACTAAATAGAACATAAGTAGATGAAAAGGGTATTTTGGTCTTCTTATCTCAAATAGGACCTAATGGAATAGTAAAAAAGAATATAGATTGGATGGAACATAAGTAATTAAAGATGGACTTATGGAAAAAACTCCCTAAAAAAAACTTAGTGTCCCGAAACTAACAAGCATATCTTGTTATTAAACTAATACAAAATCTTTTGTAGGGAGCTAAATTAAAAATAAAAAAAAACACCCATAAAATAACTGCAATATATATAGGAATTTTTGAGATGTAAGTCTAACACACATAAAAAGGTTTTGCACTATACACAAAAAATAACTTACACCATACATAGTATAGACTTATACCCCATGAAAATGAATTTTTTTCCCACTAATTTGTGATTTTCCCATAAAACATGAAAATTCTATTTATATATGTAAAAAAAAAACTCTACAAAAATAATGTTGCAATGTCATTTTAGTAAACAAAATCATCTTTATGGTTAGTTTTTTTTTTTTTTTTGGAAAAAGAAAAAACATTGACATTGAACCAAATCATTGTATTTGTGTATAAATTTTATATTTGTATATCATTACTCATAAAAATATTTTAACTGTGATCAGTAGTAGAGATAGGCAAGCATCCACCCAATTTGTCAAAACTGGCCTAAATAAATCTGTCACAAAATAGATGGTTTTAATGGTTTGAGTTCGGACGAATGACGGAAGGAAGTCTATCTGAGTTAACCCGATTCGCCAACACTCCTAAGAAAATAAAGTTATGCTTTTATGCTTTATGTGTTAAAAAAATGATATTTTATTTAGTAATTATATTTACATTATGAAATATGAAAGTTGAGCCTTTATTTTTATTATAAAAAATGAACAATCAAAAAATGGGGTGCAAAATAGTAATGAATTACTGAAAAAGAGTTTGAAAAAACACCCAAAACAATAAAGTCCAAACCGCCAAATCAATTCGCATTCATCAACCAACCCGAACGGTCTGCTCAATCTACATTCGCTAACTAAGCGAACGGATGTGGATTGATTTTTTTCAATTAGATGGATGGTGGATAAGAGACCACCCGACATAGCCCAATCCACGAGCCCCCTAATTAGTTGGATCCTTTAACAATTTTTTATTTTATAATTCTGTCATTTTCTTTTTAGGGTATGCATCATATGTTCCAGTTACCACTTTTGGCGTTTGGTTATTGTGGTATTAGTTATAATTTGGTTAGGATTCTTTTGATGTTAATTATAATTCATTGTGTTATTGATTATCATATTATTTTAATTATGATTCAAATTTCATGATGTTTGGTTATGATTTATTCTTACAAATTAGGATAAATTACAAATATATCTTTTAAAATTTCCTTAAAATATGAATTGCCTTATGTGGTTCTAAAATTACATCTCGCCAATAATTTCATAACAAATAGTCCATTTTAATAATAAATTATCAAGTCAATTAACAGTTTTTATTAATATCGCATATTTATTTCAATTAATAATTTCGATAATTTTATTCTTGTATAGAATAGTTGTTACGAATTTTATTTTTTTAATTAATTCTATTAAATAAATTTTTTTACAATGAAATATTTATAAATTTTTAAACCACAATAGATAATGTGTATTTTAAATAAACTTGAAAAGTGTATTTGTATAATAACTTACCCCTAAAAATATATAATAATGCTCAAAGAACACATAGGTCCTATTTGGCAATAGATTTTTGGGTTAAAATAATCAATAAAGATAAAATATTAGGTTAAAATAGCTAATAAGATAAAATATCACATCAAATTATAATCATTTTATTTTTTCTCTCACAACTATCAATTCAACTATAAAAAAAAATAATCAACTTTTCAAACACAATTTTGACCTCGTTTGGGACGTACACTATTTTAGTTGGCTACTTGAATTTTTGACTAATTTATCTTGAGATAAATTACATTGACACCCCTGAGGTTCTGTTTAATACAGATCTTTCCCTCACATTTGAAAAATTACACTTACCCATTATCAGATTAAAATGACATAATCTCTAGCCTTTATACCTATAAAATAATAAAATAATATAAATATTTTATTCATGTCATTTCAAAAAAAATAACAATAATTTTCTTTAGTTTAACTCTCACAAAAAATTGAGGTTTCTTTATTTTTTTTTTTTTGTGTTTTTTTCATTGAATTTTTTTAATATTTAAGTAATTTTTAAAATTTTTTTTTTATAGATACACCTAATCTAGATATACTTAAGAAGTATAATATTTTGTGATTTTTTTTTTAAATTCAACAAATACAAAAAAAAAAAAAAAATACAAAAGTTCAATACATTACTTATTTTGTTGTATTCAATGCCTTTTTTTTTTTTATAATTTTTTTTGTACAAATTTTATACTTTTTAAATATATCTAGATTATTGATCTAATCTATAAATAATATTAGAAATAAAAATAAAAAATTATATTCATATATAAAAATTTATAGAAAAGAATATCATAAAAATATTGTGATAGTGATATTATTATAAATATAAATCATGTTTATGTGTATTTTGTTTTAAAATGAAAGGCCACCATTAAGTTATATCATTAGATGTGTTTGGTTTGATTTTTGGAGATAAATTTTCAAAAAAAAATCTTGGGAAAAGAGTTTAGAATTGTTTTTTTGATTTGTTTGGTTGTATATTTTAGAAATAGTTTTGGAATGTGTGAGTTTGGAATGATTTGATATTTTGTTGTAGTTGAGTAGATGTGTATGAGAGAAAAATTGATTGACAAGGATAGAGGAGAGAGAAAAAGTGGTTGGTTGATGTGTAAGAGATAGAAAGTGATTTTGGAAATTTTTTTCTAAAATTAGTAAACCAAACAAAATTTTAGAAATTTTTTTCTAAATTTTTTTTCTCAAAAACAAATCAAACACAGCCACTTGTGTTTGAAAATTCTATATAAAATTTATATTTGTATATTATTACTCAATAAGAATATGTTCAGATAGAATTTAATCATAGAAAGTTGTAGAATATAGCAATGATGATAGGAAAAAGAAATGGTAGAAAAATGGCAAAATAGTCATTTAGAAAATTTTAGGATATGACATCAGCAATCCAGGGGTAATTTGTAATGAGATTACAAATCTCGGGGGAGGGGGATGTAGTTTTTCAAATGTGAAGAAAAAATCTGTACAAAACAGAATTCTTAGGAAGTGTCAGTGTAATTTAGTCTGACTAAAATAGTTGGGTTTAGAAAGATAGTTTGTTTTTTTCAGTTGATTTGAAAGTTATAAGCAAAAAATATAAAGACTGTATTTGGTATAGCTTTCCAATTACAATTCCACCTCTTCACGTGAATAAAGTGTTTGGATGGGGTTTTCAAAAATTAATTCCACCACACATTTCAAAATATATTTCTGTTTCATGTTTCGTAGAGCTCATTCCAACACAAACTTCCAATGCAAAACTCTCACCTTGTCATACAGTTTTTGAATTTTTTGAGTCTATGGGACATCCCCCTGGACATCTCCTCGGATGTCCGGTCGATTGAGCACTACAGTGAATTTTTATTTTTTTTTGAGTAACTTTTTCATACATACATACATACATACATACATGTGTTTGTGCTATTGTAGATTAATTTTCTATTGAAAGCGAATAAAAAAATTTGAATAAAATTGAATTGTGTATGGTAAACTGTGTAGATGCTAACAAAATAATATTCTAATTTTTGTTTGACTCCCACATAGATAATACATGATAACTTTTTTGACTATTTATTTGAAAATAACAATACAATAAATAGCAAATAATTTTTTACAGTAATTATTAAAAATATAAAAATATTTTAACTAAAAAATATTTTAAAAAAATTCGAACCAATTATACAATCAAAAGTTATTTTAAATCAGTAATTGAATATTTGTTTTGAAAAAAAAATTATTGCCTTTGTAATATTTTCAATTAAAAAAATTGATTAATGTTATTTTCTGTTAATAATTAATTTTTTAAATTAAATTTTAAAAAGAGTTTGCTTATTGATCAGACTTTTCGATAGAGTTTTGAGTAATGTTTTTGTTATAAGTTATAAGAATTTGAATTAAGTTTTGAAAACTCATTCTAAAACTCATAATCAAACAAATTTTCTTATTTCACATGTCACATCAAACATTAAAAACTCAATTCAACACTCAATTCAAAACTCAATTCAACACTCTTTTCAAAACTCATAACCAAACAAATTTTCTAAACTCAAATCATAATTCCAAAACTTATAAAATTCAAAATACAACTCTATTCTCAAATCATATTTAGAAAACTCTACCAAACACTACCAAAATGATAATGAATTGAAGTGATGTTTTATCTTATTAACTATTTTAACTTGTTTTATTTTTAATAGACTATTTTAACCCAATTCTCTTTTCAAACACTTTTTTTTTTAGCCAAACAAAAATGATTTAGAATTCTAAATAATGAGCTCTAAATCCACCACTAGTGACATGAAAAAAAAAAAAAGAAAAAAAAAGAAGGGCACAGCACACACTGTGACAGTGGGTGAGACTTACTGCCACATCATTAGTGGTAGCACTAATTAGCCTCCGTTTGGGAAGTGGATTGGCTTTTTGGTTTTTTTGGTTATTTTAGCCTGAGCTAAAAAGCTTGGTTTGGAAAATTTTTTTTGGCTTTTTGAAATTTTTTTTGTGAGAGAAGAATGTAATGATTATGAATTGGATGTAATATTTTGTTTATTGTGGTTAAAATAATCTATTTTATCTTTTGTGGTTATTTTAGTAGTCTCCAGTATTATTGTTAATCAAATTAAAATAATAAAAAAAAAATAAAAACTAAATAAAATAAAAAATTTCCAAAAACGAACTCATAATGAAATGGACTACCACTCACAAGCGCGTCAAGTCAAGGTTGTGGGCATCTATTTATGTGAGTGGTTAGGGAGATATTATTTTAATAGGTTAAAATTTTTATATTTAAAAAAATAATTGAATTTTTTTATAATTAAATGTGATATTTTATTTTATTAATTATTTTATTTTATTATAAATTTTAATTTAGGGTTGGTTTGAGATGTTCTAAAAAAGTGTATTTTTTGACTTATTGACTTATATGGGTTGAGTTTGGGTTAGATTTGATATGATGTGTTAGAAAAGTAATACAATTTAAATAAGGTAATGTGATTTAAATAAGATAATAATTTTTTAACTTTTTGTATTATTTAATTTATGCTAAACCAACCCTTACGTTAAAATCTCACAACCCAAATTAGGCTATTTTAATCTATATCTATATCCATGGACTACCCCACTAACAAGCGCGTCAAGTCAAGGTTTGTGTGCATCTATATATATATTTATATCTAGATCCATCTATCTATATACGTACAGCTTTTGATGTATATCCTATGACATGGGACCCACATGGGTCTTACAAAAAGTGTTTTTCGGGGGTGTGGGGCCCACGCCCCTCACTAGTGAATATGTCGGCAGCAGAAGCGTCACGGCGGCCTTACGTTTTCGTGTTTGTTTTTTCGAATAATGTTATATGCGTTGATTAATGTGCTAATTAACATATTAATAAATAATATGATATAATTTTAAAAATTTATAATTTTTATAATAAATTAGATCAATAATAATAATATAATATTAATCAAAATATATTAATATATATATTAATTAATACATATAGCATAATAATTAATTTTTTTTTTGTTTTTTTTTTTCCTTCAAGTTTTTAGGACTTTTTGTTACTACATATTTGTACTCACGACACGTCACACACATAAAAGAGAGAAATGATTCCGTAAAACGTGCCGCTGACGGCGTTGACGGTCCTCCAATTGGGGCTCAAGCTTCCTCCCCAGCCCCCCAATCATTGCCTCCGTTTTAACGGCGCCGTTAAACTCCCTCCTCCACTCTAATGATAATGATGATATGATGAGGGATATGACATGTTGAGCATACAAATACATGTATGTTATGAAAAAACATCATGATCATGATCCTCTATGGTGAAATGAATGAAAAATTTTATGTATTATTGTGCTTATTTATTTTAGTGTATTTTTTAATTTTTTAGGTAAAGATATACCGGCCACGTTTGAGAAATTAATTATTTTAGTTGGTTAATTTAATTTTTGACTATTTTAATAAATTAAAATTTTTATATTTAGAAAAATAGTTAAATTTTTTAATAGTTAAATGTGATACTTATGAGAAAAAAAGTGAAATAATTATGAATTTGATATGATATTTCGTTTTATTGATTATTTTAGTTTATTTTGTCTTTTTGTAAATTTTAGCATAAAAAAAGCCAAAAATCTACTTCTCAAATAGGGCCATAGAAAAGTAGAGAAATAATATTTGACATGACCTAAAAAAATATTAATTTTTATCTTTTTATCTTTTTTTTAGTCACATCACATTTTTACACTTTTTTATACATCATTTTATAAAAAGTTAAAAAGTGCTCTTATTTATATTATTCCAAACACCTTCTAAATGCACTTATAAAATAAGTACACTTATTTGCATTCTCAAACAACGTTATTTCCAAAACAAAGTGACTGACATAAATATAAAATTAATGAGTTAAGTTGTTTAGAATGACGTAAATAAGTATACTTTTTGTCTTTTTATAAAAATATGTACAAAAAAATAGAGAGATGATATGACTAAAAAAATAAAAAAAAAGTATACTAATATAGGGGATGCCAAACCACTCGCACTTAGAGAGTGTTTGGCATGTGTTAAATTAGTATGTTTTTTGACTTTTTACACGCACAAAAAAAAAAAAAAACAAACTTGAAATATCGATTATGTTTGAAGTGATGTAATAGAAATGTAATGTCATCCAAATGAGATGATTGCGACCTAAATAAGATAATGTGCTAAGACTATGTTTGGCATGAGTTTTTTTGGTTATTTTAGCCATAAAAAGACAAAATAGACTAAAAAATTAATAAGACAAAATGTCACACCAAAATCATAAATCATTTTATTTTTTTTCTCACAAAAGTAAAAAAAAAAACTAAAAGGCTCATCACAAACAAGACTTTTTAACCCAAGATTAAAATAATTAAAAAATTAAAAAGTTAACTTACATCCTAAACGAAGGTTAAAATAATATGTGCTAAATAGCACATGTCAAACAGTGCCTTAAAATATTTATAATCTATTGATATTTTTTTTTGGGATAATTTTTTGAGTATGTAATATGAGTAATACTGAGGTTGTTTAGGGTGTTTTAAATAAGTGTATTTTTTATCTTTTGGACTAAAAAGTTGAGGAAAGAAATATGGATATTTGGGTTAATTTTTTAACTTTTTATGAAAAAATATGTATTAAAAAATTGTATAAATAAGTGTATAGGAGAAGTTAGTGATGTAACCCATATAGTCTAGCAGAGCAGTGGGCGGATTAGGAGATAGGAAATGATTACCTTCTTTTCGGGCTTGAATTGGATGGTGTTGTTCAGTCCTTGGGGGCCCACCACGGGCCCCATTTTGCTAATCGGAGCCGTTCAATATGTAGAACTCGTCGAGTACTATATTCTTCAAAACAATTACGGTGATCGTATATCGATAGCTATCTGATCGTCTTAGTTTTTTGTCAACCCTTAACTATAACACCATCCATTTTTTATACAAAACTGATTTGATCATATAGTTAGCGATATCCGATCAATGTGATTTTTTACAGCCATATAGTACTCGACTAGTTCTACACATTCAACGGTTCATGTTATCAAAACGAGACCCGTGATCGGGCCCCACTGGCCTAACATTACCCTCTAATTTAATGAATATATATACCTAATTTTTTTTTCCTCCTTTGACAGCCCAATAAGTACACTTCCATCGGTTCAGTACTAGTCATGTCAACTGGTTGGTTTGTATTAAAATATTGTGTAAATTAATTTTTTTATATTTTTAAATTATAAATAGTGATAACTTTTTTAATAACTTTTGGCTTTTTAAATTTTTTTTAGGATGCCAAATCAGGCCTAAGTTTTTTTAAAAAGCTATCAAATATTTTACATAATTTTCACGTAGAGATGTGATTATTTTATAAAATTTATATATATATATATTTTGGGGTTATTTAATATTTTTTATGCAATATTGTTGGAAATAAATTAAATGAAAGAACGAATAAAATAAAGGGAAGTGGTGTGGTGTGGTGTGGTGTGGTGTGGTGCGGAGTTGGTATTGGTGTTGGGGTGTGAAATTGTTGACCAAGCCACAACACTTGACCTTTGGAGACGCAGTCCCATCATGAAAGGACGATCTCTCTGTCTACAAGCTTTGCCCATTTCTATTTCCTGTCCCTGTCTACTTTTTATAATGGACCACTCTATGCCTCCGTTTGAAAAGTGGGTTGAGTTGTTAGTTTTTTGATTTTTTAAATTATTTTAATTTGAGTTAAAAAGTTTAATTTGAAAAGGGTTTTTATTTTTTTGACTTTTTAATTTTTTTTGTGAGAAAATAATATAATAATTATAGGTTAAATATGATGTTTTATTTATTATGACTAAAATAACTTATTATTTTAGTCACAAACCAACCTGCCAAACACTACCATCCCAAAACTGGTTCTTTTTTTTACTTTGGAGGTGTTTGACAAAGGTTTGGGGAGTGAGTTGGCTTTTTAGTTTTTTTTTTTATTATTTTAGTTTGAGATTAAAAAACTTGGTTTGTGTTGACTTTTGATTTTTTTGATTTTTTTTAGAGAAAAAATATAATGGTTATGAGTTAGATGTGATATTTTGTTTTATTAGAATAAAAAACCTATTTTATTTTATTTTTTACTATTTTAACCCCAAATCCACTTCCCAAACAATAGCAAAGGTTTTTTTTTGCTTTTTAGGTTAAAATTCACAAAATGATAAAATAGATTAAAATAATAAATAAGACAAAATATCATATCAAACCCATAATCATTTCACTTTTTTTTTTCTTCCTCACAAACATCATATCCAACTATAAAAGAATCAACTATCTTCCCAAATATAAAAATTTTTACCTATTAAAATAGTCAAAAACTAAAATAACCTACTAAAATAATAACTTTTCAAACACCCACTTTGTTTTAAGATCTAGTTTGAGAATTACTCGTCTCAAAATATTTAATTTCTTATGATTTTAAAATATTAGTTTTTTTTAAATAATGACTAAAATAACATAATTAATTTTTTTATTCTTCTTTTAAATTCATTAACATTATTTAAAGTGTAATAATTATATTACTAAGAAGCAATTTTATAAAGTTAATATTTTTAAAGTATGTAATAATTATACTATAAAAACAATTAAATTTTCTAAAAAATATTAATATTTTGAGACAGAATGAATAATTATTTTCATTAACTTTTTATAAAAAAAAGATAAATTAAAAATACATCTCCTAAGCTTTGCTTAAAATACGAATTGTCCTTGTGGTTTGGAAAATTACAAATACCTTTCAGTTAGAATTTTTTATTTAATAGAATTAATTGAAAAAAGTAAAATTTCTAACTGTTCACCTATACAATAATAAAATTATCTGAATTATTAATTGAAATAAAATTTTAACATTATTAAAAACTGTTAATTAACTTGATGATTTATTAATAAAAAGATCTATTTGTTATGAAATTAGAAACCTTATGGGGCATAATATAATTTCTAAAATCATAAGGGTAATTTGTAATTTAAGTAAATCTCAGAATGTGTTTGTAATTTATCCTAAAAAAATATGTCAAAATAAAAAGAATGATTGATTTAATGTTTTAATTATTTTAGACAAAAAAAAATTAACATGCCAAACACCCTCTAGTCATTTTAAATTTTGTTTTGAATTTAAAAAATCTACCCATCAAACTATTCAGTTGAACAATTATACTGTTCAATATTGCTATTAATTGTCTTTATCTAGATGGTTAACAAAATTAATATTTTAGGTAAATTACACTTTCACCCCTAAAGTAAGACTATTTTCTCACTTCGATTTTTTTTTTTTTTATATATAAATATTCTTTAATTTTGATTTCTAAACTATCAAATTCTTCTTGTTTGGCACAAATTGTAATGACTATTTGTGTGATGAAAATACAGTAAATTATATTTGGGTTGATTACATTTTTCATCTTTATAAGATCCAAATTTCACTTTATCAGTCTCTATTGTTTTAATTTGAATAATTTAATCCTTACACTTTAAATCTAATTTTATTTTTTTCTTTCATCTAAATTTCTGTTAATTTTGCTTACGTATACACTTTAGAAAATTGACAAATATCATAAATGTTTTTAATTTTAACCTCCACTTTATATGAAACGAGCAAATTGAAATTATAGTTAAAATATAGGAGCCAAATTGTTCAATTTAAAATTATAATGACTAAAATAAATATTTTACTTAAATTCTAAAGGTGAAAAGTATAATTAACCCATTTTTTTATCCCCTAAATATGTGTATTTTTCACTTTGTTCCATAAAGTTCGCAGTTTATCACTCTCGCCGTTTTTCGCATTGCACTGTCTTGCACAATTTATCACTCGCACTATTTTGCGCATCGCACTGTTTTTCGTAGTTTATCACCGGCGCTGTTTTGCTCATGGCATTGTTTTGCGCAGTTTATCACTCGCGCGGTTTTGCGCATCACACTGCTTTGCACAGTTTATCACTCGCGCCGTTTTGCGCAGTTTATCACTCGCGCAGTTTTGCCCATCACACTGTTTTGCGCAGTTTATCACTCGCGCCGTTTTGCGCATCGCACGGTTTTGCGCAGTTTATCACTCGCGGCGTTTTGCGCATCGCACTGTTTTGCGCAGTTTATCACTCGCGGCGTTTTGCGCATCGCACGATTTTGCGCAGTTTATCACTCGCTTTCTACTTTGTCCCTAAAAAAAGACCTTCTGCATTGATCCCCAATCCCACACCACACCACACCACACCACACCACACCAAAAAAAAAAGAAAAAGAAAAAAGAAGGATAAATTACAAATACATTCCTTCAGATTTGCTTAAAATATGAATTGTCTCTTGTGGTTTGGAAAATTACAAACATCTCCTTATCAGAATTTTTATTTAACAGAATTAATTAAAAAAATGAAATTTCTAATTGTTTACTTATATAATAATAAAATTATATGAATTATTAATTAAAATAAAATTTTAACATCATCAAAAATTGTTAATTAACTTGATAATTTATTAATAAAAGGATCTATTTGTTATGAAATTAGAAATCTTAGGGGGCATAATGTAATTTCTAAAAGTACAAGAGATAATTTGTAATTTAAGTAAACCTCAGGGAGTGTTTGTAATTTACCCAAAAAAGAAAGAAAGAAAGAAAGAAAGAAGTATATATAGGCTTTGTTTGGAAAGTGACTGAAATAGATAAAAAGTCAAAAAATAATCCCAAGTTGTCACATCACTTTATTTATTTATTTTTTATATTGGCGAAAGTCAGTTGTTAATTATTTGATTAATACATATGGAGTTTAGTCTCTCCATCCATCATAATTCCACTTCTTTTTAGAGTGAGTTGAACTTGTGACATTTCCCTCGCAGTTAAGCCCTTAAGAGAGTCATAGTGACCACCTAAGTTAGGCCTAATTAATTACCTACTGTTTTATATATCTTTTTATAAAAAATTAAAAAATCAATTAAAATAGTCAATTCTCAAATAAGCCCATAATTTCTCTTGAGCATAATTTATCACATCATCTACTAAAATGTTATTTTACAACACTCCAGCATTCGCTACATTTTTTCTTCGCTCCCCCATTATATCTCTCCTATTACACCCTACCTACCTCCATCCCCACAATTGACAATCTCTTCTCACAACCAATTGTCTAATCCCCTAAGCTTCAATTCGCAGTCTCTTTGCTCTTCCAATGATACATGCCCATTATGATTTTTTATTATCATCTATATGGTATGAAGTTACTATTTTTGTGATTGAGGAAGTTTGCAAGTAGGAAGTTTTGAGATTAGGTTGGGTTTAAATTTATGAATGAAGATGTGATTAAAGTATTTTGTGAATTAAAATTTTAAGAGAATTTAATGTAATTTTATTAAATTTATGAAGTCAGGGTGTGTTTGATTGGACGGACTGGATAAGAGGGGATTAGAATCCATCGGACTTGAATTTTGAGACTGTGAATCCCCCGAACTATTTGGTTGGATTGGATTTGTATACTGTGTTTGTTTTTTTCATGTGATTAGATGTTTGGAAATGATTATTTTTAGTGAATCCAATGTTTGGTTGGACGGACTGGATAGGATAAATTAGCAAAAGACTATTTTACCATTTTTCAATTGTTTATTAAATAATAGCAATATTAAATATATCTTTAATATTTTAATTATTTTTAGCTAGATTAAATAAAAATTTATTTTATTTTATTTTTTACACAATTAAATAATTTTTTTTTAAAAATTAAATAAATAAAAGATCAATAAAAATATATGTTATTTTTTAATTAAAATTTTAAATGAATTTGTTTTTAAAAATAATAATAATCAAACAATGAAATTAAATAAAACATCTATTAAAATTTAAATAATGAAATTAAATAAAATATAAACAAAATTTTAAAATAAAAACATCAATAAAATATCTATAAAAAATTATTTAAAAAAAAAATATCAATAAAAAGTTAAATAAAATTATTTTATTTTTAGATTGAGACAATTTTATTAAATTTTGCTAAATATAATACATAATTAAATAATAGAGGGTCAAAATGGTCATTTCACCACCTAATCCTATCAGTAAATAGTCCCTCCAAAATTGTCCCACACCCTTCCCAGGATAGTATAATCCCCCATATGGGTTATAAGGAGTCTGGCTAGATTCCATGTCTGGCGGACTAAAAACAAAAAAAACAAACCCTGAGGGTGTGTTTGATTGGGAGGATAAGGATTTACTGTGTGGATTGTAATCCGAGAAAAACATCCAATCCGGTGTTTTTTTTTTTTTTTTTTTTTTTCATATGGGAGATTATACTATCTTGAGGGGGGGGGGGGGAGGGAGTGTGGGACGATTTTGGAGAGACTATTTATTGTTGGGATTAGGTGGTGAAATGACCATTTTGACCATCTACTATTTAATTATGTATTATATTTAGTAAAATTCAATAAAATTTAAATATCTCAATTTAAAAATAAAATAGTTTTATTTAACTTTTTATTGATGTTTTATTTATTTTTTTAAAATAATTTTTTATAGATATTTTATTTATGTTTTATTTTAAAATTTTGTTTATATTTTATTCAATTTCATTATTTAAATGTTAATAGATGTTTTATTTAATTTTATTGTTTAATTATTATTATTTTTAAAAACAAATTTATTTAAAATTTTAATTAAAAAAATAACATATATTTTTATTGATATTTTATTTAAAAAAATAAATTTATTTAATTGTGTAAAAAATAAAATAAAATAAATTTTTATTTAATCTAGCTAAAAATAATTAAAATATTAAAGATATGTTTAATATTGCTATTACTTAGTAAACAATTGAAAAAGGGTAAAATAGTCTTTTATTCATTTATCCTATCCAGTCCGTCCAACCAAATATTGGATTCACTAAAAATAGTTATTTCTAGACATCTAATCTCATGAAAAAACAAACAGAGGATACATATCTAAGAGCATCCACAATGGATGTCAGTTGCCAACTTTTGGCTAGTTGAGGGTATTGTTTGATGCTACAGTAGACATGTTAACGCGTGTGCTAGGGGTGTTTGTTAGAGTTAGCTGCTAAGTTCTTTGTTATCTGCAGCGAGTGTTCTAGCAAGGGAAGGGAAGCGTTTTTTTTGTCTTACGGGTTGACTGGTCAACGGCAAATTTTTTTTTTTTTTTTTTTTAAACTTTTTGGGATTTTTTTTTTAGACTTGAAATTTAATTTTGGGCTTGAAATTTTTGATTAAACTAAATTATTTATTTATTTATTTTATTTATTATACATATATATATATATATTTAACACACACCTTAACACACCCCTTAACACATCCATTGCACTACCACTCACTCTCTAAAATTAACAAACTCTTAACATATCTTAACAAATATTTTTGGGCCTCACTTTTATCACTTTATGTCATATAACACACTTTAACAAATAATTTTAGCTATCCCATTGTGGATGCCCTAATCCAACCAAATAGTTCGGAGGATTCACAATTCCAGAACTCAAGTCTGATGGATTTTAATCCCCTTTTATCCGTCCGTCCAATCAAACACACCCTCAGTATATTTTATTCAAACTTAAAAAATGGCTATTATACATTATTTAATTATTTTTAAAAAAGCACATGCAAATATATGATACTGTAACATGATTGAAGTAAGAAAGGAAATCTCAACCCCTTATTTTGTAGTGAAAATCATGTACCACACTTTTGTTTTTCTTCTTCTTTTTCTCCTTCTCTATTTAGAGTCAAATGATTCTCATTGGGTGGGACATGACTTAAAATGGGATTAAAAACGTGGATATTATGTTGATGATTGGTTTACACAATTCAATTATACTTTATTTTCTTGATGTAAAACAACTGTTTTTCCTTGATCAGAATTGTGTTTGGATATTAAATTTATAAAATTATTTCATATAGATGTGTATATAATCATCAAAAAACCAAATTGCTTTAGATAAAGTGAGAAAAATGAATAATATTGGAGGGCAAGATAGTCCACAGAAAGATGGAAACAAATTCTTTTGTTCTTGAGGAAGGAAACACTACTTCTTGCAAGAGTTTGCAAGTTCGTTTGGGATGTGGGTTAATTTTTGACTTTTTAGTTTTTTGGCTATTTTAGTCTAGGGTTAAAAAGTCTTGTTTGGGATAAGTTTTTTTTGACTTTTTTGAGAAAAAAAATGAAATAATTATGATTTGGATATAACATTTTATCTTATTGGGCTAAAAAGTCTATTTTGTCTTTTTATGACTATTTTAGCCAAAAATTCCATTTTAACTTATGCCAAACGAAGGCAAAATAAAACAATTAAGATTATCATTTTCACTTCAAAAAAAAAAAAAGACCCAACAAGGAAATTTTAGCTTAAAAAAATCCCTAATTTGAGAGGGTAAGCGATCAATCATCTGCCAAAGTCGAAACCCTACTTGACATTTTAAACTCGGGCCTCGTTTGGGAATAGGCTATTTTAGTAACTTTTTGGCTAAAATATAAGATAAAAAAAATTAGTATGTTTGAGGTGACTTTTTGACTTTTTACGAAACGATGTGCAAAGAGTAGAGAGAGAAAAGAGAATTTTTGACTTTTTAATATATAAGTTATAGGCTTTTTGGCTCGTTTAGGAACAAGCTTTTTTAGTAATTTTTTGACTTTTTGGTTAAAATGTAATGTAAAAAAAACTAGTATGTTTGGGATGACTTTTTGACTTTTTGCTAAAAGATGTGCAAAAAGTAGATAGAAAAGAGAATCTTTAACTTTTTGGTATGAATTATTAGCTTTTTGATTTTTTTAGTAACTTTTTAACTGAACCGATCGCTTCCCAAACGAGGCCTCAATATTTTAATCAAGGAGAGCCATATGGGGGTGACTTTCTCTGCCCTCTCTAGAAGTAAATCCCTTATATTCCAAGCATTTGAAAATGGCCTTTTAAACATGTAATGCATGTTTCATTAGGCAAGTCTCAATTTCAACCCAAATGTGCAATTGGATTTTAGGATTCATCAAGGATTTTTGTGAAGAAAAAAAAAAAAGTCAAGGGATTTGAAAATAAATATTTAACTTCTATTTTATAGTAAAATCGGTGTATTGTTTTTAGATTTTTATTATTTTTTTTGAATTATTTTAGAACAATAATAACTCAGTTTTTTTTTTTTTTTTTTGGTTAATGATTTTTTTTCTAATGCTGACTGAACACTCACGTACATATACATCTTCTTATACATGCATATGTATGTCTGGGCATATACACTGAATTTGTTAGATTGTTGTTCATTCGATTGTTGTTCAAGGTAGAGTTAGAGTTTCGTTCGATCATTGTTTGAAATATAATTTATTTCTATTTATTGTAGTCGCTCTTGTAATATATGTACTCTGTTTTTTTTTTTTTTTTTTTGGATGTCATGTTCAAATAATGAAAGTTAAATTTTACTCTAATAATGTGTTTTTGTGTGATTTGTTTGTAAACTCATAGTGAAAATATTTTTTTCTAATTGATTATTGTGTTCCAATTGAGCTCATAGTGATGATAATAGTATTTCACTATTTAAATGTTAAATTTTTTAAGTAAAATTTACTATGAATTAGAGTAAAAATTTACTATGAGAGAAACTAAAATTTTACTTTTTACCAATTTTTTAAAAAAAAAAAAATTAGCCAACACAAATCTTGTTTGAAAGATCTTGACGAGAGTATTCTAAAAATATAAATTTTATTTAAAAATGACACCTAGATAAAAAATTATATCATTTTAAAATTTAAAATATTAAATTATTCACTAATGATATTTTGTATTGTTTGTTGGATTTTTTAAAAGAAAAAAAAAAATACACTTATTCTTAATACATTAAAATTTTAATTTAAGCGGGATTTTCACCAAGTTCCCCTCAAATAAAGTATAAAATGATAACCAATTAAACTAGTTCGATTGCCCAACAAAAAAGAAAGAAAAAAAAAACTAGTCCAATTGATTTATTTGCTATTACTTTGACACAAACTTTCTAGTACCAAATAATCTTAATCCATTTTAAGTTTTTAGACTCAGAATTTAGTCGATCATTTTTTAGAATCAAACCGAATCAAAGCAAGTAAACTTGAATTGATTCAAGTTGAAATCATGATTTCACGTTGATTTGTTTTTTTATTTTATTTTATATATAAATAGTCGTTATAAAATTTAAAAAATGATTTGTAAATTTTTTAAGATTAGGAACCAAATTCAAAAGAAATTAAATAGAGCCCATAGACCTTGTTTGAAAATTAAATATTTTAGTTGAGTTTTTGACTTTTTACGAAACAATGTATAAAAAATATAGAGAGATGTAACAATTTATAGTGTCTTTTTGGCTATAAATCTAACTCTTCAAACGGGCATATGTTAATATTTAACAAAATTAGAGATAGTTTAACTATTAAGTCACTTAGTCTGTTACTTAAAGTCTTGTAAAAAGGAGGAGGATCCTCTCCAGTTCAAAATCTGGACCGGTGGGTGTTGTTTGGGCCCATGAGGCCACCATGGGTCCCGTTTCGATAATTCCAACCGTTCATTTTGTCAGACGCTTTATAGATTTTGTTCACACGAAAAAATTAGATAGATCCGATAACTATAATTTATTCAATTTATTGCGTTTGTGACTAAAAAAATGTATAATTTATTTTTAAAAATACAATTGTTTTCTATTTTTTTAGTGAAAAATTGAACAAGTTACAATTATCGGATCGACCTAATTTTTGTGTAGATGAAATATACGAAATGCCCGATAAAATAAACAGTTTGGATCATCGAAACGGAGTCCGTGGTGAGACCCACAGACCCAAACAACGCCCTTTAGTCCAAAATCTAGATGGGAGGGAATCCTTCTCCCCTAAAATATCCTTCGATTGGATTTTCTTCCAATATTGCATCAGAATTCAAGGCCATGAGAGATGGGTATAATCTTGTATTATAGTGGAACATTGTTAATAGAGAAGTTGAAATTGATGTTTTTTTTTTTTCTTTTTTCTTTTTTTTTGATAACCGAGTGTTCAGGCTAGCACCCCTTCGGAGTGTCGCACCTTGACTAATCTCGGGGTCCTAAGCCAATTAACCAAGCAAAGACGCAATGGCCCTCCAGTAGCCAACTGGGGGTGGGACACAATGATGCTTTACTATTGAAGCTTCTCGCCTTGGGGGACACAATGAACATAATCAGCTTAACAATTTCATGTCTGATTATAGGTTATAAGGAAAGGGATTCGATACGAGTAGTGATTAGAGAGGCAAAACTATGTTAATGGTCTAACAATGGTGGAATGACTGGAGGATGAGTAGCTAGGTCAGGGTGAAGTAAGTAGCTCAAGAAGAAATGGATGGCAATGCACAAATGGGCAACATCTCCCCCAAATCCCCAATAATCCTCTGGTTGGACCTTGGGAAATGGGTCTTATTTATAGGCTTTTCCTTGGTACCAAGAAGACACCAAATGGCCAAATAGAGAGAAGACATGTGTCCCTAAGGATCGCATAGAATATTCTGTCTTGAGTCACCAGACTGAAGGTGTCATGCTTTCCTCTACATGTACTGTGTACTATCTGTTTGCCTCCGCAACTACCTTTTTGAGCCCCAGCAAGTGCAGTTACGGCGGGAGTGTTTGGCACTACAACTACCTTTTGAGCCTCAATAAGTGCAGTTACGGCGGGGGTGTTTGTCGTTGCACTTTCCTTCTCAGCTCGAATCTCAGCAAGTGCACTTGCAGTGGTAAACCTTGCTGCTGCACTTGCCTTCTCAGTTCTATCTAGCCAGTACATGCATTCTCAGGACTTCATAGCCCGCTGTCAACCATGTGCTGTGTTCACCTCAGCAAAGCCTTCACCTTAGCCACCTAACCACAAACTCCCTAGTTTTCTAGGGCGAAGGTTATAGCCAAGCCTACTATCAGCTATGCTGTGCCTTAGTACCAAGCCCAAGAGGGCTTCCTTAGTCCTGCCTGTGTAACTAAGGCAGGTCCATGACTTGTGTAATGGAAATGGAGTCCCTTACACTCGGGCTACCTTGCTTCTATCTTCACGGGATCATGGCAGTATACTGGTATCTTTGGGCCTACCATTGACTCTAACCAGTAAGCCTTGGGCCTGCTGTCAGCGCCAAGATAGTGAGCTTTGGGACCTGCTATCAGCACCGATCTAGAAATGACTTTGGGGGGGCCTGCTATTAGCGCCAAGCATTAGCGTCTACTTTTGGAGGGGAAACTTCTCCCAAAGGCTGCTGTCACCTTGGCAGGGTGTTTCCTTCGCAAGTTAGTTGCTGCGGCAGTAGTTGCTACGACAGTCATTTCTCGCAGCAAGTTCAAACGACACTCCCAACGATATTAGAGATGGCGGCACCAACAAAGTGCCTCCGTAACTTAGTCGCTGCAAGTGTTGCCTCTGCAACTTAGTCGCTTCGGTTTTCAATTTCCCTCAGTAACTTTAGATCGCGGCGGAATTGACAATATTAGGAATGGTGGTGCTGAGTTAAAGTGCATTAACAACTTGATCGCTGCAAGTGTTGTCTCTGCAACTTAGTTGCTTCGATTTTCTCTTCCCATCAGCAACTTTAGATAGTGGCAGAACTAAAATTATTGGGAATGGTGTTGCTGAGGGAAAGTCCCTCAGCAACTTGACTGCCGCAAGTGTTGCCTCTGCGACTTCACTTAGACACTTTCCTTCGTGGAGTTTGTTCGGATCTTTGGCGGGTCGGACTTGCTTCGGCCTAGTGTTGGCCCACTTCTCTTGAGCTTTAGCCCATGCTTCTTTAGTCATTCTTGGTCACCTAAAAGGGACAACCTCAGCACTTAGGCCCATACTTAATTTGGACCTTAATTTCTGACCTTCTACATTTGCCCCCTGCTCACGTGGGGGATACGCCCCTTGTTTTCCACGCGTGCATGATGTCAGCAAGTAACCCTAAGTTTGTGTTAGTTAGGTCAGAACTTGCGTCGGCTCTCTATAGGGTCATGATGACTCTGAAAATGTGTGTTTGACTGATGGGTCATAATAGTCTTGTGGAGGCATGTTGGCATCATTTCGCTGATTTCTTTATAAATAGGCCCCCTCTGGGTCCACTGCTCCCTCACTGCCACCAAAACCCATCTTCTTGTCTTTTTCTCTCTCTAGTCTCCCTCTTCCAAAGTCTTTTTCTCTATTCTTTATTCTTCTTCATGGCCACCATTAGATTCTTAGCAGACAGGGTTGTCCCACCCAGTGTTGAATGGAGAAGTGCCCCATACTTTGGGGGGCTTGCTGACCTATTCTGGAAGGCTGTTGACTCTTTTGTTCCTGATGCCCCTTCTCTAGAAGAACCCCTGTACCCTTTTGGCGAGGCCTTCTTAAACGATGCTGACATGGTCAACCCCATCTTGGTGCTACAGTTCCGGGTTGAGCACGGTGATTTCCCCCATTCATACATGTATTACTGTACTCACTTAGGCTCTATAGTCGATTGGTTCTTTTGGGTCGACGACGTCATTACGGACAACGACTTCGAGCAGCGTTTGAAGGCTGTTCGTATCTTTAATGCTATCTTGATTTCGAGGGAATTGTCTATGCGCAAGGCACAGACCAATAAGGATATGGTCGTTTCTCGTTGGAGCCGCGACACTCACACTTTTGTTCTTGCTTGGGGAGAGATAACCCCAACTCTTGAGGATATTGCTGTTCTATTACGCCTGAGCACTCGTGGAGACTATCCTTTTGATCCTGCATTCCTAACTGCTACGGAGCAAACTGCTATTACTGCTCTCCAAGGTGTCTTTTGAGAAGCACGAAAATACGGCTCTTGGTATGATCCCAGGACTGGAGAATTGCTTCAAGAGAGGCCAAAGAGAGACAAGACCATCTACCTCTCCTAACTGAAGCACTTTTTCAAGGACATGCAACCAGTTGTGGGTGATATTACGAAGTATAACCGCAACTCTATAGTTGGCCCGGGTTACTGTGGCAACTTGTACTTGGCAGCATTTGTCAGTTATTTTATCTTTTTTTTCGTTCTTCCCAACAACCCTGCTGAAAGCATCAACCCGTTGGTGTTCCATCTTGCCGTCAAACTCTATAGTGACAATCAGATTCCCCTAGCTCCCCTCTTCTTGGGAAATTTATACTTTCATCTCGACCTTATTCACTCGAACATGAAGAGGTCTATGGGCTGTTATAACATATGGAGCTTTGTGCACACTTAATTCCTGACTGCCTTCTTTTATGAGTGGTTCCCTGCTATGGGTCCTGTTCCCAAGGAGTATGAGCCTTTATTTACGGGAGACGTTTTTCATGTAGAGGGTCAGCCTATCCTAGATGCAAAGGGACGACCCGTTACAAGGCAAGTATGCAACTCTCTCCTTCGCATCTCAAGATGGTCTGGTGTTGGCACTAGCAGGCCTTTTGTGGATTACATTGATCGCGTGGAAGACTGTGTGTTACACTTTTTCACCCAGGCTTTTGCGGGTATTTCTGTTGTCCCTTTCTACTTCTCAGAGGCTCGTCGTGTCGACTTCTCTCTTGACAGTATCCATGCCCACTCTTTCCTTGTGGCCGCCATAATACGTCATGGATTCCTGTCAGTATGGAAAGAAGAGGGCATGTCTAGCGTTGTCTATCGACTGGATAGGGTCCTTAGACAATTCGGCACGGACCAAGGTATCGCATATGCTCCTCCATTCCAGGCAGACTTCCATCATAGTTTCTAGCGGTTCGCTCGCGATTACACCGCCTTACTATTGGAGGGTTTAGGCCTCATGGAGTTGCTTTCACTTGGGAAAGAATGTGCCTTCACCCCCAACAACAGACTATTTTGGCATCGCAACTTTAACTCTTTTTTCAACTTTTGTAACAGTGATCCAGTTGTCCTTGCAGTGGAACCCATTCCACAACCTGACTTATCTTTTCGTCTCCCTTCTGGTCGCGGGAAATAGATCAGTCTATTTTGCCGTTTCAAACTTTTGTCTTTGCCTGCCGTAGATGAGCCTCATCCATCTGGGTTGGTGTCTGTCCAACCTCTGTAAGTTGCCTTTCCTCCTATCGATATAACAATGCGTATGACTCACTCTCGGCCAAGGACAGTCTAAGAGGTAGCGGCATCAGTTGCTGAAGCTCATGTCTCGCCAACTAGGAAAAGACTTCGGAAGGTACCCATACTTAGAACATATTCTACATTCTTCTATACCTCATTAGGCTTTTCATATTTATTTTTAATAGTTACATTGTCTTTTTGTTTTCAAGGCCTATTGGTCTCAGGATTTAGTACTATTTCGGCCATACCACCTTCGGGCCCCAGAGGTCCTTCGACTGCCATTGGACTTTTCTCGGATTTAGACGATGACGACAACCTTCCTATTGCTTCATGGGTTACCAGACTTAGAACCCGTAGATTGATACTCTCGGATACTGAGGAAGAACCAACTGTTAAGGCTGAGCCAGTTGCTGAGGCTGAGCCAGTGATTGAGGCTGAGCCAATGGCTGAGGCTGAGTTGGTTGCTGAGGCTGAAGATATGGAAGAAGGTCATGATATCCCTCTTACCAAAAGTGGACAAGTCCCTCCTACCGCAAAAGTTACAAAGGGTAGTCTGATTGTTGAGGGTGTTGAGGCTTCAAACCTTATCGATCCCATTCATTTCGACCATTTCTCCGTTGGTGGGGAAGATTTTGTTCCTAAAACTCCAAAAGACGATTGTGGAACAAGAGACCCACTTGACGTTGAGCCACCCCCAATGAAAGCCGGATCTAGGAAATCCACTGAGTCTCCTCTAGTCCAGCAAACCATAATTTCCAGTATCCCAGTTGCTGAGGGGGGTGAAGATATAGCGGCTGCTCATGATGTGGGCTCCCTAAGTTTGACTTAACTTGCAGAGGCAGCTGCCAACTTGGCCACTCCTGGTGCTACTGCAGCCACTGGTACTTTTGACCCAGTTGCCTTAGCAACTTCTAAGCAACTTGTTAATCTGTACCCCACTCACTTCCCTGAGGTGCCAACTAATCTTATGGAATCATAAGACTTTTATACAGGGATGGACACCATGGCTGTGCCAGATTTGAATGTTGGAGACTATCACATGGATGACCTTTTCTCGGATCGGCAGGTGAATAGGGCAATTTTAGCCTATCCCGCAAGATCAGTTCACCTGGCCACCTCCCAGCATCTACTCATTCCGACATTGCTAGGCAATCATCTTTAGGGGAGGTGCGTTGCCCTCAGAATTTTGGTCGCTCTGCTAGTCTTCCTCCCGTAATTCAAGCTGGCAGTGGTATGAGAGAGTCTTCGCAGCCTTTGGTGAAAGTTTTTTTTTCTTGAGCTATTGGGTCTCCGCTGAAGTTGCTCCCATCCTTGTCCACATCCAAGTGTTGTACCCTAGCACCTTTACTGCTTTTAATGTCCCAGGCCCGATGGTGTAGACAGTGTTGTTGGAGTCCTTTGCCAATTTCATTTGCGACCTTGCCATGAAGAAGGTTCTGACAACTTCCGGCAAGTTTGTGGAGAGTGCTGAGGCAAATCTTAGTGGCTTTGAAAGGAATGGTTTGGACTTATCATGGATAAAGGCTAGGCTCCAAGCAGTTAATGGTTTTCTCGAGCACGCAGATAATGTGGCTATGATTGCCTCCTTGGAAAAGATCATTAGAGACTGTGAGGGTGCTTTAGAACAGCACCGTCAGAACCTGGCTTGGTTCAAGGAAAAAGACTTCGCTTTTGTTGCTCAGTTGCCTTGGGATGTGACTTTGATGGACTCCCTGATGAAGGGTTTAATTTGATGTATTGTGACTTTGATGGTTTTTTTTTTTTTTTTTTTGCACTCATGCTATCTTTTTCTTTATTCTCTTTTCCTTTGAACATTATAATCATGCTTTGGGAAACTTGATTTCTATGAGAAGCAAAGATATTAAGTAGTTGAATTTCATATCGTTGTCTTCCTTACATTGTCTTTATATAACTTCTCGAGACAATTAGTACCTTTGCCATGAACAGGATTTCACTGTGACTAAGTGTTTACAAGAGTAACAAGTTCACTAAGTGTATGACACTTTCTTTACACTTTGCTTTGGAAATATTAACAAAAGAAACTTACAACTCTTTTCTGGACAAAAAGAAATCAAGGAAAATATTTCTTTACATACTTAGCGTTGATAGGGCCAGTTCTGAACCCGTCATATACTCTTGTCAACTTGTAATACCCGCTGCGCTGCTGCTTGCCTCAACAACTTTGTAAGGGCCTTTCTATCTTGGTGAGAACTTGGGGATTGGTTGCCCTCGTATAATTGTGTCCACCGTCTTCCATACCAAGTTTCTCTCTTTAAACTCCCTGTATTGAACAGACTGATTATAGGCATGGGTTATGGACTGATGATACTTTTTCATTGCCCGCGATGTTCGATCTCTTCTTTCTTCGGCTGCCTCTATGTGATTCTTTTTGTTGTCTGAAACTAATAGTGTGTCAACATAGCCATTCTTGCTGAGGGTACTGCCAACTCAACTGGTAACACAGTTTTCGACCCGTACACTAGGGAAAATGGGGTTGCTTGGGTCGGCTTCCTCCTTGACGTTCTGTATGCCCAGAGTGCTACGGGGAGTTGCTCTGACCATGTGCCCCTTGCTTCATCTATCATTTTACTCAATATTCGGATAAGGGTTTTATTGGTTGCCTCAGCTTGTCCATTCCTTTGAGGATAATATAGAGTAGACTTGTGATGCTTGATTTGGTAGTCGTCCAGCAACCTTCCCACATGACGATTTACGAAGGGAGTTCCATTGTCAGACAACATCACCTTGGGTATGCCAAACCTATAGATGATGTTTTCCCTAATGAAGTTGGCCACTCCTGCTCCATCTGCTTTCCTCATTAGTATGGCATTTACCCACTTGGTGCTAACTTCAGTCGCTGCAAGTATCCATATATGGCCTTTGGATTGCTGCACTATAGGATCTACCAAATCAAATGCCCAAGTATGAAACGAGTAGGGGGTCTTGATGTTGTGCAGCTCAACCACCGGTGTATGTATCAAGTTCCTAAACTTCTGATAGGACTGGCATCTTCTTACAAAGTTTTATCATCTTCTTCCATTGTCGGCCAATAGTAGCCGAGGTAGATAAGGTGTCCGTATAGTTGTTGCCCTCCTTGATGCTCTACCTTGTGGGCTTCCCTCAGTACTTCGTTTGCTCATCTTTTGATAAACAAGCCAAAGGTGACTCTTCAAAGCTCCTTTGGTACAGCTTGCCTTGGTCAAGGAAGAAGTGGAGGGCTAGACTCTTAACTGTGATTGCATCGGCTTTGTTTTCAGGAAATATGCTGTTTCCAAGATTGTTAATATATGGCTGTCTCCATTCTTCACTACTTAAGAAATAGGCTTCCTCTTCTTCAGGCTGGGATTGACATTTTGCACATTATCTCTGCAACACAAAACTTTCCTTTTCTATCGTTGGCCAGTAACACCCTTGCATTTGCATCCGTCGATATAAACTGATATATCCATCTTCGCAGGACTTAGCATGGATCTGCTTAAGTCTGTAAGTTGCTTCTTGTCTACCGAGGCACCTTGCTGACAGGTTATTGGGACCACGAAAATATAACTTTCCTCTGAGGAGTAGGAATAATGCAAGTTCTGTTGGTTTGATTGTTCCTTGGCCTGTTTTTAGCTGGTGGATTATATCTGCTTTCCATCCCTCAGCATCTTGCTCTGTATGTCCTTTGGCTAACACTGCTGGTGTTGTTCTTTTCTCGATGATGATGGCTATACTATTATCTGGTATGTCCACCTTTGCCCTTAGTGTAGCCAGGGCATCGAGGAAACGGTTGTGTGTTTGAGGAGTGTGCTGGATTTGGACATCATCAAACTGAGTGAGAAACTTCTGAACTATGGTGCGGTATGGGGCCAAAAAAGGCTCCTTCAAGGTGAAATCACCTAGTGTTTGCTTGACAACTAACTTGGAGTCGCCCCAAATTTTCAACTTGCAGAGGCCTTTGTTTTGGGTAGTAATCAAACCCAGTATTAGCACCTCGTATTTAGCCTCGTTGTTTGAGCATTCAAAGTCAAGCTTATATAATAAATGAAACTTCTCCCCCTTTTGACTGGTTAGTGTTATGTTAGCTCCACCGTTCCCAGCCCTAGATGCCCTATCAAATTTTAAATCCTAATAAGTCTCAACTGCAGTTGCTAAGACATGGACCTCACTAGGTAGAGGTACCTCTGCAGGTTCATGTTCACCAGATGAGAATTGTGCCAGCAAGTCTGCAAGTGCTTGGCTCTTAATAGCCTTGGGTGTAATACAAGTGATGTCATATTCAGTTAGAGCCAAAAGCCATCTTGCCATTCTCCCAGTCAGAGGAGGCTTGCTCAGTAGGTAGCGGACTAGATCACTCCTGGTCACAACCTGGATTGGGTGTGCCAAAAAATAATGGTGCAACTTTTGCGCTGTGAAGATTAAGGCCAAACAATACCTCTCAATTGGGGTATATCGGGATTCAGCACCACTGATCTTGCGACTGATGCAATAGACTGGCTTCTCAATGCCATCTATGTCTTGGACAAGTAGAGCTCCAATAGATCAAGGTATAGAGGTAAGATACAGTAGCAGAGGCTTTTTAGGTTGTGGGGCAATCATTGTAAGTGGCGAGGTAAGTGCTTTCTTCACCATATCAAATGCCTATCGGTATTCTGGTAATCATTCAAACTTGTGATTCCCTTTTAGCAGTGTCCTAAAGGAAAATGTTATCTCAGTAAGTGTTGGAATGAACCTCCTAAGGTATGACACTTTGCCTAGGAATTTGTTTAAGGCTTTTTGAGAGTGTGGTGGTGGCATTTCCATGATTGACTTGATTTTATCGCCGTCTACCTCAATCCCGCATTGGTGTACTAGGAAACCAAGGAACTTTGTCGAGGTAACTCCGAAGGCACACTTGAGAGGATTCATCTTTAAGAAAAAAATTTGGCAACGTTGGAAAAAATTTTCCAAGTCGTGGAGGTGTCAGTTTGCCTTGGTAGACTTTATTACCAGATCATCCACATACACTTTTACTGCATGATGTAACATATCATGGACTACTTCAGTCATAGCCCGTTGATAAGTTGCCCATGTGTTTTTCAAACCGAAGGGCATCACTGTATAGAAAAAATTCCCCAAGGGTGTTCTGAAAACTGTCTTTTCTGCATCTTCTGGTGCCATTTTTATCTGGTTATAACCACTGAACCCGTCCATGAAGGAGAACATCTGATGGCCCACAGTAGAATCGACAAGTGTGTTGACATAGGGCAATGAAAACTCATCTTTCGGGCAGGCCTTGTTTAGGTTACGAAAGTCTACGTAGACCCAGATCTGGTTATTCTTCTTCTTCACAGGCACAATATTTGCTAGCCAAGTTGGGTACTATATAGGCTTAATGAACTTGGCCCTTTGCAACTTTTCTACTTCTTCTTTAATCTTTGCCTCAAGCTCGGGGTGGTACTTTCGAGCATGCTACTTTGTTGGTTTAGAATTAGGGAAAGTGTCAAGGTGATGGGTGACAAGAGATGGGTCAAGGCCAGGCATCTTGTCATATGTCCAATCAAAGACGTCACTGTACCACTTTAGTAGTGTTATCAATTTTGCCTTAGCTACTGGAGTCATTGTATCACTGATAAACACATGATTGCTTTACCCTGGTAATTCGTTAAGGTTTACCTCAGCAAGTATTTCATGCTGCGGTTTGGGCCTATCTTGCATGCACTCAGGGACGGGTTCAGGCGTCTCCACCAACTCATCTTAGACTCATCACCATCACACTTGTTTGTCTTGGGGCCATCCTCCCAAGGTATGAAGTTTGGCCCCCAAGACCGTTATGGGTAATAAACTGTCTTGCCACGCGCACCTTAATAATCTTTGGTAAGGGACTTGTGGACTTGCAGCTCCTCTTTTGCCCACTACTTCCTGGAGTAGCCTCTACATCTTGAATGTCTTCCCATTTTGGCAACTTTAACCTTGCAACTTTGCCAGTCCTCAGGGTTTCATTTGTTGATAGTTCAGTAAAGAAGACTGCATCAGAATAGTGTGTCTCTTCTACTCCAAATGGCTTTCCAAATGCATTTATGGTCACTGTTCGCTTTCCCAATTTTGCCTTAACACATTGGTGATAAACTCGACGGGATAGCCCTATACTGGTGCATCTAATCCCTGCCAAGTATCATGTGGTAATTTGTGTCTGTTTCAATCACATGTAACTTAGTTGCAGAGCGAATCTCGCCAATTGCTAAGTCCACTACAACATGGCACTTAGTAACTTTTTTCTCACCACCAAACCTGTCACATTAATGGGTTGGCAGACCATCCTGGACTCTGGGGTACTAGCTTTTGCAAAGGTGTCGGTAATGATAATGTGTACGGACGCTCGGCCATCAAGGAAAGCACGCTTGAGCTTTATATCATGGATGTAAGTTGTGACAAAAAAAGGACGGTTATGGGGGAATGGGTATGCTCTGTTTGCTTCTGAAAAAGTAATGGCACCATAGTCTTCCTAGATACACCGAAGCACATACTCCTTAGCCTCAGCAACTTCAGTATGAAGCATTTCAAAGATGTTGATGAGGGCCTTTGTTGCTTCCAACTTAGCGGCCTAGTTTAGCCCCAGTTGGTCAAAGAAGGTACGAAACTTAACAGAGTTTTGTAAGGCCTGATCATGAGTATCTTCTGTGAGTTTTGCCTCCGCAGGTATTGTTCCAGGGAGTTGGCCTGTTGTGATTTCTTCTAATTCATCATAGTAAGACACCATGTGCACTTGATCGCGCACAAGCCCAAGATATCCAATCATATGTACATTCTTCCCTTTCTTTTTGTGGTTGGGATAGGGGTCCCTTTCTTACATCACAGTTACCGGCATCTTTGAACTTCAGCTCATTTGCAGCAACTTTCTTCTTAAAGATACTTTGAAAGTCCAATAGTCTCTAGTAAGGTGTCTAGTGGCTCTGTGATAGACACAATAATCCAGTCTTTCTTTGTCTTTTTTGGTCAAGAGAACATCAACCGGAGGTAAAGTAAGTTCTCTATCGGCTGCCCACTCTTTAACCAAGGCTTTAACATTCTCAAGGCTACGAGGATATGGGTTTCTGTCCTCATAACTCTTTCTCTTCCAGGAGGACGATGCCTCTCCTTGCAAGCGGCTCCCTCTTGTGGAGGTTACTGCAGCGACTCTACTACTGCGGGAGTAGCGGTGACTGTCACGAGAACTGTGCAAAGCCGTGGTACTGAGATTCCTAGCCGCCTTAATCAGGGCTGAAAAGATAGGCAGATTATGGTTCACCAAGAAGATTTTGTAGTCGCGTATGTCACCTTCCACACATATGGTGACTAAGTGGGCCTCATCCACTGGTTCATGACAATTAATGGCCTTATCCAGGAATCGCTTGACATAGTTCAGTATATCTTCACCTTCTTTTTGGACATCTCGCCCAAGTGTAAGGGTTATAACTTTCTCTTAGACTTGGAAGAACTTTGTGTGAAACTTGTTCACCATCTAGTCTCAACTCTTGATCGAGTTGGGAGCTAGGTTCACATACCAGCCGTAAGCTCTTTGAGTAAGCGATTTGGAGAACTCCTGAAGGCACAGAGAGTGGTCACTACCATGGACACCAAGAGTTTCAATGAACCTCACCACATGTTCTCTGGCATTACCTTGCTTCACATCAAACTTTACAAACTTGGGTATTGTATACCCAATTGAATATGGCATGACCAATATCTCCTGAGAGTATAGGGTTTCATATTCGGATCGAGGAGAGATGGTAGTTGTTTCTTGCTACATTCTTGCTCGAGCATAGCTTGTATGTCGGCTAGAGTAACGAAGTGAGTCGGTTAGAATGGACTAGTCTGCTCCTAGGTAGCTGAACTAGTAGCCGTACCATTCGTCTGAGGTACCGCTGAAGGCACCTGGATTAGAGCCTGATTCTCAGGGAACAAATTAGGCACTAGGTTTAGGACTGCTACAATCGGAGGTGCCTGCACTGGAGCTGGTCTAGATGCCATGGCCATAATAGCTTTGGTGAGAGTTTGTAAAGTTGTCAGGATCTCCCCCTGCGTATCTTAAAGTGACTGGACTGCCTCGACCACAACACTATGATCATGGGCCTCAACATGTGCTACTTTGCCATTGGAAGAGCCTTACTACCGTAGGGGTTGCTGAACTTCATCTTTTTTCATTTTTTCCAGTGAAGTATGTAAGCCACTGCGGGTATGAATCATCAACAAAGTAGCCTCCCCAGTGGAGTTGCTAGAAATGTGGGGAAGGGGATTCGATATGAGTAGTGATTAGAGAGGCAAAACTATGTTAATAGTCCAACAATGGTGGAATGACTGGATGATGAATAGCTAGGTGAGGGTGAAGTAAGTAGCTCAAGAAGAAATGGATGGCAGAACACAAATGGGCAGCATCTCTCCCAAATCCCCAATAGTCCTCTGCTTGGACCTTGGGAAATGGGTCCTATTTATAGGCTTTTCCTTGGTACCAAGAGGACACCAAGTGGCTAAATAGAGAGAAAACAGGTGTCCCTAAGGATCACATGGAATATTCTGCCTTAAGCCACCAGGCTGAAAGTGTCACACATCCCTTTGTATGTATTGTGTACTATTTATTTGCCTCTGCAACTACCTTTTTGAGCCTTAGCAAGTGTAGTTGCGGCGGGAGTGTTTAGTGCTGCAACAACCTTTTGAGCCTTGACAAGTGTAGTTGCGGCGGGAGTGTTTGCCACTGCACTTTCTTTCTCAGCTCGAACTTCAGCATGTGATGCCCTAAAGATCGGGAACATCAGATAATATATTAACAATTAAATACAGGGTTTATTTAAGGTTACAAGAGTAGGAAACGCCACTAAGGACTCCTTTGGCTAATAACTAAGCAAGATCCCAGGAAAGTCGGAGGAGTCAAAATAGCCTCCCTTCTAAGTCCAACCACCTTAGATAGCAAAGTTACATTTTTGACAGATATTGACAAGGTATTAACACAAGGCCTATATGAGTTGACAAAGTATAAGGATAGGTTACAAAAGTTATATATAAAAATTACAAAATCATGTCTTCAAATACAACAACCGATTAATCACTTATAATCTCATAATCGTGTTTACAAAATTAGTTCCTAACTCTCATAGGATAGCCATATGTCTTTAAATACTTTAGCTTTGCCTTCAACCAGTCTAATAGTCCTCAATACCTGGCATGAAATGCCATGAGCTTTGAATGCCCAGTAAACGCACACACACCCCGTCCCTTTTGCCCAATTCAATACACCAACTATTTATAACAAGCAAGTAGTGAAACATGATATTCAAGTCAATAACAGCAATTTCAATAATAAAAGAAAGGAACATGACATTCAAATAGATAACAAAGGCTACAATGTTAGTGGTTAGTATCCTAGAAATCCCCCAAAGAGATTTCATCCTCTCAACCACAAGAATTGGACTCGGATTATTCGGTATGCCCTCTCTTTTGTTGCTTTGTAGACCTTATCCCGGATGCCTACCAACGATTATATACCGCGTAACGCCAACTGAGGACCTCAAAAGAGATGGTAAAATAAGGGCTTTGCCCATAACCTCCTCCAACCTTATCCATCTTAAGCACCTAGGGTTCGAATACAACCGATCCATTCAAGAGTTCCGATACAACCGCTTGCGCAAGACTTTCCTTCAATTAGGGAACACATCCTATCAATCCGTACTTAACACATTGTCATCTCTTCATTATTCAAGTGATCGAAAGCCCAATACTAACCCAATTAAGTTTCCTGTTGAGTTAAAAGTTTTTAATTAAAGTTAGAACAACTTAATAAGGTAGTAATATCCCCATAAGCATGAGCACCATCAAATGAAGAAGATAAGGAACATAACCATAATACATGCAATATCGTAGCAAAACATGACCATATATTAATAAGCACATTCATGAAGACAAGAGCATAAAACACCAATGTGAAATAGAATTTCCAGATTTAGTATCACTTAAAGATTAAAATTAAAAAGACCATTTCAGATTTTTCCTGAATCTGAGTTCCCTATAATTTGTAGATAATTTTATCTAGTTTTTAGAACATATTTTAGAAGTTTTATAACCTTCCTATATTTTTAGTTATTTAAGAAATACTCCAGCGCTGTCAGATTCGTCGACTGTTACGAAAATCGAGTTTTCTCACAAATCGCTCACTCTTTTTCAATGAAACCAATTGTCCTTGAAATATAACTCCTCAAGGAAGATTTTGATGTAAAAATGAGGTCTAGAATATTTTTCTAGAATATTTGAAAGTGGGCTGTAAAATAGATTTTTTTGGTATAGTTCTTTAAATAAAAAGTTGGTGAGGAAAGCGGTCAATTAGGGGAAATTTTCCAATCCTCTTATGATGAAAACATGATAAATAATATATATTAAACTTATAAATTTTAAGGTGAAGGTGTGCCTTTGGAAATTTTGAGAGATTGATATGAAAAAAAGGTAGTCTTATACCAATTAAGAGAAATACAAGAAGGGTAGAATCAAGGCTCAACTCCTTTCATTTTTAATACAAGAATACCATAAAAAAAACATCTGAAAATACCATTTTAAGCTTCTAAAAACATGTGAAAAAGGAAAATGAAAGAGAGAGTTGTGTTGTGGCTTACTTGAGACTTGATTGAATTGCTAGCAAACTTTATTTCTCTCCTATCCTCCACCAAGCTCACCCTCTTCTCTTCTCTCCCTCTCAATTGAATGAAGTGTTTATGTGTGTGTTCTTGTATGTAAAATGCTAAGGGAGGGGTTGTTTTTATAGGAAAATTGGTGTAAAAGGTCCAAAATGCCTATTGGTTGGAATTGGATTGGATATTTTGGATTTAGTTTGAATTCAATGGAATAGTGGAGGATTAGAGGCTTTAATTGACTACTTAAGCATGATCTAGTTAGGGTTTTATCTCCTAATCAAACCAACCTAGTTATATATATATATAAGTTTGTACCAAGTCAAAGATATTTTCCATAATTCATGTAAATTTGTTTCAAAGTACACAACAAAGGGTTCCTCTAGGGTGGCTGGCCACATGATGATGATTTGAGGAATTAATTTATTTTTTTCTTGTGTACAAGTGTTGGAAATCGCAAAATATAGTATATAAATTAAGTTTTAAGGTACAAGTGTATATATATATATAATAGTACTTGTTTGGGATCAATTGGTGATTTAATAAAAATGTGACGGCTTTGGGTTTAAATTTTTGAATTGGAACACTTATTTTAGTGTAGAATTAAACTAAATTAGGGTTAGAGAGTAATTCGGTTTGGATTTCTTGTTTTAAATAAAAAGGCGATCAACTAACAAACATGATAAAAATGAGATAAGCCTAGGATTTTCAAGTGGTAATTTCATATTTAGGGAGTCAATTGATCAGTATTAGGGTATTAGAAATGATTCCTAAGTTACTGAAATCGATTAGGGTTTACGAGGTTTTAGTTGGAACATATATTTTGATCTTAGGGTTAAATTTGTAATTAATTAAGAAACTGAGGGACTTTAAGGAAATAATTTAAAAGTGAAGGACTTTTAAGAAAATAAAATTTTTAGGGGCCTCACACAGCAAGTGCACTTGCAGCAGTAAACCTTGATGCTGCACTTGCCTTCTCAGTTCTATCTAGCCAGTACATACATTCTCAAGACTTCATAGCCTACTGTCAGCCATGTGCCGTGTTCACCTCAGCAAAGCCTCTACCCTTAGCCACCTAATCACAAACTCCCCAGTTTCCTAGGGCGAAGATCATAGCCAAGCATGCTATCATCCATGTTGTGCCTTAGTACCAAGCCTAATGGGGCTTCCTTAGTCTTGCCTCTACGACTAAGCAAGTCTATGATGTAGGTAATGAAAAGGGAGTCCTTTACACTCAGGCTACCCTGCTCCCATCCTCATGGGATCACCACAATATACTGGTATCTCTGGGCCTGCTATCGGCTCCAACTAGTAAGCCTTGGGCCTGCTGTCAATGCCAAGGTAGTAAGCTTCGGGGCCTGCTATCAGTGCCGAGCTAGAAACGACTTGGGGGGACCTACTATCAGCCTTAGGCCAATAATACCTCGGGGCCTGCTATTAGTGCCAAGCATTAGCCTCTACTTATAGAGGGAAAACTTCTCCCAAAGGCTGCTGTCACCTTGGCCGAATGTTCTTTCCGCAAGTTAGTTGCTGCAGTCGTAGTTGCTGCGACAATAGTTGCTACGGCAGTCATTTCCCGCAGTAAGTTCTGATGGCACTCTCGACAATATTAGAGATGGCGATGCCAACAAAGTACCTCCACAACTTGTTCGTTGCAAGTGTTGCCTCTGTAACTTAGTTACTTCGGTTTTCTCTTCCTTTCAGTAACTTCAGATGGCGGCGGAACCGACAATATTGGGAATAGTGGCGCTGAGTTAAAGTGCCTCAACAACTTGACCGTTGCAAGTGTTGCCTCTGCAACTTAGTTGCTTCAGTTTTCTTTTCAGCTCAGCAACTTCAGATGGCAGTGGAATCGACAATATTAGGAATGGTGTCGCTGAAGCAAGGTGCCTCAGTAACTTGACCGCCGCAAGTGTTGCCTTTGCAATTTCACTTAGACACTTTCCTTCGTGGAGTCTGTTCGGATCTTTGACGGGTCGGACTTGCTTCGGCCCACTTCCCTTGGGCTTTAGTCTATGCTCCTTTAGTCTTTCTTGGTTGCCTAAAAGGGCGACCTCAGCACTTAGGCCCATACCTAATGTGGACCTTAATTTCCAACCCTCTACATTTCATACAATGCCTTAGGGTGATAACAGGTAATCATATCTTTTGAAAAGCAAATGCTTGCGCGGATACTTTTGCGAATCAAGAAAACAACTCTATAGAAGGATTTTTAGTTTACTTATTTTCTTGTATTGCAACGTAACTGTTTGATGATGCTAGAGAGGTAGTTTACCCTAGAATGTTGTACTCTTGAAGTTTTTATCTATTTAATACTAGTATTACACCTGTGCTATACACGGTATCACACAAATAATTTTATTGAGATTCACAAAAAATTTCAAAGGCAAAAAATAATCGATGATTTGTTATAGCACTACAAGAAAATTAGCATACAATGGCATTCATATAGCATCGTTTCAAGAAATGCCATTTTTTAGTGTATAATAACAGAATACCGTGTTCTTTAGGGGTGTTCACGGGTCGAGTTGGATCGGTTTTCTGGCTTATTTATCACCCGATCCGAACACTTCGGGTTGAACACCTTAACATCCGATTCCGACCGTTGTGATGGTTGAAACCGTCCGTCCCTTTCAATCGGTTTATCGGTCGGTCTTGGTCGGATGGGGAATAACAAAAGAAGCCAAGGGAGAGGGATTATATAGAAGGATGGAAAGAGAGATCACTGTGGGGAAAAAAAGAAAAAAGAAAAAAATAAATCACATGGACACACCATGAAGCTACTATTCATCAATGGATTCTTTTAAATCAAAAAGTCATACTAACAAATAAAAAAATGATGAACCCAGAAGAATTTTAAAAAGGGAAAAAAAAAAAATTTCAAATCTTCAACACTATGGTTACTTTCAGATCTAGAACTTAGAAATGCAATCTTTGCATAGCCTTAAGAGAGGAGAGATGTGAGAGATAGCATCACAGATCGTAGTGAAGTCCGATAGCATAGTAGCAACAATGAAGAGTTTCCCTTTGCCATAGCCACGGCCACTTCAGAACTATGAAAATGATGAAGGTCTGAAAGTGTGAAGTTGTAGACAACCCATTTTTGACCGCCCTTAAGACTTGGGTGCCCCAGGTTGAACACTCAATGATGAAAAGTTATGTTGTACAATCGCTCAACATCTTTAGCAGAAAGCTTTAGTTTTGAGCTCTAATCCCAAACCTTACACCCCCTTTTGACCAAAATTATTTTAGACTTTAAATCTTTCTTTTTCAAAATATTTTTTCAAATGTTTCTACAATGTTTTGAGGCTCGCATTTCGTTTATAATATTGCACTTTTAGGTAAATTGAGTAAGGACAGAGTGGAAACAAATGGAAGGGAGGTAAACTCTTTGAAAAATCTTTAAAACATCTATAGGTTTGAAGTTGAAGGAAATATGAGGGGTTGGAAGAAAACTAGTTTAGGAAAAGGTTGAGCATCAAACCGTTAAGAAAGAAATGAGTAGCCTTCACTAAATTAGGCATATCTCTTTGTACACTTAGAATTTATATGTAAGGCCACCACCATTGATAAGTCGACTTCTAGGGCTTCAATTTAGACTTAAGAATCACCTAAAACCGAGTTCGGGTGAGGGAGGTATGCCCATTTGAAGTCGGGCTTGAAAACATATTTTGTTTGCAAGTAGCAAACCGGCCACTTAAGGTGGTCAGCCGGCCAGTTGATGAGAAATCCGGTCATTTCAAGTGGTTGGACGTCCATGTGTCCTGGCATGCAGCCATCCCCCTACATGGCCGGCCGGCCAGGTTTCTCGGCTGGTAGATATTCTGCTGCCAGCTGTTCCCCCCATGTGCATGCCTTGCACCAGCTATCTCTATATAGATATTTCTGACTGAGGAATCTATTTTTCTATATATAGATGACCACCGCTCTTGATTTTAGGTTGGAAAAATTGTTGAAGACTCCAAAACTTGCTAAGCACTTTCACTCTCTATCTTGCAATATACATACACTATACATACACTTCCTAAACCAAAAATTTGAGGTTCCTTGCTGAGATTATTGAGCCAAAATTTCAGCTCTTGCAAGTGAATACTTTGTGGTTTGTGAAATAAAGAGTTACCCCTCTTTAAGAGGTATAACTTTTGCCTTCTTCACACTACTTCTTCCTTCTCTTTTCTTGTTGTTTTTATACTGTTTTTGGACTGTTTGTATGGGATGAACTTGTGACTTAAAGCTACCAAAGGTGGAGGGGTTAACCACCCATCTTTGAACCTTGTTCTCCAAGCTTTTGTCCTTGTGTTTACCACTTCTTTCTTAACTTTTGGCCACTGATTTTTAGAGTTTTAAAAGGCTAAAATATGTGGTTTTGAAATCCCAAAAATGGAGGGGTTAGCCACCCCTCCTTAATCTTGCTTACTAGCTTTATTTCTCTCTTATTTTGGCTCAGTTCTTCTAGCTTTTCATACTAATTCCAACACTGTTTTTGTGAGCTTTTGGACTATTTTAGTGTGTTTACTTCATTCATGCTTTGTATATTATGCTTGTAGTGTTGTAGTCCTCATAGATTTTGTGGTTTACGCCTTAGACATCAACCTATTTGAGTTGATAGCTTTTATTTTCATAGCTTTCATACATATACTTCCACTTGTACTAATTATCTCTGCAACCTCCCTCCTTTTTTAGTTTTCTTTATTTGAGAGTTGTTTCAAATGAGTGTTGTTTAAGGCATACGAAAGAGACCTTACATGCTTAATAGTTTAATCTCTTCGGAGGTTTATCACCAAGGCATTACATCTCTTTCATGCCAAGAACAACTTCTTGTTTGACACTTCTCCTCATTTAGTGGGCATAACTCTCATTTTTGGACTAAAATGATTAAAGAATGGGAAGGTAATTAAAAGGGCTAATAAAATTGAACTAAAAGAAGTAAGATAATAAAATCAAGTCGGGTTCAATCGGACGTTAATTGATCCCATTGAGTCTTGAGTTGTTTCATACTCTCTAGTGAAGATAATGGCTCAAGAATCAATGTCTACCACCTTCCTTGAGGTAACTCTATGAAAGGGAAGAGGTTTTGTTGGTATTTATTTTCCATTTATTGAGACTTTGTCCCATCGATTCATAGATCATCACGCAACGAGTTTGTGTCAATTGATAGTTTGCAAATCGAGTTTACTCCTCCCTTGATCTGTTTCATGATAGGGAGAGGTAGAGATGACAAACATCTCCTGGAAACACTCTGTTTTTGCTCTGTTTCCATTTTATTGCAACAGGGCAGTATTAAAAAATAGTGGCCGGCCGGCCACCCTACCATCCAGCTGACCACTTTCCTTGGTCGGCCAACCACCTTTTGTTGAGCAAGCAGTGCCATTTTCATGGCAGAACAGAGCAGAGGCTGGGGTGAAAATATATTATTTTTCTGACTGTAAAATAGAACAATTCTGGCAGCAAAACATAGGTGTTTTCGGGTGGATATTCTTGTTCATGCATACGCGATTCTCTACCTCCCATGGCTTGTGAAGTTAATGCTAATTAGTTGATTTATTTGAAACTTGTAATAGCTAGTTCAGTAATTAGTTACTTAGTTAATTAATTCCATGTCGTAATTAATTAATTAGATTCATTCAATTTGTAATAATTAGTTAGTGTAGCTAATTTATTTGGTGTTGTAATAGTTAGTTTAATTAGGACATTCATTCGGAAACTCTTGTATGAAAGCAAACTTGTAATATTGTGTATGTCTTCCAACCTCCATTTATTTCTCCCATTTATTTACCTGCTTATAATGGTGGTTGTAGACACCCAATTTTTGACTGCCCTTAAGACTTGAACGCCACCCATTGATCTCTCAATGATGATTGCTACGCTTGTCATGCTCGAGTTCCTCAGCAGAAAGCCTCAGTTTTGAGCCTCAAAAGCCTACAAACCTTGCACCACTTTTGGACCGAAATCGTTTTTTTTCAAAGCCTGACCACCCAGAGGCCTATAGGCCACTTAGTGGCTGGCTGGCCACAAATGAGTGTACGGTCGTCCCTTTAGTGGCCGGCCAGCCACTTGTTCAGGCAAAACAGATATTTTCTGCTAGCTGCGCCAGCCGTCTCCATAGGTGCATGCACTGCACCAGCTGTGTGTATACTGATATTTCCGAGATAGTCACACATTTTTCTATATATACTTGACCCCTTCTCATAAAATTAGGTTAGAAAAAATTGTGAAATGCAAAATTCTCAAAAACGTCTCTCTCTATCTTGCAACCTACACACACTCTCTCTCTACACTTTCTAAGCCATTTTTTTAGGATTCCTTGCTGAAATTCTTGAGCTTGAATTTTAGCACTTGAGGGTGTGAAATTGTTGGTTTCTAACTCCAAGGGTCACCCCTCTTCAAGAGGTATACATCCTAGCTCTTTTGCACTACTTCTGTCCTATATTTTCTTACTATTTTTTGTGCTATTTTTCAACTGTTTTTATTGGCTGAAACTTGTGGTTAAAAGCTATTAAAGGTAGAGAGGTTAATCACCCTTCTTTGAACCTTATTTCCTAAGCTTTTACCCTTGTGTTTCCCATCTTTTTGTCAACTTTTGCCCACTGATTTTTAGAGACTAAAAATGCAGTTTTGAAGTCCCAAAAATAGAGAGGTTAGCCACTCCTCTTTTGGCTTGTTTGCTAGCTTAGTTTCTCCATTATTTTAGCTTGTTTTTTTAACTGTTTTTACCTTAATGCCAGCACTGTTTCAGCCTAATTTATGACTATTTTTATGTGTTAGTATCATTTATGCTTTGTATAGTAGGCTTGTAGTGTAATGGTCCTCATAGGTTTGGTGTTTTAGGCATTGAGTTGATAGAATTTATTTAGTGCTTTCCATACTTGTGTTCACCTCTAATCACCTCTGCAACCTCCTTCATTTCTTGGCTTTTTATTTCCTTGAGAGTCGTTTCAACCGATTGTTGTTTAAGCTTGAGATAGAGATCCTTGTACTTAATAGTTTAATATCTTCGAAGGTTCATTACCAAAGGCATGACATCTCTCTCATGCTCAAAACAACCCTACAATCCTTTGTTTGACACTTCTCTCCATTAGTGGACTTAATGCTCATTTTGAACTAAAATGACTAAGAATGGAAAGGTAATTAAAAGGAGCCAATGAAATTAGGGCTAAAATGAAATAAGCTAATAAAATCAACTTGGGTTCAATCAGGCGTTAATTGAACCCATTGAGTCTTGAGTCGTTTCATACTTGTTAGTGATAAAAATGGTTCAAGAATCAATGTCAACCACTTCCCTTGATCAATATCATGAGAGGGAGCGGGTTTGTGAGTCTTTTCATTGTCATTTATTGAGATTGTACCCCTTGGTTCATAAGTCATCACGCAATGACTTTGTGTCGATTGATGGTTTGGAAATCAAGCCTACCCCTCCTTTGATATGTATGATGATAGAGAGAGGCAGGGTAGACAAACATCCCCTGAAAATACTCTGTTTGTACTCTATTTCTTATCTGCTGCAATAGGGCAGTACCAAACATTAGTGGCCGACCGGCCACATTACTGTACGGCCAACCACTTCTTTTGGCCGGCCGGCCACCTTTTTCAATCAATCAGTGTCCTTTTTTTCCTACAGAACAGAGCAGAGGCTGAGGTGAAAAACAGTGCAATTTTCTAACTCCAAAACAACATCATTCTGGCAATCGAACATGGGCATTTTCAGGTGGTAAATCTGCATTTCATGCATGAGCACTTCCTCCTTGTGGCCCGTTAAGTAGTACCTTGTAATTAATTAAGTGTTATTCCTTCAAACTTGTAATAGTTTAGTTAATTAATTTTGTGTTGTAATTAATGAATTGGTTCTAACTTGTAAATAATTAGCTAGAGTAGTTGATCAATTTATTTTAGGTATTGTAATAGTTAGTTAATTCGTAGTAATTAGCTAGGACATTTATTTGGACTCTCTTGTGCGAGGGCAAATATGTAATAATTTGTGTATGTCTTCCAACTCCCGTTCTTTCTCCCTTTTATTTACCCGCTTATGATGGATAGTGTAGTACATCATATTTCGTTTAGCATTTTCCATGCTTTGAATCCATGTGTCTTGCATGCATAAAAGTTCGGCTCATCATTCTAACTCACATTGTTATTTATTACTTCTTTGAAAACGTGCTTAAAATCGCATGCTATCAAATTGATTCACATGCCATGTTAGTAACTGAGCTTATTAATTGCATTTTTGCATGTGTTGCATTAGTCATATTGCATTAGTTAGGGGCATGCATGTTTTCTAATTCTTTTTCTTTGTTTGGCTTGGCTCGGAGTACTAGGTGAGCACTTATTGCTTTAGCATATCGCATGTGTGTGATTGTTGCCATGTTAAGCATATCTTCCATGTGGCTAAGTGCTTAAGTGATATACCTGTTTGAATGTCTGTGGATAAAGGCTAATTGCTCAAATTGGGATAGTTTGATCAAATGTACATATGAGATCACTTTTTCAAGTGATACATATTCAAAACGCTTTTCAAAACATACATGAAATCAAAGTGTTCCAATTTTTACAAATTAGTCTATACTTGTGTGCAACACGTAGTAAAATTAGCCTAATAATCGGAATAAGAGAATATAATGTAAATAAGAATCACATCATGATTAGTAGAGGCTGATCTTTGATCAGGCGAGTGAAGTGCTCAATTCATGACCTTTCCCTCTCGTACCTAAGTTCCCGAGCCGAGACACTTTGGCGATGATAGACACGTGGCCTTTGGCACGAGTCATGGGTTTCCTAAATTTTTCAAAAATATTTAGGTGGTGACTCTGTAATCTGGCAAACGAGTCCATTTTTGACATTTTTTATTCAAAATCGATTTTCCAAAAGATTTGCCAAATTTGGACTCATTTGTTTTTATCTATTTTACATTGCACTTGTGAAATCAGATTCAGAATCACAAGATTCCGAATTGTAGGGCTGTCATATCCAAAAGAACCATGAAAAGCAAGCTATAGTAACATCATGTTTTTACATTTTCATGTCATTGCCATGACTTATATCCACTTTTCCATGCATAAGGGTTCAACTCATCATACTAATCAATGTCAATTTCAAATTCCTTACTCGAATACGTGCTTTTATCGCATGCCTCGAATTGACTCATATGCATACTAATAGCCGAGCCTCTTAATTGCATGTTGTATGTGTTGCATTAATCATTTTGCATCGTTAGGATCATGCATTTTTTCTAACTGTTTTCTTTCTTTTGGCTTGCCTCGGTTGAGTACTAGGTGAGCATTTCTTACTTTAGCATATTGCATGTATGTTGGTGTTGCCATGTCAAGCATGTGAACCATGAGGATAAATGCTTAGTTGATATACCTGTTTGAATGCCTGTGGGTGAAGGCTTTTTCGCTTAAGTTGGGATGATGTGATTAATGTACATATAAGATCACTTTTTTAAGTGGCACATATTCAAACACTTTTCAAAACGAACATGAATTTAAAATGTTCCAAATTAGGCGAATTAGTCTATACTTGTGTGTATCACATAGTAAAGATAGCATAATAATTGAAACAAGAGCATATACTGTACATAAAAATCACATCATGATTAGTAGAGGTCGATCTTTGATCGGGTGAGTAGGGTGCTCAATTCATGACTTTCCCCTCTCATACCTACGTTCCCGAGCTGAGACACTTTGGTGATGACCGACACGTGGCCTTTGGCACGAGTCATAGGTTTCCTAAATTTTTTAAAAATATTTAGGTGGCGACTCTGAAATCTAGCAATGCAGTCCATTTTTGACATTTTTGATTCAAAATCAATTTTCTAAAAGATTTGCTAGATTTTGACTCTTTTGTGTTTATCCGTTTCACATTGCACTTGTGAAATCAGATTCAGAACTACGAGAGTTCGAATTGTAAAGCTATTGTATCCAAGGAGACTAAACCCTTCCGAGGAGCACGAAAAGCAAGCTACAGAAGTCGTTTGGATTTTTGAGGTAGGAACTTTAGAGAGAGAGAGAGAAGTTTAAATTTTTGAGATAGAAACTTTAAAGATTGAGATTGAGATAGAGATAAGAATATTTGAAATGGTTCTTTTAGTTTCCAGATTAAGCCCTATTTCCAAGGCAAAGTGTCAGGATTGAGAGAGAGAGAGAGAGAGAGAGAGAGAGAGAGAGAGATTTGAAAAGATTTTATTATTTTTTAAAAATAATCTATGTTTCCAAGGTTTTGAGAATGGAAAAAAAAATAACTTTAAAAGTTTTTTTTTTTCCAAAAATGTTATGTTCCCAAGGTAAAGAGGTAGTGATATATAATTGTTTACTTCAACTATTTTTTGAGATAAGGCACGATTGAGGCAAAGCATTCTACTTATATGTGCAATTTTTGGTCGGGTCGGTTTCACTAGGTTTTTGGACAATAAATCCGATGCCGACTGTCAACCTGTGAGAAAAATATTTCTACAACTGTGGTTGATCGAACTCATTTTTGAAATCGACTAGATGTCATCGGGTCGGACCAAGTAGGTCGGGTTGAACAGGTCGGACTATTTTTTGAACACCCTTAGTGTTCCGTGTTTTACTTAAAAAAAAAGAAAAAAGAGTTAGATAAAAGATCTCACTCTCTCACACTCATATCTCCATTATGGTCTGTCTCTCTCTTTCTTACACTCATATCTCACTCTCATAGGTCTCACTCCCTCTCACAAATCTCACTCTCTCACACACCGCTCTTTTCTCTCACAATCGAACTCTCTAGCTGTTCTTCATTGATCTCTGTTGCTCGAGGGCTTTGCTCTAGCTATTCTTCATTGAATTCGAACTCAAACTCGATCTCAATCTGTTCTTTATCAAATCGCAAATCCAAAATCGATGTCATTCTTGAACTAGATCGATATCACTTGCTCTTTATGTTAGGTACATTTTTCATTCTCTTAATCGGTGTTCAAGTTTGAACTATCATCTCCACTACTTTCTCATTGTCAAATTAGATCTACTTATTAACTTTCTAATTTTTTCATTCTTAGATTATATTAGATCAGATCGTTATCATTCTTGAACCAAATCGATCTCTCTTGATCTTCATCTCAAATCAAATCATTATCATTCTTCGATTCTCTTCTTCTCTCTTCAATCTCTCTGCAAATTGCTCTCTCTTTCTCTCTCTAAACTCTGTTTGGATCTATCTGTGATTGATCATGGAGATGGAACGTGTGATCGAGTTTCCACACACGCACATGGACCGTCGTCCTAAAAAGAGACTGCGTTTGGGTTGGGAAGTTGCTCCTTAGGCCCTTAAGGTATCAAATCTGTTCTCTAGATCTCAGATTGCATAATTTTTTTTTTCTTTTTTTGATTCTATTTTTTGCTAGATCAAGTCGAAATTAGATATGTGGTAGATCAGGAATGAGAAAAGGTTTATGTTTTTATGTTTGATTGATTTTTATTGGCTAATTCGTTGTAGTTTCTTATAGATCTATAAATTTCATGGTAGATCGGGTTTGGAAAAAGGTTTATTATTATTATTTTTTTATGTATAATCAATTTTTATTGGTTAATTTGTAGGAGTTTTTTAGTCTGTGATTAGATTTGCAAATTTCAAAAAGCTCTTTTAAATATCTGTGGAAAAGTTTTGTTTAGATCATGATTTGTTGACAATATTGTTTTTATTTGACCATTAATTTTATGATTCTATAGTTTCAAAGTGCGTTCAAGGTTTTTTGCTGTGGTTTTTGATGTGATTTTGCTTAAAAAATTCAATTTTTAGGTGGGCCTAATATATTTACTAAATTTTTTTTAAGATTTTCAAGTTAAAATTCTCTGGCATATTGATTCACTAGATGATGATTGCATGTGTGTGTCTGTGGTTTTGTTTGCTGAGAGATGGATAAGGAGAATAAGAGGAATGGTTCTTCTTCCTCTGTGTTTTGTATCTTTTTTCCTGTAAGTACACTAATTGGTGATTTACACATAATTAGGTAAGAGGGCTACTATATATTATTACTAAATAAAGTGCAATTACACCTTGATCTCATTTATAGAACTCTTTGTTCCTTATGAATACTCAATTAGGAAAATAAAAAAATATGCTAGTATCAAATTAAATGAAATGGATGTATATCCTAAATTTCTATTTGTTAAAATTGTTGTTATGCCTTTTCAAGTCAAAACTTTCATAGCCATTTCACATCTCTGATGCACATTTGAATGTCTTTTCTTTCTTTGTAGCCATAGATTTAGCATCAAAGAACACGTTTATCCTGCTATTATACCTGTGGAGAATAAGAAAGTTACTAGGAAGGTTTGTTCACCTAACATTTTGATTATTGCTTAACACCTTTTTTTGTTCATGCAACATAGTTCAATGATGTCACTTTTTTTTTTTAATATGAAAAAAAACAAGAACAAATATGTTAAATTTCATCTCTTTTCTATTTCCACTCTACCATAAGTGCTTGCAGTTTTCAATTGCTTCACTTGTACTTCTATCTTTCTTGATGGAGATGCAAAGTTACCTTTCATTGGGTACCAGATTTTTCAAGCTGTTTTGTCAGACTAGAGAGTATTGGGAGGTTTTGGTTGTTAAGTAATGCGATTAAAGATACATATCTTTCTTGCAAGTGCTCACATTATAAATTAAACTATGTTGCTTCCTTCAATAATGTTCATGAAAATCTTATAATTGTTTATATTGTTCATTTAACTTTTTTAACATACTAATGTTTTGATGTCTAAATTAACTGTTCTTTTTCCTTATGACACTACACTCTGTGGAGAGGTTTACTTAGTAGGTGTATGTACTGCTTGAGTATTTATGGTTGTCTCAGCATGTTGCTTATGTCACCAGCACCTGAAAATGGTTTCTCAAGTAGGATGAGCCAAAGCCCAGTAGAGACAATCTATCACAATATATAAATTTTAACAAAGACACAAGTAATATGCACGTGTTCAATGTCTAATGACAAAATCTTTTACAACTCTCTTCCAAAAACCATGTTGTACCAAGCTTACATCTCAATTCATTTTATCCTGGTTCATTAGGTATACCCACTTCATTTAATCGATCAAACAGAGGATACACCTCACAGGTCTCCAACCAACATAATTATCATACAAATTCATTCACTTGCCATTTTACGGAAATTTCGTCCGCGGGAATCAGCACCTATGTATACGCGCAATTTTCAGGACTTTCACTCTGGACACACAAGCCAACTTAATTTAATGGAGTCCATGCCCTTTTTCCTCCCAAACATAGAGTACATTCCCTTTCTCCTCCTAAATATCATACATATACAATGTATACATATCATAATCATATTCAATGATAACGATTAAGAGATTAGTTTTAATTCGCCTAATCCTCATGCAATTGCTACAACAATCATGATTATCCTCCATCAATAGCTCAAAACAGATATTTCTAAACAGATATACAATCTTTACAACAGATAAATTATCCAAATTTCCATAGGTGCGAGATAATATATATCTAATTCCACCATTTACATAAACATCCCTCCAATTTTATATTCCCAATACCAATTTCATTATTTATATGAAATAATTATTCAAGACATTCTAGGGCAAAAATATCTTTTTTTCCAATCTTATCCCAAACACCAAAATCAACCATTTTAACACAACACAAGCTCATATCTACTCCCATAACCATTTCCAATACGTTCATTTCAAAACCCTCTTTTTGATTTTACCTCAAACCTTAGGTTTGTTCAAAATCATCTCAAATCCCAATGTCTCTTACACATCAACAAATATTTAAGTTAAAACTCATAGAAGAGTGTAAAAAATCCCTACCTTAAGCTTAGAAGACCAAGGGAGAAGTGAAGAAACTCCAAAGATGTCGAAACCAAGATTGATTCAGATCAAAGCGAAGCTCTTGAAGTGCTCACCCTTTTTGACAAAGGCACAAGGGTGGAGAAATTACTAGATCTAGATGAAAAAGTAGAAAGAATGTAGGTTTTAGAGAGAGAGGGTCCCGATCTAGGGTTTTGAGAGAAAAAGAGATGAAAAAGTGATGTAAAAGGAGGCTGCTGCGAATTGATATACGTATAGTCCGCTCGAGCGCAAGAGTTGACGCTCGAGCATCAGACATAATAAGTTATTCCGCTCAAGCACAAGAAATGACCGCTCGAGCGTAGAATACACACATCCAGGAGTTTTGCAGACAGAAGAACATCTCTCGAGCATAAGAATGGTCGCTCGAGCGCACACCCGCTCGAGCATAGGAAACGCCGCTCAAGCGTAGAATATACTCTCCTAGTAGTTTTATAGACTTGCAAAAGTACTGAGAGTTTGCAAAGCCCGCTCGACTGCAAGAAGTGCCGCTCAAGTGGAGGAGCAAAAATCTGAGCAACAAAAGTTTGGAAACTAAGCAACCAACATGTCCCAAACGCAACCACAACAATCCAATAGCCAATTTTAAAAGGATGCAAGGGAAGTAAGATATATACAACAACATGGAACCAAGAAACCCGAGTCCAAGATGCAAAAAGGGTCGGTTCAAACCGAAATCGCTATAACCTCCCCCTCTTAAGGAATTTCACCCCCGAAATTACCAATTAAGTTTCAAAACCAAGCTTTAACCAATTACCATAATGATTGTAAATCAATTTCAACCTCATGACCCATCCACTGGTTATTTGATCCCATCAACATGATGAATGAATTCTCGATACTAAATACACAACTCATTTTCCCAAAACATATACAATGTTTACATTAAATCCATGTTTTCGAAACATACACAACATACACAATGTTTTCATATTCTCAAAACATATACAATGCTTTCATATTTCATTAATATAATCAAAATTGCAATACATGTTCAAACATTAACAAACAAGTTCGGATACTTCTCACGGACTTCCAACTCACGTTCCCAAGTTACTTCCTCTACCTTGTGATGTTTCCACAACACTTTCACTAAGCGAATCGTCTTGCCTAGCAAGACTTGGTCCCGGGTATCCAAGACTCTCACTGGTCTCTCCTCATACGAGGCATCCTCATCTACCTCTAAGTTGGTCCAATCCAACACATACGATGGATCCGGCTTATACTTCTGAAGCATGCTAATATAAAACACATCATGAACCCTAAAGAGCTGTAGTGGCAAGGCCAAACGATAAGCTACCTCCCCAATCTGCTCAAGGATCTCAAAAGGTCTAATGAATCGAGGGGACGACTTCCCACTATTTTCAAATCTCATCAAACCCCTCCTAGGTGATATATTCAAAAAGATATGATCTCTCACCTCAAAAGACAAGGGTCTCCTCCTACGGTCGGCATAACTCTTCTGGAGACTCTGGGCTGTAGCCAACCTCTTACGGATAAGTACAACCTTCTCCGTCATTTCTCAGACTAACTCCAGGCCCAACATTGGTGCATCACACACCTCGGCCCAATATACAAAAGATCTACACGGTCGGCCATACAAGGCCTCAAACGGTGTCATGCCAATGCTCGATTAGAAGCTATTATTATAGGCAAACTCCACTAAGGGCAAATGACTCTCCCACGAACCCTTAAAGTCAAGGGCACAACCCCGAAACATATCCTCTAAGATCTGAATGGTACGCTCTGACTTCCCATCAGTCTGAGGATGATACGCTGTGCTAAAAGTCAGTCTACTGCCCAAGGCACTCTATAAACTCTACCACAATCGGGCCGTAAAATGAGGATCTCTATTTGAAACAATCGTCACTGGGACCCCGTGCAACCTCACTATGTCCCTAATGTAAAGGTCGACAAGATAATATACTGAGTCACTTACCCGCATAGGTATAAAGTGCGCCAACTTAGTCAACTAGTCAACTACCACCCAAATGGCATCACTACCCCGTTGAGTCCTCGGAAGGCTCACAAGAAAATCCATTGTGACATGCTTCCACTTCCACTCGGCTATAGGCAAGGGTTGCAACAAACCCGCTGGCCTCTGATGTCCGGCCTTCACTTGTTGACAAGTAAAGCATCTCGATACCAACACGGCTACATCCTTCTTCATATCTCTCCACCAAAACTAGCGACTAAGATCGTGATATATCTTTGTGACTCCTGGATGCACCGCAAGGCGCAAATGGTGAAACTCTCGGAGTTCTTCCTCTCGGCAAGACTCCGGCATTAAGAAACGGTCAAGGTATCTAACACTGGAGTCGGAGTACACGTTCAAGCCTCTTTCTACCTTCCCACTGAAAATCTTCTCCCGGAGGGATTCTACCTCTAAGTCTCCATTTTGTGCTTCTATCACTTGGTTCACAAGTGTAGGTTGTGCAACTACCGAAAACAAAGCCTTCGACTCAACAGACTCGCCAAGATGTAAGTCGAACTCTCCAATAACACCCAACATCTCTCATTCCAGGATGGCAATGCCAACTACACTACTAATGGATTTCCGACTTAAAGCATCGGCCACAACATTGGCTTTTTCCGGATGATAATGTAAATCAAAGCCATAATCTTCTATGAACTCCATCCACCTCCTCTGCCTCAGATTCAAGTCTTTCTGTGTAAACAGATATTTCAGACTCTTATGATCAGAAAACACCTCAAACTTCTCTCTATACAAATAATGCCTCCAAATCTTCAAGGCAAAGATCACCACCGCTAACTCTAGATCATGAGTAAGGTAGTTCCTCTCATGTGTTTTCAACTAACGTGAGCCATAGGCTTACCTTCCCTTCTTGCATCAAAACACAACTCAAACCTTCTCGTGAGGCATCACAATATACTGAATAGCCCAAACCCCTATCCAGAATAATCAACACTGGAGCAGTGGTAAGTCTAACCTTAAGCTCTTAAAACGACTTCTCACACATCTCACTCCATACAAACTTGATCTCTTTCCTCGTCAGTCTAGTCAATAGTGAAGCTAGCTTAGAGAAATCCTTCACAAATCTACGATAATACCCGGCCAACCCCAAGAAACTACGAATGTTGAAAGCATTCTTAGATGGTTCCCAATCTTGCACTACCTCTATCTTGGATGAATCTACGATCACCCCTTCCCCGGATACCACATAGCCTAAAAACTTAACCTCTTTTAGCCAAAATTTACATTTTTCAAACTTAGCATACAGCTTGTGGGCTCTAAGCAACTCAAGTATTACCCGCAAGTGTTCCTCGTGCTCCTCCTCAGAGGGTGAATAAACCAAGATGTCATCCACAAAATGATCTAGAAATTCATGGAAGATCCAGTTTATCAAGTCCATAAACACGGCTGGTGCATTGGTTAGCCCAAAGGGCATCACTAGGAACTCATAATGGCCATACTGCGTACCGAATGCTATCTTCGGGATGTCCTCCTCCCTTACCCTCAACTGGTGATAACCCGATCTCAGGTCTGTCTTAGAAAAGCAACAAGACCCCTTCAGCTGATCAAACAAATCGTCTATATGAGGCATTGGGTACTTGTTCTCAACAGTTACCCGGTTCAACTTCCGGTAATCTATGCAAAGTTGTAAAGCATCATCTTTCTTTTTGGTAACAAGAGCTGATGCTCCCCAAGGTGAAGTACTAGGGCAAATGAAACCCTTATCTAACAATTCCTGGAGTTGAATCTTCAACTCACTTAACTCGGCAGGTGCAAATCTATACGGTGCCATAGAAATCAATGTCGTGCCAGGCACTAAATCAATAGAGAACTCAATCTCTCGATGAGGTGGTAAACTAGTACGATTATCCGGAAAAACATCTGGGTATTCACAAACTACCCTTGGCAACTCAACTCAGACTTCATCACACTCAATACTTAGGAAGTTAGCAAGAAGGCAACTAAGCTCACTCCGACCATGTAGATCATATACCGGTAATAAGACTCTATCCACCCAGTCTCCTAAGAAGTAAAAGCAATCACCGCTCAGAGTACATACAGTAACCCTCATACGGTAGTAATCTATAACAGCCCGATATGAAGACAACCAGTCCATACCCAAAATAACATCAAAGCTAGACATATCAATCAACACAAATGCAAAAGGAAGTTGGCGATCGGCAACCTCTATGTCACAATCCCAACACCCTTGCTTCAAAATAATCTCACCACCAATAGGTGACTCTACACAGAGAGGAGATGCTAACTAAGCCAACTCTAATCCCAAAACCGATGCAAATACAGACGAGATAAATGAATAGGATGCACCCGTATCAATCAACACATTAGCAACTAAATTGCAAAATAAGAAGGTACCTCTCATTACCGAAGGCACTGGTACAAGATCCAGCGCGGTAATAGGATACACACGCCCTGTAGGCCTCTGCTCAACCTACTCACCCTTCGGAGCATAAGCCTGATGCACTAACTGAGCCAAAGAGGCTCCTTGATTTACCCTCGAGGCCTGTGCTGACTGTACCGGCTGGTGGCTCTGTGTCTGTCTTGAACCAAATGCACCGGGTGTGCCACCAAACTGAGGGCAAAATCTCTTCATATGCCCCGCCTACCCACACTAATAAGAAGTGAGCGGCTGCCCTCTCCATTGACTCTGGCTCTAAGAACGAACCGAAGATGATGCAGATCGTTGCCCTTTTCCTCTCTGAGGGTATGCTGGAGACTTATGGCCCAGCTGACCACATTTGAAACAAGTAACGTCCCCCTGACCACCCCTCCCAGAACCCGAACTCGGTACTGGAAAAGTAGACTTCGATTGAGCTCCCTGGGACGGCTGTGGGTTAGAACCCCTCTGCCTCTTACTATCCCCCTGCACATCCTGACTCCTCCTGGAGCCCTTCATCCTCTCCTCCTCCATCTGCATTACGGTCTCCGGATGAGCCGCCGCCTCCATAAGGCGTTCATAATCCCTAATCATCGACCCGACCACTTTAAACATGAGCTCGATCCTCAGACTCTTCTCAAACTCCAGACAACGGCACTACTCAGTTGCCACTAACTCTAGTGCAAACCTAGAGAGGCTAGTGAATGCAGCCTTAAACTTAGCCACTGAAGTGTTCAACTATATTAGCTTGGAAAACTAGTCTCCCAACTTCTCCTTAACCGTGGGAAGTAAAAACTTATCCTGGAAGTCGCTGACAAAAGCCTCCCAAGTCACCCCAATACGCCCACGCGTATACTTCCACCATTGACCTGCATCTTCCTTCAGATGCCAAGCATCTCAAACGTTTTCACTATCTATTTTAGCCACTCATCTGCCTTCAGTGGCTCCTTGGGATCACCCACAAACTCATCCGAATTCAACTAGAAAAACTCCCGCTTAAAAAAAAACAGCCCTATCTCAGCTACTTGGGCCTGGACTTGGTTCTCAGCTCTGAGAATGTCCATAGACTCTCGCAATGCTCTGGTTATTTCACGGGCTAAGGTGCCCATAGCTTGCTGACCAACTAGTTCGGCCACATTGGCCTGACCAACACCCTCTTCCTATGCCGGAATATCTTTTGGTATCGGCATCTCCTACTGTCTAGGCCTACCACGCCTACCACCACGTTCACGTCTCGACATCCTAATGAAGGTAACAAAAGAGATTAGCACATTTATGAATGTGTCGAAGCTAACTCACTCAAGTGCTAATGTGGTGGACAACAGTAATTCACTCCACATAAGCAATTAGTCACATAAACACATACAAATTTCATTCCTAGATAATGACCATCCCACGACGTTGCCAGAGTTCTAATTAGAAACAACAGTGATCAAGTGCTCTTCTAATAAGACTTCCAGAAACCCGTGGGCTCAACCAATATCCTAGAAATTAAATCTCATACCCATGTAATCACATAAGCATGTCATCATATAAGCGCACATCGGTCATACTAAAGTCTCTATCAAACGAGACAAACCCATTGTGGTACTAACCACTTCCCATATACCCAAAGTATTCAAACCCGGTACACTCTGATATCAAGTTGTGACGCCCCGAAAATAATACAATACTTCAACAGTAAAGACTAATACAAAATGACATAAATAGAGTATTAGGCTTTCATTAATCAGGGTCAATTTATAGAAGGGGCACATGCATTACATATTCATATGCTCCACCCTGAATCTATAGCATGTGGCACCAAACTAAATGATCAATGAAATAAATGCCTACGAGCTTACAACTTTCCAAGACAATGCTTGGTCACAACAAAACAAGTCAGAGGCTTAATACAAATAAAGCCCTAGGCTTGTACAAAAAGTGAATACAAAATTGAACAAAAGTGAGCTATCAGCTCCACAATCCTTCCAAGCTAGGTCATTGGCAGAGATATGTCACTAGCACCTGAAAATGGTTTCCCAAGTAGGGTGAGCCAAAGCCCAGTAGAGATAATCTATTGCAATATATGAATTTTAACAAAGATATAAGTAATATACACGTGTTCAATGTCTAATGACAAAATCTTTTATAACTCTTTTCCAAAAACCATGTTGTACCAAGCTTACATCTCAATTCATTTTATCGTGGTTCATTCGGTATACCCATTTCATTTAATTGATCAAACAGAAGATACACTTCACAGGTCTCCAACCAACATAATTATCATACAAATACATTCACTCATCATTTTACGAAAATTTCATCCGCAAGAATCGGCACCCATACATACGCGTGGTATTCGGGACTTTCACCTTGGATACACAGGCTAACTTAATTTAATGGTGTCCATTCCTTTTTTCCTTCCAAACATGGAGTATATCTCCTTTCTCCTCTTAAATATCATACATATACAATGTATACACATCATAATCATATTCAACGATAACGATCAAGAGATTAGTTTCAATTCGCCTAATCCTCATGCAATTGCTACAATAATCATGGCTATCCTCCACCGATAGCCCAAAACAGATATTTCTAAACAGATATACAATCTTTACAACAGATAAATTATCCAAATTTTCATAGGTGCGAGATAATACATATCTAATTCCACCATTTACATAAACATCCCTCCAATTTCATATTCCTAATAACAATTTTGTTATTTATACAAAATAATTATTCAAGACATTTTAAGGCAAAAATCTCATTTTTCCCAATCTCATTCCAAACACCAAAATCAACCATTTTAACACAACACAAGCTCATATCTATTATCACAACCATTTCCAATAGGTTCATTTCAAAACCTTCTTTTTGATTTTATCTCAAACCCTAGGTTTGTTCAAAATCGCCTCAAATCCCAATGTCTCTTACATATCTACAAATATTTAAGTTAAAACTCATAGAAAAGTGTAGAAAATCCCTATCTTAAGCTTAGAAGACCAAGGGAGAAGTGAAGAAACTCCAAAGACGCCGAAACCAAGATTGATTCGGATCAAAGCAAAGCTCTTAAAATGCTCACCCTTTTTGACAAAGGCACAAGGGTGGAGAAATCACTAGATCTAGATGAAAAAGTGGAGAGAATGTAGGTTTTAAAGAGAGAGGGTCCCGATCTAGGGTTTTGAGAGAAAAATAGATGAAAAAGTAATGTAAAAGGAGGCTGCTGTGAACTGATATACGCACAGTCCGCTCGAGCGCAAGAGTTGACACTCGAGTGTCAGACACAATAAGTTCTTCCTTTCGAGCGCAAGAAATGACCGCTTGAGCACAGAATACACATATCCAGTAGTTTTACAGACAATAGAACATCACTCGAGCACAAGAATAGCCGCTCAAGCGCACACTCGCTCGAGCGTAGGAAACGCTGCTCGAGTGTAGAATACACTCTCTCAATAGTTTTGCAGACTTGCAAAAGTACTGAGAGTTTACAAAGCCCGCTCTAGCGCAAGAAGTGCCATTCGACCGGAGGAGCAAAAGTTTGCGCAACAAAAGTTTGGAAACTAAGAAACCAACTTGTCCTAAACGCAACCACAACAATCTAATAGCCAATTTTAAGGAGATACAAGAGAAGTAAGATATATACAACAACATGGAACCAAGAAACCCGAGTCCAAGATGCAAAAAGGGTTGGTTCAAACCAGAATCACTATATGTTGAATATAATAGGTGCACTGTTGAGGTTTCTTTGATGGTATGTATGGTTGAAATCATCTTAAAATTTTTTGTATGGATCATTGGTGCACTTATATTACCATTTCAAACTGGGAGGTATAAAATGGAAACTATTTCAAGATGACATTTCTGTTGCTTTCTTCAACTTTTTTTCTTGGTAAAAAATTGGATTATGAATTTGATTTAGAAAGGTGAAAGGTTTTATATGGTCTTGGTTTTTGTATATACAGGAAGGTTTGTCACCCTTGAACTTTTATATTGAGGATGAATTCCGTCGTGCCACTCATGGTGGAGCTGGAGGTGTCAAATCCATTACCAATTACGCTCCGGTATATACATTAGTTTGCCATTTGAATGTAAAACAGTTGATTAATTTCTTTGACATCTGAAAAATTACTTGAAAAACTTTTCCTCATAAGCTTGTCTTAACAAATAAACCGTCATACATTGTGTGATAGAACACAAGTAATGCTTATGTTGGAGCTAGCAATTTCATATTATCATAATGTTGAATGAACAAAAAAAAAATAAAAAAAATGCCACAAGATTATGGCATTCTGTTTTTTAGGCAATTTCCCTGCCCATTGACATACATTTTAAGAGGTTAAGCTGAGGTAATCTAGTTTGTAACTCCCATTAATCTGGCTGATTCTTGTTTGCGCAATTGATGATTTTGGATCAAATGAAATGTTTGTAGGGTAAGTAGGATAAGACAATTAAGGGAATGTGAATTTTATGAATCTGGGTGTTAAAATGAGGGGAAAATGAAACATTGGTTCTTTTTGTCTGCTTGTTGACATACTATCACTTTTTTAGAGTAAATTATGTTAATTAATTTGTTTTTCCATTGAGGTTCTTGAACAGATGGAGGCACATGATTATTGATAGGGGTTGGTTGGTTGGTTGGTTAAAACTACTAGAAGTGAAAAGCTTATTGGTTGTGTGCGGTTCAAGAATGAGGTTGTGGTCTGTGAGGTTGATTTTTGCTATAAATATATTTTTTTCAATTATATGTTTATTTGGTGTATTGAAGTGTAATGCTTTATTGAATCATTGCAGAGCCAACATGATGAGTTGGAGGCAAAGTTTTTCGAGGAGAGAGCAGCCTTTGAAGCTAAATACCAAAACACACTCCATATTATTATTATTTTTATTAAAATGAGAAAATATTAGCAGCTTTTATTTTTATTTTTTTGTATGGAGTTAACATATTGTGATTTAAGGTTTTTGTTTTTGGTTGTAGAAAATGGGAAAATGAATACTGACTCACATTATAATATATGTTTTGAAAATGGTGATGGATTATAGGTTTGTTTGCTTGTTTGTTTGTTTGTTTGTTTTTTTTTTTTTTTTTGTGAGGAAAAAGGTTTACTCCGAACAAAAGTCAAATACATCATTAATTTTGATTTTTTTTTTTAAAAAAAAGGGAAAGGTGGCATTTTTCATAAAAGCATCGCAAAATGTCATCATGATTACATTATAGTTAACTCATCGGAAATAGTCAACAGATGTTAAGAATTAGTGACACTTTAAAAAACATCGTCTAAACTCTATAGTGGCGTTTTTAAAACACCACAAAGATATGACGGTGGCTATATCAGCGACAAATTTTTTACACATCGCCTTATCTTTTTGCAGCGTTTTAAAAATGCCGCTAATTCGTGATTTTCCTACAGTGTAGATTGGGTGAACTGACATAAGACAAGCCATCATTACAAAACTCTAAAGAAGAAATTATTTATATTTTACTGTAAGGTAATTTTATAATTTACATTATATTTTGCTTTTTAAACTTATCAATTATGTTATAACATATGTTTTTGTTATTTAATATTTAGGGTGCACCATTAATAATAAGACAACCAAAAATAAATAAATAAATAAATAATTAAGTGTAGTTGTCATGAAAATAGCTAAGTTTATTTGATTGTAAACAATTTTATTGTAACTATAAAAATATCGTTTATTTTTAAAATAAATTTGTAATTTATTATGTAACACCGTTCATAGTAAATTTATAATTTATTATAATCATGTAATGGTGCTTGTTTAGATGATGATCGTGTAATTTATTATGTTAGCTGTCTGAAAGACAATTAAATAAAACAAAATACCCATAAAAAATTATAAAACATGTGAATCCCTCCCAATTAAGTTTGAAACTTATTTGATGTAAGAATATGAAAAACAATAAAATACAACAATTGGTTGGAAGTAAAAAAAAAAAAAAGAAGAAGTAAGACAGAGTAAGAGAGAAATGATGTAAAATATTATTTAAAAAAAGAAGAAGAAAGAAGTAAGACAGAGTAAGAGAGAAATGATGTAAAATATTATTTAAATAATGTACACGTATGCGACATTTATCTATACTATATATGAAGGAAAAAGACTTCTAATGAGAAGGGATGTGAGAGCTCCTCATGCTCAAACTCAATTTCTTAAACAATTAGGAAAATCTCAATTGAATAGCTTTCATTTAACTATATAAAAATAAAATTCTAATTAGTCCATGATTTATGCTTTTTAAAAGGAAAATATTTAAAATATATATTTGTTTTGCTATAGGAAGCAATTTACCAAAATAAGAAAATAAAGACGTTAAATTTCAAATATTCAGATATTGACTTCTTATGCACATATATTTATATCTTTTCATACATGTAATTTTTCTTTAGAATAAATTTTCAAATCTCGTATTCTCACCCAAAAAAAAAAAAAAAAACCTTACAAATTGCAAAAATATTGTGTTACACACAAAATTAAAAATAATAAAATATGTTAGAAAAATTTATCTATATTTATATCTATCTATAACAAAAAGTCTTACCACAGTTTCAAAATCTTATGTCTAATTTCTTGATTTTTTTTAATTTTAAAAATTTTTAAAAAAATTCTATTAGGTAATTATTCCATGATTTATGGCTTTCAAAAAGAGAATATACTAATTTATTTTAAAATTCAATTAAAAAAAGAACAATTTAATGATAAATCCCATAATTTACAATTTTGATTTCCCATTATTCCATATTTATCTATACTATACATTATGTAATATATATATATATATATAGTATAGATGTAATCATTCAAAAAAATAAATAAATAAACCTATAGCGCACTTTGTCAATTCAAAAATCATAAACAACCATAGCAGCTATACTATCCAAAGATTTTAATCTCTTCTTCGCCGCAATATGGTATCAACATCTGTTTCAATTGTTTTATCAATTTTTTTGATGCAGATTTTAAGTATTATTCCTTTTTTTTATTATTGCAGATATTAACTCATGACATATTACAATATTTTTATAATTGTAGCATTTGAGAGTTTTAGTTTATATTTATATCTTTATTTTTTGTTGGATAAATAGCCGTCAAAAAAAAAATGATAATACAATAATAAATTTACCACCCCCCCCCCCCCCCCCCCCCCAACAAAAAAAAATGTTTTAAATGTAATTCCTCCAATTTTTATTTTAAGTGGTTTATTTTGATTATTTTCTAACTTCACCACTTTAAGTAAAACTTACAATGATAATCACTCAGGTTGACAAGAAGTAAGTTTTGCTTGTTTAGTTTGTTTTGTTTTGTTTATTTTGTTATTTATATTTTGTGAGTTTTTTATTTTTATTTTATTTTATTTTATTGTGGTTTCAATGTACAAATCATTTGAAATTTTTTATGGAAATCCTTGAATGCAGTCCTGGAATTTTCTATGGAAGTCTTTGAATGTAAAGCTACAAATCATTTGGGATTTTTCATGGAAGTCATTTAGATCATCATTTATGTATGTGAGATCATGTTTTTACTTTAGTCGACATTACTTAGTATATATTATGTATCATATTATTATGAATTATGAATATCTAACCATGTTACTTTTTGTTTTGACAATATCCATTATTTCGATAATTTTTTTATAATTGTCTCTTTTTTAAAAGAAAAAAAAAAATTGCTTGCAATCTTTGAATATTTTTCTTGCAAATTATTGTATGTATTGATTATTTAGTCATCAAACATTAAGGCACAAACAAACTTGATACTCATATCATATCATGCGCTCATCATTTTTTCAAATCTCTAACTAATATCTCACAAATGTATGTATTGATGTTTGATTTAATATATATGTACTTTATTTTCATCAATAACGTTTTTTTTTTTTTTTCATTTAAAAAAAATCGGTCATAATTTCTTCAAATCTCTAACTAATATGAAGGGCTCACAAATGGCATGTAATCTCACAAAATTATAGAGATAAATCGAATGACTTACTCAATCTAAATATTGCAAATTTATTTTTACATACATAGTCGTATTAGCATATGAACTCGTGCAACGCACGGGCTAAATAAATAATTAAAATAATTTTAAAATTAAATAATAACATAAAATTTATTTATAAAGTATAGAAAAATAATTTATAATAAATTAAATTTTAACCATTTTATTAGAAAATATATTGCAATTGTTATGCCATTAATTGTAAATTATAAGTTCACAATAATAAATAGACATCATAATTTAATTAGTGAAGATGAAAAAAATACAATAACTTTAAAAAATTATATTTATGATAAAATAAAAATAAATTTCATTTTATAAATTTTTTAATTTTAGTTTATTTTATGTTAAAGTTTGTCATAAAACTTAAACATACCTTTTAGAAATAAAATAATATATATAGATAAAATTGTTAAAATCGGTCAAAATACTAACCAACTTACACAAAAATTAATTAATTATTAATTAAATTTTTAAAATTTTGTTTTATTTTAAAATTTAAACTGTATTCAACTGAAACATGCACAATCTTACAATATTAAATGGGAGCATAAATTTATTTTATATAAGTGAAACAATTCATTTTTTTCTTCTTTTCCCGATGTGAGATTATGTAAAATAAAAATTAAAAATTTTTCAAGCAGGAAGTTTATTTCGAATCAAACAATATTAGTCATTTAATGTTTAATTAGGTCTATTTTTAGTTTTTTTTTTTAATCAAACAAATCTAACTATCATATTTTGATTAAACCGCTAAGATTGTAGTTAAACCACTAAATCAGTAAAACAAAAAACGATTCAGCCTAATCGGCTAAATCAAAAGATCAACCAACTTATACAAAAATTAATTAATTAAAACTTTTAAATGTTATTTTAATTTTAAAATTTAAAATGTCTTAAATTGAACTATACACAACATTACAATATTAAATGGAAGTATAAGGTTCACTTTATATATGTAAAACAATTTATTTTTTTCTTTTTTTTCCTGATGTGAGATTATAAAATAAAAGTTAACAATTGTTTGGGTGAAAAATTTATTTCTAATCAAGCAATCTTAGTTGTTCAATCTTTAATTTATTTCGAATCAAACAAATCTAACCAATATATTTTGATAAAACCGTTAAATTCGCAATTAAACCAACGAATCAGTCAAACCAAAAATGATTCAGCCTAATCAGTTAGGTCAAAAGACCAACCAATTTACACAAAATCAATTAATTAAAACTTTAAAATTTAAACTGTCTTAAACTAAAACATGCATAACATTACAATATTAAATGAGAGTATAAGATTCACTTTATATAAGTGAAATAACTTTTTTTTTTCATTATTTTTCTGATATGAGATTATAAAATAAACGATAGACTAATTACAGTTTTATTTTAAAATTTAAACTGCGTTGAACTTAATTATGTACAACACTATAATACTAAACGGGAGTATAAATTTTACTTTATATAAGTGAAACAATTCACTTTTTTCTTCTTCTCAAAATGTGGGATTATAAAATAAATCATAGACTACGAAGAAGTTTATTTTTATAAGGTTAAATTGAAACTAGCAAATAGAGATTTTTTTAATATTTTAAAATTAAGAAAATATGTATGAGAAATCGTGATTCACTGGCGAAGCAATCAAATTGAAAATGGTTTAACCTAATCGGTTAGGTTAAAAGACTAACCAACTTATACAAAAATTAATTAATTAAAACTTGTAAATGTTATTTTAATTTTACAATTTAAACTGTCTTGAATTGAAACGTGCACAATACTATAATATTAAATAAGAGTATAAGATTCACTTTATAAGTGAAACAATTCATTTTTTTCTTTTTTTCTCGATGTGGGATTATAAAATAAAAGTTACTAATGGTTTCGGTAAAAAGTTTATTTCTAATCAAGCAATCTTAGTCGTTCAATTTTTAATCAAATCAATCCTCAGTTTATTTCAAATCAAACAAATTTAGCCAATATAAATTTTGATAAAACTGCTAAAATCACAATTAAACCAACAAATCAGTGAAACCAAAAATGATTCAGCCTAATCGGCTAGGTCAAAAGACCAACCAATTTATACAAAAATTAATTAATGGGCGAATTACATAATGGTTCCTAACTTTTCAATTGTGACACATTTGACCTTGAATTTTGAATCTTGTTCCAAATAAGGACAATTGAAGATACCATTGCTTAATTTCAATGGCAAAATCATCAATTTGATAAAATATAAACTAATTTCACAAAAATAAATGTCAAAAAAATATTTTTGAATTTTTAAGAATTATTTCTACCCACTAAAGATAAAATTATGTAAAATTGATAAATCTCTTAGACATTTATTTAACAACCACCAATTACATGATCATTATCTAAACACATAATAAAAATTAACTCGGTAAAAAAAAATGTCTAAAAAATTTATCAATTTTACATATTTTTATCGCTAGTTGATAGAAATAATTTTTTAAAATTTAAAAATAATTTTTTGACATTTATTTTTGTCAAATTAGTTTATATTTTATAAAATTGACAATTTTACCCTTGAAATTAAACAATGGTATATTCAATTGTCCTTATTTGGAACAAAATTCAAAATTTATGGTCAAATGTATCACAATTGAAAAGTCAGAGGCCAAAGTAACACGAGTCTCAAACTATAGGGACTGTTAGTATAATTCGCTCTTAATAAACTAAAACTTTTAAATTTTATTTTAAAATTTAAACTATATTAAATTGAAATATACACAATACTACAATATTAAATGGGAGTATAAAATTCACTTTATATAAGTGAAACAACTCATTTTTTTCTTTCTTTTTCTGATGTAGGATTATCAAATAAATTATAGATTAATCAGAGTTTTATTTTTATATGGTTAAATGGAAACTAGTCAATAGAGATTTTTTTAATTGTTTAAAATTTTAAAAAAAAATTAAGAAAATTAGTATGAGATATTGAAACTTTCACAAGGCTCCTCACTAAAAATTTTCTTTTATTTATATAATATATAGATAAGATACAGATCAGAAATATAATCAAGATGTGATAATACTTTTCGAGTTATTTAATTTAGAAACAAATACGATTTTTTAAATTGGCTTTAAGATTTTATTGATTCAAGTCATGAAGTGAGGCCAACTTCGTTAGTCAAGCTCAAATTTTCTTAATCAATTTTCTTCATGTTTTCTCATACAATTAAAAAACTCATTCACAAATAATACTAATAATAATAATAATAATAATACTAAAGAAATACTTTTAAAAAAAATCAAACATGCAAGTTTTTCTTTTTTCTTTTTTTTTTTTAACTTTTCTAGTTCATATAGTTGAACAAATTTTAAAAGTCTAAAACTTTTTAAAAATTAAAAAACAAAAGTCATTAAAAATGAAAAAAATAATTAACAAAAATTATTAAAAATGTCAATCTCAAAAGCAATACATGGTTTCTATTAATTGTTACCATAATTTAAGCTAATACACTATGGGATATTTCTATAAATAAAGCATTAAATTGTACACACAATAATATAATTTAAGAAAGAAATCTTTATGATGTAATTTAAAATTAAAAAATACGTATTTTTGAAAAAAACGTGTGGCTATTGAAGGATTTAAATTAAGGCTTTGTCATTTCCATAATTATTGATTCTATTATTGGTAGTAAGTGATTGTAATTTCATAACTATTGTTATATTAATGAAATTTATTAGGAGAATTTAAATATTATTTAATTTAACTAAATTAGATTTTAGACTAATTATAAGATGACATGTGTCTTTTGGAAATTATAAAATTCAAGAAAATTGAGAAAAAATGATTGGCACTTCAAGTCTCAAACTAGCAGTAGACATTTGTCAGGTCGGGCTGACACTACATATAGTAAGAGACTTTGTGTTTATCCAAGTCCGGCCCGACCCTAACATCGGACCCCTACTTTTGCCCAAGCCCAACTAAAAAAATAATTATAAATTCCAAATTCACCCATCGGGCTATATGTTTAAAAAAAAATTAAAACATTTCTTAATTAAATTTAATCACACATTATATTTTTTAAATAAATATATTAATATTATTATAAATTGAAAGATTTTGTGTATAAATTGAAAATTTTCTTAAATAAATTTAATTAAATATCAATACAATTGTGAGTTTCAATAAAATCAATAAAGATAAAGTCTATATTTTAATAAAAAAAATATTTTTAATATATTATAATTAACTAATCAATTTAATAATGGGTCGGGCCAGGTTAGGTTGAAAATATAAATTTCAAACCCGACTCATTAATATGTCAGACTGAAAAAATTAGTCTAACCGGACCCTATAAGTTAAAACAGCATTTTCAAATTTTGAAAAATAAGGTCAGGCCAGGCTAGACGGGTTGGACAAGCCAATGTCCACCCCTGCCTCAAACAGGCCATAATGTAATTGCTTATATTATACAATAATAATTGTTCTTGGTTTACCACCGCCCAAAAAAAGTCTCAAATTTTCAAATGTTGTTCAAAATAAGGTCTTATTTTTATATTTAGCTTAATGTCTCCAAAAAAAAAAAAAAAGAAGAAAAATTAGAACTGCTACTGAACCAGATAACAGAAAGTGTAACACATTTTCATTAGTATAAAGCAATGCTCAAACAGTATCAAATAATAATTCATTTTGGACAGCATCCACCCTCTAGAAAAAAAAAAAAAAAAAAAAAAAAAAAAAAAAAAAGTGAATTACTTGCCAATAGTACTATCAAAAAAATATTACGGATTCATGGAAAAATTTATAATTTCAATTGTTAATGCGTAAACCTTATTACTTATTTGTATTTTTATTTTATTTTTTTAAATTTTAAAGTATACATTGAATTGAATTTCCCCCCAAAAGAAAAACTACTTGCAATTTTACACTATGATGATCATGTTAATCATTTGTGCATTTACATTTCACACTTATTTTTCAATGGCTATTACATCACACAATAACTTTTAAAGACAATGAGAACACATGATTCTTATCTTTTGCCACCATCAATCCAAGGGTCTCATTCTCATCTGTGTAGTTGTAATGTCTACTTTCTTCACCTCTGATTTTCCTTAATTTTTGGGGGGAGAGAGAGAGAGAGAGAAGAAAAATGAAGTAGAAGTCTTTTTTTCTTTTTCAATTTTTTTTTTGGGTAATAAATATAAGAACTTTATTAAAATATAAAAAGAAAGCATACATTACAGTTTCATATGCTTCTTTCTAATTTTTTTTATGGCATGTTTTTCTTTGTCTCCCTTGGAAGTAGAAGTTAAAAGGCATTATGTCAGGATTGAAGAAAGCGAAAGGAAAGCAAAAAGAAAAATCAAGTAAATGTCAAAGGTGATGTCATTTTATGTGTGCTATATTTTTTATTCTTCAGAATACTTGTTTGGTGAACTATTTTTTAAAAGTAATTGTTTTTTTTCATTTTTTTAAAAAATCCAATTTTTCAAAAAACACATAATAAAGTTTTTAAATTTTCAAACCTGTTATGATACAAAAATAAAAATGATGGGTTGTTTTTTTATTTTTCATTGATTTTATTCTAAAACATTAAAATAAATATATGAATAAAACACAACTAAATATAAATAGTACGAGCTGAGACTTTGAAGGTTTTTCAACTTTCTTCAATTAGGGAATAATGCAGATAGAAATATATCAATTTGGATTACACTTCTCTCAAATTTAAATATGAACTTGGAAGAACCCGTGAAGCCCATCATGAATTTCGTTTCAATGATCCGAATCATTCATTTTATAAGGTCATCTGTGTATATCATTCATAAAAATAAAAAAAAATAAAAAAAAAGGGTTCATCTAATAACCTTTACATTTCTATTTTATCTTTTGTTGCTGAAAAAATAAATGTCAAATATGTTTTTTTTCTTTAAATAGATCATCTATTTATTTGGAGACACAATAAAATGAGAAGGCTATGATTATCAGATCAACCATTGTCATGGGGTATACACACAGGACCCTACAAAATAAATTATTCAGATTATCGAAACGGGACTGTAGTGGGCCCTGTGCCCCTCGAGTTCTGAATTTGAGAGAATTTATCACAAGAGTTTCTGTTTATATGTAAAGCATTCAACTATATGGTGTAAAATAATTGAACTTCAGTTGAGCTCTATTTTCATGAGAAAATCATGTTACCATGTACAGTGCGAGATTAGGGTTTCACTTTAGAACTCCCTGAGGCCAATTTAAACTTTACTAGACTCCATGTTTTCTGAGAAAGAAAAAAGACTTTCGTGCGCAAGGGTTGCTTCTCAAAATGGCTGGCAAGCCCCTAAGAATAAATACATACAAATATACATAGGAAAATGCTATTCTTCCATAACTTTAATACCAAATCATTTGCCAGAATGATTTATCAGTGGCAGTTTTGATATTAAGAAGCATCTTCTACCACATTATTTTGTATATATTTTACATATACAATTTCTATTTATATATCATTTACTCAAATAGGTATGCAACAAAACACAATAATCATCACTAGCCCTCATACTGTCATGCCTTTGGTATATTATTACTCACTTGAGAAGTAGCAAGTTGCTAAGCATTCTCTGCATCACTTAAACTCAGCCGAGCATCCGCATTGACTTCATCAATGCCCTCCTCAACTATCCTCCATCTGTTGAAACAGACGTGAACATAACATATTGGAGTGAGAGGCCTTAAAATGGATGGAAACCAAGAAAAAAACAAAAAAAATCAATCTCATAGCACCTTTCAAGTACATATTTTCCTTCTTTGTATTTCTGGGCTTTGTCATGTGCTGTCACCTACACAAATTCAACGCCAGCATGGAATGGTAAACATGACACAGCATTTTACCAATAGGAGACATAATTGCAAGTCCCGGGTTTACAAAACAAGAACACACATTAGCAGTGGGATAAAGAAAGCAACCCAGTGCACAAAACTCCCACTAAAGCAGGGATTACAGAGGGTAAGGTGTATGCAGCCTTACCCCGTTTCTGGCAAAAATAATTCCCCAAGAAAGAAATATTGAGTTTGCTAGTTAAAAACCTAATCAATAATAAGATTGTAAAAAATAAAGAATGCATAAAACACATGTAGCACATGAAATACACTGCATGGCAGTTACTAAGTTCGAATCAGTTAGATCTAAAAGAGGTATTTTAGGTATAAGAAAAATCGAGACAAAACTTCGAAGATCTATGTGCTTTGTATAACAGTATAGATTATGGCTACTGGGAGGTGTACTAGGAAGCAACTTTCAATAGAGTGATTATGGGTGGATACACTATCATCCAAGTGATAAAGAAACATAAGTCAAGCATTTTGTTCACAGCTCACTTCCTTGCTAGAAATAAACAAAATAGGACTAAGTAAAAGTTCAAAGGTATAAGAGAACTTCACTTCTCTTAAACTGTGTTTGGATCATGGATTTGGGTAGGGATTTGGAAAGGGAAAAGGAAAATGTGAGTGAAATGTAAATGAAATATATATTTCACCTACATTTTTCCTAATATTTCACACATTTCACTTTCCTTTCCAAACCCCTAATCAAATCCATGATCCAAACACAGTTTTATGTGCGCTTGTTTCCCTATAAGACAACTTTTAAGAGAATCATCATGAAATGATTTTTTTTTTAAGGCTCCATTTCTTTTTCCTTTTTTGATCTAGGCTCGATTTCTGTTCAGAGATGTGAAAAAAAAAAAAAAAAAAAAAAAAAAAAAAAAAAAAAAAAAACCTTCATGCCTCTTTAATCTCTTTGAGAACATATGATCTTGCTACGCACAAATTTCTCTACTGATGAACTTCTAGTAAAAAAATTCCATTGAGACACTCCACGCAAATTCTTCAAGAAAAGAATTTTATTTATATATCCCCTTGTCTCTATCTTCAATACCAGAACCCAGTTTGCAAATACACCAATTTCCTTGGCTTCAACATACACTACAAAGCAATCGGTTCAAAGAAAAAAAAAATATATATATATATACACAGTAGAAAGCAGTGAAATTTGTGATCCTGCACAAACACGCAAAAACTCAAAAGACACAAGCTATAATTGTTTCATCCAAGCTTTACTTCAGGTTGCTCCAAAGACACCTGATGTAGCACCAAAATAGATAATTGAACATTTTGTAATTTTTTTATTTATTTATGTATTTAAGACTTCTCATTTAATTAGGATTTCTTAGTATTTGTTTACTTATGGGATTTTATTAGTTTAGTTATCCTATATATTAGAATATGGTTTTGGATATTAATTATTGAAATATTGATTTGGAATTATGATTCCCCAGTTTCTTCCCTCTTCTTCTGTTCTTTTGGTGCTTACATCAACACGTTTTCCAAAAATGCTGTTGTAAATAGATTGAGGGGCAGGGAGCATACATATTTCCAGCCAAGAATTTGTCCACAGCAGCAGCAAAATATATCTGACACGGTATGAGTTCCAGTAAACATTATCCTTTCCTCTACAGGTCCAACTGTTATATTCACACTGAACAAAAATGCCACAAGACATGTGAGTAAAGTCTGATATACAAAAATCAAATACAATGCGATACAGATGAAAAGCACAAACCAAAAATCTAATATAAGCGAAAAATCATAAAAGACTAAAAGCTTAAGTTTCACAATAGCAATCTATAGAAGTTGCAGTATAATGTCAAATATCTGGGGTGTCCTTTTACTGTCTGTAGTAAAAATTAGGGGTAATAAAAGTATTTACACAAAACGGTATGTTTTTTCCTGAAATTAACTAGTGTTCCAAGAGGGGAAAAAATTCTCAAGGAAACCAACTCTAACCTGTGTTTTATTCACATTTCCCTCACCTTTTCCCTTTCCAAATCCCTACCCAAATCCATTATCCAAACGCCAATGTAAGGGGAAAAAAAAGGATGAGAGGAGAGGAGAGGAGACATTGTTTTTGCATGACTGCATTATTGAGCTCCTGTTCTTGTTGGCCTTTGTCATTATTCAAGAAACCTCTTTTATAAGGCTCCAACTCAAAACTTCAATTTTCTATTTGTAGAGGAAATACAACATTTAAATATGAAAGACTCATTCCATGATTGCCTAATAGATGTGAATAGAAAGAACATTCCCACTTTAATTTGGCCTATGAATCTATAATATCATTCAGTGAGCAAACAAGCCTTCGCCTCCTCCAAGAGAAAAAATACATAAGAGAAAAAAGCAAAGCAAACAAATGCATAAGCCACCTGCATATTCCCAAAATGACATCACTTGTAAAAATAGAAAGAAAAAAAAAAAACAGAGAATATTAAATTGTTAACTTACACTTTATGGACAAGGTATGCTTTCCCGTGACTGCAACTGAAAGACTGATCATAATACAAAGCAATAGTTAGTGTCAAAGTTGTTGAAATACGGCAAACCATGTAGACACGCAACAAATGCAAAAACAAAATACTAGAGAGTAATACTGTTAGAAAAAGAATTATATACGTACACATAATACTTTGGAAAATAAAACTTTTATGAGCTTTGTTCTTAGTGAAATATACTGATCTATTAATTTCATAGAGACGGTAAGCATAATATAAAGAAATTGGGGACAATGGCAGGGATATTGTGACACCCATCCCACAAGGTGGGAAGAAGGATGTCTAATGCCATATAAGTAAAGACTTTGGACCTTTCTAGTACAAGGTTTTTCCTAAGAAACCTTGGGGAGAACAAAGGTGTGTGCTAGCTGCGCAGATGTACATGTATGGGTGCATGTGTTGCACATGGTGGGCAAAGTGGACTATATTATACCCAGCACGGCTAGGTTGTTATAAATTTGGTATCAGAGCTAACCATGGTCCCGTAAAGGCTGGTGTGGCAAAGGAGTAGAGGCACCAGCAAGGCAAGTATAGACTTTGGAACTTCCCATGTGGACGTACGTGTATGGGCATGTGCGTTGCCCGTGGTGGGCAAAGCACACAATATTGTACATTGCAGACCCAAGTTGTTACAGATATGGTGTAATGCTCCCTTAATTGAACCCTAGAAGTCCAGAAAAAGTATTTTGATCCCAAAGAGATAATAAAGACAATAGGAATGCTTACAATCATTAATTCCTTATACTGATGTGATGATATATTTTACAATCTTAAATGTGTACGGATGGTAAAAAGACTGTTTGTCAATGGTTCACGCAATAGCTAATTTGTACATGGTTTATTGACTAAAAAATCCATTTTATGACATCATGATTGGAAAATTTTAATACCTTCATTAGGCTTTCACCAATGGAGTAAAAAGTTGTTTGAAGCACATTTTTAACTGATCTAACAAAATTCTAGCATAGTAAACCCAGAATATTAGAAAAAATTTGCTTCTAAAGCTAAATTGCATCTTGAGGCCCTAATCAAGATCGAGCTGAATCAAACTATTCCCACTCATCAAACTTGTTATGACATAAGAGAAATTCTAAATACAACCACCACTATTACACAATTTTTAAGATCGTCACTTCTCTATGTGTTGTCAGTAATATTTGCTTGTGAGAGTTGATGGTGAGGTGAGGCAAACATTTTCCTTCCTATTTTCATTCTTAAAGTTTTCTCAACTAGCAATGACCTCACTCTTCAGAAATATCAATTGTTTCAAAATTTTGGTCCATCAGCATGCACCATCTAGTAGTACTATTATCTAATCAAATGTGACAACTACAATATTAAGGCAATCAAATCAACTGTCATCGATACAATATTAAGACAATCAAATGCTTCATCCACAACTCAAATCCACAAGCCTTTGTCCCAATTAGTTGGGATGATTGCATGGATCGATTTTCTCGAATCGATTCTATTTGCAATCATGTCCTCACTTAAGTTTAAGATAGTCATGCGCTTTTTTAGCACCTCAACCTGAGGAGTTATTTCGTGGTCCTAGGGCATTGCTACATGGTGCTCCCATTTGAATACAATTGGTTCATCCAGCGGAGTCTATACTTTCATGTTAGTGTTTTTACCCAACAACATAGGAGGTGGCATTTGATGAAAGGTATCGAGCATTGCTCCAGGGACAAGCAATAATTTTCCCCTCAACCCACTTTTACTACCCTTGAGGTGGATTAAATCACTCCCTTACAAAACTATGATGCAAGTGACACATTTGGGCTGTTTGGTGGAGCTTCTAGCAAGCTGATAACTAGAATGCAAAAGCTAAAAGCACCTCTTTCCCTATTTCCCATAATTAACTTTTTTCAACTTATTAAAACTATTTCTGATTGAGAAGTTATAAGTAAAAATTACACCGAACACTGACACATTTTCAAAAGTAAAATTAAAAATAAATAAAAAAAATCATAAAGCAAATCGATAAACTGCACCGAATAGTCTGATCATCTCAAACAACTTTCTTTAGTCTCATCTTCACAAAACCAGACTAAACAATACCCAATTCACATGTGGTAGGACAATTAGTTTTTTGGGGTCTGAAAAGGGTAAACTAAATCAGCTCACTCTTCAACACCCAGTAGGCAGCAGTTGAATATTCATCATTAATCAATTGGTTGTGGGTCTCTTGACTATTTTATCAATTGGTTTATTTTCTTTCAAGTTGTCTATCTCAAGAGATCATTTGGGTTTGATATGCCCATTTTTGAACCATTTTGGCGATCCAAACCACGTTCTAGAACTCGTTACATATAATATTCTTACAAAAAGTATTAAAATGATTGGATATCCATAGTTACATATTTAAATCATATTTATTTTATAAAAATTGACGGCAAATATAATTTTAAGAATAATTATCCGATTATTTTAATTTTTTTGCATGAAATATTCCAACGAGTCCTGTGAATGATTCGGATTATCGAAATCGATCTCAAAATAGGCATAAAAAAGTCCAAACGCTCTCAATACATATGCATATGTGTAGATACGCAAACGCTCTCCCAAAAGTTCATCAAACAAAACATACATATGCGTATATAGATATATAGAAATGGAAGGAGAGGAAGGGGGGAGAAGAGAACACAGACCCGAGAGAGGACATCCTCAGTGAGGGCAAGAGAGGTATGACAGTATCGGCATCTGTAAGACCTGCCTTCCACCTCCACCACAAACACCCTTCCCATAGCTGATCTGCTCTGCTACCCAAAAGCCAAATGCCTCTACATTAGACTGCCTTGCTTTTAATTTGGGAAAAACCCCTCTCTCATCGAGTCAAATTGAACTAGACACGTAAATGGGTGCACAAAATTGTACAACTCAAGCGGGGTTTGACAATTCTGCCCTTAAAAAAAAAATTAGGAAAGTTATCATATTATTTTTAAGAAACAATTAAAAAAAATTCATTTGGGAATAGATTATTTTAATAATTTTTTAATTTTTTATGAAAAGATATGTAGAAAAATAGAGAGAGTAAGACCATCTCCAACGGTGAACCAAACCCAGCACCAGATTTAAATTTTGATGAAAAAGCCCATTTTTCATGCTCCAACCGTTGCACCAGATTGATATCAAAATGAGATTTCAGCAAAAAAATCATCAAACTGAGAACGAGACATAGATTTGGTGAAATCACTGTTACTGACCGTTGAAAGAGGGACACCGGTCAACCAACCGGTTGCCCGGCCGGTTGACCAACCGGTCGCCCGGTTCTCTTTGAAATACATGGGTTCAAACCGATCAAAAACAGTTCAAACAGTTAAAAAAAAATAATAATAAAAAAAATTTGCCTTTGCCGGTCGACCGGTTGGTCAACCGGCCGGTCGACCACCTCCCCAATTTCACTTTGATGCTCACCGTTGGAGCGCCTCGTATCAAATTGAGAAAATCGTCCTTTTCTTCTTCAAATTTGATGAAAAAAGAAGTGCAGCGTTGGAGATGCTCTAATGTAACAATTTATAGTAATTTGTTTACTTTTTGAGTAAAATTGAAGATTGCTAAACGAAACCAAAATCTTGAATTTTTTGGCTCCGTTTGGTTTAGTTTTGGAATTCTGATTTGAATGCGGAGTTGTGATTTACGTGTGAAATTATGAATTGAGTTTTGAAAAAAAGAATTTATTTGATTATAAGTTTTGAAAAGTGTTTTTTAATTTTAAAATTTGAATTTTAAAAAGATTTTTGAGTTTTGAAAAAAGTTGAGTTTTAAAATTTTGAGTTATATTTAAAATTTTAATATTAAAAAATGTTTAAGAAAAATTTATTTTTTTATTTTAAATATATAATTTTTAGTTTAAATATTTTATTTTATTTTGTAAATATTTTAATTTTTTGAATTTTAATATTTTAAACTCAAAACACAATTCTACACTCCAAATCGTAACCAAACACATAATTCAAAACTCAATTCAAAAATTATTTTCAAAAGTCATAACAAAACACATAACTCGAAACTCCACACTCATTTCAAAACTCCACACTCAAACCGTAACCAAACACATAACAAAAAATTAAAATATTTAAAAATATATTTATAAAATAAAATAAAATATTTAAAATAAAAAAATAAAAATTAATTTTTTAATTTTTTAATATCTAAAAAATACAGCACACAAATGTATAAAATATAGTACACAATAAAATAAAATAAATAAATATTTAAAATATAAAATATTTACCCTAAAAAAATAAAATTAAGAAAATTTTTAAATATTTTAGAAAAATAAATCTAAAAAATTTCAAAATACAATTTAAAACTTTTGTCAAAACTCATAACGAAACAAGTTTTCTCTTTTCAAAACTCAACTCAAAACATAATTTCATACTCAAATCATGATTCTAAAAATAATTTTAAAAAATAAAATAAAAAAGATTTTTTTAATTTTTCTTAAAATAGAGTTTTGAAATGAGTTTGATTTTGAGTTTTGAATTGAGTTGTGTGTTTGATTATGAGTTTAGAAAATAATTTTTGAATTGAGTTTTGAGTAGTTTTGAAATTTTTTGATTGGAATCATAATTCCAAAAGAGAACCAAACACAGGGTTTATTTTGTCAACTTAAATTCTAAAATTTTAATTTATTTTTAATATAAATTATTTATCTATTTCCGTTAAGTAAAAATCAACCAGAAAGAGTATTTTAGTTATGAGTAATGCTATTAGCATCCTAATTAATACTTTGCAGCTTTCATTTCTTTGGACCCCACGTAAAAAATTCAAAACCCTAAAAAAAAAATTTAAGAATCTCCCAAATAATACTAAAATTATTCTTCTAAAAACATTCCTAACTAAAATGTGCACCCTTTAAAAACCCTTCATCTCCCAAACTCTTAACAATTGAACTCACTAATCTTCCTCTCATTGTCGAGAGAGATGCATTGTCAAGAGAGTTGTGTCTTTGATCTCTCTGCTATCAATCTCTATGTTGTCATGTTCGGACCTTTATTGCTGAACAAATTACCTATTTTTGGACCTATGTTACCGAACAATTTGTACATGATCAGGCATATGTTTGTGTCTATGAATAAGTTTGACCCATCAAAGTTTGACAAACAAAGATCAATATGCATCAACCAGTTTGATTAAAAAAATAAAACTAAAGTTCATTACATAACCAAAATATAAGTATGCATTAAGGTTACATCCAAAGTATCGAACATAGGAATAAAAAAGTTCGGATCCAAAGTGATAGAACATATGAATAATGTTCAGTTAGACGTTGCCGAACTAATGCCTTTAATTTGGTTGTCACACCCTCAAAATAATACAATAAAGATAACTCATATGCGGAATAAATATGAGAAACAACATACTTTCATATATCAGAGTTCATTGTTTAACAATCAGTTAAATGCCATGTAGGCTTACATGTTTCCAAGTCATTGCTTGGTTACACAAATTGAGTCTCGTTCATTACATCTTAAGCCCTTGGCTTTACAAATAACAAACATACACACATAAGGCATAATTAAGAAGCTCTTGCTTCCCAAAACTCCATCCACGCTATTGCCTTGAAGGAAGCATCTCACCTGTACCTGAAAATGGTATTCCCATATAGGGTGAGCCAACAGCCCAGTAGAAATAATCTAACAGAATTTATGAGGTTTAGCAAAGGTATATATACCACGTACATAAACAATACCGATCCTGAAACATCCACAAGATCTGTATATCCATATGCCACTAAGACCAACCTTATTCCATTTTCCTTTAATTTCATTTCCAGTTCATATATGCTACTCAATTCATTAGTTAAATTCGTTATCTTTCAACAATCAAAATGAGACTACAACTCAATGATTTTCCAATTATGCAAAACTCACATAAACACTTCAAACCTGCCATTTTACGGATATTTCATCCGATTGAATCGGCACCCATTTATATATAAAATTTTGAGTCTTTCACCTAGGACACTCTGGCCAACTTGCTTTAAATGGAGTCCATCCCCTTTCTCCTCCCAAACAAATATACATATGCAATGTATTTATAAACATAATCACATATGGAGTACATCCCCTTTCTCCTCCCAATAAACATACATATACAATGTATCTATAACATAGTCATATTCAATGACACCAACAATGGATTAGCATTAAATCGCCTAATCCTCATGTAATTTCTACTACAATCATAGCTATCCTCCACCGATAGCCTAATGCAATTATTTCTGAAGAGATGTTCAATATCAAAATAAATAGTTTATTCAAAACTTCCATAGGTGAGATAATACATATCCAATATCACCATTTATAATCACAACCTTCCAATTTCACGTTTTCAATGTTAATCCCAATTATTTATGCAAAATAATAATTTAATCAAAATTAGGGCAAAATCCCCCTTTCATCAAATATCAACCCAAACACCAAAATCAACTATTTTGGCACAACATGATATTATATTCAAGCCTCATACTCGTTTACCTCATATTCATCAAAATCCCTCTTTTCATTTCACACCCAAATCTTAGATTTGTCCAAACCACAACCAAATCTCATCATTTATACACAATAGCAAATAACTAACGTAAAAACCATATTAGAGTGTAAAAAATCCCTACCTCAAGTTTGAAGAAGAAACGAGTTGAAACCCCAAAATCAACGATGCCTAAACTCGATCTCCACCGCACACAACGTAGCCCTCGCCTAGATAACCAACTTTGATGAAGGACTTGGATCTAAATCCCAATGGATTTAGAGAAATCAAAGATCTTGTGAGGTTTTTGGTAGGAAATATAGAGAGAAGGGAGAGGAAGTGTTTTTAGAGAGAAAGAGATATACAAAAAGTGACATTCAATCAACCCAAAGAGAGAAGAAAATGAAAAATTCCGGATCTACCTAACTTCCCGCACCTCCAGCCGCACCTGCCTTTTTAGCAGTGTGCTTCAGCCCCCTGCCCTGTTTTCCACACGTGCGGCCCTCTCCCGCACTCCAGATTGACCGAACGGACAAGCAACTTCGAATGCGTTTGGATTTTTGTTTTAAGGGATGCTGCCCCTCAACCCCGCCAAGGGGTGTATAGACACCCTATTTTTGACCGTCCTTAAGACTTGGTTGTGCTTACAGGTACATCCAGCCACAAGTTCGATTGCTCGTCCAGTACTCGACCTTCGCAGCGGAACGTCACAGGTTTGAGCTATTTAAACCCTGTATCCTTTCTGCCCCATTCTTGGACCATATGTTGGTCCTTTCAGCATAATTCTCATGGTTCATTGCCAGCCACTCTCTGCCACTGCCGGCCATGCATTTGTCCCTGCCTACCATTGATGAAGCCTATCGGCCATCAATGAGGCACTGCCAGCCACCACTGATGGCCGGCAAAATACCTTGTCTCAGCAGTTTTCACGCCAGATCTTTTGAGCGAGCTGATTTTCACTCATCCCTCCTCCATACACGTGTATGGAGGGATGAAGCCCTTTTCAAGCTTGTTTAACAAGCTTTGCATTGCTTTCCTCTATATAAGGAGAGGCTCCTCCTCCATTTCACAGGTTCAAAATTTTGTGGTTTGAGTTATACATACACATTTGTATCTATATCACTCTTTTGTTCTTGTTTTGTGCCTTAAAAGTGTCATTGTGTCTCACTTTTGTACACAAATACACACTCAAACACCATCCTTGTGTTGCTGAGGCTTCTTGAGGTTTGTTTTGGTGTCCTTGGACTGGTTTGAGCTCAAAGAAGTTGCTAGAGTTGCAGCTTTAAAGGTGGTCTTCAATGGTGAGTTTCTAACCTTTAAATCCCCCATTTTTGCTTAATCTTTTAGCCCAACTTTCATGTTGTATTAAGCTTAACTCTTAACTGGAAAAAGTTCTATTTTTGCATGCTTAAAAAGTTTTTTTAAGGTTACTTTTTCGTTAGGGGTTGTTTACCCCCTCTTAGGCCTTGTTTGGCCTTGCTTTTGTGCCGTCTTTGTGAGCCTTTGGGACCGCCTTATTTTGGCCTTCTCACCACTGAAACTTAGAGGAATTTCAGTGGTGGGAAGGGTGTTTTGAGGTCCCAAAAGGGAGAGGGTCATCCCCTCTCCTTGTGTCTTCAATACTTGCTTCATATGCCTCATGTTTGAGTATGTTTGTTAAGCTTATGTTGGCCATATCTTAGCTTGTATTTGGGGTTATTTTGCTATGGCATGCCTCTGTTTTTACTTGATTTTGTCACTCCATGGATGCATAATACACTTGTAGTGTAAATCACACAAACTATTCTTGTATGCTTCATGAAGTAGCATGTCATTCTAGCTTGTTTTGACTCCATTTCAGTAGGTTTTTGGTGTTTTTTTAGCATGCCATGACTCTGTTTTTGGTGGGTTTGATGGCCCCTTTCATGCTCCATACACTTCTAGTGTAATTCCATGAATTAGCCTAGTGTGTCTCATGCTTTAACATGTCATTCTAGCATGCTTTAGGCTTAACTTCAAGAAGCTTTTGTCCATGTTTTAGCATGCTCTAGCTCTGATTTGTGTTGTTCTGGTCATGCATGACTTGTCTCGTATAGCTATGGTTCATTCTAGCTTGTAGGCTTTGTGCATTGAGTCCATTAGCATGTATTACTTGAACTATTTTCATGATTTGGCATCATGTGAAATGTGATTTCAGTCCATGTTTCATGGTCATGCACTTGCATTTATCACTCATTCAATGTGTTGGAGGGTTTTCCTCTTTATGCCTTAACATGGATCATTGCGTATGCCTTCATGCCTAAGCTTGCGAGCTATCATTTCAATGTGTTTTGGGGTTATTATGCCATGATATAACTCTGATTTTTGTTGCTTAAGTCATTCCATGCTTGGTCTTAATAGGTGTAGTGTAATCCACCATATTTGCCTTGTATGCATTGTGCCTTATGCCCTTCATGTTAGCTTGTTTTGGCTTCCTTCCATACATGTTTTAGTATCACTTTAACATGTTTTAGGACTATTTTGGGTTGCCTTTTCCATATGCTTCATGCTTTGTATAGCTGTAGTGCAATTAGCCTTGCCAGCCTTGTGTTTTGATTACTCATGCATGCTATCTTTGAGCTATTTAGATGATTTGGCATCATTTAATACTTTATTTCAGAGCTCATAGCATGGCTATGTTCCCACTTCATTCACTCTTTAAGCGCCTTTGAGTATTGTGCATTGTTGCTTTATTTATGGTTTAGCTTGTATGCTTGCATGCCTGCATGCCTTGACCTTTAAGTCCCTAACTTAGCATGTTTTGGTCATTGCCTTGACCTATTTCAGCTCTGTCCATATTTGGTTCATGCACTTGTGCCATATATTGCATGCCCCCTTTGTAGTCCTCTTTACTAGCTTCATGTTCTAAGGACCTTTGTATGCTATGCTTGTGTTGTTTGAATGATTTGGCATCATTTCATACCTTATTTCAGTACATTTAGTGTTGTCACACTTCCATGTTTATCACTCCTTGAGCACTCTTGAGAGTTGTGCTTTTAGACCTGGTTGATTAGCCAATGCATTGTGCATGCATGCCTTGTCTTGCGGTGCCTTTGTTTTGGTGTTTTGGCCACTGATTTGGACATGATTGAGGTCTGTCCATTTTGGTTTAAGTCCATTTTTGCATGTTATTGCATGCTTGTCTTTGCATGTTATTGCATGCTTGTCTTGCATGTTGTCGCATGCTTGTCTCATGCTTGTCTTGCATATTGGGTACATTGCATGTTGTTGTATGTTAGTTACATTGCATGTTGTTGCATGTTAGTTCCATTGCATCATGCTTGCATGTTAGAGTAGTGCATTTCATGCCAAGATTAGCATGTTGTTCACATGTCTTGTTGATTGCATGTTTTGCATTGTGTTCAATCGGATGTCGTATTGAACACAAGGTGGATTAGCTCATTTCATACTTGAAGTAAGGAAGTGAGCCAATCACCCTTGGTCTCCATTTCCTTTGACTTTCCATGATAAGGATATGGTCTTGGTGCCTTATTTGTCATGCATTTATTGAATTTGCACATGTTGGATCTTTGGCCATCATGCATCGAGATGCGTGATTGATGGTCTTGGATTCGATTATGCCTCTCCCTCGATGTCTTGAAGTGATATGGGGTGGCATAGTGCGTACATACCCTTGGGAGGCCCTCTCTTTTCTCTATTTTGTGCTCTGCTGTAGCATGGTGTCACAGCACACCAGTGGCCGGCACTCTCTCATTTTTGGCCAGCAGCTCTTCATTTATGGCCGGCAGTGTGCACTCTTGGTTGGCAGAGAGGTCGGCAGCAGCTCCTCATGGCCGGCAGGCCACTGGTGCACTCCTCAGCATTGTTTTGGTGAGATCCAACAGCTAATTCTCAAGGACACCCTGCAGATAGAGCCTCTAAAGAGCATTTGGAGAGTTTTTCGGGACGGGAATCGAGAGCATGCATCCTTCTTTGTTCAAGGGAAAGCTGGACCAGCTTAGTTTAATGCTTACTTGTTAGTTAGCTTCAATTTGTAATTTAATTAGTTAATTTGTTAATTAATTAAGTGTTGTAATAATTAGTAAGTAGATTGCTTATTATTCAAGTTGGTTTGTAATAGTTTAATTAGTTTAATTAGATTAGTTGAGTAGCTTAGCTTAGCATAGCTTAGCTTTCATTCGGACCCTCCGTCGAGAGGGCGAATTTCATAATAAGTGTGCGTGTGTGTGATGCATGCCTTCCAACCCCCATTTCTTTCTCCTTTTTATTTACCAGCTTTTGGTGGTTAGTTTTAGGGCATATTTCAATTAGCATACTTATGCTTCGCATGTTTGCATTCATTCATCTGTGTTGTATGCACCAGGTTCGACGCATCATACTAACTGCATTGTATTTCAATACCAATTTGAATACATGTATCAAGTTGCATCTCACATGATATCTTAGAATAGCCGAGCCTATTTTAGTTTCATTTTTGCATGTGTTGCATTAGGCATTGTTAACATAGCTAGGATCATGCATTGATTACTAACTAGCTTCTATTTTGGCTCGGAGTACTAGGTAAGCGTTTAGGCTTTAGCATCCTTGTATGTGTGTGAGTGTTGCTATGATAGCATGCTTGCCATGAGGCTAACTGCTTATGTGATTAATTGCCTGAATGCCTGTGGGTGAAGGTTGGATTACTTGAATTGGAACAATTCATTGAAATCTTCAATTTAGCCTACTTGTGAGTAGTAAACTTCAAATCGTTTTCAAACAAACGGATATGCAATGTTTTGTTCCAACTTAGGCGATTTAGTTTATACTTGTGTGTTGTGCGCATCACATAGTAATTTTAGTTAATAATCGGAATAAGAACGCATGTGTTTTCAAAAACAAGATATCATGTTAGTAAAGGCCGATCTTTGATCGGGCGAGCGGGGGTGCTCATTGTATGACCTTCCCCTCTCGTACCCAAGTTCCCGAGCCGAGGCAACTTTGGTGATGACAGACACGTGGCCTTAAGCACGAGTCAGGGTTTCCTAAATTTCCCAAAACAAAACATTTAGGTGGCGACTCTGTATTTGGCAAAGTAGTCCATGTTTGACACTTCTTTATAAAAATCAATTTTTCAAAATGATTTGCTGGATTTGAACTCTTTGGTGATTTATCAATCTCGCATTGCACTTTGCGAGATTAGATTTAGAACCGTGACATTGATTCTGAACTGTAGTAGTCCAATGAACAAAACGGATTTCGCGCCAATTCGCGCGTGGAGCCTGGAGAGTTCTCGAGCACATCTACAGGGCGTTACCCCCTCGACCCCCAACCGGCCCAGTCGAAGTGGCAAAACATGAAAGAATAATCGAAACCGGGATCGCTACATTGGCCTTGTGATACCATTCTTTTTTGTATATGTTTGGGAGTTCAGTATCAAAAAAAAGTCGAACGTTTTCACCATTTTATTTTATTTTATTTTTTAAAAATTATCATTACAAGGTTAACATCTTTCGAGTTACTAACATCATCTAAGCTATGAACCTCCTTTGAGCTTACATTGTGATGCTCCATTCGTCTCATGATATTGGGATTGTCTAAAAAACTCACTCATTGCCATTGCCGGAGAAGTGTATACTATCGAATAATTGTTGTCGTTTCTACTGTTGTCTCTAAAAGACTAACCATCGAAGGGTTTTGAAGATTTTGAAGTGTATAGGTGGTGATGGAGGTAGGTATTCTCATAAACCTTCTATTATGATTATAGTGATTCCGGTTTTGACCTGACACATTTGATCTTCCGGACTCGGGTTTTATGGTTTCTGAATGTTGTTCATGTCTTTCTTCCCTTATTCTTACTTGAGTTTAGCTATTGGGTTGTATCGAACATGTATGGAACAGGTTGGTTGTTTGGTTTTCAAACCTTTTGTTGGCCAGGATTTTGCTCCTCCGCTCGAGCGGCACTTCTTGCGCTTGAGCGGGCTTTGTGAACTCTCAGTACTTTTGCAGGTCTGCAAAACTACTAAGAGGATGTATTCTACACTCAAGCGGCGTTTTCTACGCTCAAGCAGCCCTTCTTGCGCTCGAGCATTGGTCTGTTGCCTACAAAACTACTGGGAGTGTGCATTTTGCGCTCGAGCAGAACAACTTATTGTGTTTGACACTCGAACGTCAACTCTTGCGCTCGAGCGGATTATGCATATATCAGTTCGTAGCAGTACCTTTTTACATCACTTTTTCACATATTTTTCACTTTAAACCCTAGATCGGGACCCTTTCTCTCTAAAACTCTCTATTTCTCTCTCTCTACATTTTCACCTAGATTCGTTGGCTTCCCTACCCTAGTGTCTTGGGAAAAAAGGTAGAGCATCTCAAAAGCTCCGTTTTGATCTGAATAGATCTTGATTTCAGTATTTTTGAAGTTCCTCCACTTCTTCCTTGATCTTCTTAGCTTGAAGTAAGGACTTTCTACACTCTTCTATGATTTTTAACTTACTTTGTTGTTGTGTAAATAATGTTGGGATTTAGAGAATTTTAGACAAACCTAGGGTTTTGGTTTAAAATCAAAAGAGGAGTTTTCAAATGAAGGTATTGAAAATGGTTATGGGTATAGATATGAGGATTTGTTGTGTTAAATTTGTTGATTTTGACACATGGGTTAGATTTTGGAGAGAATGGAGTTTTGCCCTAAAATGTTTAAAATAATTGTTTTGTATAAATAATGAAATTGGTATTGGAAATCCGAAATTAGACGAATGTTTATATCAATAGTGGAGTTGGATATGTATTATCTCTCACCTATAGAAATTTAGATAATTTATTTGTCGTGGAGATTGTATATCTGTTTTGGGCTATCGGTGGAGGATAGCTATGATTGTTGTAGAAATTGCATGAGAATTAGGTGAATTGAAACTAATCTCTTATTGGTTGTCATTGAACATGACTGTGTTTTAATACATTATATATGTATGATGTTTGGGAGGAGAAAGGGGATGAACTCCAGTAAATTAAGTTGGCCTGTGTGTCCATGGTGAAAGTTTGGAAAACTGCTTGTATACATGGGTGCCGATCCCGCGGACGAAATTTCTATAAAATGGCAAATGAATGTGTTTGTATGATAACTATATTGATTTGAGACCCGATGAGTTGTATTCTTCGTATTGGATGATTGAACGATTGAACGAAATCGATATGAACAATGAAATGAGATATGAAACCTGGCATACTATGATTTTGTAAATTATGAATGATTTTATCGTAGGCATAATATATGCACATTATACTTATATCTTTGTTAAGATTCATATATAGTGTTAGATTGATTCTACTGGGTTTTGACTCACCCTATTTGGAAAAAATTATTTTCAGATGTTGGTGATATGCCTCCGCTAAAGATTTAGCTTGCGAGGATTGTGGAACTGAAGGCTTACTTTTGTTTATCTTGCATTTACCTTTTTTTTTGCAAGCCTAGGGCTTTATTTGTACTGAGCTTATGACTCATTTTGTTGTAACCAAGCACGGTCTTGAAAAGATGTAAGTCATTACGGCATATGAATATCTATTTAACTTTCATTTTTTTTATTTACGTCTTGTAACACATGTTGTAGATTCAAGATGAACGATTTATGAATGTATACCGTATGTGTCACCTTTTGTATATTAACTCTGATTAATGGAAGCTTCTTATTGTATCTATATTACTTTTGTATTGGTGCTTGGAGTTGGATTATTAAAATTATTTTGGGGGCGTTACAATGATTTAGTAGGTGGGTGAGTTTATTTGTAAGATGGAGTGTTCCAAAATAATTTATCTTTTTTAGTAATTTTATTTGAGGTTATTAGTGTAATAAAAATAAATAAAAGAAGAGTGATTCTACTTATATCACTAGTTTACGGAAATTCTATTTCCACAGACTTAATTATCTCAATCCACATCATTTCTGAGTACACACACTTTATAATTTAATTATTAATTAGTTTTCTCAATCCACACACAAAATGTATCAATTATACCCTTCACTCATACCATTATACACACACCTCTTCAACCCTCCTTCCACACACTTGTCCCTCCTTTCATATGCACTGTTACTGCTATGGTTTGGAAATTTGTAGACCCACAGTGCTATAACAATCAAAGTAAAGATCCATAATCAAGAACTTTGCTCTATTGAAGACCTCCCTTCTCAAAAAAACAAAACAAAAAAAAAAAAAAAAAAATCCTCAACCCAATTCCTCAATATTTTTAATTAATTTTAGTTCATCAACCCAATTCTTCAATCATAAACCAAAGAGATATGCAGAGAGATAAAATTAAATAAATTGACCTGAGTAGACATTAAACAGATATAAGGAATTGACCAAACCCAAAACCCTAGATCGATATAAGTAAAGAAAACACCATGGGAGTACTCAATCTTAGCTTGAATTTTTTTTTTTTTTTTTTTGAGTATTTATTTAGTTTGGTTTCTTCACACTTACCATTGATTGGAGAACTAATCAAGTGTTAATTTCAAGGAATCAATGAGTGTGAATCATTCGTGTTGTATGTATCATATCATCGTCCCATTTACTCTCTAACAGCAATGGTCCTCATCCTCGAAAATTCAATCCAACACTTTCGCCTTCAATCCTGGGTCGAGTCGACCCAGTCCTCTATTGAAAACCTCCATTCTTAGAGAACAATATATATATATATCCTCAACCTAATTCTTCAATCTTCTTAGTTAATTTTAGTTCCTTAACCTAGTTCTTCAATCATAAACTAAAGAGCATTTGAAGTTGATAAGAAGATAAATAAAAAATAATCAATCATAAACCAAAGAGCAGAGCACGTTCACTATTTTTTTGAGGATTGTGCTTCGCTGGTTAACAATCTTTAACCCAGTTCTTTAATCTTCTTAGTTAATTTTAGTTGAATTCCAAAAAAAAAAAAAATGCAATCTCTCTTAGCAATGTGACAACAATGGAAAAATTATGGTCTACTTTCTTCTTTTTTTTAACTCAAAAGGTGTATATTGAGTTTTTTTATTCTTAAAAGATGTGTACATTAAATTTTTTTCATATAATATTATGGATGTTGCTGGATGTTTATTATGGTCATTTTTATTTAGGATATAATCGTCATTAAATTAATATTTCATTAAGTGTGTGCCATGAGCTAACTATGTGTGTAGAAATAGAATTTCCCCTAGTTTACCCCTTTACACCCTCCGTGAGCTGATTGTAGGCCGAGAATAGTAATGCCTACTTGGTGGTAGAAAAGCTTGTTGGTTCATATTCTTTCCATAATGAACTTTATTTATGGAAGAAGGTTCATTCTGAAAATTTGCTTGGATTTCAGAAATCTGAGAAAAATCCAAATTCTGATAATTTTCATTGATTTCCTGAATATTATTTCTGGATAGCATATTAACTTGTTGGGAGGATTCTCCTATGTTAAGATTTCTAATCTTATTTATAAGAGTATCCATAAATTCTGTATTATCTTTCTTTGCTTTAAGATGAAAGTTTGTAACTGGAGGTGTAGGCTTAATAGCTACTGGTTGAATATCTAGAGTTTTGGGTTGAAGATGACAGGTGTCTTTTATATGGACAACTGTTTCTTCAATCCTGGCTAATTGTTTGCCCATAGTTTGACAGAAAAGGTTAGTATAATTATTCTGTTTCATTATAGGAATAATTTCCTTTACTGTCACGGCATTATTGCTTTTTGCAGGGGGTTCTACAAAAGCAGTAATAACTAAGGGTTGAGTTGTAGAGTCACTTGGAAGTAATTCCAAAGACTTTGCAGGAGGATGGATTTAAGTGATAATATTACCATCTGTCGTAATCCATTGTTTCTGAATTTTTTCTAAAACATTTATTTGAGAGTTCTGGATATTACCATTTTCCATAAACCATAATGAAAAAGGTTGAAGTATTTGGTGTTCTTCTAAATACTTATAATACTGGATTTTAAATTCCTATAATTGTTCTGAATTATGATTGGCAAAATACCATTCTTTGAATTTTGCATCTTAGTCCTGATAAAAATCCTGATTTAGGATTTTTCTGTTTTCACTGCCGGGACTAAAATCCATTAAATTTCAAAATTCATGTCACTTGCAGTAGGACTGTAGGGTCCTTTGCTACTGGATTCTTTGGGTTCCCTAGGTTCATAAACTCCATGTGGAATTCTATTTCTGGAAAATTGTAAACCCTGAATTTCAGGATCCATAGGATCTGAAGCTTGGTTAGGATTACTAGGAGGTCTAGAGGGCATACCTTGTATGATAGACTCTAGAGGTTCAGCTGTAGAATGTCTAGATGATTCTGGAAAGTCCACTCTATAATTTTCTCTAAAAGAGGGACCAGATCTAAGACTGGCAGAAGACACACTTCTCGAAAGCTGTCTTTGAGGTCTCTGGAATCGGAGGTAGACATTTCCACCATCGGTTTGGATAATCTCATCTATATTATGTTGGACAATTGGCTTGGCTGGAACAGCATTAGTAATTTGCCATCTTTCTGGAAATTTAATTTTTTCCCATTCAATCAGTTTGGGAACAGCCACTTGGCTACTGTAAAGGTTTGTGTCTATTAACACTGTGTGACCTCTGTCACTTGTCTTCCTAATGTAAGGATTTAATGTAGTTAAAACCTTTAAGTAAATTCTGGAAATTACTGCAAAGGGTGGTGACCCTGGCAGATATTCATATCCATGAGATAAGATCCTGAGTTCTAAAACTTTGGAAAGATTCTGGTCAGAAAGAGCGACACTTAGATTTGGGTAAATGTCAAAATATAGTGGACCATGTGCGAGACTTGTTTCTATTCCTCCCATGAGCGAAGCCCGCCAATTGGTACACCTACCATCTCGTAGAGTACATTGGATACTGGTATTTTGACCCAAAAGAGTTAAGGGTTTGAAGGCTATCTAGACAAGTCCTATGTGGACATACTTGTAATTTTTAAAGAAAGGGTATAAATCCTTAAGGTTGAGCAGATATAAAAGCTCATCATTATTCTGTATGGAAGCAGCATGTTCAAATGTTTTTATGATTCTTTTACTGGAAAAATCTAACATACCTATCTTATAGATAGTATCTGGTTTGACTTTCGGAATTGTCCATTTATCAAGTGCCTCCTTGACATCTTGATAAGCGAGGAGTTCTCTGGCCTTTGATGTAGAGGCTTCTGTATTGGCCATGGTATTGGCTACTGTATTTTCTTCTGAAGGAGGAGCTGTAGACATGGATGTATGGTGACCATATATGTATAATTTAAGTAGAATAAAATGAAACTATAATGAACAGTAAACATGGCTCTGATACCAACAACGGTGCTTGACACAGGTTAACGCTAGCATGTCTGTCAACGGTTTACTAAGTCAAAGGTCCTAACCACAATCACTGCTAACGGACTGACTCTACGCGACTTGGGTGACGTCCCACTAACCCTAAGACTGTTCTAACCATCATTAAGCACTGAACCAGGAATATTATTAATTATAGTTTTATTTTATTTTATCTTAATTATGCCATATATGGTCTCATAATCTACTGTGCTAGAGGGGGAGGCCTAACGGCCGACGCTAAGAGCACTATTTGCTATTGTATCTGATTCTGGATTTTATGTATATATTGCTTAGACTCTTCTATTTGCTGAAGAGCCCAAGGATCATTTGGGAAAATAGAAATATAATTTAAAAGATTGTTTTTTCTTTCAATATGATAATCTAATAATGCATTTAATATAGCAAGTTCATTAACAGGCATTCATAAAAGAAAAATAAACAGAGAGAAATACTTACAATCAGCACACCAAACTTTTATTATTATACTTTAATGGTGGAAAGAGAAACACACTGAAAAAGCAGAGAGGGAGAGAGTACAGATGATAAAACTGAAAAACTAAAATTTTCGTTCTGCCTCAACAAGGGTGAGGTCGGCCCTTTAAATAGATAAATAAAAAGTAAGGGAAAAGAAAAGTGAGACAGGTGGTGTGTCCTGGATAGGTTGGAGTCGTTCATCCTTATCTCCTTCGGATTCCCTTATCTGTAATAGTGTCGGCAAGGGGACAGCTGGATAGATATGGCAGACAAAGGCATCTTCTTTTGCCAAAAGTTATTTTGTCGCCTTGTGAAGCTGGAAAGTTGTCACCGAAAGTATTTTGTCGTGACTTGGCGCTGGAATTAATGGGGGACAAAGAGACACATCATTCCTCTTTTCCTTTTCCTTTTCAGTCCTTATCCTGACTCATTTTGTCGGCAATTAGGCTGGTGAGAGAGTCCCAAAAGTCGCCAAAATTTGGGTCGGCTTGGGCGTCGGCTTCAGCTGGATCCTGAGACTCACCCGCTAGAACAGTGAACTCATTGTCATCCTCGTACAGATTTGTATGAGCTTCTTCTTCTGTAGTGCCATGGCTGGTGCCAGATTTCATGCTGGAATCATCTTTAGAAAATGATTGAAGGAACTGTTCCTTCATGTAGTCCATGCTTTTGATGACTAACTTTGATTCTGAAAGTGTTGGAAATTTTTGTCGCAATTCATTTTGAATTTGCACAAATGGATTCTGGACTGGGGCTGCTGGGATTAATTTGGGAGTAGCATCCCAGCAGGCCTGGGTATGACCCTTGATCTTCTGGAGTAATTCTTGATGTGGCTTCGGATCATCCATCTTGTTCCACCATTTGTAATAGAAAACCCTTTTTAAACGGGGAACCTTATTCTGGAAATCGCACTGGAAATCCCATTTCCAAATCCAAGGGATGCCAAAGCGAATGACAAAGTGGACAGTAGATTTGGACATAGATATGTCCTTGTATCCTGGAAGATGACTGTAAGCAACCTACCATTCTTTGAATGCAGTACGAACATCGTCTGGAAAGGTGTCAATCTGGATGCCAAACTTATCCCACCAAACGAGAAACCAGTTTGGGAGATCGTCTTGTAAAACTTCAAGAAGAACACGGAAAAACCAAGAATGGTTCCGTGGGGGATTCATGTAGTAGAACGCCTGGGTAAAGGCATCAATGTAATCCCAATAACTGTAGCGAGACTCCTTATTACGGATCTCGAGGGTCCTGGTAACATGAGGATGCATGCCCCATCCAGTCATGGGCAAAATATTCTGGATAGTAGCTTGACTGTAATTAATGGGACTATTGGTCCGATTAGGGTCGGCCAATGTATGCTGGAATTGAATCGACGCAAGTTCAGTAAGAATTTGCGCGAAAATATATCTGTATTGATCAAAGTGCGGTAAAAAATGCTGAGTGGTCAAATACCGCCTTTTAATTTCCCATGGATCTTTCATCCATTGAATGTCGGAATTCTCAATATAGAGAACAGTTTCCTCAGTAATGAAATTCTGAGTATAAGTTACTAGAGATAGAAGGACATCTTTAGCTGTTCGGCTAGATTCCCCTTTTTTACTGGAAGTGGCACCAAGGCCTGGAAATTCTGTATGGTAGGGATTACCCCTACGGCGGCCCCTTCTGCCGGAGCCCCGACTTCTATTCTGCATGATTTTTCTGCAAATATTGACGAGTTAGAAAGTCAGGTAGAGAATTATTTTTTTCTTTGATATATTCTATATCAAAATCAAAAACAGAAAGTTGGCCCTGCCAAGAGGTAAAAAGTTGTTTTTGAGCCAGATTGTCAACATCTTTTTTGAAAATTTGTTTAGCAGCAGAACAATCAACTCTTATAAGAAAATATTGATTTAGTAAATCATCCTGAAATTTTAAGACACATTTAACAATTGCTAAACATTCCTTTTTAATAGTTGGATAATTTTTTGCTGCTGAATTCCAAATACCAGAGTGAAATCTTAAGAGTTCTTCTTTTTTGGTATTCGGATTTAATTGTTTTAATATGCCACCAAAACCAAGATTTGAGGCATCTGTTTCAACAATTTTCTTCCATTTTGGATGTGGTAAAGATAAACATGGTAGAGTTTTCACTCTAGCCTTTATCTTTTTGACAGCTTCTGTATGTTCTGGACCCCATGGTGGAGGATTTTTTTTAAGTCTGGAATATAACACTGCTGCATCAGTAGTAAGATTAGGATAGTAATTATGAATATAATTTAAACTACCCAAAAATCTCTATAATTGAGTTTTATCTTTAATTTCATCTGGAAATTTGGATGCAAATTCCATGCTCCGATTAATAGGAATAATAGTGTCATTATGAATATTATGGCCTAAAAATCTGATTGTAGTCTGAAAAAGTTGCATTTTTTATGCAGAAACAACTAAACCATTTTTAATGATAACATGTTTAAAAATGTTTCATATGCTGGTCAATTGAAGATGAATAAATAAGAACATCATCAATATAGCAAATGGAAAATTCTGTATAAGGATTGAAAATATCATTCATAATATGCTGGAATTCAGATGGTGCATTTTTCAAACCAAATGGCATGACATTCCATTCAAAATGCCAAAAGGGTACTGTAAAAGCAGTTTTGTATCTGTCTTGTTCAGCGATTTGGACTTGCCAATATCCTGATTTCATGTCAAATTTTGAAAATATGATTGCATCTTGGAGTCGATCTAAAAGATCTTTTTTATTTGGAACTGGATACTTTATCCATTGTAAGGCTTCATTAAGAGGCTTATAGTTGATAACCAATCTTGGCACGCCTCTTTCAATTTCTGCATTTTTATTTACATAAAAAGCAGTACAATTCCATGGAGATCTACTGGAACGAATAAGCTTTTTCTGAAAAAGAGTATTGATTTCTGTTTTGCAGAGTTCTAAATACTCTTTTTTCATTTGGCTTGGTCGAGCGCGCGTTGGAATTTTCCGCTCATCATATCCTGGTTCATAAGGCAAAGAAACGATGTGTTTCTTGCGATCCCAAAAAGCATTGGGAACATCACTGCAAATTTCAATTTGGAATTCTTTTTCAAGAGATTTTATTTTTTGCTGAAAAGAAGACTGATTAAGCCTTTGCTCAATTGTCAGAAAGCTAATTTCTTTTTGTAAGAAGTTAATTTGTTTTTCTTTAAAATTGAATGGATCTTTAATTTGATCTAATTCCTTGGTATAAGGTTCTGTAATAAACTCAAAAATAATCGGTTGATTATTTAAGGTTGTGTGTATGCCAATAGTATCAATTTTAGTAATTGGCATAAGTAAACACAGAAAAGGTGTTCCTAGGATTATGGCTTGAGACATGTTCTTAATAAGAACAAAAGAAGTTGGAAGACATAATCCTTGGTTACAAATTAAAACTTCTGGAAGTTTATACTGGATATATAATGAATTACCACTTGCACTTGTAAGTGATTGCATTGTTTTATGAAAATATTTAGTAGGAATTAATCCTTCTTGAATACAATTCATATCAGCACCACTATCAACAAGATAATGGCATCTCTAATGATAAAATCGGGTTTTATCATGAAAGTTATTCTGATATACCATTTCTGAAAAGTTACTGAATTCATGAGCATAAGATAATCAGGCTCTTTGGGTTCTGGAATGGATTCGGATGTAGATCCATTAGTTTTCTCCTTCTGCTGTAATTTACTATTAATCTTTTTAATTTTAGAATTAATAGCAATATTGGAAGTTTTTAAATGTTTAATTTCAACTTTTAAAGCATTTACTTCCCTTCTTAATTCTTGAATAGTAAGAGGTTTTTCTTTGGAGACAGGCTGTAGCCGTTGAAAAACTTCTTTCATACTGTAATGTTGAGGAGGAAGAATTTCTTCCTTCTTCTGTTGCTGTAAACATAATTCTAGAAATTTTAATTTTATTTCTAGATTAGGAATATTGTCAGCAATATTAATCATTTTTTGTTCTTCGTCTGTAAGAACATTGATACTGGGTCCTCCAATATCAAGTCCATTCATTTCAACTATGGCTTTCCAATAGTTGACTTCATCAGAAATTTGATTTATTTGATTTTTACAATCACATTGTTCGGGAGAGTGATCTGAGTCAGAATCACTATCAGAAGAATAAATTGCTGCAAGTTCATCTGCATCATCAGATGAGGTGTCGGATTCATCAGAAAGCATTCTGAGAATCTGCTGCTGGATATCATTATCTAAAGATAATTCATTAAGCTTTTGCTGTATTTTTGATTTACAACGATTAGCATAATGACCTATCTGTCCATACTTATAACATTTAATTGTGGATTTAGATGATTTTTTCCTGGAATATTTTTGTTTACCCTTGGAAGGGGTTTGTTGCTGAACTTGTGATTTGGGATATTTACATTTTCTGGATTTCTTAGAATAAGACTTAAAAGGTTTAGAGCTCTTATGTCTTTTTTGTTTGTGAGGATACTGGATTTTATCAGGATAGGCAAATTGTTCACAAAATTCACCTAACTCTCTTCTTCCAGTAAGATGTTGATGTTTCATCTGTTGCTATAATTTAAGATCATTGCATAATGCAAGACCTTCATCAGTAATAATACTTACGAGTTGGCCATAGGTATATCTGCTATACTGGATAGATAATTCATTATGACGATCTTGTAATTTCTTTCTAACTCTTTCAGCAAAAAGAGTAGGAAGACCATCAATGAATTTGGCTTTCTAATGGTTTGAATTAGCATTAGATTTGCGATGTACTTTGAGCAGAAAAACATCTTTATACCATCTAAAATGAGATAAAGATGGACATCAGAGATTCTATAATAGTTCTCTATTACGATCTTCAATTCCTGAAACATTCCCTACAAAATGGAGAATGATACTATTTACAAGGGTGTAAACAGCATCTTGTTCAGTAGTTTCTACTAAAGTATCTGGATCAATCTTAATTCTGGTAGACCTTAAGATTTCAGCACATTGAGTTGTGGTGAGGATATTATCCCACCATCCTTTAAGTATTCCTGAAAAGCCACTGACAATAAATCGGGCTACTTGATGATCAGTATTTTCATTTTGTTTGCAAACAGTAGCAAACATGAGCATATGTTGGCAAACCTCAAATATTTGATATTCTGTAAAACCATCAATATTCCATTCGTAAATGGTTTTACTGTGGTAAGATTTCTGCTGGACCAAGCCAAATGAAAAAAGAGTATTTAGAACTCTGCAAAACAGAAATCAATACTCTTCTTCAGAAAAAGCTTATTCGTTCCAGTAGATCTCCATGGAGTTGTACTGCTTTTTATGTAAATAAAAATGCAGAAATTGAAAGAGGCGTGCCAAGATTGGTTATCAACTATAAACCTCTTAATGAAGCCTTACAGTGGATAAGGTATCCAGTTCCAAATAAAAAAGATCTTTTAGATCGACTCCAGGATGCAGTCATATTTTCAAAATTTGACATGAAATCAGGATATTGGCAAGTCCAAATCGCTGAACAAGACAGATACAAAACTGCTTTTACAGTACCCTTTGGGCATTTTGAATGGAATGTTATGCCATTTGGTTTGAAAAATACACCATCTGAATTCCAACATATTATGAATGATATTTTCAATCCTTATACAGAATTTTCCATTTGCTATATTGATGATGTTCTTATTTATTCATCTTCAATTGACCAGCATATGAAACATTTAAACATTTTTAAACATGTTATCATTAAAAATGGTTTAGTTGTTTCTGCATCAAAAATACAACTTTTTCAGACTACAATCAGATTTTTAGGCCATAATATTCATAATGGCACTATTATTTCTATTAATCGGAGCATGGAATTTGCAACCAAATTTCCAGATGAAATCAAAGATAAAACTCAATTACAGAGATTTTTGGGTAGTTTAAATTATATTCATGATTACTATCCTAATCTTGCTACTGATGCAGTAGTGTTATATTCCAGACTTAGAAAAAATCCTCCACCATGGGGTCCAGAACATACAGAAGCTGTCAAAAAGATAAAGGCTAGAGTGAAAACACTACCATGTTTATCTTTACCACATCCCGAATGGAAGAAAATTGTTGAAACAGATGCCTCAAATCTTGGTTTTGGTGGCATATTAAAATAATTAAATCCGAATACCAAAAAAGAAGAACTCTTAAGATTTCACTCTGGTATTTGGAATTCAGCAGCAAAAAATTATCCAACTATTAAAAAAGAATGTTTAGCAATTGTTAAATGTGTCTTAAAATTTCAGGATGATTTACTAAATCAACATTTTCTTATAAGAGTTGATTGTTCTGCTGCTAAACAAATTTTCAAAAAAGATGTTGAAAATCTGGCTCAAAAACAACTTTTTGCCTCTTGGCAGGGTCAACTTTCTGTTTTTGATTTTGATATAGAATATATCAAAGAAAAAAATAATTCTCTACCCGACTTTCTAACTCGTCAATATTTGCAGAAATCTAATGCAGAATAGAGGCCGGGGCTGCGGCAGAAGGGGCCGCGGTAGGGGTAGTCCCTACCATACAGAATTTCCAGGCCTTGGTGCCACTTCCAGTAAAAAAGGGGAATCTAGCCGAACGGCTCAAGGTGTCCTCCTATCTCCAGTAACTTATACTCAGAATTTCATTACTGAGGAAACTGTTCTCTATATTGAGAATTCTGACATTCAATGGATGAAAGATCCATGGGAAATTAAAAGGCGGTATTTGACCACTCAGCATTCTTTACCGCACTTTGATCAATACAGATATATTTTCGAGCAAATTCTTACTGAACTTGCGTCGATCCAATTCCAGCATACATTGGCCGACCCTAATCGGACCAATAGTCCCATTAATTACAGTAAAGCTACTATCCAGAATATTTTGCCCATGACTGCATGGGGCATGCATTCTCATGTTACCAGGACCCTCGAGATCCGTAATAAGGAGTCTCGCTACAGTTATTGGGATTACATTTATGCCTTTACCCAGGCGTTCTACTACATGAATCCCCCACGGAACCATTCTTGGTTTTTCCGTGTTCTTCCTGAAGTTTTACAAAACGATCTCCCAAACTGGTTTCTCGTTTGGTGGGATAAGTTTGGCATCCAGATTGACGCCTTTCCAGACGATGTTCGTACTGCATTCAAAGAATGGCAGGTTGCTTACAGTCATCTTCCAGGATACAAGGACATATCTATGTCCAAATCTACTGTCCACTTTGTCATTCGCTTTGGCATCCCTTGGATTTGGAAATGGGATTTCCAATGCGATTTCCAGAATAAGGTTCCCCGTTTGAAAAGGGTTTTCTATTACAAATGGTGGAACAAGATGGATGATCCGAAGCCACATCAAGAATTATTCCAGAAGATCAAGGGTCATACCCAAGCCTGCTGGGATGCTACTCCCAAATTAAGCCCAGCAGCCCCAGTCCAGAATCCATTTGTGCAAATTCAAAATGAATTGCGACAGAAATTTCCAACACTTTCAGAATCAAAGTTAGTCATCAAAAGCATGGACTACATGAAGGAACAGTTCCTTCAATCATTTTCTAAAGATGATTCAAGCATGAAATCTGGCACCAGCCATGGCACTACAGAAGAAGAAGCTCATACAGATCTGTATGAGGATGACAATGAGTTCACTGTTCTAGCCGGTGAGTCTCAGGATCCAGCTGAAGCCGATGCCCAAGCCGACCCAAATTTTGGCGACTTTTGGGACTCTCTCACCAGCCTAATTGCCGACAAAATGAGTTAGGATAAGGACAGAAAGGGAAAAGGAAAAGAGGAATGATGTGTCTCTTTGTCCCCCATTAATTCCAGCGCCAAGTCACGACAAAATACTTTCAGTGACAACTTTCTAGCTTCACAAAGCGACAAAATAACTTTTGGCAAAAGAAGATGCCTTTGTCTGCCATATCTATCCAGCTGTCCCCTTGCCGACACTATTCCAGATAAGGGAATCCGAAGGAGATAAGGATGAACGACTCCAACCTATCCAGGACACGCCACCTGTCTCACTTTTCTCTTCCCTTACTTTTTATTTATCTATTTAAAGGGCCGAACTCACCCTTGTTGAGGCAAAACTAAAATTTTAGTTTTTCAGTTTTATCATCTGTACTCTCTCCCTCTCTGCTTTTTCAGTGTGTTTCTCTTTCCACCATTAAAGTATAATAATACAAGTTTGGTGTGCTGATTGTAAGTATTTCTCTCTGTTTATTTTTCTTTTATGTATGTCTGTTAATGAACTTGCTATATTAAATGCATTATTAGATTATCATATTGAAAGAAAAAACAATCTTCTAAATTATATTTCTATTTTCCCAAATGATCCTTGGGCTCTTTAGCAAATAGAAGAGTCTAAGCAATATATACATAAAATCCAGAATCACATACAAGAGCAAATAATGCTCTTAGCGTCGGCCGTCAGGCCTCCCCCTCCAGCACAGTAGACTATGAGACCATATATGGCATAATTAAATTAAAATAAAACTATAATGAATAATATTCCTGGTTCAGTGCTTTTTGATGGTTAGAATAGTCTTAGGGTTAGTGGGACGTCACCCAAGTCGCGTAGAGTCAGTCTATTAGCAGTGATTGCGGTTAGGACCTTCGACTTAGTAAACCGTTGACAGACGTGCTAGCTCTAACCTGTGTCAGGCACCGTTGTTGGTATCAGAGCCATGTTTACTATTCATTATAGTTTCATTCTACTTTAATTATACATATATGGTCACCATACATCCATGTTTACAGCTCCTCCTTCAGAAGAAAATACAGTAGCCAATACCATGGCCAATACAGAAGCCTCTACATCAGAGGCCAGAGAACTCGTCACTTATCAAGATGTCGAGGAGGCACTTGATAAATGGACAATTTCGAAAGTCAAACCAGATACTATCTATAAGATAGGTATGTTAGATTTTTCCAGTAAAAGAATCATAAAAACATTTGAACATGCTGCTTCCATACAGAATAATGATGAGCTTTTATATCTGCTCAACCTTCAGGATTTATACCCTTTTTTTAAAAATTACAAGTATGTCCACATAGGACTTGTCTAGATAGCCTTCAAACCCTTAACTCTTTTGGGTCAAAATACCAGTATCCAATGTACTCTACGAGATGGTGGGTGTACCAATTGGCGGGCTTCGCTCATGGGAGCAATAGAAACAAGTCTCGCACATGGTCCAGTATATTTTGACATTTACCCAAATCTAAGTGTCGCTCTTTCTGACCAGAATCTTTCCAGAGTTTTAGAACTCAGGATCTTATCTCATGGATATGAATATCTACCAGGGTCACCACCCTTTGCAGTAATTTCCAGAATTTACTTAAAGGTTTTAACAACATTAAATCCTTACATTAGGAAGACAAGTGACAGAGGTCACACAGTGTTAATAGACACAAACCTTTACAGTAGCCAAGTGGCTGTTCCCAAACTAATTGAATGGGAAAAAATTAAATTTCCAGAAAGATGGCAAATTACTAATGCTGTTCCAGCCAAGCCAATTGTCCAACATAATATAGATGAGATTATCTAGACCGACGGTGGTAATGTCTACCTCTGATTCCAGAGACCCCAACGACAGCTTTCGAGAAGTATGTCTTCTGCCAGTCTTAGATCTGGTCCCTCTTTTAGAGAAAAGTATAGAGTGGATTTTCCAGAATCATCTAGACATTCTACAGCTGAACCTCTAGAGTCCGTCATACAAGGTATGCCCTCTAGACCTCCTAGTAATCCTGACCAAGCTTCAGATCCTATGGATCCAGAAATTCAGGATTTACAATTTTCCAGAAATAGAATTCCACATGGAGTTTATGAACCTAGGGAACCCAGAGAATCCAGTAGCAAAGGACCCTACAGTCCTACTGCAAGTGACATGAATTTTGAAATTTAATGGATTTTAGTCCCGTCAGTGAAAACAGAAAAATCCTAAATCAGGATTTTTATCAGGACCAATATGCAAAATTCAGAGAATGGTATTTTGCCAATCATAATTTAGAACAATTACAGGAATTTAAAATCCAGTATTATAAGTATTTAGAAGAACACCAAATACTTCAACCTTTTCCATTATGGTTTATGGAAAATGGTAATATCCAGAACTCTCAAATAAATGTTTTAGAAAAAATTCAGAAACAATGGATTACGACAGATGGTAATATTATCACTTCAATCCATCCTCCTGCAAAGTCTTTGGAATTACTTCCAAGTGACTCTACAACTCAACCCTTAGTTATTACTGCTTTTGTAGAACCCCCTACAAAAAGCAATAATGCCGTGACAGTAAAGGAAATTATTCCTATAATGAAACAGAATAATTACACTAACCTTTTCTGTCAAACTATGGGCAAACAATTAACCAGGATTGAAGAAACAGTTGTCCATATAAAAGACACCTGTCATCTTCAACCCAAAACTCCAGATATTCAACCAGTAGCTATTAAGCCTACACCTCCAGTTACAAACTTTCATCTTAAAGCAAAGAAAGATAATACAGAATTTATGGATACTCTTATAAATAAGATTAGAAATCTTAACATAGGTGAATCCTCCCAACAAGTTAATATGCTATCCAAAAATAATATTCAGGAAATAAATGAAAATTATCAGAATTTGGATTTTTCTCAAATTTCTGAAATCCAAGCAAATTTTCAGAATGAACCTTCTTCCATAAATAAAGTTCATTATGGAAAGAATATGAACCAACAAGCTTTTCTACCACCAAGTAGGCATTGCTATTCTCGGCCTACTCCTATGGATATTCTTTACGAAGAAGATTTCCTTCTCCAGCAGAAATCTTACCACAGTAAAACCATTTACGAATGGAATATTGATGGTTTTACAGAATATCAAATATTTGAGGTTTGCCAACATATGCTCATGTTTGCTACTGTTTGCAAACAAAATGAAAATACTGATCATCAAGTAGCCCGATTTATTGTCAGTGGCTTTTCAGGAATACTTAAAGGATGGTGGGATAATATCCTCACCACAACTCAATGTGCCGAAATCTTAAGGTCTACCAGAATTAAGATTGATCCAGACACTTTAGCAGAAACTACTGAAGAAGATGCTATTTACACCCTTGTAAATAGTATCATTCTCCATTTTGTAGGGAATGTTTCAGGAATTGAAGATTGTAATAGAGAACTATTACAGAATCTCCGATGTCCATCTTTATCTCATTTTAGAGGGTATAAAGATGTTTTCTGCTCAAAGTACATCGCAAATCTGATGCTAATTCAGACCATTGGAAAGCTAAATTCATTGATGGTCTTCCTACTCTTTTTGCTGAAAGAGTTAGAAAGAAATTACGAGATCGTCATAATGAATTATCTATCCAGTATAGCAGATATACCTATGGCCAACTCGTAGGTATTATTACTGATGAAGGTCTTGCATTATGCAATGATCTTAAATTACAGCAACAGATGAAACATCAACATCTTACTGGAAGAAGAGAGTTAAGTGAATTTTGTGAACAATTTGCCTATCCTGATAAAATCCAGTATCCTCACAAACAGAAAAGACATAAGAGCTCTAAACCTTTTAAGTCTTATTCTAAGAAATTCAGAAAATATAAATATCCCAAATCACAAGTTCAACAACAAACCCCTTCCAAGGGTAAACAAAAATATTCCAAGAAAAAATCATCTAAATCCACAATTAAATGTTATAAGTGTGGACAGATAGGTCATTATGCTAATCGTTGTAAATCAAAAATACAGCAAAAGCTTAATGAATTATCTTTAGATAATGATATCCAGCAGCAGATTCTCAGAATGCTTTCTGATGAATTCGACACCTCATTTGATGATGCAGATGAACTTGCAGCAATTTATTCTTCTGATAGTGATTCTGACTCAGATCACTCTCCCAAACAATGTGATTGTAAAAATCAAATAAATCAAATTTCTGATGAAGTCAACTATTGGAAAGCCATAGTTGAAATGAATGGACTTGATATTGGAGGACCCAGTATCAATGTTCTTACAGACGAAGAACAAAAAATGATTAATATTGCTGACAATATTCCTAATCCAGAAATAAAATTAAAATTTCTAGAATTATGTTTACAGCAACAGAAGAAGGAAGAAATTCTTCCTCTTCAACATTACAGCATGAAAGAAGTTTTTCAACGGCTACAGCCTGTCTCCGAAGAAAAACCTCTTATTATTCAGGAATTAAGAATGGAAGTAAATGCTTTAAAAGTTGAAATTAAACATTTACAAACTTCCAATATTGCTATTAATTCTGAAATTAAAAAGATTAATAGTAAATTACAGCAGAAGGAGAAAACTAATGGATCTACATCCGAATCCATTCCAGAACCCAAAGAGCCTGATTATCTTATGCTCATGAATTTAGTAACTTTTTAGAAATGGTATATCAGAATAACTTTCATGATAAAACCCGACTTTATCATTAGAGATGCCATTGGTCTTGTTGATAGTGGTGCTGATATGAATTGTATTCAGGAAGGATTAATTCCTACTAAATATTTTCATAAAACAATGCAATCACTTACAAGTGCAAGTGGTAATTCATTATATATCCAATATAAACTTCCAGAAGTTTTAATTTGTAACCAAGGATTATGTCTTCCAACTTCTTTTGTTCTTATTAAGAACATGCCTCAAGCCATAATCCTAGGAACACCTTTTCTGTGTTTACTTATGCCAATTACTAAAATTGATACTATTGGCATACACACAACCTTAAATAATCAACCGATTATTTTTGAGTTTATTACAGAACCTTATACCAAGGAATTAGATCAAATTAAAGATCTAGTCAATTTTAAAGAAAAACAAATTAATTTCTTACAAAAAGAAATTAGCTTTCTGACCATTGAGCAAAGGCTTAGTCAGTCTTCTTTTCAGCAAAAAATAAAATCTCTTGAAAAAGAATTTCAAATTGAAATTTGCAGTGATGTTCCCAATGCTTTTTGGGATCGCAAGAAACACATCGTTTCTTTGCCTTATGAACTAGGATATGATGAGCGGAAAATTCCAACTCGTGCTCGACCAAGCCAAATGAAAAAAGAGTATTTTGAACTCTGTTTTGTTAGAGCTAGCACGTCTGTCAACGGTTTACTAAGTCGAAGGTCCTAACCGCAATCACTGCTAACAGACTGACTCTACACGACTTGGGTGACGTCCCACTAACCCTAAGACTGTTCTAACCATCAAAAAGCACTGAACCAGGAATATTATTCATTATAGTTTTATTTTAATTTAATTATGCCATATATGGTCTCATAGTCTACTGTGCTGGAGGGGGAGGCCTGACGGCCGACGCTAAGAACACTATTTGCTCTTGTATGTGATTCTGGATTTTATGTATATATTGCTTAGACTCTTCTATTTGCTGAAGAGCCCAAGGATCATTTGGGAAAATAGAAATATAATTTAGAAGATTGTTTTTTCTTTCAATATGATAATCTAATAATGCATTTAATATAGCAAGTTCATTAACAGGCATACATAAAAATAAAAAAAAATAGAGAGAAATACTTACAATCAACACACCAAACTTGTATTATTATACTTTAATGGTGGAAAGAGAAACACACTGAAAAAGCAGAGAGGGAGAGAGTACAGATGATAAAACTGAAAAACTAAAATTTTCGTTCTGCCTCAACAGGGGTGAGGTCGGCCCTTTAAATAGATAAATAAAAAGTAAGGGAAAAGAAAAGTGAGACAGGTGGCGTGTCTTGGATAGGTTGGAGTCGTTCATCCTTATCTCCTTCGGATTCCCTTATCTGTAATAGTGTCGGCAAGGGGACAGCTGGATAGATATGGCAGACAAAGGCATCTTCTTTTGCCAAAAGTTATTTTGTCGCCTTGTGAAGCTGGAAAGTTGTCACCGAAAGTATTTTGTCGTGACTTGGCGCTGGAATTAATGGGGGACAAAGAGACACATCATTCCTCTTTTCCTTTTCCTTTTCTGTCCTTATCCTAACTTATTTTGTCGGCAATTAGGCTGGTGAGAGAGTCCCAAAAGTCGCCAAAATTTGGGTCGGCTTGGGCGTCGGCTTCAGCTGGATCCTGAGACTCACCGGCTAGAACAGTGAACTCATTGTCATCCTCATACGGATCTGTATGAGCTTCTTCTTCTGTAGTGCCATGGCCGGTGCCAGATTTCATGCTTGAATCATCTTTAGAAAAGGATTGAAGGAACTGTTCTTTCATGTAGTCCATGTTTTTGATGACTAACTCTGATTCTGAAAGTGTTGGAAATTTCTGTCGCAATTCATTTTGAATTTGCACAAATGGATTTTGGACTGGGGCTGCTGGGATTAATTTGGGAGTAGCATCCCAGCAGGCCTGGGTATGACCCTTGATCTTCTGGAGTAATTCTTGATGTGGCTTCGGATCATCCATCTTGTTCCACCATTTGTAATAGAAAACCCTTTTCAAACGGGGAACCTTATTCTGGAAATCGCACTGGAAATCCCGTTTCCAAATCCAAGGGATGCCAAAGCGAATGACAAAGTGGACAGTAGATTTGGACATAGATATGTCCTTGTATCCTGGAAGATGACTGTAAGCAACCTGCCATTCTTTGAATGCAGTACGAACATCGCCTGGAAAGGCGTCAATCTGAATGCCAAACTTATCCCACCAAACAAGAAACCAGTTTGGGAGATCGTTTTGTAAAACTTCAGGAAGAACATGGAAAAACCAAGAATGGTTCCGTGGGGGATTCATGTAGTAGAACGCCAGGGTAAAGGCATCAATGTAATCCCAATAAGTGTAGCGAGACTCCTTATTACGGATCTCGAGGGTCCTGGTAACATGAGGATGCATGCCCCATGCAGTCATGGGCAAAATATTCTAGATAGTAGCTTTACTGTAATTAATGGGACTATTGGTCCGATTAGGGTCGGCCAATGTATGCTGGAATTGGATCGACGCAAGTTCAGTAAGAATTTGCTCGAAAATATATCTGTATTGATCAAAGTGCGGTAAAGAATGCTGAGTGGTCAAATACCGCCTTTTAATTTCCCATGGATCTTTCATCCATTGAATGTCGGAATTCTCAATATAGAGAACAGTTTCCTCAGTAATGAAATTCTGAGTATAAGTTACTGGAGATAGGAGGACATCTTTAGCCGTTCGGCTAGATTCCCCTTTTTTACTGGAAGTGGCACCAAGGCCTGGAAATTCTGTATGGTAGGGATTACCCCTACCGCGGCCCCTTCTGCCGGAGCCTCGGCCTCTATTCTGCATTAGATTTCTGCAAATATTGACGAGTTAGAAAGTTAGGTAGAGAATTATTTTCTCCTTTGATATATTCTATATCAAAATCAAAAACAGAAAGTTGGCCCTGCCAAGAGGCAAAAAGTTGTTTTTTAGCCAGATTTTCAACATCTTTTTTGAAAATTTGTTTAGCAGCAAAACAATCAACTCTTATAAGAAAATGTTGATTTAGTAAATCATTCTGAAATTTTAAGACACATTTAACAATTGCTAAACATTCTTTTTTAATAGTTGGATAATTTTTTGCTGCTGAATTCCAAATACCAGAGTGAAATCTTAAGAATTCTTCTTTTTTGGTATTCGGATTTAATTGTTTTAATATGCCACCAAAACCAAGATCAGAGGCATCTGTTTCAACAATTTTCTTCCATTCGGGATATGGTAAAGATAAACATGGTAGTGTTTTCACTCTAGCCTTTATCTTTTTGACAGCTTCTGTATGTTCTGGACCCCATGGTGGAGGATTTTTTCTAAGTCTGGAATATAACACTGCTGTATCAGTAGCAAGATTAGGATAGTAATCATGAATATAATTTAAACTACCCAAAAATCTCTATAATTGAGTTTTATCTTTAATTTCATCTGGAAATTTGGATGCAAATTCCATGCTCCGATTAATAGGAATAATAGTGACATTATGAATATCATGGCCTAAAAATCTGATTGTAGTCTGAAAAAGTTGCATTTTTGATGCAGAAACAACTAAACCATTTTTAATGATAACATGTTTAAAAATGTTTCATATGCTGGTCAATTGAAGATGAATAAATAAGAACATCATCAATATAGCAAATGGAAAATTCTGTATAAGGATTGAAAATATCATTCATAATATGTTGGAATTCAGATGGTGCATTTTTCAAACCAAATGGCATAACATTCCATTCAAAATGCCCAAAGGGTACTGTAAAAGCAGTTTTGTATCTGTCTTGTTCAGCGATTTGGACTTGCCAATATCCTGATTTCATGTCAAATTTTGAAAATATGACTGCATCCTGGAATCGATCTAAAAGATCCTTTTTATTTGGAACTGGATACCTTATCCGTTGTAAGGCTTCATTAAGAGGTTTATAGTTGATAACCAATCTTGGCACGCCTCTTTCAATTTCTGCATTTTTATTTACATAAAAAGCAGTACAACTCCATGGAGATCTACTGGAACGAATAGGCTTTTTCTGAAGAAGAGTATTGATTTCTGTTTTGCAGAGTTCTAAATACTCTTTTTTCATTTGGCTTGGTCGAGCGCGAGTTGGAATTTTTCGCTCATCATATCCTGGTTCATAAGGCAAAGAAACGATGTTTTTCTTGCGATCCCGAAAAGCATTGGGAACATCACTGCAATTTTCAATTTGAAATTCTTTTTCAAGAGATTTTATTTTTTGCTGAAAAGAAGACTGACTAAGCCTTTGCTCAATGGTCAGAAAGCTAATTTCTTTTTGTAAGAAATTAATTTGTTTTTCTTTAAAATTGACTAGATCTTTAATTTGATCTAATTCCTTGGTATAAGGTTCTGTAATAAACTCAAAAATAATCGGTTGATTATTTAAGGTTGTGTGTATGCCAATAGTATCAATTTTAGTAATTGGCATAAGTAAACACAGAAAAGGTGTTCCTAGGATTATGGCTTGAGACATGTTCTTAATAAGAACAAAAGAAGTTGGAAGACATAATCCTTGGTTACAAATTAAAACTTCTGGAAGTTTATACTGGATATATAATGAATTACCACTTGCACTTGTAAGTGATTGCATTGTTTTATGAAAATATTTAGTAGGAATTAATCCTTCCTGAATACAATTCATATCAGCACCACTATCAACAAGACCAATGGCATCTCTAATGATAAAGTCGGGTTTTATCATGAAAGTTATTATGATATACCATTTCTGAAAAGTTACTGAATTCATGAGCATAAGATAATCAGGCTCTTTGGGTTCTGGAATGGATTCGGATGTAGATCCATTAGTTTTCTCCTTCTGCTGTAATTTACTATTAATCTTTTTAATTTCAGAATTAATAGCAATATTGGAAGTTTGTAAATGTTTAATTTCAACTTTTAAAGCATTTACTTCCATTCTTAATTCCTGAATAGTAAGAGGTTTTTCTTCGGAGACAGGCTGTAGCCGTTGAAAAACTTCTTTCATGCTGTAATGTTGAGGAGGAAGAATTTCTTCCTTCTTCTGTTGCTGTAAACATAATTCTAGAAATTTTAATTTTATTTCTGGATTAGGAATATTGTCAGCAATATTAATCATTTTTTGTTCTTCGTCTGTAAGAACATTGATACTGGGTCCTCCAATATTAAGTCCATTCATTTCAACTATGGCTTTCCAATAGTTGACTTCATCAGAAATTTGATTTATTTGATTTTTACAATCACATTGTTCGGGAGAGTGATCTGAGTCAGAATCACTAGCAGAAGAATAAATTGCTGCAAGTTCATCTGCATCATCAGATGAGGTGTCGGATTCATCAGAAAGCATTCTGGGAATCTGCTGCTGGATATCATTATCTAAAGATAATTCATTAAGCTTTTGCTGTATTTTTGATTTACAATGATTAGCATAATGACCTATCTGTCCACACTTATAACATTTAATTGTGCATTTAGATGATTTTTTCTTGGAATATTTTTGTTTACCCTTGGAAGGGGTTTGTTGCTGAACTTGTGATTTGGGATATTTATATTTTCTGGATTTCTTAGAATAAGACTTAAAAGGTTTAGAGCTCTTATGTCTTTTCTGTTTGTGAGGATACTGGATTTTATCAGGATAGGCAAATTGTTCACAAAATTCACCTAACTCTCTTCTTCCAGTAAGATGTTGATGCTTCATCTGTCACGCCCCACTTTTTATTACTCGAAGTCATTACCAAATTTATTAACTTAACTCAATTTCAGAGATAACAAGCGGAAGTAAACTCATACATTCAATCTGTAGAAATGATTAGCAACACTCTCATTCGCATGCAAAGTAGACATTACATGAACATACAAATAAATTGCCCTTAGGCTTACAACCTTTAAATAAACAAATGAAGGGTGTAACCCTTTTTCACATATGGCATTCCGCCAACAACAAAGAGGCCCCGTGGCCCACAAATGAGTAGATCCAAATCTTGCAGCTCAACCTGCTTAATACCTGAAAAAGATTCAACAACGTGGGATGAACATATAGTCCAGTAGGGATCTCGATTTGATCCTCAACAATAACAACAATACAGATAGCTATGATCATGCACACTCATTCTCATACTAGAATAGTAATGTGACAGTTTATACAAAAAGATATATATATATATATATATGTATGAACTTTTCTCGAAAACAACAATTTCATTAAACTCTATAAGCGATTCATCTTTCCTTTCCTTTCATTAATCCCCGTTCCCAATCTTTCATACATAAACAATTACTTAGAAAATAAATTCACTAAGACCACCACTCTTATCCAATTTCCACACATACAACAGATGTGCCTTTCCAAAACATATTTCTAAAATATTTGATTCTCTATACACTTCTAACAGACAAATGATTTATTTCGGTTCAATCCCAACTCTACCATAACTATACATGCATACCTTCATAAAAGGGAGATAACAACTCAACTACATGCACAGGACAGATCTATGAGACAACCCGGCCCTCCAAAACCGAAACCAATACTAACCACAATGTTTCCAGATACACTGAAACAATAACAACAAAACTTTACTCTACTAGCTAGGTGCGTAGTAAGCTAAAAATACACTTCTCACAACAACATACCATTTTACCAGGCGCTAGCTGGAAGGGTGTGGTACCTTAGATTATAAGCGCATACAGTTCTCCAGGCGCTGGCTGGAAGGTAACGGTACCTTTGATTATAAGCGCGACATATAATGTCAACAACAACCATGCAACAAGGCATAACCAACATGTATAATGCAAATACATAACCAACAAGAATCAAATCAACGTGTTACAGTAGATGAACACATAAGTGTAATGCATACACAACAAATCAACACAACCATGTCATCCTCCACCGATGACCAAGGACAAAGCCTCTAGATGCATGTATATTGTACACCTAATAACATACTCAATTTACATGAGATCACCAACTTATCACTAATACTAACATCGTAGTATAAGATACAACAACCCAACATTTATACTTATTTCAAGTACTTTTCCCATTCCACTAAACCAACTTCCTTTTGTTCTTCAAAACCAACATCATCTCCTTTTATTACCACAAAATCAATTCCAGGAACAATAAAGCCCAAAACTCATTTTAATCTACTACATTCCTTTCAAGCCATTCCAATTTAATTATACAAATTAAATCATAACCATTATACTAGGGTTTTTCTCCCTCTTCTCAATATTGATCAAAAGCTCAATTAAAACCCAAAACACCCAAGTATTTACCCAAGGATTAAACCCCTCTATTAAATTATTAATTCAATAAATTTTAGGATTTCCTCTTCTCTCAACAACAGCATGCTAATTTACACTCAATTAGCCCCCAAAACACATCTAATGATAATAGGTCTAAAACCAACACTAACCCGAAGTTCAACCTCATGAGTTTATACAAAAATCTCACATGATATAGTTTTTCATGCAATACAAAAATAACCACATGTCTATCTATAGACGGAGTATTGAAAAAGAGCAAGGAGAATCCCTACCTCAAAGGAGAACCCAAATGGAGAAGATTGACCCAAAATCCAAGTGCTCCAAATCCACAATTCTTCAGATTAAAATGTAACCCTCACTCTCCTCTACCTTTTTAACAAAGGACCTAGGATGGATTTATAGAAGAAAGAGATGAAATCTAGAGAGAGAGTATGTTTAGAGAGAGAGACTCTCGGCTGCTAGGGTTTCAAGAAAGAAAGAAGGAGAAAAATGTTATTTTTCCCCGCTGCTGAGTTTATAAACTGGACAGGCTCGCTCGAGCGAAGACATGGTCGCTCGAGCGACCAGACACAAGAAACAGACCTCGCTCGAGCGAAGAAAAGCTCGCTCGAGCGAACAAACATTGCTTTCAGGTCTAAGTACTAGACGCAACGCTCGCTCGAGCGAAGAAAGGCTGGCTCAAGCGACGGACCAAAAACAAAAGCCTCGCTCGAGCGAAGAGAAGCTCGCTCGAGCGACCAAGTCAAAAACTGGACAGACAGACTTGGTTTCTAAACTCAACCAATCTGCCCAAAACATTCTAAACCCAAATTTAAAGAATTGAAAGATAGAAACAGCTCAAAACAACAACCGAAATCCTCGGAACTAAGTCCGGATACAAACACCCAAAGGAGAAAGAACCGGGATCGCTACATCATCTGTTGCTGTAATTTAAGATCATTGCATAATGCAAGACCTTCATCAGTAATAATACCTACGAGTTGGCCATAGGTATATCTGCTATACTGGATAGATAATTCATTATGACGATCTCGTAATTTCTTTCTAACTCTTTCAGCAAAAAGAGTAGGAAGACCATCAATGAATTTGGCTTTCCAATGGTCTGAATTAGCATCAGATTTGCGATGTACTTTGAGCAGAAAAACATCTTTATACCATCTAAAATGAGATAAAGATGGACATCGGAGATTCTGTAATAGTTCTCTATTACGATCTTCAATTCCTGAAACATTCCCTACAAAATGGAGAATGATACTATGTACAAGGGTGTAAACAGCATCTTCTCCAGTAGTTTCTGCTAAAGTGTCTGGATCAATCTTAATTCTGGTAGACCTTAAGATTTCAGCACATTGAGTTGTGGTGAGGATATTATCCCACCATCCTTTAAGTATTCCTGAAAAGCCACTAACAATAAATCGGGCTACTTGATTATCAGTATTTTCATTTTGTTTGCAAACAGTAGCAAACATGAGCATATGTTGGCAAACCTCAAATATTTGATATTCTGTAAAACCATCAATATTCCATTCGTAAATGGTTTTATTGTGGTAAGATTTCTGCTGGAGAAGGAAATCTTCTTCGTAAAGAATATTCATAGGAGTAGGCCGAGAATAGTAATGCCTACTTGGTGGTAGAAAAGCTTGTTGGTTCATATTCTTTCCATAATGACCTTTATTTATGGAAGAAGGTTCGTTCTGAAAATTTGCTTGGATTTCAGAAATCTGAGAAAAATCCAAATTCTAATAATTTTCATTTATTTCCTGAATATTATTTCTGGATAGCATATTAACTTGTTGGGAGGATTCTCCTATGTTAAGATTTCTAATCTTATTTATAAGAGTATCCATAAATTCTGTATTATCTTTCTTTGCTTTAAGATGAAAGTTTGTAACTGGAGGTGTAGGCTTAATAGCTACTGGTTGAATATCTGGAGTTTTGGGTTGAAGATGACAGGTGTCTTTTATATGGACAACTGTTTCTTCAATCCTGGTTAATTGTTTGCCCATAGTTTGACAGAAAAGGTTAGTATAATTATTCTGTTTCATTATAGGAATAATTTCCTTTACTGTCATGGCATTATTGCTTTTTGCAGGGGGTTCTACAAAAGCAGTAATAACTAAGGGTTGAGTTGTAGAGTCACTTGGAAGTAATTCCAAAGACTTTGCAGGAGGATGGATTGAAGTGATAATATTACCATCTGTCGTAATCCATTGTTTCTGAATTTTTTCTAAAACATTTATTTGAGAGTTCTGGATATTACCATTTTCCATAAACCATAATGAAAAATGTTGAAGTATTTGATGTTCTTCTAAATACTTATAATACTGGATTTTAAATTCCTGTAATTGTTCTGAATTATGATTGGCAAAATACCATTCTCTGAATTTTGCATATTGGTCCTGATAAAAATCCTGATTTAGGATTTATAGCGATCCCGGGTTTACCCCTTGTAGTACAGTGATCCGGACATGTGTCCGTGGATGTTAGTAGTTGAGTATTGTCTTGTTTACATCCTTTCCTACTTTGTATTTGAGTTATAGGATGTATTGGGCAGGTTTGTTACAGGTTGGTTGTGTTTGGGAGCCAAGTGTTGCTGCCCAGAATTTTGGGTCTTCGCTCGAGCGAGCTGTTCTTCGCTCGAGGAAGCTTCTGTTTTTGGTTGGTCGCTCGAGCGAGGGTTTGGTCGCTCGAGCGAGAGTTGGTTTTTGTGTCTGGTGGCTCGAGCCAGAGTGGCTTCGCTCGAGCGAGCGATTGCGTCTGGCTCAGACCTGAAGGTTGCATTTCTTGGCTCGAGCGAGCTTTCTTCGCTCGAGCGATCTGGTTCGTTCTTCGCTCGAGCGAGCGTCGTGTTGCAAATCAGAGGATTTGAACTGTTGGCTCGAGCGAGCGTGTCTTCGCTCGAGCGAGGGCAGTTTTTTGTGTCTGGTCGCTCGAGCGACCAAGGCTTCGCTCGAGCGAGCCTGTTTATATCAATTAGCAGCAGCCGAACCAAACTTCACTTTTTCAAAACTTTTCATCTTTCAAACCCTAAAATTCGAGACCCTCTCTCTCTAAACTTACTCTCTCTCTAAGATTTGATCTACCTAGGGTGATTTCCTACCCTAAGTCCTTTGTTAAAAAGATAGAGGGTGACTTGGGCTTCGATTTAATTTGAAAATATTTGGTTTTGGAGCAAGTTGGGTGTTGGGTTTTCATCTCCATTTGAGCTCAAACTTTGAGGTAGGGATATCCTACTCCTCTTTATGGATTTTGTCTTTAAATTTTAGCATTTTGATGTGTTGGAAGTTGTTGTGTAATTTTGAGAAAACTTTGGGCCTTTGTGTAATTTTACAAAAGTTGGGGTTTTATTTATAATGAACCTAGAGGCATGTTTGGTGTAGAAACATGGGATTAATGTTGAAATAGTGAAAGAAAATGGAACCTAAGGGTTGTAATGTTAATTATGGAAAATGCCCTAATTACATTGATTAATTAATTGGGATAATTAATTGTAAGAAATGAGGAATTGAAGTGGGAATGTTAAGATTGGAAGTGTATGGGATTAAAGGGTGTAGTTGAATTACTTATCACTCACCGAATTGAAATGTTGATTTTATATCCATTTGTTGCATTTATTTTCTGTATAGAAATAACTGCTTTGGGCTATCGGTAGAGGATAGTCTTGATTGTTGTAGACAATGCATGATGATTAGGCAAACTAAAACTAATCAATGGAATGTGTCATGGGACTTGACGGTTGATAGAATACATTAACTTTATGTATTGATTGAATGTATGTAGAACCTATGTGTTTATATGCATTATGTGTAGAGGAGGAGATGGGGGATGTACTCCGCGGTTTAGGGGAAGATGGGGGATGTACCTCTAAACCGGATAGTGTTGGGAGGAGATAGGGGATGAACTCCGTAGACACAGCTCATATGCTTGCCTAGAAAAGTGAAGATATAGCTCATATGCTTATCTTTGAGAAGTATAGATATAACTCATATGCTTGTCTAGAGAAGAGTAGATATAGCTTTTACGCTTATCTTCGGTTGTGTGATATAGTTCTTATACTTATCTGCTGAGGTGTTGATATAGCTCATATGCTTATCGGTTAATGTGATAACATAGCTATTATGCTTATTTATCGAAAATGGAAAATGAGAAGTAACATAGACTTGTAAGTCATGTAATTGAAATGTGATATATGTGGATGTATCAGTGTTGACCATCTATCAACTGCTAATCTTTTAGTCATTGTTCATAGTTGGTTTAGTATATTTCTACTGGGCTGTGACTCACCCTATATGGGAACATCATTTTCAGGTACAGGTAGCATGCCACCTCCAAGGACATAGCTTGGGAGGCTAGAGGCGGACAGACTTTTTGTGTCTATGTTCTTTTGATGTATTACATGTATATTCAAGCCAAGGGCTTAATGTGTAAATGAGTTAGCACTCTCTTTTTGTAACCAAGTGTTAACTTGGAAAGCTGTAAGCCCTTAGGGCGTTTGCTTTTGTTGTTAACATGTAATACCCTTTTGTAATGAAACTATGATGAATAGATGAATGTTAGTCTTTTGTCTATCGATGCATGCTTATAATGATGGGTTTTAATGTTGTTATTTTGAGGGCGTTACAGGATTTTTCTGTTTTCACTGCCGGGACTAAAATCCATTAAATTTCAAAATTCATGTCACTTGCAGTAGGATTGTAGGGTCCTTTGCTACTGGATTCTCTGGGTTCCCTAGGTTCATAAACTCCATGTGGAATTTTATTTCTGGAAAATTATAAACCCTGAATTTCTGGATCCATAGGATCTGAAGCTTGGTCAGGATTACTAGGAGGTCTAGAGGGCATACCTTGTAAGACGGACTCTAGAGGTCCTGCTGTGGAATGTCTAGATTGATTCTATATAGTGTTAGATTGATTCTACTGGGTTTTGACTCACCCTATTTGGAAAAAATTATTTTCAGATGTTGGTGATATGCCTCCGCTAAAGATTTAGCTTGCGAGGATTGTGGAGCTGAAGGTTTACTTTTGTTTATCTTGCATTTACTTTTTTTTTACAAGCCTAGGGCTTTATTTGTACTGAGCTTATGACTCATTTTGTTGTAACCAAGCACGGTCTTGAAAAGATGTAAGTCATTACGGCATATGAATATCTATTTAACTTTCATTTTTTTATTTACGTCTTGTAACACATGCTGTAGATTCAAGATGAACGATTTATGAATGTATACCGTATGTGTCACCTTTTGTATATTAACTCTGATTAATGGAAGCTTCTTATTGTATCTATATTACTTTTGTATTGGTGCTTGGAGTTGGATTATTAAAATTATTTTGGGGGCGTTACAATGATTTAGTAGGTGGGTGAGTTTATTTGTAAGATGGAGTGTTCCAAAATAATTTATCTTTTTTAGTAATTTTATTTGAGGTTATTAGTGTAATAAAAATAAATAAAAGAGTGATTCTACTTGTATCACTAGTTTACGGAAATTCTATTTCCACAGACTTAATTATCTCAATCCACATCATTTCTGAGTACACATGCTTTATAATTTAATTATTAATTAGTTTTCTCAATCCACACACAAAATGTATCAATTATACCCTTCACTCATACCATTATACACACACCTCTTCAACCCTCCTTCCACACACTTGTCCCTCCTTTCATATGCACTGCTACTGCTATGGTTTGGAAATTTGTAGACCCACAGTGCTATAACAATCAAAGTAAAGATCCATAATCAAGAACTTTGCTCTATTGAAGACCTCCCTTCTCAAAAAAACAAAAAAAAAAAAAAAAAAAAAATCCTCAACCCAATTCCTCAATATTTTTAATTAATTTTAGTTCATCAACCCAGTTCTTCAATCATAAACCAAAGAGATATGCAGAGAGATAAAATTAAATAAATTGACCTGAGTAGACATTAAACAGATATAAGGAATTGACCAAACCCAAAACCCTAGATCGATATAAGTAAAGAAAACACCATGGGAGTACTCAATCTTAGCTTGAATTTTTTTTTTTTTTTTGAGTATTTATTTAGTTTGGTTTCTTCACACTTACCATTGATTGGAGAACTAATCAAGTGTTGATTTCAAGGAATCAATGAGTGTGAATCATTTGTGTTGTATGTATCATATCATCGTCCCATTTACTCTCTAACAGCAATGGTCCTCATCCTCGAAAATTCAACCCAACACTTTTGCCTTCAATCCTGGGTCGAGTCGACCCAATCCTCTATTGAAAATCTCCATTCTTAGAGAACAATATATATATATCCTCAACCTAATTCTTCAATCTTCTTAGTTAATTTTAGTTCCTTAACCTAGTTCTTCAATCATAAACTAAAGAGCATTTGAAGTTGATAAGAAGATAAACCAAAAATAATCAATCATAAACCAAAGAGCAGAGCACGTTCACTATTTTTTTGAGGACTGTGCTTCGCTGGTTAACAATCCTTAACCCAGTTCTTCAATCTTATTAGTTAATTTTAGTTGAATTCCAAAAAAAAAAAAAATGCAATCTCTCTTAGCAATGTGACAACAATGGAAAAATTATGGTCTACTTTCTTCTTCTTTTTTAACTCAAAAGGTGTATATTGAGTTTTTTTTATTCTTAAAAGATGTGTACATTAAAGTTTTTTCATATAATATTATGGATGTTGCTGGATGTTTATTATGGTCATTTTTATTTAGGATATAATCGTCATTAAATTAATATTTCATTAAGTGTGTGCCATGAGCTAACTATGTGTGTAGAAATAGAATTTCCCCTAGTTTACCTCTTTACACCCTCCATATGAGATTTATTTTTTATTTTTATTTTTTTCTAATTTTACCCATGTGTGGAATTACTTTTATGGACAAAAGACTAAAAATATATTTTATTTTCTCCTTATACCCATTGCTCGTCAATCTCTTATGCTCTTCTTCCATTCTCAATTTTTTTTTCTCTACTACATATCTCTTTTCAAAAAGTGATTGCTCATAGAAGAAAGCAATAGATAAAGAAACGGTGGTGAAGAATTATCAAAAAAATAAAATTTTGAGTTTTTTTTAATTTGTTTTGTAGGTTTTCGTTTTGTTTTTTGAGAGAGTTATTCGACTTTTGTTCAGTGTGCCAAAATTGAACAAAATAAAATAGCTTGGAATCACATTACCGAACAAAAAATTTATGCCTGGTAACCCACTGCCGAATAAATGATTTATTTTCGGTAACCCAAGGCCGAACGTTTTTAATTTATTCGATTACTTATCACCGTGCATTTCTAGTTTTATTTTTTATTTTTTCATATTTTTTGTTTTTGTTTTTGTTTTTTTTTTTTTTTGCTTGAAAGGATTATGCTTCTATTCATTGCAGCAATGCAAATACAATTATCCAACTGCAGAACATCTTGAATGGCACTCATTTACTAGTAGATTATCTAAGGAGAAAAAATCCTTATTAGTTGGCATGTTAAAGAGTATGGTGCAACCAAAAGAGATATTAATTACATTGAAATAAAGGAATGCCTTTAATGCGACAACAATGAAGACAATTTACAACGCACGTAAAGCGATAGGTGGTTGGACAAATTTATTTTAGTTCGGCAACATGACACTGGAGTAATCTAATTTGTATAACAATGAGTTACCAAATAGACACTTCACAAATGGGCTCCAACTATTTTTTTGTTAAAGTAAAGTAAAATTATCCAATCGAACGGTAACAAATGGCTGGAAAAAATTAGTTTGTCTAGTAACACGACACTGGAGTAATTCAAATTCTTTACCATTGCATTACCAAAAGCTATCGGTGTAAGAGACAAAACTGAAAGGGTTTTGAAGAGTTTTTAGTTTAGGGTTAATTTTGGTAGTATAATGGGTGTAATGAGAATCACTTTTTTTTTTTTTAGTGGCGTAATGAGATGGAGAGTGTAAAGAGGTAAACTAGTGGTGTAAGTAAAATCACTCATAAAAGAAAATAGGAAGTCCAAATTATTAATTTGGGTGCTAATTGTAGCACTCATTACAGGAAATCGCACTTTTGCCGACAAAAAATTTGGTCGACAAAAGTCCATTTTTAGTTGGCAAAAGTTATCCGCGACCAATTTTTTTGGTCACCACTTTGTGTTGCCCAAAAAGCAACCTAAGAGGGGGGGTGAATTAGATTTCTACAAATTAAAATTAATAATACCCCAATAAAATTAACTACTAGTACAACAAATTATTAACAAGCACAATGATGAACTTAGCAGTAAATGATCAAGTAAAATAATAATGAAGTATAACTAACATATAGGGTAAATAAAATGATTAACACATGAGTATTAGATAGCTATAGCAGTAGTAGGAAAGTAAAGAGATTAGGAAAAATGAGACAAACAGATTTATAGTGGTTCGACTTCAACCAATCCTACATCCACTCCTCAAGCTTCATTTGAGATTTTTCACTATCTTCTAGCTTCACAGGGGTGCTAGCAACCTCATAAACATGGAGCAATCCTCCATAGATTTTACACAGACTTCACAAGCCCAAACCCTTGCAAATCTTAGGTGATTCACAATCACTCTCAAGATTTCAAGAACACAGTGTTTGCAACACTTTTACAAGATGAAATGGTATTTTTGCTTTCAAAGAAAGCTTACAATAATTATCTCTCAAAGATAGATATATAAAATGAAGCTTTGATTTTTCTATAAATCTCACACAGGAAAGATGAGCTTAATGCTATAAGGCTCAGTGTATAATTTCTGAGAAATGATGTAAACAAAAATTGAAGAACACTTCTCAGAGAATTTTTCAGAGAATAGATGTGAGTGACTATAGATCAAAGAATATTTTCTGATTTTTTGTCACTTGTTTACATTAGAGGCTTTGGTATATTTAATGAAACTTATAGCCGTTTATAGCCATTGTATTCATTTGAATTTATAGCCGTTTATAGCCGTTGTGCTCCATCATTACTAATTTGAATATCTTCCACTCCATCATTACAAATTTGAATATCTTCCACTTGAATCTTTTGAACTGTTTGAACCTCTGTTTTGGGGCTATTTGAACTCCTGATTTAATCAAATTTTAAATACATTCTAACAATATTTAGAATAAAGGTTTAGGTGAGAAATAATTGGACAAAATAAATTTTGATTCTATTTTTCTCTTTCAAATAATTATCAAAATAAATTTTGATTCTATTTTTTTTTTCAAATAAATCATCAAAATAAATTTTGATTGTATTTTTCTCTTTCAAATAAATTAAAACATAATTAAATAAATCATCAAAATAAATAAGTCTAACAATCTCCCCCTTTTTTTATGATGGCACACAATGATGTTTTGATTTGATTTGGGAGTAAGAAAGGCTCCCCTTCAAGTCATACTCCCTGAATTCATTTCTAAATACATAGGTTAGTACATGTGTAATAAATAAGTTTTAATCAACAACATGATATAAGATTAAGATATCAAACTATAAATACATAACATCAGATTAGTTTGAAAATAATACCATAATACATAACATTATATAATTTCTGCCCCTGTGACATTATCAAAAGGAAATCATGGATCAAAATCTGGAGGAGGAGGAGGAGAATGATAGTGATAAATGACATCTATACAATTCAAAACATATATATACATATATGCATACACATACAACTCGCCCGTGTCTCTCTTTTTCCTTCGATAAGCGCGTTTGACACGCGGCCTCACTTTTGCGTAATTGGCCGACAAAAGCAGGCCTCGATTTGTACTCGCCTCGATTCCCTCTCCCTCATTGTCTTCTTCTTTTTTGCCTTCTTCTTAATCACACACTCTTTTATTTTCTTCTTCACCATCCTCTTCTATCACTTCTTCACCACTCTTGTCTGTTTCTTCTTCCTCATCGAGAGACAAAAAAAAAAAAAAAAAAAAACTGAATAGAGGAGGCGAAACCTCAGTCTATTCTCTTCTATTTCTCTACAACTCATTTCTTTTACACCTCTCACCTCTAAATCACAGCTTCCTCATCCCGTCCCTTCACTCTATTTCCGGACCTGAACAATCCCATAAGCTCTGCTGGACCGAGTGCCCCTACTTCTACTCTTCCTATCATTCCTCTGCCTAACCTTCCTATGATGTCGATTGAGCAAATCATGGCAGCTCAATCAGACATTGAAGCCAATCATTTCACACTGACGTCCTGTATGGAGACGGTGACTGCAGTCACAAAATTGGCTCACCGATTGCAGAACAGGACGAGTGAGCTCCATCAAGTCAACGCCCAATTCTCTCTGCTTCAGCGCATGTACAAGGATGCGCGAGCAGAAATAGGCGCATTGAAGGCCGAAAATAAAGAGCTTAAACGGAAGACCACCTCCATGGCCCGATTTGGAGCAACGTCGTTCTTGGCCTTTGATAGTCAGCGGGGAGTCGTCGCTCTCGACGAAAGCACGGGGGCAAGGGCGTCAAGGGTCGCCCAAGGTGATAAAAAGAAGAAGAAAACAATGGAAGAGGTGAGTAAGTAAAATCGGCGTATGGCCGAAAAAAATGAAGGGTTTTTTTTTATATTTATTTTGATCGATGTGTGGTCGTAAAAAAAAAATGAAGGGTTTTTTTTTTTTTTTGGGTTTTTTTATGTATATATTTGTATTTTGATTTGTTGTTGTGTTTATGTTTAAGTACTGAAAAATGAAATTAAAAAGCAGAGAAAAAAATAAGAAAATTAAGCCCAAACAAAAAATAATAATGAGAGACCAAATTGTTAATGAGTATATGAGAAGCATTTGAGCATGACCTAATTCTCAATTTCTTAGCAAGAGCATACCAATCTCAAGACTATAATAGACATAACAGTGCATAGATCAAACAAGGTTGCCAAGCAAGAGCAGAAATATGGAGCTAAAGTTCAAGTCACTCTTCCTTGAGGAAAAACGATCTTCCTCTGACATTATCAACAACTAATCAACTCAAATGTCATGTTGTAAGAATTAAGATACCAAAATAATCAGAGATACTAAAACAATCAAGTCTCTTTTTCTCCCCCGATGACATTTTCAACAAAATCAAGCACAAGGAGGGAGTATAGTACAGCATATAGGATGAAAGAATATAAGTCTCACTATAGCACAAATAATCATCCATATCAAGATAGCTCTATGATACCAAAAAAAATGATAGCACATAATGATCATACCATTGAAGCTCATACCATTTGACAATAATAGACAAAAAAAATAGTAACATGTGAAGGTGTAAGCCCATAAGTTTGATATTAAAAACAGAATAGAAACTGAAGGGATTTTAAAAAATAATCAAGTTTAAATTCTTCCCCTTGTTTCATTTGGTAAATCAATAGGAGATATGATAAATGAAAGTTCATAACTAAAATGTTCTTGTCAATAATATCAAATAGGATGCCAAAATGATACCATCATGCAATCTACCAAGGATACCAATATGCAATCTAGAAGATTTAACAATCATAGCTCAAGCATTATGTAGAATACCAAATATTGCTCATAATAGGTTAAACTCAATATAATCTCATGGAGCTAATGTAAATTTAAAAAATGAAGCATGTTCAAGGTATAGCAATCCATATGTCAAGAAAAATCATAAATTTCAATATATAGCACACATTTTAAGTACATGCATGATTTTTAGGCAAGAGCATCATCAAAGAGTATACATTACAAATCATATGAAGTATAATCAATCTTTTTCATATCAAAGTAATAACAGTATTAGCTCAAAGGATATAAGATAGAACTTTTACCTCAAAAGCTTAAGAGAGTATATGAGGCATACGTTAGGTTCAAGAGATAGAAGCTTTTCAATCTTCAATTTTCTTTCATGATTGAAAAGGGTTTAACAAGTATGTTAGCAAAATGATTTTGCTAAAAGGGTTTAACAAGTATGTTAGCAAAATGATTTCTCCCCCCAAGTTGGTGCTGCCCTTTTCTAATGTGATTTGTGTAAATATAGCATTCATAGAACAATCACTATTACTCAATAAAAATATAGCACAAATCCCTTCTTATCACGAACTCAAAAAGGTGAAAAATAATTCAATGATCAAACAAGAGTTTGGAATGCTATTTTTTAAAATTTTCAAGTTGTAGCACATAGCATAATATGCATAAGAAAATAGTGTTATGCTTTTTGTTTTATTAAAAAATGATGCAACAATCTCATTTAATCACATAACATTATTAAGAGGTATTTTCATCAATTCAATCCACATACTCAAGTGTGATAAAATATTTTACTTAATGTGAAACACAACATGAATGTTATAAACAATTTATCAATCAAAAGTATTTCATGAGATGTATGCCAATATAATCCATATTCAAAAGATATTCAATAGGATAGATGCAATGTCTCTACAAACATATGATACTTCTTTTCATTTAGACATTGTTGATGGATCATAATCAAGGAATTTCACAACTCATTCAAATATTCCAATGTAAAGCATATAAGCATGAAATTTTCATATTGAGCATATTCTTGAAATCACAAATGTAGAATTCAAAATATAGATAATATACATCTCAAAAACATGCTATGACATCAAAATTGATTCTACAAAGATATGACTTAAAAATGAATTAACATATTAGTGTGAAGTCATATATAAGATGTGAAAAGTATGCTCACAAATTTTTTTTTATCACTTCTTATCTCTTTTTCATAGCAATGGATGACATAATATAAAATGTTAATGAATACTTGAATTATTCATATTCTAATAGGCATTCATCAAAATAATATAATTCTCATTTTTGAGTTCAATGAATATTTGAAAGAAACTAGCAGAACATGACTTAGCAAACTTAGTACAATCAGGTTACATGGAAGCAATGATTAAACACAACCTATTGTACACAAATCACACCTTAAAAAATATAGAACTTTCAACTTAAAGGTGTGCTAGGAGTTATACATTCATTTACCTCTTTGGAATCTTCACCCATGCATTACCTCTATTGTTCATCTTTGTGATTTTTATTTCATCATTCTTCTTCTTGTAGGAACTAATTTTGCTCTTTAGATTGAACACTCTTGTTGTCCATTTCCTCTCGAAGTCCTTGGTGTTCTTTAAGATTCCACCTACAAAATATCTTTATTTCTTTCTTGGTACCCATACTTTCTTGGGTCCATGAGGATTAGTCTCAAGAACATTTAATCTCATAAAAGGTTTAGGAGGATCAAAACCAATGCCTACTTTGTCAAAAGCACATCTTTTATTTCCAAGAAGCTTGTTGAGATTTTCTTTTCATTTTACAAAATTTTCAAGAGTTTTGTTTAAATCCTCAACATTGTTTTTCAAAATATTTTTCTCATTGGCAATAGACGTAAAGTCATTTTTCAAAGTAGCATTTTCCATTTTTAAAACACCCACATCATTTGAAAGAGAAGTAACTAATTTATTTAATTTAGAATTCTTAGCACAAACATTTCTAAATATGTCATGTAATTCATTGAAAGCACTTTCAAGTTCTACATAATTACAGATTACCTCATCTTGAGTGGATTCTTCTTCTCCAAGAGTTATGAGACACAGGTTGACTACTCCATCATTTTCTCCCCAAATGGCTTCCTTTTTGCTGCCATCCATCATTGAAAGTTCATGAGCCATGAGTGAGCCTAGGAGTTCTTGAATGCCTAATTTTGTTAGGTCTTTTGCTTCTTGGATAACTGTAACCTTAGCTTCCCATTCATTTGGCAAAGACCTAAGTATTTTTCTTACATGCTCACCATTAGTATAAGATTTATCAAGAGATTTTAGAGCATTAATAATATTGGTAAATTTATAAAAACATCTCAGAAATAGATTCAAATGATTCCATAGTAAAGAGTTCATAATCATGAATAAGCATGTCAATTTGAGACTCTTTTATTTGGCTAGTTCATTCATAGGTGATTTCAAGTTTATCCCAAATCTCTTTAGCAGTAATACACCCAGAATTTCTATTGTACTCATTTGCATCTAGTCCACACACAAGAATAAGCTTGGCTTTGGCTTTAGCATTAGCTTGAAGGAGTTTATAATCACGCTCAACAAATTCATCCTCAAGTTTAGACACACTGATATGGTCTACTACCCTGGTAGGGATTTTAGGACTTTTATTGATAATGAGCCACAAAGCATAATTGGTAGCTTGAAGATACAAAGTCATTTTTTCTTTCCAATGAATGTAATTACTACCATCAAAGAGAGGTCGCCTATTGCTAACTTGTCCTACAACAGAGTAAATAGAATACATAGTTGCTATGGATCAAAAACTCAAGATTGTTAAATCTAAACAAGAGTCCTAGGCTCTGATACCAATTGTTACCCAAAAAGCAACCTAAGAGGGGGGTGAATTAGGTTTCTACAAATTAAAATTAATAATACTCCAATAAAATTAACTACTAATACAACAAATTATTAACAAGCACAATGATGAACTTAGCAATAAATGATCAAGCAAAATAATAATGAAGTATAACTAACATATAGGGTAAATAAAATGATTAACACATGAATGTTAGATAGCTAGCAGTAGTAGGAAAATAAAAAGATTAGGGAAGAGCAGACAAACAAATTTATAGTGGTTCGACTTCAACCAAGCCTACATCCACTCCTCAAGTTTCACTTGAGATTTTCCACTATTTTCTAACTTCACAGGGGTGCTAGCAACCTCATAAACATGAAGCAATTATCCATAGATTTTACACAGACTTCACAAGCCCAAACCCTTGCAAATCTTAGGTGATTCACAATCACTCTCAAGATTTCAAAAACACAGTAACACTTTTATAAGATGAAATGGTATTTTTGCTTTCAAAAAAAACTTACAATAATTATCTCTCAAAGATAGATATATAAAATGAAGCTTTAATTTTTCCGTAAATCTCACATAGAAAAAATGAGCTTAATGCTATAAGGCTCAATGTATAATTTCTGAGAAAGGATGTAAACAAAAATTGAAGAACACTTCTCAGAGAATTTTTCAGAGAATAGATGTGAGTGACTATAGATCAAAGAATATTTTCTGATTTTTTGTCACTTGTTTACATTAGAGGTTTTGGTATATATAATGAAACTTATAGCCGTTTATAGCCGTTGTATTCATTTGAATTTATAGCCGTTTATAGCCGTTGTACTCCATCATTACTAATTTGAATATCTTCCACTTCATCATTACAAATTTGAATATCTTTCACTTGAACCTTTTGAACTACTGATGTGCTAAGCTGTTTGAACTTCTGTTTTGGGGCTCTTTGATTTCCTGATTTAATTAAATATTAAATACATTCTAACAACATTTATGATAAAGGTTTAGGTGAGAAATAATGGGACAAAATAAATTTTGATTCTATTTTTCTCTTTCAAATAAATCATAAAAATAAATTTTGATTCTATTTTTCTTTTTCAAATAAATCATCAAAATAAATTTTGATTCTATTTTTCTCTTTCAAATAAATTAAAACATAATTAAATAAATCATCAAAATAAATAAATCTAACACTTTGGTCGCCAATTGAGGGTCAGCAAAAGTAATTAGCGACCAAAACTTTTGTTAGTCAAGAAAAAGTTGGATTTGCCGACCAAATTTTTGGTCGCTAAATATATCATTACTGCGACTAATCCATTTAGTCGCTAAAACACTTTAATCGCAAAAAGTGACATATTCCCTACCAAACATGTTAGTCGCCAATTGTCACATTTCACGACCAAACATGTTAATCGCCAAAAGTCACAATCCATGACCAATAGATTAGTCGCCAAAAGTCACATTCCACGACTAAACATGTTAGTCGTCAAAAGTAATGTTTGCTCGACTAAAAGTTTAGTCAGCAATAAACCTATTCGCGACCAAGCTCTTTGGCTGCCAAAATTAACAATTTTACCAACTAATTATTTACTCCAAATGTAACATTTTGCCTACCAACATTTTGATCGGCAAAACCACAATTTGGTCACTAACATCTAACAAAATAAACCTGTAATTGAAGACAAATATTCCATCCAATCTATTAAATATAATCTGTAATTAAAAAGAATCATTCATACCAACAAGACAGATCCAGAGCGAGAGTGGAAGCAAGTAAGCGTGTGAGACAGAGAGACAGAGAAAGAGAGAGAGCACTTGTGATCTGCAGCAGTGGCAGTGTGCGACGTACGGTGAGCGACGGTGCGGTGCGGTGCGGTGCGGTGCGGTGAGGTGGGGTGAGGTTTGGTGGTGAAGAAGAATCTGTATGAGAGATAGAACAATCTGATTAGTTTAAACAAAGAACAGGCGGGGGAATTAAATGGTTTCCCTCTAAAATTTTCACACCTTTGGCGACATAATTGGTTTTTGGTTTGCAAATGTTATTATCTGCGACCAAAATATTTTAGTCGCTAAAAGTTTTTTCATTCCCAGTTTTTTTTTTCCTTCTTCGACTTTTGCCAACCAAATTTCAATTTTGGTCATAGAAAATTATATTTTGGCAACTTAAAAAATATTAGTCAGCAAAACTCCAAACCTTTGCCAACCAAATTTTTATTTAGTCGCCAAATGAAAATTTTTTGCAACTAAAATAGTAAATTGGTCACGAAAAATCATTTTTTGGCAATGAAATATTTTTAGTCGGTAATAGTATCAAGTTTTAGCTATGAAATTTTTTTTTTGTGGTCAGCAAATGTCAATTTTTTGCAACCAAAATATTTTTAGTCGGCAAAAGTGGTCGGCAAATGTGTATTTTCTTGTAGTGACTCTTTAGTCATTAAATTCATTGTAGGTATACATAAAATGTTTAAAAAGTCATTTTCATTGAGTTTAATGACTAAAATACCCATTTTTCATCGATTTTACTTAACAAAAATAGACAAATAGTTTAGATTGAAATCAAATCAAAAGTTTTGCATTTAAATTAATAAGATTAAAAAATCAGGATTTATTTTGTTACCAGGATCAAACTTTTTTTTTTTAAAATTTTTTTTTTTCCTATTATTAATATAACCAAACGAGGACAGTCAAAAAAAAAATTAAACAGATAAAAAAATAATTTAAATAGAGAATCAAAAAAATTTAACAGATATAAAAAAAATATAACATATAGATTAAGGGATAAAATTAGAAATAAAATATCCTTCAAAATAATAAAATGTACTTCTCATTATAATATTTTACAAAGAGTGTACTTCTCACCAAGAAAAAATACTCATAAGACCTAATATCTTATACCTCCTTAGATTGGACTTTTTAACAATTTTCTCATTCAAAAATAAGAAACTCAGTTAGATTGGTTCAGTTCTTGAATTAAATTAGGTTATGTTTAATCTAAACCAACTCAAAACCTGAATTTTTATATGTTTTACATAAAATTCAATTAATGTTAAAATGACTTCATTGTCAGAAAATAAGTACTAAAGTGTTTGTTACATAAAAACATTTTGTTTGTAAGATAAGTAAACTGAATTGATCAGCACGACATATAACTTTTACAAAAATATTTTCTAATATATTGTAATAAGTAAGAATAAATGGATTATTTTGATTAGTATTCAACCATGCATTTTGGTTGTATAAATTCTCTGATAATGCATTTTTTAATCACTAATCCTTTTAACTATAGTTGGTTAACATAAATTTCTTTATATCTAAGCTTAGATGTCTATTGTTTTTATTAGGGGCATTTTCCATAAATTCTATGTGTAGTATTTATGTTCCAATTATTTTCTTATAATCTAATTAGTCCTGTAGTTTGCAAAATTATAAAAACACCCCTATATTATAGTCGCACAATGTAATCTGCACATTGGCATGATGTAATGTGAAATTTACACCATCAAAAAAATGTAAACATTTACAGTACGATCTACACAATGAGCTTTATGATGTGACAAAATCACAACGTCAAAAAAATGTAAACAATCACACTATAATCTATAATTCTATAAAGGATTTTTGACATATGATTTGCAGTTTCTGAGGTCCAAAGCTGATAATTAATTGATAAATTTCTGGGACCCTTCACATTTTGTTTTTCATTGAATGAAAAAAAAAAAAAAAAAAAAAAAAAAAAAAAAAAATTGAAGGTAAAGGATACTTAGCATTACATTATAACAACTAACAAGTATCGCTTGATTCACGCTCTTTTTATTTTTTTAGAAGCAAATAAATCAATCATACTTGCATAATCTAGTTTTTTTACAAAATTATTTTCAATGGATAACAATGCTAATTATTTTAAATGGACATTTCAATTTTTTTAATGAATTAATTTATTTTAAATTAGTTTGGGCATTCCTTAATTTTTTTTAGACTTAAAACATACGTAATATATTACACTAAACTATAATAGAAGGGGGCCGGTCTATTGTCAATGGATAACAATGTTATTTTTTTTGAATGGGCCTTTCAATATTTGAATGAGTTAATTTATTTTAAGTTAGTTTGGGCCTTCTTTAATTTTTTTTGGACTTAAAACATACTTAATATATGGGGGACTTACCAGCCGGTCCCATGCAAACAAATTAATACCCAGCAAGTCCTCTCCTATTTCAATTTCCAATTTTACCCCTAAATGTTACAAAACACGCGTGAAGCAAACACCAAATCACGAGGTCTCCCTGTGCGCGTGAAACACACGCTCCTTCTCAATTGTTCTAATTTGGAAACTATTCTGAGACGATTTGGAAACCACTGGGGATTTGCGATTTCGAAATCGAAACAAACAAAGAGATTTTCCCTGAATCTCCCATCGTTTCCAAAGAAATCAGCTCTGTTTCGATCTATATTCTGATTCCGAACAGATACCCAGCAAATCCTCCACCGTTTCGATCTATATTCCATGTTTCATTCATCTTCAAGAACCATGCGAATCAAACGTGAGTCGTATTCATCTTCCATTCTTCTTTTATAACTATAATTAAGTGATATTCAACTTTATAATAATCACATATTCATGTTCATTTGCTATACAATAACAGATTTGCTTATTTTGCCCAATTCAATGAGAAAATTTGCTATAACCATGATAGATTTGCTTAATTTTCTTAATTGAGTCATAAAATTTGTTCCAATGATAGATTTGCTTCCTTTCTTCTTTCATAACTGTAATTGAGTTATAAAATTCGACTTGAAGCTATTTTCAATGTGTATCATACAGTATTAATTTATCATTGATATTCAACTTCATAATAATCACATCTTCATCTCCATTTGCTAAACAATGATGGATTTGCTTAATTTTGCTAATTCAGTGATAAAATTTGATATACAATAACAGATTTGCTTACTTTGCCCAATTCAACGATAAGTTTGCTTAATTTTCCTAATTGAGTGATAAAATTTGTTATAATGATGGATTTGCTTCTCTTCTTATTTTATAACTATGGATTTGCTTCCCTTCTTCTTTCATAACTATAATTGAGTAATAAAATTCGACTTCAAACTATTTTGAATGTGTATCTTACAAAATTAATTTATGAGTGATACAATTTGACTTGAAGCTATTTTCAATCTGTACCATACAGTATTAATATATGAGTGATACTCAACATCATAATAATCATACCTTTATGTTCATTTGCTATACAATGATGCATTTGCTTACTTTTGCCAATTCAGTGATAAAATTTGCTATACAATTATTTCCATCTTCATCTTCAACATCATACTTCATGTTCTTTTGTAATTTGGAATCTAAACTTTGCTATACAGTTATATATTTGCTTAATTTGCATAACAGAGAGATTTCTTCTTAGTTTGCCTAGTTCAGTGATAAAATTCTTCTTAATTTTCAATGTTCATGCTCAATGTTTTTTTACAGATGTTGCCAGTCATTCTAAAAGATTACGTCGTCAAAAAACAAGTTTCTCAAAGAAGAAAAAGATTGAAAAAGTTGACTTTGTTATAGAGCCAACAACACATGAAAGTGAAAGTCAACTAAAAGTTAAACCTGAATCTAACATTGACAATGAGGAGCCCAATCAGGAACAACTGAAACCAGCTACAGAGATCCACAAAGCAAGAGGGAAGAAAAAGATTGATCGAAGAAAAACTAGGACTGAACAGATACATGATAATGAAGCAAAGTATGTCTACCGTTCTAACATTCAATCTCTTATCAAATTTTTCAAGACAACAAAACTCAGAGAGGAGCATTTGATACTATTGAGAAAGAGCCCTTTTTCACTTTTGGTTGATACATTGAATGAAAACAAGGTTAAAAGAAGAGATTCAATTAAATATGATGATGTGGTTGCAAAAATTTTGCAAACTTATCAAATGAATGGAACCACATTTGAAATTGCTGGGAAGAAGCTGAAATTGAAAAGAAATGACTTCAAGTTAATTTTTGGGATTGCATGTGGACATAAGAAGATGAATCTTGCATACGGAAGAAAAAATGAGGTAGCTATGGTGCAAAGAAGGAAAATAACCGAGAGCAGAATGACAAGTGCTTCAATCCAAAAGTTGATAACAAAACTTTTGAGAAGCACCAACAATGAAGATGTAGAAGATGTCGTTAGGCTTGTGTGCCTTCTGGTTTGTTTGCTTTTGTTGTATCCGGGTACTGGGACAACAATTGGTTGGGGGTTCATGAAATACCTCGAGAATATTGATGAAATGAAGTCTTATGATTGGTGTGGTGCAGCAAAACAATATCTTACAAAATCAATAGCATGCAACATCAACCAAATTGATAGAGTGTGCTGATGTGTGATCATCTTGTTGGTAAGTAAATACCTCACTTACAACTTATAAAACTACAATATTTACATTTACTAAATACTAATTTATAACATTTTTTTGTCCTCAACAGTATTGGATATGTGAGCATGCAAATATCATCAAACCAAATGAGAAGAATCCAATACCAAGATTTGCAAAATGGAACATTACTCATCTCGGAGAACAATTGGCAAAGTCATCTTTGCATGATCTGAAACATATTGAGGTATCCATTCATATCCTTTGTTTTGTTTAAATAAATATTAAATTTTCTTATGCAGTGATAAATTTTAGCAAGACTAATAAATTCTTCTTAATCGTCATGGTGTCACATTTGTCGTAGAAAAATTATTTAGGCATTTCATCTGTGCTAGGAAATTATTCAATAAACAATTTTTATCAATGTTTAACCTTTATTTCTTTAATTGAGTGATAAATTTTGCTATGCAGTAATAAATATTCATATGCACTGATAACTTTTTGCTCACAGTTATAAATTCCCTTAGTTAGCTTCATTGACTTATAAATTTTGCTTAATGTTGCTAATTCACTAATAAAACTTGTTATCATGAACCAAATAGGGATGGCAATGGGGGTCAATGGGGTGGATATTAATTCCCCATCTCCATTCCCCTATAATAAATTTTCCCCATTCCCCATTCCCCATTCCCCATGGGTACCACCCTCCCCATATCCTAATGGGTTTGGATTTTCCCCAACCCACTTTAATCCCCATTTTTATTTTTTATATTTAATGTTAACAATCATTTTTTTTTTTTTTTTTTTTTTTTTTTTTTTTTTTTTTTTAAGGTTCACAACAAAAGCTATATATACCTTCAAATTTTTTTCTTTTTTTTTTTAAATATATTTAATGTTAACAAATTTTTTTTTTTTTTTTTTTTTTTTTTTTTTTTTTTTTTTTTTAAAGGTTAACAACAAAAGCTAAATATACCTTCAATCTTTTTTCTTTCTTTTTTAATATATTTAATGTTAACAACTTTTTTTTTTATTACGGTTTTAGCTAAATATACCTTCAATCTTTTTTCTTTCTTTTTTAATATATTTAATGTTAACAACTTATTTTTTTATTTTTTTTAAGGTTCACAACAAAAGCTAAATATACATTCAATCTTATTTTATTTTATTTGGTTCAACAACAAAATCAAATACACATTAATTAATTAATTAAAAAGTTTGTTTTACAATAATCAAATATATAATTTTGAGACAATCAAATAAGTTTTAGTAATTAAAAAAAATATGGAAGAACGTGGAAGATTAAAAAAAAAATTACAACCATCTCTCTCTCTCACTCTTACTCTCTCCCCTACATGTTATGAGAACCTGTTTACAATGTTATAAGAGCTTGTTTGAAGAAATAAAATGTGAAAGAACCTGTTTGAAGAAAGTGTTATAAGACCCATATTAAATTGCATCAGGACAAAAAATAAGGAATTGTTTGTTGATCTCTTAGCCACGGACACTTTAGACATTAAACCATTTTTCTTTTAGCAAATTTGAGCCATTCATTTTAATTTATCCACAATCTAATTATACCTTTTAACAATTCTGAACCATTCATTTTAAGATATTTATGTCTTACCACACCCAATCCATCCTCCATCTTCTTCCTTTAGTCCCCCACGAATTTGTTTGTTTGTTACTTTTCAAAAACAAAAAATGTTTTTTCAATTAAATTTTTATTAATTTCACAACACCATCACCACTATTCTCACCTTCACTATCACACTACCATCACCATAGCCACTACTATTATCACTACCGCCATCACCCCACCACTATGTCACAATCTCTACTTTCACCTTCGTTCCATCACCACCACCACCAAATATAAAAAAATATATTTTTTCAATTAAAAAATATTTTCTATCTAAATAAATGAAGCATAACATTGGAAAACAAGCTGATTTCAGTTAAATATGTTCATAACTAAGAAAAATTCTTTTATTTTAAAAAAAAATTATTTAGTAAGATTTTGTATCCCCTTTTTGTTTTTCCAGCAAATAAATCTTTGTACCCATCATTTCTAACCAATCACGACTCATGCTTGTTTCGATTCTCTACAATTCCCTTATTTTCAAATACATTCATATATATATATTGTATAAATTGTGTGATAACATGAAACAAATAGATTCATACTCGTTAATTGAAATTTCAGAACAAGCAAACCATTCTGAAAATTACAATACATAACAAAATAAAATAACATAGAAAAGCAAACCGAAACCTGCACTAGACAGTGTCCTTAATTTTTTTAAATAAATTTAAAAAATTCTAGATATGCATAAAATTTGACAAAAATAATGTGACAATATTAATTAATGTGTATTTGATTTTATTGTTGAGCCAAATAAAATAAAATAAGATTGAATGTATATTTAGCATTGGTTGTGAATCTTAAAAAAAAAAATGGTTGTGAACCTTAAAATATAAAAAAAATAAAAATAATAAAAAAAAATTTAACAAAAGAAAAAAGATTGAATGTATATTTAGCTTTGGTTGTGAATCTTAAAAATTTAAAAAAAAAAGGTTGTGAACCTTAAAAATAAAAAAAAGATTGGAGGTATATTTAGCTTTGGTTGTGGATCTTTAAAAAAGAAAAAAAGAAAAAAAAAAGAGTTTTTTGTGAACCTGAAAAATAAATAAATAAATAAAAGAAAAAAAATTGAATGTATATTTAGTTTTGGTTGTGAATCTTAAAACAAAAAAAAAAATGTTTTTTGTGAACCTGAAAAAATAAATAAATAAATAAAAGAAAAAAGATTGAATGTATATTTAGTTTTGGTTGTGAATCTTAAAAAAAAAATTATGAACCTGAAAAAATAAATAAATAAATAAAAGAAAAAAGATTGAATGTATATGTTTTGGTTGTGAATCTTTAAAAAAAAAAAAAAAAGTTTTTATGAACCTGAAAAAAAAAAAAAAAATGAATGTATATTTTGTTTTGGTTGTGAGTCTTAAAAATAAAAAATAAAAAATAAAAAATAAAAAATAAAAAAACATATGGGGAAATTAATGGGTACCCATCCCCAACCCATTCCCAGTGGATATTTAAAAAATATCAACTACCCTACCCAATGGATAAGAAAAAAGGGGAAAACCCATGTATTTGGGTTGGGTCTCCATGGATACCCACAGGGTAGGTTATCCATTGCCATTCCTATAACCAAATTACCATTCTTATTATAAATTTGAATCACCGAATGATAAATTATTACTTAACTCTGCCTCATATCATTTTTTTTTAATAATTTTCATTCATGTAGGAGAGTAATTTGAAAGACACAATTGAAGAACAGAACATATACAAACAATTGCAACCACAAACAGATGATGAGCATGAAGATGAAAAATGTAACTTTGAGGAACAACAGGAGACTGAATTATCTGAAAAGGAAGAAGAACCAATTATCAGAAAGATATTCAGTCTCAATCCAAGAAGAAATTCACAGAATCCCAAGAATCAAACAGGTGCTCCAAAAAAGAGGAAATCAACAACACTACAATAAAAAAAGAATACACAAAGGAAAGCCAACTTTCAGCATGAAACTCAAGAAGGTCCAGTTCATGTGCAAACAAATGAGCTTTCTTTTGACAACCTAGAAAATGATGAAGAAGAAACAATGATCAAACAGAAAGCTGGTCCAGCAACTTCCCCGGGATTGAAGCATCAAACACCAGCTGAAATGAGGAAAGCAAAAAGGAAACTTGCCTATTAAAGAAATATCTACCATGTCAAAATCAATGAACATACTTTTCAGAAACTAGAAGAGAATGTCCTGATAATCCAAAGGCTAGAAATGGAGAAGGCAAGAATCCAAGCAGAAAATGACGAGCTTAAGGACCAACTCATGAAGCTCAGTAAACAAATGGAAGAACAAAGCAAGAAAGCAAAGACACAAATGGAAGTGAAAGATGTGGAAATAGTGCTACTTAATGAGAGAATTGCAATGTTGGTTGAATCAAATCTCTACCTGGACAGTGAAGAAGAACAAATCCAAGTTGAAGTTGAAGCCACCACTATCAAAACATCACCTCTTGTCAGCTCAATGATAAAAAGGGTCAAAAATAGAGAAACAAGAAAAGAGCACAAAGATCCAGATTTTTGCTACATAATGAAAAGACAACCAAACCAGAACAAGACAGTTGATCAAGTAGAACCAATGGTTGAAGAAAATCCAAAGACCAGAAAAGATGAGCACACACAACATCAACATCAACATCCAACAAAACAAATTAACACTTCCTATCCAGTGTTTCACAAATTGCCAAAGAAATTAAGGATGAAACTCACTAGTCTTTGGGCAACAAAAACCAGCAGGTAAGAACATGAATTGGACCTAAAATTTCCAAATTTGGAATCTAAATTTTAGTATATAGTCATGCATTTACCAATATATAACCTTCATTTACTTCAATCATTGATAAATTTTGATATACAGTGATAAAATTTGCTACATTATGATAAATTTTACTTAATTTGTTTGGTAGAGTGATATATTTTGCTAATCTTCATGTTGTCTCATATATGGTGTCAAATTATTTAGGCATTTGAGTTTATGTTCTATACTTCATTTCATCGTTCATATTTGATACATGAAGTAAAATTTCATGCTCAATTTGTTCCCCTAACCTTTGATTTGTTAATTGACCAATAAATTTTGGTATACAGTGATAAATTTTGTTTTCACATTTGCAGTTATCCAATCTTACAAGGAAAGGAAGTAGGCAGCTATTTGTACTTGGATGATATTGACAAAATAGTCAAATGCGAAGAACTTTCTGGAAATGTAAAATCAAATCCCTATTTGTGCATATATCAATTGTAATACCAAACTATAATTCTCTCATTAACCTTGTTTGCTTTTGTTTTTAAAACAGGCAATAAATGCATACAAGGAAATCTTAATGACAGAAGAGCAACTGAAACCAAACTTCAGCCTCAGCTCACAAGTAGGAACAACATATATATTTACTACATCATGCCATGTAAGTAAATTACATATATATATATTTCATTACAATATCATCCATTCCCCTTGTCTAAATCAAGTGCATAAGTTCTCATTCATCCAGTCTTATAGTGATAATTAATGAATTACATTGTAATCAAAACTAATATATTTGCAAAACACAGTATTTGTTCACCACAAAGGATGAGACAGAAACAAATCAATTGTTGAACAAAATGATGTTAGAAGTTGTCAAGGAAAGATATCTTCTTTTCCCAATTTTCAATGAAAAGCATTGGACGTTGTTGGTACTCGACACTGAAAATGGCTCATGGAAGTTTTACAATTCAATAACACCAAGCACAGAAACAGATAACCACTTAACTGAGGCAAACAAACTGGTAAAACACCAATTACTTATGATATCATCCATTTCCCTTGTCTATATCAAATTTTCTTATGCATATATTTGTCAAGCACCAATTAATTATTAATATATTTTGCAGAGAAAGGTTATTGAAAAATACCTTCAACATCACAATCCCAAAGCCATTGAAGGTAACAAGTTTCATGAAGAAACAGGAATTGCAATGAATTGTCCCCAACAAGTTGATCATTCGTAAGTTTCTGAAAACCAAAACACATTACATTGATAAAATTATCATTGATGACTACTAACTTTGTTTTTCCAATGTCATCGTAGACTTGATTGTGGCGTCATAGTTTGTTACCTCATGAGAGAATATGTCTGTAACAAAGACATCTTTCCCAACTTAACAAAGGAGGAGTGCCACCAAATCAGAGCAGATATCATAGATGCTTTGTTGACTAACCAACAGACAGACACCCAGCAAATCGTTGATGAGGCAATAGAAGCGGTGCTTGAAGACAAGGAGTTTTGGGACACAATACACAATGACAACAATGCTTGAATAATTTGGGACAAAGATTATAATCATTTTGGTTCTTACTTTGCTTCAATGAATATTACAATGCTTGGTTGTTACAATGTCAAATTTGCTTCAATAAAACATTCAGTCTTTTTTAACCATATTGTTACCATATCTGGCTTTTTATATAGGTATTGTTTTATGCAAATTTCATTCAAAAAATTAATTATGATCTGATTATTTATGTCAAACTTAAAGGTTAATAACAGGTTAGGAATCACTATACTGATAAATTTACTTTCTTATAGTGTTTTGTTTACACTGATAAATTTATCACTGTTCAAACAAAAAAACCAGCACCTCTCTCTCTCTCTCTCTCTCTCTCTCTCTCTCACACTCTTTTCTCCAAACTCAATTAAACAAAGCACTATAAAGAAATAAAAAATTTACCTAAATTGAAAAATAAAACTCAAACCCTATTACATTGCTTTGATTATTTTGATTCTTCATTTGCTATAACGAAACATTTAGTCTTTTTTATCCATATTGTTAAAAAATATAGGTTTTGATATCAATCTAGTTTTATGCAAATTTCAATCAAAAAATTGATTACAATCTGATTATTTGTGTCAAATTTAAACGTTAATAACAGGTTTGGAATCACTATACTGATAAAATTATTTTCTTATAGAGTTTTGTTTACACTAATAAATTTATCACTGTTTCAAGAAATTTATCACTGTGAACACTGACAAATTTCTTACTGTTCAAACAAAAAAACCAGTACCTTTCTCTCTCTCTGTCATTCTTTTTTCCAAATTCAATTAAACAAAACACTATAAAAAAATTACAAATTTACCTAAATTGAAAATAAAAACACATACACTATTACATTATTTTGATCATTGTAAAATTTTTAAAAGGAACATATAAGTACAGTTAGAATAAATTTTAAAAACAGAAATAATATATTTGTAGTTACACGTGAGCTCAAGAATGTTGAAAAATCATATTATAATTTTACAATAAAAAATACTAATATTTAAAAATTAGCTGTTATTAAAATGCTCAAGAATGCTCAAGAGTCTTCTCATGTTTATAAAATGCTCAAGAATGTTCTCATGTATTATATTTCATCTAAACATGAGAACACTGAAGCATTTCCTAGACTGAAATTTTGAACAATTGAAACTGAAAATAAATTGCAAAACTCAAAATATCTTGCTACTGTAGCAACATATATGCCACTGATAAAAACAAATACTATTGTAAAATCTCTCTCTCTCTCTCTCTCTCTCTCTCTCACACACACACACACACATTCTTTTTTCCCAATTCAAGTAAAGAAAACACTATATATAAAAAAATTACATAAATTAAAACATAAATAGTATTACATTGTTTTGATCATTTTCCTTCTTAATTTGCTGCAATGAAACATTCAATGTTTTGTACTTCATTACATTCAATGTTTAGAATACATTCATTAAAAAAAAAAAATTAAAACAAATTATTTCTACTTAATTACACATGAGCTCAATAATGTTAAAAGATCATAGTATAATTTTTAATTTTAACAATGTAATTTATTAATTTTAAGTTGATAGCTAATTCAATTTTTATAATTTTTTTTTAATAAGTATTGCAAGTATTTTATTTCAATCCCAAATATAATATGTTTATATTTCATCTGAATCTGAATATGAATATGAAAAAACTGAATCATTTTATAAATTGAAATGTTGAAGAATTTAAATTCAAAATGAATATGAGAAACCTGAAGCATTTTCTAAACTCAAAATATCTTCCTATTGTACAAAGATATTTGCCATTTTCTAAGCATTTTCTAAATTTATCACCGATAAAAAAAAAAAGTACTTTCTAACACAATACATTTGCTAGACAGGGGAAACAAAAACGTGAGTCACGCGATTAAAGCCCTCTTTTTCTCAGTCTCCACCATCGGCGAATCCCTTCCACTCTCAGGCAAAACAACCAACACAACTCAGGCGATTCGAACAAAAACTTCGAGGAAACATGCCTGTAAAGCGTAGGCAACTGAAACCCTTATTTCTCTCCCTATTCAAACACATTTTCAAAAACCCTAGATATCGTTCAACTACAACTTGCAAAATTTCAACAATATTAGGGCATTTTCGGAAAATAAAACTTGTGAATATGTAAAATGTTAGTTGATCAACTGATAAAGGTGTTGGTTTTGAAGTTCAGAATTACGTTCATTTTGAAATATATATATATATATTTTTTTAATTTTTGATACAAAAAAAATCAGTTAACAAAAAAACATGGAGTCGGTTCAAGAAACTAAAATACACAGTGAGTTCAAGATATCAAAATAACTTGTTCACATATATAATACTAATTAGAACGGTGCAATTTTTTATAGATTAAAATTTGTGTGACTTTTGTTTAATATTTGATTCATAATAACTTGTATCCTCCTTTTGATATAAATAATTTATTTTATTTTTTATTTGGTTATTTCACTATGCCCAATTTCTCAAAAATTGTAATTTTTTTACACCTTATGGATTAATTTTTTGTCTCATTTTTTGTTTAATATTTGATCGATTATAAACTACACCTCTCTTTTGGTAACTCAATGATCTTTACCAAATTTAAATATACAAATCATGCTCTTGATGTAACCTACAAATAGAACCTTGCAATACTTTTACCTTATAATATAAGTGCATGAAATCAAGGCATCTACCCTGATAAACTTTTTTTTCTGTTGTAGGACTCAAACCAATTTATAGATTTGACAATTAAACCATACTATAAGGTGTGGTTCTGTGACTGTTTGTTCCCATAGGAGAGTAACTGACATCAAGTAAAATTTGATTAGTTTTTTTTTTTTTTTTAAATTATGTAAATGCCACATGGCAAAAGTTTTAACAAACCAATATAGGGGCTGACATAATATGCTAGTATAGATAGTATACATAGTATACATAATAGTAACAATAGATACATAAATAAACATACAACTAGTAAGTTTATCACACCAACTCATAAGTTTGCTTCACATACCAAACCAAATGACAAGTTTATCACTTACACATCCATCTCCATTTCTATATAGGGATACATTTACATAAATTTAATGTAGGTAAAGATGATTGACACAGTAGTCAATAGACTCACCAACTTAAACAAGTTTCATCTCTTTTGGGAAAGAATTTGACTCAGTCTATTTTTCTTCTTTTTGTTTTTTATTGCTGAATTTGCCTCAGGGATAAATTAGGTTAATTTTCATAATTCTTATAATTCTTATTTGATTGTTTGAATTATTTTGTTTGCTAACTAACAAAATGAATACACAGCAATTATGAATATATTCAAGTTTTTATCAGTGTTTCTTTGCTTAACTAAATGATAATTTTCTTGTATATCCATAAATTTTGCATGCTTTGCCTAATACATTGATATACCTCTTTGACATAGATGTTGCGAGTTCTCGTAAGAGATTATCTAGGCCTGAAACAAGATCTTAAACTGCAAAAAACAAAAGCGAGAAAAGCAAGACAACAATGAGACAAAAAAACAACAAGACACCAAAGAGGAAACCACAAGAACAACAACAACAACCAAAAAGAAAAAACAAGAACCTGTAGATGAAGCCATTGAAGGTAAAAAACAATAGCAACTTATATAGGTGTCACACATGAATTGCTGCCCTGAATTCCTTCACAACTATTGCCACATGCATCTGACCCAACCCAATTGACTGCTCCGTTTTGCTATCATTATTACAACTCTTCACTGTATAAGCTTTCTTTGCTTAATTACATAATAAATTTTGTCATAATTCTTCTTATTCTTCTTTGATTGTTTGAATTATTTTGTTTGTTAGCTAACAAAATTGATACAGACGACTTATGAATATATTCAAGTTTTATCAGTGTTTCTTTGCTTACTTAAATGATAAATTTGGTTGTATATCCATAAATTTTGCATGGTTTGCCTCCATCATTGATATCCTTCTTTCATATAGATGTTGTGAGATCTCTCATGACATTATCTATGCCAGAAAGAAGATCTTTAACAGCAAAAACCCAAAAGCAAGAAGAGAAACAAAACAAAAAGAAAAAAAACTAGCAAGGCAACAAAAAGGAAACTGCAAGAACAGCAACAACAACCAAAGAACAAGAAAGGGAGAAAAGACAGAGACATCAAAAACAACAATCTGCAGATGAACCTCAAAAACAAGCATAAGCAAAAGAAAGAATAAGCAAACAGCAACAATCCATTGAAGGTAAAAAACAATACCAACTTATCTATATGCCACACATGAATTAGTGCAATGAATTCCTTTCCAACTATTGCCACATGCATCTGACCCAACTCAATTGACTGGTCTATTTTGCTGATCATTATTAGAACTCTTCACTGTATAAGCTTTCTTTGCTTAATTACGTAATAAATTTTGTCATAATTCTTCTTATTCTACTTTGATTGTTTGAATTATTTTCTTTGCTAGCTAACAAAATCAATACAAATGAATTATGAATATATCCAATTTTTATCAGTGTTTCTTTGCTTAATTAAATGATAAATTTGGTTTTATATCCGTAAATTTTGCGTGGTTGGCCTACTTCATTGATATCCTCCTTTTATATAGATGTTGTGAGCTCTCTTATGACATTATCTATGCCAGAAAGAAGATCTTTCACAGCAAAAACCCAAAAGCAAGAAGAGAAGGACAACAAAGAGACAAAAAACCAACAAGACAAAAAAAAGGAAACAACGACAAGAAAAACAAGAAGCAACCAACAAGAAAGGAAGAAAAGACAGAGACAGTAGAAGGATGAACCTGCAAATCAAACAGGTTTGGAATCACTATACTGATAAAATTATTTTCTTATAATGTTTTGTTTACACTAATAAATTTATCACTGTTTCAAGAAATTTATCACTGTGAACACTGACAAATTTCTTACTGTTCAAACAAAAACACATACCACTATTACATTATTTTTTCCAAATTCAATTAAACAAAACACTATAAAAAAATTACAAATTTACCTAAATTGAAAATAAAAACACATACACTATTACATTATTTTGATCATTGTAAAATTTTTAAAAGTAAGATATAAGTACAGTTAGAATCAATTTTTAAAACAGAAATATTATATTTGTATTATATTTCATCTAAACATGAGAACACTGAAGCATTTCCTAGACTGAAATTTTGAACAATTTAAACTGAAAATAAATTGCAAAACTCAAAATATCTTGCTACTGTAGCAACATATTTGCCACTGATAAAAACAAGTACTATTGGAAAATTTTCAAAACAATTGTTTCTTTGCTTAATTACATGATAAATTTGGTTGTATATCCATAAATTTTGCGTGGTTGGCCTACTTCATTGATAGCCTCCTTTTATATAGATGTTGTGAGCTCTCTCATGACATTATCTATGCCAGAAAAAAGATCTTTCACAGCAAAAACCCAAAAGCAAGAAGAGAAGGACAACAAAGAGACAAAAAAGCAACAAGACAAAAAAAGGGAAACAACAACAAGAGAAACAAGAAGCAAGCAACAAGAAAGGAACAAAAGACAGACAGCAAAAGGATAAACCTGCAAATCAAGCTAAAAAACAAGGAGAACAAGAAGAAAGAAAAACCAAACACCAACAACAGAAACAACCAAAAACAACAACCAAGCCCTAACAAAACAAACAAGAACCAAAGCAGCACCAACCAAAAGGCAAGAAGAAAATTGAGGGAAGAAAAACAAGAAGTGATCAAATTCATGCCCATGAAGCGAAATATGTCTACTGCTCAAACATGCTATCCCTCATCAGATTCTTCAATGCCACCAAACTTGAAAAGGAGCATTTCCAAATATTGAAAAAGACTCCCTTCTTCCTTCTAGCTGACATTTTGTCAAAGAAGAACGTGCAAAAAGCAGATTCAATAAAATATGATGATGTGGTTGCAAAAATCTTGCAAACATACCAAATGGATGGAACCACATTTCAAATTGGAGGGAAGAAGCTGAAGTTGAAAAGAAATGATTTCAAGTTAATTTTTGGGATTGCATGTGGACAAAAGAAGATGCATACTGTATATGGAAGAAAAGATGAAATAGATTTGGCAAAAAGAAAGAAAATAAGAGAGAATAGGATGACAAGTGCTTCAATCCAAAAGTTGATAACCAAACTTTTGAGAAGCAAGAAGAAGAAGGACAGAGAAGATGTTGTGAGGCTTGTGTGCCTCTTGATTTGCTTGCTGTTGTTATATCCTGGTACTGGAACTACAATTGGTTGGGGGTTCATGAAATATATTGAGGATATTGACAAAATGAAGTCTTATGATTGGTGTGACGCAGCAAAGGAACACCTCACAAAATCAATACAAAGAAACATCAACCAAATTGATAAAGTGTCCGGATGTGTGATGGTCCTATTGGTAAGTAAATATCTCACTTATAATGTATGAACTATAATATTTACGTTTACTAAATACTTGTTTATAACAATTTTTTTTGTCTTCAACAGTATTGGATATGCGAGCACACAAGCACCATCAAACCCAATGTCGAAAATGCAATCCCAAGATTTGCTAAATGGAACATCACATGTTTGGGACAACAATTGGCAACTTCATCCTTGCAAGAGTTAAAAGATATTGTGGTATGCAATACTAATCTTTGTTCTGTTTAAACAAATGATAGATTTTCTTATGCAGTGATAAATTTTTGTTCACACTGATAAATTTATTTACTTTGCCTAATTGAGTCACAAATTTCCATTAGTATACCTAATTGAGTAATCAATTCTTTTACACAATGAATGTTTTTCTATTTGTCTACTGTGCATGAGTTTTATTTTATATTTACTTCATTTGTGTTACTTTATATTCGACTAGAATTGATTAGGTTTCTGTATTGATAAATTTATCCGTACAAATAAATTGAATTAGACATTTTCTCTTATATTTACTTTATTAGCTTACTTTTGCTAATTCAGTGATAAATTTTGATATACAATGACAGATTTGCTTACTATGCCTAGTTCAATGATAAAATTTGCTATAACAATCATAGATTTGTTTAATTTTCCTAATTGACTAATAAAATTTGCTCTAAGAAATTTATCTCTGAAGTTTGTATCATATCAATCATTTTTTAATTTTCATCTATACAGGAGAACAATTTGAAACACACAGATGAAGAGAAAAAAATATACCGAATGCTGCTAGGAAAAATTCAGGATAAAGATGAAGATGAAGACAAAGATGAAGATGAAAATGAAGATGCTAGTTTTCAGCAAAAAAATCAGACTGAAATTTCTGAAAAAGAACAACAAACATTGACTGAAGACAAATGCAAACATGAAACATGGGAATCAATTCCGCACAAAATATGCCCTGAAAAGAAAAAGAAAACAGTACCCGTTGAATCAGAAAATAGTGAAGGAAACAAAGTTCACAGAGAGCCTGAAGTGGATCCAAATCTCGTAGAAGTACTTGTTTTTGAGAGGATAGAAGATGACATGCTCAAAATGCAAAAGTTACAAATGGAAAGGGACATCCTTCAAACTGCAAATGATAACCTGCAGCAGCAACTCAACAAGCTGAAAAAAGAAATGCAAGATCAGCACAAAAAACAAATGCAAAGGAAAGATGAAGAAATCAAAATACTCCATGAGAGAATTGCAACATTGGCTGAGGCAAACAAATACTCAGAAGAACAACACACAGAACAGCAGCCTACAATGAAGAAATTGAAAACTTCAAACGAAATTTTCAACATTCTACCAGAAAAAGCAAGGCAAAATCTCATTACACATTGGGCAAATACAAAAAAAAAAAAAGTAACAATCTTCTCTATTGACTCCTGTACTTCACTTTTGCCAACTGTTTATCATTAACTCATATTGAATTTATAAGTATCAAATATTCCAAAAATATTAATAAATTTATTATTCAAACACTAATAATCTTTTTTTTCAAGGATCAGCCAGTGTGGCAAGGATCTCACCATGCAACCTATGTGTACTTAAACGACATTGACAAAATATTAAAGGGTCAAGATTTGGCAGGCATTGTAAGTAAAATTCGTAACTCATTAAAACAACATTTTAGTGTTTCATTTATATTAATTCCTTGTTTTGTTTTTTGTTTTCAACACAGGTAATAGATGCATATGCAGAACATTTGCTTGCACAAAAACAAGGCACGACAGCATTTCCATTCATTTCAAGTTGCCATGTAAGTAACTAGTTTGCTAAACTCAGGAACAACACTTGTTTTGTTTTTTATCAGTGTATAACCTCTGTTTGCTTAACTGACTAACTAGTTTAAAACATATGACACTACCTTCCCTCTTCAATTGGCCCTATTTCCTAATTCAAAGCTTGACATGTGAAACAAAGAGTCAAGCAAACCAAACCAGAATTTCTGACTCAGATTTTGTAATCACTGTTATATATTTTGACCTTGTTATTCTGGTGCCACAGTATGAGTAAATCCCAGACTTTGATAAAAAATTCGAGGCACTTTTTTGGGTTTTTGAAACTATTGATATGCAATGCACTGATAAATTTTGATATGCATTGACAAAATTTTGATCATAGTGACAAAAAAGTTTCATACTCACCACATATTTAATTTGAAAAAGTTTAAAGTTAAATTAACATTATTTTTTTTATTTATATTTTTTAGCATGTGTTCACTACAAAAGATGAGGAAGCAAGAAAGAGAATGTTGAACAAAATGATGCCTGAAGCCATGAAAGCAAGATACCTTCTCTTCCCAATTCACCAAAATTTTCACTGGACAATCCTTGTCCTTGACATTCAAGAAGGTTCATGGAAATTCTACAATTCCATGAGACCAAGGGGAGCAATGCCTAAAGATCCACACTACAATGCTGCAAATGAAGTGGTAAAAATCTTTTCACTATCAATCTTACCATTAATCCAATACATAAATCCTGATCCATGCTTAACTATACATTGAAAATTTATACAGTAATCTATTTATCATTCTTTAAATCCATGGTTTCTCATTAATTCTTTTAACTGACTTTCTAATACAACAATTATACAAATGTATATGTTGCAAAGAGAGGTTATTGAAAAATACATAAAGGATGAGAACCCAACTCTCATACACCCTAATAAATTTCAACAGCAGACTGAGAACGTCATCAACAACCCACAACAAGAAGACACATCGTAAGTTTATCAACAACAAAACACTGTTATTAAAAAAAGCAACGAAACCAAATTATAATATTTTATTTTCAAAATATTTTTGCAGGCTTGATTGTGGAATCATTGTTTGCTATATCATGAGGCAATATGTTTCCAATAACAACATAATGTCTACTTTTTCCAAGGAAGAATGCAATCAATTGAGAGCTGATATGTTAACTATCTTCTTGATGGACCAACAAGTTGCTCGACAACAAATGCCTGATGAAAACATTGATGACTTGCATCTGTAATAATCAACAGATCTGGAATAGAAGAAAAAAAAAAGGAAACACTGAATCATTTGGTTGTTAGAATGTCAATATTCATACATTTTACTTGTATGCTTGTTACATTGTTACATATAATTTCATGATTTTCGTTCTTACTTTCCTCCAATGAATATTACAATGCTTCGTTGTTACAATATCAAAGTTATGCACAATTCTTGGTTGTTACAATGTCAAAGCTATGGACAATGCTTATTTGTTACAATCTCAAATTTGCTTCAATGAAACATTCAGTCTTTTTTAATGTCAGTCTTGTTATCCAAGTTTCATTCAAAAAATTGATTCTAATCTGAGTATTTGCGTTGAATTTCAAGGTTAATAACAGGTTTGGAGCCACTATACTAATAAATTTTATTTTTATACTGTTTTGTTTACCCTGATAAATTTATCACTGTTTTAATAAATTTATCACTGTGAAAACTGATAAATTTACCAATGTTCAAACAAAAAAACCAGCAACTCTCTCTCTCTCTATTTCTCTCTCCCTCTCATTCTTTTTTCCCAATTCAAGTAAAAAAAACACTATAAAAAATAATAAAAAATTTACCTAATTGAAAATTTAAACACAAGCACTATTACATTCTCCAAATTGAAAATTAAAATACTATTACAATTTCTAGATATTCCCAACTTTGAGAATGAATGTAAGAACTTGCCATCCTTCGTGTTTTCCGAATAATCAAAACCATTTGATACTTCAGTTAAACAACTCAAACATCCAAAGCTAGCTTCTGAGTGACCACAAAAGAGTACGCAGACTGAGAACTTGTTGCTAAACCAGCTAAACATGGTAGTTCATCTAAAATTTTTTGATTTTTAAAGCAGTTAACATAGCAGATATACAATTATGTATTCTAGAGATTTGATCTACACCTTTGTATTGTGGAAATTTTTACTGGGAAAACTACATAACTCCAGACAATGAAAAAAATTTCAGTGTAGAAAATAACATTTGCTTGGATATCACAGTGATAAATTTATTAACCACTGGCATAAATGTAATAAACCATCAACTCTTTCAACACAATAAATGATAAATTTATCATTCTTCCAAATAACAAAATTCAAGAATGACATTAATGGTAAATTTATCATTCATACAAAAAAATAATCCATCAACTTGTCCAAACCAACCAGTGATAAATTTATCACTTTATAAAAACCACCAAAAACACCAACTAAATTTAACCCCAATCAAATAATATAAATCTGTGAAACTTAATCCTGTAAAAATATCAGCAAAAAATATAATTTCTGATCAACAAATTCCTCAATCATTTAATGCAAGTACCAAAATGAGACATCTTTCCAAAAATACTCAATCATTTAATGCAACTAACACCTCTCAACTCTCAAACAAAGTAATTCAATTAAAATCAATACAACTAAAGCAAAGCTTCTTTACATGTCTTCCGATTATGAGTTCCCATCTTTCCACACCTACTGCATCTAATTCTCTTGATTTCGCCCTTAGAAGGTATTCTCTCCGTTCTTGGACGTCCAGCTGGTCTCTTACAAAGAGGAGGTAAAACAACATCATCATCAACAACTACATTTGGCTTCCACATACTAGGAACTGGATAGATAGAATGTGAATAAGAATCACAATAACTACTAACACGGTAGTAATCATCAAGAAAGCAATTCAGATCCTTCCCACTCCTCTTTATAGCGCAAAAACCATGTTTGCAAGGAAAAGAATCAATTTTCCACAATCGACAAGAACAACAACGTTTCCCAATATCAACCATAACTGAATGATCCAATTGGATTTCATAAATGTCATCACTACATTTCTTAACTATCCATGCTTTTGTATCATTAAAAGCCTCTTCCAACTTTTTCTCTGTAAAAGGACAAACAATACGATTCCACTTATTACCAACTTCTCTCCTTCTTGAAAATTGCTCCATTAGTTTCACCCGTATAGCATCAACAAGACTAGTTGAAAACAAATGGCGTTCATCCCTAATCCATGAATTAAAAGATTCCGTAGCATTTGTGCACATTTCACCATACCTCTTGCCTTGAAAATAAGCGTTACACCAACACTCATTAGGTAAATCCTCAAGAAACTTCTCAACACTACGACCACAACGACCCTTAAACTCTTCAAATAGCTCATTAAACAACTCAATAGTAGGAGCATATGCACATCTACTAAAAAGAGTAAGCAAATACTCTTTAGATTCACGACTCTTCACTGACAAATAAGTCTTCAAGTTTGTCTTCAAATGCATTAGACAAAAAGAATGAGAAGAAAATAGAAAGACCTCAGCTAAAGCTTTCAGCAAACCTCCATGTCGATCAGTAACAAACGCAATATCCCTCTCCGGAGTCAAAATACCTAATAACTTTGACAAGAACCAATGCCAACTGTCATAACTTTCACCATCAACAATCGCAAAACATAACGGATACAAACCTACAAACAAAATATATATATATATATACAAGTTATTAGTAACAAATCAAAAAAGATTACAAAAAGAAAATCAAAACACAAAGTAACAAAAATGATAGAATTATCACTATCATAGATAAATTTATCACTGTATAAATATAAATTTAGCACCAGCCATAGATAAATTTATCACTGTATAAATATAAAAATTTAACAAAAAGTATACAGCACAAATTTATCACTAACAGATTGACCATACTCAATTATCAACACTCTCCAATAACAAAAATGATAGAATTATCACTATTTCAATAATAATAACACATACACACAAAATATACCTTGGTTACCATCTTTCGCCGTAGCAGCCAATAAACAACCTTCGTGTCTTCCTTTCAAAAAAGTTCCATCAAGCATCAATACAGGCCTACAATACTTGAAACCATGAATAAATGCCTCAAAAGCGAAAAACAAGCATTTGAAATGTCTTCCTTTACTATCAATATCAAATTCCATATCAAAAACACTCCCCGGATTGCAAGCACTAGCCGCATCAACATACCAACGAAGATCGTCAAATGATGATGAATAGTCACCAAAAACAAGACCCCTTGCTTTTTCAACACCCATCCAAGCTCGCCGATAAGAAACTTCTGTTCCATAATAGTCCTTGAAATCACAAACCACCTCACTAACCGATGTCAAAGCCTTGTTACGAATATCACTAGAAATTAACCCACCAATCATACTTGAAGTCATCCTAGCATGTTTAATTGTACGAAAAGAAGATCCACAAGTATGAACATCATTAAATTGTTTAATAACAAAAGCTTTACTATAATTTTCCACTCTAGCATGCACGCTCCATAAACATCCCAAATCAGCCATTCTCTTACAATGAACAGTGACACGATCCTTATCATTCTTAACAAAATCAAAATTAAAACCGGAATGAATAGAATACTTTGACAACGCATCTCGAAATTCAACAACTCCTTGAGTAAACTTTTGTCCCACTCCTTTCATACAATTAACCCACCCATCGGAGAGCAAAGGTTTCCGTTGATTTGAATAAAATGAAGGCAAAAAATCAGTTGCACAAACTGAAAAATCTAGAAACCTCCTAGATGTTGATTTGTGATTATGTATCAATTTTAAGCAGAATATAAAAATCCCAATCAAACAATCAAAAGAAAGAGACACAAAGATTTTACGTGGAAAAACCACAATTGGACACCTTCCAATTGTGATAAAAAAACCACGGGCCACAGCCACCAGAACAATCCACTAAGAAGATATAAAGGAATTACACAGGTATCACTCTCAATTATCTAGCGAATCCACAACGCCTAATTGAACCAACCTCTATGTGCCTCTTCCAACCCCATCTTCACCACGGAATTGTCTTTCTGATGAGCCACTCCGGATTCCACCACCGAAGCTTCAGGCTCGAATTCTTCAGAATCCACAACTGAAGAACTTCCTTTCTCTTTTGTGAAACAAACACAAACCTTTGATGTAGTCTTTTTAGATCATGAGTTGAATACTCAATAAGACATCAAAGAAAAAAATAAAATATCCCCAGATATAAACCTTTAAGAACCAAAAAGAAAGATCTGGAGGATTCAATGAATGAATCAATGAATAGCCTAGATTTGGGAGAAACCCAACTATTTATAGAAAATCAAAGCAATCCTAGTTGGGAAAGAAAACCAACTTCTTGTAGAAAACCAACTTCATGCAGAACTCTAAAGTAATCCTGTTTTTTGAAGGAAACCAACTTCTTAAAGAACTCTTGTTACAACCTTGGTTTTGATCCATGGAATTTGACAACAAAAGGTCCTAACAATCTCCCCCTTTGTCAAATCCTGGATAAAACTAATCTAAAACAAATTTCCTAACAAAAACACTAAAACAAATTTCCAATCAAAACAAGAACAACATCACCAACTAGGAACCAGCACTTATAACCAAATCTCTTTCCAAACTTATTTTTCAAGGTCATGATCTGCAAAACAACTATTAGTGCCACCATCTCCAAAACAACTATTAGTCCCACAAGAATATATGAAAAAGCAATAAACATATGACATGATTATCTTGAAGTATGAGATGGAAAACATAAATAGATGCAACTTGGAGATTTTAAGAACATGTAGTATGAATAGATGAAAACTAAGACACATGCACCTGACACAAAATAATAAATAAGCAATACAAGGCGTCAAGCAAACCAACTAAAGCCAATCTCCCTTACCAAACAAAACAAAGTGTTCATGTTAACAAACTCTTGAATGATAAACCACACTCCCCCTCACTAAACAAGTAAAACAAAATATAATATGGTTGAGCAAGTAAGGAATTTCAGATTTGTACCTTAAAACACACAAGATTATCCAAGAAGCACAATTACTTGAAAATACAATGTGCACAGTTTATAGAAGATTCCTCATGAAAAAAAAGTGATGCATTATGTGAAAAGCATAGATCTCATGATAAAAGTGTGTGTGTGACTCTTGGAGTTCGACAAACACAAGATTCAAATCCTAGTAGTGATATGAAAGCTGGACCTCCAACGAGAATCTAAGCATAACTAAGGAAAGTCAAACCACTAGGAATCAAGGGGTATTTGGTGAGTAAAGGCGGAGGCTCCCCCTTAATCAATGAATCCTTTATATTTTTCCTTTGTTTCACATTTTTTTCCTTTCTTTTGCATATTTTTTCTTTCTTTTGCACATTTTTTTTTTCCTTTTCTTTTCTTTTGCACACTCATCGGCGGCTGACACGATCAAAAGTATGGAAACCGAACCAGAGAAGTATGGATATAATAAGGATGGCCTGGTTGGTGACTCTGAGGTAGCCTTTTCCTCATGGCTGGACTACAAAAAATAGAGGGGAAAGCCATGGAGATGCAAAAAGATGGAAGGTGGTTAAGAGACTCAACATCACCCATGATATGCTAGTATAGGTCAATTCCTCTAGAAAAGCAAAAGATACAATGCCAGAAGTCCATAGAGAAAAATAATCACTAAGGCGGAAGACTCCAAAATTTGCTAATCCAAAAGTGTGTACAGAATGAGACATACTAATCAAAGAACACACACTTCATAATGAGTAATGACCATAGAAAGCACACACATATTAACATGTAATGTTTATTCTCATCAATTCCAATATGCATCAAGGACATCTCAAAAAATTCAAACTTGCAAAACCATACTAAGAAAATCTTTTTGATTTTTTTTTTTTCAACAATAAAGTAAGGAAAAAAAAACATGCACACAAATCAAACAAGATCTCGTTCTAAAAGATTTTTTTTTTAAAAAAATAGAGCTTTCTAAAAGAATTTTTTTTTTTTTTTATAAAAAAAATAGAACGACCCGCTCTGATACCAATTGAAAAATCTAGAAACCTCCTAGATGTTGATTTGTGATTATGTATCAATTTTAAGCAGAATATAAAAATCCCAATCAAACAATCAAAAGAAAGAGACACAAAGATTTTACGTGAAAAAACCACAATTGGACACCTTCCAATTGTGATAAAAAACCACGGGCCACAGCCACCAGAACAATCCACTAAGAAGATATAAAGGAATTACACAGGTATCACTCTCAATTATCTAGCGAATCCACAACGCCTAATTGAACCAACCTCTATGTGCCTCTTCCAACCCCATCTTCACCACGGAATTGTCTTTCTGATGAGCCACTCCGGATTCCACCACCGAAGCTTCAGGCTCGAATTCTTCAGAATCCACAACTGAAGAACTTCCTTTCTCTTTTGTGAAACAAACACAAACCTTTGATGTAGTCTTTTTAGATCATGAGTTGAATACTCAATAAGACATCAAAGAAAAAAATAAAATATCCCCAGATATAAACCTTTAAGAACCAAAAAGAAAGATCTGGAGGATTCAATGAATGAATCAATGAATAGCCTAGATTTGGGAGAAACCCAACTATTTATAGAAAATCAAAGCAATCCTAGTTGGGAAAGAAAACCAACTTCTTGTAGAAAACCAACTTCATGCAGAACTCTAAAGTAATCCTGTTTTTTGAAGGAAACCAACTTCTTAAAGAACTCTTGTTACAACCTTGGTTTTGATCCATGGAATTTGACAACAAAAGGTCCTAACACAAACAACACTACTACTACTACTACTACTACTACTATTACTACTAGCTTCACCATCACAAATCATATAACCTTCACCCAAAGAACAACACTTTACAAAAACATCAATCCGATGAATATCACAAGAAAGTGCCAGTCCAACCATAACCTCCAAATCCTCTTCACTTTCTAGACCACAAGAAGAATGTCCAGCTATTGAATACGATATATTCAAAGAACTGCCAACTAACTCACTCCACTTTGCACACAATTTATATACTAAATCTTTGAAATTAAATCCATCATTATACTTGATAACCAATGTCACACCTCTAAACTTGCACATAAGAAACAAACAATTCTCCATCACTATAAATCCTGCAACAAAAAACAATTACATTTCAGAAAACAACTCAAACACTCTCAAACAAAATCAAATACAGTGATAAAATTATCTCATATTCCCATACTCACTCATAAATTTATCATTGTTGAAAAAGTTAATCCAACATCACCCCCAAAATACACAGTGATAAAATTATCACTGTATAAAATAACAAACCAACACCTGTGTTCAATCAACACAATTTCGTAACCAAAAAAAATAAAAATCTAAAATTCAATCAACAAATACATATCTCAAAACTTTCAATATCATGATCAAAACACAAATTCAATCGCAACAGAAACAACAGAGTAACAACAATATCACCACAAAATCAAAATCACCAACTCAAACTAAAAAAACCAAAACATTGAAATTGAAATCAAAATCAAACATACCAGTCGACCTAACTCCACAACACCGCAAATCAGAAAATGTAACTATACACCAAACGCGAAATCGCAAATAGGAAGAATCACCAAACACGCAATCGCAAATCACAAATCGCCAAGCTCCACAAATCGCGCAATCAGAAATCACGAAGCTCCACAAATCGCGAAATCAGAAATCACGAAGCTCCACAAATCGCGAAGATACAGCAGCAAATCGTGAACTTCCACAGAAATCCAAATCACAAACACAATATTTTGATGGAAAATCCAAACAGAAATGCGCCAGAACAGGGGAGGGGTAAAACGGTACCAAAAAAAAATCTCAGGACCTATTGGTGCAGAAGATCAAAAGTCAGGACTAAGAGGGGAATAAGTCAAAAACTTAGGACCGGCCAGTAAAAAACCCTTAATATATTACACTAAATTATAATAGGAGAGCCTCTTTTTTGGATCTATTTTGAGGAGCCCTAGGCCATGGCCTGGTGGGCCTATGCCCAGGGCCGGCCCTGATGATTTGCAAACCATATGAACTTTTACACCATTAAACAAATGTGAACATTCACAATGCGATCTGCACAATGAGCTCTACAAAATTCATTTCAGTTATCAACCCATCGTCGTCCTTGTGCATCGTCATTCACGGCGATTTCACATTGTCCGTGTCCTTGTGATATCTTGCAATGAACAATTATGTGACATAATGTTTGCCAACTATATTAACTTTTACACTATCAAACTAGTATATGAACATTCACAATTAACTTATAAACATACCTAAATCTGGTTATGTGTACACAACTCAATGTCAACGATAATGGTTCCAACTGTTAATGATTTTAAGTCATAATTCGATTTCCCAATATTGAACCCCAAAAACAAATGACAATCCTCTCAAAGGTTAGAATTGTTATCTGGTAATGTGGATTGAAGTTTCAACTTTGATAGCCAAAACCTCAAAAATCTCATATACGGAAACACACCACCTAGCCGCTCTCTGGAGATGTTTAAAATCGAAGAGCTCCTGGTATGGCGAATTGCACAATCCCACTAATCTGTGCAATATTGAAAAATATTGAATATTGAATGAACATTCTGTTAAGTTTCAATGTAAATATTCACATGAGGAATATTTTGTTGTCCTTTGGTTTGATTCTCCCTTTGGTCCTATGTTAAGTCATGGTTTAAGCTTTGTTGTCCACTTCAAACTATGACACTACTTTCTTGAATTCGATCTGGGAAAAATATCTACAAGGATAAAAATGTCCATAAAAATCGTGAATATGAGAATTGGGATACAAGAATATGAAAGAGGATTTACTACTAAATTCCCTTTTTATTATGCATTCTTTATTCTTTAAAATTAATTTTGGATGGCATGAATCTTGAGATGGAAGAGAATGTAATTTTGAATTCCTAGGATTCCATTATTATAAAAATAAAAAAATAAATAAAAATAATGGGAATAGAAAGTGATTATTCATTTTTTATTTTGGCAACATTTCTAAAATATGTAAGAATGTTATTTAGTCGCCAAATGTAAATTTTTCGTGACTAAAAAAAAGTTAGTCAGTAAAATTGGTCAAGAAAAGTGTAATTTCATGTAATGTCTATAGAAATCTTACATTCTTTAAGGAATGTTACCCATTTAAGAAAAAATAATAATTAGGCTCCTAATATTTAAAATTTTATCATTTTCACATTGAGGATTCTTAACAAAACCAAATGCTTGAATTGCAATGACACTTGAATTTTATTAATAGTTATAATCTCAAAAAAAATAATGAGATTCACATTCCTCTCAAGATTCTATCATCCAAACGTGACCTAAAATACTTTATTTTTCTGTGCTTTGTACAATGCTCAAGACTTGTTTATTATACTCATTTATTATTTTTACTTTTTTGAGAAATTTATAATCATGTGATATTGAAGTTAAGATTGTGTTTTATAAAGGAATGACTCATTTATGTAAGCATGGTGCAACCTCAATTTTAACCTAAACAAAGCTAAGTTACACCAGGTTGATTTGGTTCAATTCCAGCTAAATATTAGTTTGGTCATGGATCCAAAAATCTAAATTAATCATGATTAGTTCGGTTCTAAATTAATACTAACCCAAACCAAACTTGCCTGAACTCCCTCCCAACAACTCTTCTTTTAGCCAAACCGCTCTCTCTACCTCCCCACCTCCAATTCCACCTCTTAAAGTGGTCTGCAACATCCTTGCCCCAAAATGCCTTCCTTCCCATCTCCAACACCCCTTTGCAATTCCCTTTACCCATTTCAAAGTGGTCAATTCAATTTGATTCTAGGGAATATTTGGAAGTCTTTTACGTTGTGTTTGGTTGGAGGATTTTAGGAGAGATTTGGAAAGGGAAAGGGAAAGGGAAAAGTTGGGTGAAAAGTAAATAAAATATACCTACATTTCACCTAGTTTCACACACCTTTTCCCTTTCCCTTTCCCTTTCCCTTTCCAATTCCAAATTCCTCCCTAAATCCCCTTACCAAACACAGCATTAGTCACTTTTGTCTATGGCTATGTGTCAACTTTGTCTTATTACTACACAAATGAGTTGCATCGCTATTAGCTTTTTTAAGTTAGCTTCATATGTGAAAACACGCAGTTGCATTCACAGTTATACAGTTGTTGATATTAATCTGCATATCAAGGTGCTCAAAGTATTGAATCTGTCAATTAATCAAATTTATATATATAGCAACTATTAAAGGTATTGTTGCTCTTAAAAAATAATCTAATCTTTTCATATAATACATTATGTCAATTGTAGTATTCTTATTTCATCTATTGGGACTAAAAATGTAATATGACTAAAAATGTAAAATGTAATATATCTTCTATAGCTAAACCATGTAATATAACTAAAAATGTCAAATTGGGACAATTTTTTTAAAAATATCATCTAATAATTTAAATTTTCAAAATTAAATTAGAGAGTATCCTAATATGTTCAAAAGTAATAATAATAATCATTTGTACTTTGGAAGATCATAGTCTATGAACCATTTTTATTTTCACCCAATAGAAGTTTAATAAAATAACACAAGTGACATGTTTTTACGTTTTTTTACTTTGGAAGACCATTTTTTTTTTTTGGCTTAATTTTAATTTTTTTTTTATGGATCTTTGTGGAATAGAAGATTATACACAATATTAAAGTTCCTAAAAATTTAATATTGAAGTTCCTAAAAACATTAGAACCATATAAACTCCACCCATGAATATTTAGCTTGGATTTTACAAAATATTTCAATTAAAAAGCAAGTATGAAAATGAAGAAAAATCATATAACTTTCATCAAACATGAAATATGCAATCAAATATTGAATAACATTATCAATAATGTTACTGCTAAGTGCGGATATAACCTAAGTGAAAAAGGTTGTCACAAACCAAATAAAATGCACGTTTAAAAAAATCAAGTGAACAAAACTAATAAGAAAATATTATCATAAGGGAAAAGTGAAAAAAAAATTATTAAGGAATAAAAATTTAGTGGGATCCAACTCCCAGATAGTTTTTGGTTCAATAAAATCCAATTGAAATAAAATGATAATTCTATTCTCAATTTTAATTTGGGCTCTTTTGGCTCTTTGAGCCACAAAAGACAGAATAGGCTATTTGAGCCACAACAGACAAAACATCACATCCAACCCATAATCATTACACTCTTCTCTCACAAAAAAAGTCAAAAAAGTCAAAAAGCCAAAAAGCCCTTCCCAAACCAAGCTTTTGAGCCCAGGCTCAAATAGCCAAAAAATCTAAAAAGCCAAAAAGCCAACCCACTTCCCAAATGGAGGCTTACTATTACTACTCCCTAAATAAATCTACATATGTTATAAATAAAATTATCATTTTCAAATGTTATTTCATAGAAAAGCTAAGAAATGAATATTTATTAAAGCACACACAAATGACTGTTATTTTGTACAAAAGCTAAGGAATAAATATTTATTAAAGCACACATAGGTTTAGAGGTTTTCTACAAGAACTTTCTTTGCCTTATTCGGAAATAGTAAATGTGTTCTTTGGATAATTTCATCACATAGCTAGCACACTATATCCATGATTTATCAAAAATAAGAAGAGTTAACATTGCAAAAACAAAAGAAAGAAAATCACATTTTTACTTTTTAGAATTCACTTTTTAAAAAAATTTACTTTTTCGTTTTCTGTATTTTTTTGTTTTCACTGAATTTTTTTAATATTTTAAGCAATTTTTTTTAATTTTTAGACACACTTAACGTAAATACACTTAAAAAGTATAATATTTGTGAAAAAAAAAATTAAGAAATTCACTAAATACCAAAAATACAAAAAAAAATGAAAATACAGTACATTTTTTAAATATTTTTGTGTATTTATTAATTTTTTAAAATATTTTTTTTATAAATATTTTATTATTTAGATATATCTAAATAAGGTGCATCTAAAAAAATAAAAAAAAATTACTTAAAATTTTAAAAATATTCAATAAAAACAAAAAAAGATATGCAAAAAACAAAAAATTCAATTTTTAAAAAACTGAATTTGGAAAATTAAAACCAAACACACTAATTAGCTTTCCATTCAAAGCAAAATACATAAAATCAAATAAGAAGCAATTTAAAATTTTTAGCAAGGCAAAGGCTCACCCGAAATTATTTTTGTTGAGTGAGAAGTGGATTTGTTGCTTCCAAAAAATGTTGCCTCCATTATTCTTCTATGAAATGGTGGTTCGAATAATGGTAGCATCTTGTACAAACACATGTTAGCTTTTGGTTGGCTGAGTCCAAAGTAGTGCCTCTTGTCAACTATTTGGAGGACCTATGGGAAAACACATTAGACACTCACAAATAGAGCAAGTGAGAAACAACCACGTAACTATTACAATAAAAAGTCAATAAGAGCTCTATTTGGGAAGTTTAATTATGATGTAAACAGTTATGCAATGTTTGGTATAGATTATTTGGGTTAAAATAGTCATAAAAGGACAAAATATGCTAAAAAGACAATAAAACAAAATGTTACATTCAAACCATAAACATTTCATTTTTTCTCTTACAAAAGTCAAAAAAGTCAAAAAATCTATCTCAAACGAGACTTTTTAGCTACATGCTAAAATAGCCAAAAAATCAAAAGCTAATCCACATCCCAAACAAATGCTTAATCTTGTAAGACTTGTGGAGTATATTATTAATAAAAAAAATTAAATTAATTGAGCATTTATAGTCACATAATTAGATGATATTTATTTTTTTTAAAATTAAATAATCAGTATAAATTTGATAATAGACTATTTTTTTTCACATAATTAATACTCAATTATGTAATTATCGATATCCAATCAATTGAATTTTTTAAATAATTTTATTGATGAATTCTATAAGTTTTTTAACAATCACAATAAAAAAACAACAACTTCCACCACCTAATGAACTGTGAGCGGTATCCTCTTTTTCTATCACATGTATGTATTTATCTGAACTTTTCTTCAAACAATGTGCAAGAAACGGTGCAATGGAGGTTGTTTGGTTCAAATAAAATTGTATTAGCACAATAAAGATAAATTGGACAATTACACAGCATTAGATTCATTTCACCTGCTAACTTACGTTATTTTATATAATAGTTATAGAGATACATCAATTAATATAATAAATCTCACATTTGTCAGATAAAATGAAAAGATATATTAAATGTAATGCCAAAAAAATCTAAATATAAATATTTTATTAACATATACCTTTAATACACATATTAAATTGACTTAACAAAATTGTATATTTTTATTGCTCATACTTTTTATGCAAAATGAATAATTTTCTTAATTTTTGTACTTGTACCTAGGGTGGACAAATATTGGGATGGGCTGGTTTCGGGCTAGGCCGAGCCGAGCCAACGCTATATGGTAAGAGTATGTGCTTCATTTAAACCTGATCAGACTTGACATTGCGCCTAACCTAGCCATCCCAAACCCTAATATAAATCTCAAACCCATCTATTTAGCCCAATAGATATGAGCTATTATTATTTTGGTTTCACCTTGAAGGGCTATTAAATTATTCAAATTCTTTTAATAATTATTTGAATTTAAAATATTAATAAAATTCAATTATAAAATAAGGGTCAGTTTAGTTTAATTTTAGAATTATGATTTGAGTGTGGAGTTGTATTTTGAGTTTTGAATTTTTGAATCATGATTTAAAAAAAGAAAATTTGTTTGGTTATGAGTTTTGAAAATAGTTTTGGAATGATTTGTAATTTTTTTAATTGATTGATGTATAGAATGTAAGAGAATGTGAGAGGAGAGATGAAAAATGAGAGAGAAAAATTGATTGATTGATTGAATAATAATAATATAAAAACAATAGAAGAGTTTTGAAAGTAATTTTTAGTTATATTTTAAAAATATTTTTGGTTAACATGTTTCATCCAAATCATAATTTAAAAACAGAATTGAATTTTGAAAAGTAAACCAAACTCTGCTTATATTTTTTTAAGAAGTGCTTTAGTTTAAGCTATAGAAAGAAGTATATATATGTATTTTTTATATTTTATTAATTTTCTAATTTATTTTATATTAAACAATATAAAATTTAAAATTAATATTTTTTGAATGGGCAAGCAGGGTTTAGCTAAACTTTTCATCCCAAGTCCAACCCGAAAATTAAATGGGTTTAAAAAATTTGTCTAACTTAGCTCTATGGGTTAAATATTTTTCTCAAGCCCTAAAAATATCGAATTAGATTAGGTGAGTTGAGTGGGCCATCGGACTGATAGCCACCCTACCATAAGATTATACATTAACAAAATCATAAATATAAAATAATATAAATTTTACAATAGAATTTTGCATCTTATTTAAATTTAGGATAAATCACACTTAAGATTTTATATAAAATACAATAGGCCTTACAATTTTAATATATTTACACTGACATCCTTTAAGGTTAAATGGATTGAAATTAATACAAATGACGTAAAAATACAAGATAAACAAAGTGAAATATATATTTTTATGTAAAAAGAATGACATTATCATTTTTTTATTTATATAATTAACAAATTATTGATAAAAATTGACTTAAGTGTTAAATAACTTAAAAGTATAATATAATTATATTAAAATTATAGAACTTATTGTATTTTTTTAAACTTTAAGGGAAATAAGTATAATTCACCCTTAAAAAGTATTATTTTAAGGATTTTGCTAGCAATCAATATGAAAGATAAAGGCATGTTTTGACAAGGAGGTTAAAAGTTGCTTTTTAGTTTTTAATTTCTTTTGAATTACATTACTTCTTTAATTTTTATACGTTTTTTTAAAATAAATAAAAAGTTAACTTTTAATTTACTTGTCAAAATAATTCAAAGTATTTATAATTTTTATATATCTCAAAATATTTTTATACATTTCAATATATTTTTTAATATTAAGATTTTCTTATTTTAAAAATAAAATAAATTTTAATAATAAAAAAATCATCTGATCATTCATAATAATATAATTATACGGTGGCCATGTTTGGCAGGTGGATTTTGGGTTATTTTTTGGTTAAAATTTAAAATAAAATAAAATATATTAAAATAGTTAATAAGATAAAATGTTACATTATAATCATTTTATTTTTTCTCTCACGAATATCATATCTAATTACAAAAAAATTCAATCATCTTTCTAAACAAAAAAATTTTAACTTACTAAAATAACTAAAAACTAAAATAATTTATAAAAATAACCAACTTCCAAAACACTCACGACATAAACGTTTCCTCAACATAAAAAAAAAAGATTATGAGCTCTAAAAGTAGAGTGTTAGAAAGAACTCTAATGATGTGTGGGTTCACAATGGTGTGATATTTAGGTTTTGTTTGGCAAGATTTAAAAAAGTTAATAAGTCAAAAAGTTATTATCTTATTTAAATCACATCATCTTATTTAAGTTACATCACCTCTCTAAAATATCACTTCAAACTCAACCCATATTCAACTCATATTTCGTAAAAAGTTAAAAAGTATACTTATTTAGGTCATTCCGAACCATCCCTTATATTTATTTTCATTATTAAGTCATTAGAGCTTTATGAGTAATGTTAGAAATCTCAAAAATTCTATCAAAATTTTTATTAAAAGTCTCATATAAGTATGAGATCCACACAATATAAATCCCACATATAGATATTTAATAAAATTTTTGATAAAACTTTTAAAATATCTAATATTTTTAAAACTCCATTTAAACCTTTCAAATTAAAAAAATAAATCATTTCTACAATAATAATAAAAAAATCAACAATGGTTCAGACCACTAATTTTGATGCTCTAATGGAACACTAATGATATAACAATGAGAAAGAGAAAAAAAATTAAGATCAAAATATCACATCACAGTAAGTAGAACCCACTACCAACTCATTAGAGTTAACTTTAAACCTCAAAAATTAGAATTCCAAAATATTTTTTTAAAAAAATTAGGAAGACAGCTGTCACTCAAGTGGCAAACAAATTTCCACATAAAAAAGGGGGCGGCGACAGAGAAGCAGCGGCAGCAGCAGCCCCCACACGTAACTTTTATTATTTTTTTTTTTTCTTGACGGTTGCTTTTTTCTTAGGGAAATTCTATCATATGTCCCTAGTCTCGAGTTTTGTGTTATTTAAAGTCGAAAAATGCTTCGATCTTTAATTTAGAAGTACCACTAGTGATGTGGCAATGGGTCTCATCCACTGTCACTGTCAGTCATGTGTTTTGATTTTTTTTTTTTTTCCTTTTTCACCTCATTAGAGATGTATTTTTAGAGATCTCTAGTATTGTTGTTTAAAGTCATTTGACAACATCATAAATAAGTTATTTATTAGTGTTGAATCCGTACTATACACGAATTGTATTTACATATATTTGAGTTGTGGTTTTTAATTTTCTTTTTTTTTTGTTTTTTATACATAGAAAAATAAATATAACAAATGTAGTATATCTTTAACTAATTATTTTATATTTTCTTTTATTCAAAATTTAAAAATAATGTACGGACAAAATTTATAACAAAATTAAGAAAAAATTTAATTCCGAATAACACTTTTTCACTTCTATATAAATACTTAAAAAATAAACTTGAAAAAAGTAGTCAACATAAATATTATACGGTAAATAAAAAATATGGTTAGCAATTATGCTTACATAAATTTACTATAGTTTTAATTTCAAATAAAAAAAATATTTTAAAAGCATTTTATTTAATTAGTTCCAAATAGAATTTTCTTGGTAAAAAAGAAAGTTATAAATTTTTTTTTTGTAAATTTTCAAATATCTATTGTTCAACATTCTATTCTACTTGTTTGTTTGTTTGCTTGCTTGTTTTGTGAGCTTTTATTTTTGATCTTTGCTCTACATTCATTGTACTATTTTATTTATTTTTCTTCTTCTTATTTAATTTTCGCATAATACTTATTTCATAGTGTATCTCTGAGTGTATTAGTGAAAATATCATATATTCAAAATGTACAAAATTATAATATATAGAAGAAAAAAAAAAAGAGTAAGTAATTGCCCAAAACTAAAATTACTTCAAGAAAAAATAAAAAATAAAAACAAAAATGAAATTGTTTGAAATAAAAAATGATTTATATATTTAGTTATTTATTAATTTTTAAAAATAAACTTTTGAAGAAAACAAAGAAAACTATATATATATATAAAATAAAAGTACAAAAACCAAATATAAAATATAATACAAAAAATAAATGAATTATAACATTTTTTGAAGAAATAAGACTCACAAATAAATTTTGTAAAATCTTGTCTGTATACTTTTTGTGTATATTTTTTGTATTTCTAATCCTGAGAATGACATTGAAATAGTTTGCATTTCTTACATTAGGTCCATCTAATAGTTTTAGCAAATACAGATATAATAAATTTCATAACACAAGCAATTGTGAGTCAACATATCTAAAAAAAATAAAAGCAATGTTCAATGATGATATAGAAGCACACTTGACGTTTCAATTAAAGGTATAACCAGATAAAGCTCCATAGAAGAGGAAGACAACATTTATTTGTTATCACAACAATTACATAACTTAATATATAATTTTAATATATTTCACTCTTTCACAAGTCCAATTCTCTATCAATATTAGAATGAATGTATGAACCAAAAAAATGAAACATATGAAAAGACAAAGAGATGTGGTTTGAGACCTTTCAATTACTAAATTCTATTAATTAATAGTTATTAGACTTTAATGGTCAAGTTTGTAATATTTGTTAGCCATTAAAGCTGATTTTTTTGATTTTATCTATATTCACTTGATAATTTGAAAGTGGACACATGTCAAATCTTTATACAAATACTTAACACATTTTTTTAGCATTATTAATGAAATATACAATGTAATTTTTTTCTCTTTCTTTTCGCAATTGCAACCTGTTATTTTTTAATAAAAATTTATATTTGTTTTAGATATTTTTTTAATATACATTTTTTTAAAAGATTTTAATGAAATGTACTGTGTAATTTTTTTCTCTTTTTTTTTTTTTTTTTTTTGTGGCAATTGTAACCTGTTATTTTTTAATAAGAATTTATATTTGTTTTAGATATTGTTTAATATACAAATTATTTTTTATGGTGTAATTTTTTTCTCTTTTTTTCGCAATTGCAATCTATTATTTTTTAATAAGAATTTATATTTGTTTTAGATATTTTTTAATATACAAATTATTTTTTTTAGATTGTTTTATAAAAATAATTTAATAATCCCATCACTAACCATAGTGTATGGGAGAAGTTGAAAATAGTGAGACAGTAAAAAGGTTTGTGAATTGGAAGAAATCAATAAATACTGAGGTTTTTTTTCAACTCAAAAAATTAGAAAATTAAGATTGGGCTATTGGAGTTCCCACAAAGTTTATGAGTTAGAAATTCCTTTTTCCATATATAATATATAGATATAGAAAGATAGATAGATTAGTTTACTGAATTATATGAGTCATTACATTTTTTTATTTTTCTATACCTCTTTTTATGATAAGTAAAAAAAAAAATTAGTTTATAAGTTATATTCGAAATAACTCTTAATTATGATCAGTCATGCGATTAGTTATGACTTCATTATGATTTGATTATATATATTATGATGTTAATTATTATTTATATGAAATTAGTCATGGCATTATTTTTATTATGGCTTCATTTGAGAAGTGGGTTGATTTTTTACCTTTTTAATTTTTTGGCTATTTTAGCCTAAGGCTAAAAGGTTTGTTTGGGTTGACTTTTTAGTTTTTTTTTTATTTTCGTAAAAAAAAAAATAAAATGGTTAGGGTTTGAATGTAACATTTTGTCTTATTAACTTTTTAATTTATTTTATCTTTTTGTAACTAATTTAACAAAAAAGTCAAAAAAGCACACTTACCAACCGAGGGCTATGATTAAAAAAAAAAATTTGTTATACCTTATGTGTTTATAACTCGGTCTATAACTCACATCAGATTGAGTTATAATATTTGTAGCAATTAACCTCACAAATATCATAACATACATATAATTCACACTTTGTAACATTTTGCTTATTATGAAAATTTTAAAGTCTAACATTTGTAGCAATCAATCCCATAAATATCATAACTTACATACTTTTTTGTTAGGGTAAATTATGAATACACTTCCTAAAGTATGGATATACACGGATTGGATTAGTCTAGTTTCAAAGTAAATCAGGAATCAATTTCACAAAAATTAAAATCGTAACTGAACTGTTAAACTGTGTATTCGAACTAGAACCGAACTATAAAAGTCAGTTTGATTCGGTTTGATTTTCCAGTTCTAAAAATTTTATATTAGTAAACAAATTAGCGATAATTAATTTTGTTAAATTGATTAGAGTTTATCAATTTCAAAATAAAGGTTAGTGTTCAAATCTTATAAGACATTTTTATTTATATTTTAATTTTTACATATAAAAATTAAAAAAAAAACAGACAAACAAATATGTCACAGTTTGGTCTGGTTCGAAACCGTAACCAAAGCCTTGGAACCGGAGACCAAACCGATTTGAACGATTTTACCATTTTTAAAACTAGAATTGAAACTAATTAAAATAGACCAAATCGGCGATTTAGATCATATTGGATCGGTTTATCGATTTCATCGAGTTTTTTGTACACCCTTACCCTAAGGTTTTCTGAAAATAAGAATTGCCCCTGTGGTCTTGAAGTTTATAATTCATAACAAATGATCAATTTTATTAATAAATTATCAATTCTATTAACAGTTTGTAATGATATCAGAAATTTATTTCAACTAATAATTCAAAAAAAATTATTATTATATATGAGAACAGTTAGAAATTTTAATTTTTCAATTAATTCTATTAACTAAAAAATTTTGATATTTATTTGTAAATTTCTTTTCACCTACTTATATTCTATTTAGTCCAAATTATTTTATTATATTTCAATAAGTCCTATAAGTGACATAGTTACCAAAATATCTATAATAATAATAAAGTGAAGTACATATTAATGTTCACATTAACAGTGTAAATATATAATAGTGTGAATATTCCATAATGTGAACATTTACATTGTCAACATGAATTTTCATATTGTGAAATTTATTTAATGTGAATATTCACGTTACTAAGTTGCTAAGGGTTCAAAAAATATTTGTAAGGGTAAAATTGTCCACAAAATACCTTAAAATAGGAAAATTAGAATTTGATAGATCAAATGTCCAAACTAATAAGAATTATTAGAATACAAAATTATTTTATGGACTAATTGAGATAAAAATATTTAAAAGATAATTTTCTAATAAATTTCTCATAATTTTAACAAAAGAACATTTGTAATTTTCTACTAAATCATATAGGCAATCCATATTTTAAGGGTGTATTTGTAATTCACCCTTTTCGTTATCATCTACTGGTATTACATATGGGAGATTCTACTTACACACCACTGACTGCCTTAGTACACATCATTTACTTAGTTCACACCTCACACAATATGAATATCTTGATTTTGTCTCAACACATCGCATTAATTTTCAAATAATACCAAATTACCATTATCTCCCCTACCAAATCCTAACCCTAACTATCTCCACTGCAACTGCTGTCCACCCCTCTACCCAGCTCTTCCATCCTCCGATCGTCCACCACCAACGGCTGCCACCCCTCTTGTCGCCGTCCTCTTTTCCAATCTCGTCATCCTCCTTCTTTAGCAGCTCTCACCGCCCCTCCATTGCCTATCAATTAATACAAAACCCTCATTTTCCCCAACCACAAACCTTAGCTACCATCGCTGTCACCATTGCCACAACCATTATCTTCATCAGTTATTATTGTTGCTTTTCTCTCACGATCGTGATCGCAATTTTCGATCTCTGTGGCGGCGCTATAAATGTGTGGAGATAGGTCGTTGTCGTCAGGCTGTAGTAGCACTACCCTGCCCTGCAATCTCTCTCTCTCTCTCTCTCTCTCTCTCTCTCTCTCTCTTTCTTTTACTTGCCCTGCGGCGGGTTGGGGGTTGTAAAGGAGAATGAGAAAGGTAGCTGGAAGAGGTGACGGAGAGGAGTTGTGAGTTGGTAGATGGTGTTGACTAGTGTATTCAAGTCCTCTTTGGTAATTTTGTTGTGGGACAAAATGGCAATTAAAAAAAATTGAAAAATGGTGGATACTGAGAAAATGAGTGGTGTGCCAATAGAATTACCCATTACATATATACATCATACATATATATAAATAGTATTTTTCCTTTTCTTATGTGGCACATTCTAAAGCCTTATTGTTTTTTCTAAAAAATCCACATCAATATACTTTTTTTCCATTTACATATAAAATTCTACACAAATTCAATTTCAATATAATAACCAATTTTACATGGATTCTATTTGAGAAATATTTGTTTTTCATATATATATAAGTAGTATTTTTCCCTTTCCTATCAACATCGCTTTTCCATTTACATACAAAGCTCTACACAAACTCAATTTCAATTATAATACATCATTTTATATAGACTCTATTTGAGAAACACATATTTTTATATATATTTTTCATCGTATATTTAGTTTTGGGAGAATTTTTTTTAAGGTCCTGATATTAAGAGTCTATAATATAAAAGACATACAATATTTCATAGTAGTTAGGGTACTTCAACATTTTCATAGAGAAAATTCGACTCAGAGAAATTTGGCACGACTTAGAGAAATTTCGGCCCCGACACAAAGAAATGTCAATTTTCATAGAGAAATTTTAATTTTCACTGAGAAATTTTAATTTTCACTGAGAAATTTTAATTTTCAGTGAGAAATTGCTCTAATATGATAACAAAAAAATTTTGAAATTTCTCTAGTATGATTACAGAGAAATTTCATCGAAGAACCTTAGCTAATAAAAAAAACATTTTGGAGCTCTCCTACTATACAAAGTTAGAGAGAGAAGTTTCACTAATTTTTTCTTAGTTTTGTTATTGTCAAATTTCTTTTATATAGTTGATATTTTAATTTAATTATTATGATATTTGAAAAAAAAAATTTATCTTGACATACATACAAATAAATAAGGTAGAATGTGCTTAATTATGTGTATCGCATGGATCAAATTAATTTTATTTTATATTTTTTATTTTGTATCTGTAACACCCTCAAAATAATTATAATAAACCAACTCCAAATACTAATACAATGTGATATAAATAAAATAAGAAGCTTTCATTAATCAGAGTTAAGCTTTCATTCATAAATCGTTCATCCTAAATCTACAGCATGTGTTACAAGAAATAATAAGGAATGAAAACTAAACAGATATACATATACCCTAATGGTTTATATCTTTCCAAGACCGTGCTTGGTTATAACAAAATGAGTCATAAGCTCAATATCAATAAAGCCTAGGCTTAAAAACAATAAATACAAAATAAACAAAAATTAAACCTTCAGCCCCACAGTCCTTCCAAGCTAAGTCCTTGGCAGAGGCATATCACCAGCACCTGAAAAAGTTTTTTCTCAAGAAGGGTGAGCCAAAACCCAGTAGAAACAATCTGGCACAACATATAAATCTTAACAAAAATATAAGTATAATATATATATACAATGCCTGTGATAAAATCATTCGTACTGTCACAAGATCATAATATGCTAAGTTTCATATCTTACGCCATTTTATCTTAATTCATTTCATCTAAATCCATGAGTCAAGTCCATTGTTATCCAGACGACCGAACTAAGGTTAACCAATACAATCATTACACAAACACTTCAATTTGCCATTTTACAGAAATTTTGTCTGCGGGAATCGGCACCCATGTATACGTACGGTTTTCGAGACTTTCATCCTAGACACACTGGCCAACTTAATTCAATAAAGTCTATTGCATTTCTTCTCCCAAACATGGAGTATATCTCATTTCTCCTCCCAAACATCATACATATACAATGTATTAAAAATATAATCATATTCAATGACAACCGATAAGAGATTAGTTTCAATTCACTTAATCCCCATACAATTTCTACAACAAGCATAGCTATCCTCCACCGATAGCCCAAAATAGATATTTCTAAACAGATATACAATCTCCAAAATAGATAAACTATCCAAATTTCCATAGGTGAGAGATAACAAGTATCCAATTCCACCACTTATATAAACATCTATCCAATTTCACATTCCCCATACCAATTCCATTATTTATACAAAATAATTATTTGAAACATTTTAGGACAAAACTCTATTTTCTTCCAAATCCAATCCATGTGTCAAAATCAACAAATTTAACACAACAAATCTTCATATCTACACCCACAACCATTTTCAATGCCTTCATTTGAAAACCCCCCTTTTTTTTTTATTTTAAACCAAAACACTAAGTTTGTCTAGCATCCTTCAAATCCCAACATTATTTACATAATCAACAAATAACTAAGTTAAAAATCATAGGAGAATGTAGAAAGTTCCCACCTCAAAGTTAGAGGATGAGCAAAGCAAGGAGAAAACTTCAAAGACGTCGAAACCGACTTTTGTTCGAATCAAAATGGAGCTCTTGAGATGCTTTACCTTTTTTTCAAAAATACTAGGGTAGAGACATCAATGGATCTAGGTGAAAATGTAGAAAGAAGTTAGGTTTTAGAGAGAGAGAGAGTCTCGATCTAGGGTTTTAGGACAAAAAGATATGAAAATGTGATATAAAAAGGTGCGGTTGCAAACTAATATATGCACAGTCCGCTCGAGCGCAAGAAGTGACGCTCGAGCGTCAGACATAATAAGTTGTTCCGCTCGAGCACAAAAAGTGACGCTCGAGCGCAGAATACACATATCTAGTAGTTTTGTAGACGACAAGCCAACACTCGAGCTCAAGAAAGGCCGCTCGAGCGTCCACCCGCTCGAACGTAGAAAATACCGCTCGAGCATAGAACACATTTTCTCAATAGTTTTGCAAACCTACAAAAATACTGAGAGTTCACAAAGCCCACTCGAGCGCAAGAAGTGTCGCTCGAGCGGAGGAGTAAAATTCTGGGCAATAAAAGGTTTGAAAATCAAGCTACCAACCTGTTTTAAACAAAATCACTACAATCCAAAAACCAAATCTAAGGATGTACAAAGAGAGCAAGACATAAACAACAATACGAAACTATGAAACCATAGTCCAGGATACAAAATGGGTCGAGTCTAAACCAGAATCGGTATAGTATTTATCTTATTGATTTCTTAATATTAATTGATATTTAATTTTTTTATTTAACATGAAATTATTTATTACAAAACATTTATATTTAATTTAAATTTTATATACGTATATACAATTGTTACCCAAAAGACAACCTAAGAGGGAGGTGAATTAGGTTTTTACAAATAAAAATAATAATACCCTAATAAAAATTATGACTAGCACAATAGGTACATATAGTTGATGAAATAAAAATAATTAAAACAAGTGTTCTAACAACTATGTCAATTAATGATTTTAGCACAATAAAAATATGAAATATAGCTATGGCAATTTAAATAAAATAAAGAGGTAAGGGAGAGAGAGGCAAACAAATTTATAATGGTTCGGTTTCAACTCGGCCTACGTCCACTCCTCAAGCTTCACTTGAGATTTTCCATTATTCTCTAGCTTTACAGGGTGCTAGCAACCTTTTCACAGATGGAGCAATCCTCTACGAATTTTATATAGACTTTCTAAGTCAAGAACACTGAGTGTACTATACTCTTACAAGGTTGAAAATAAGGTGTTTTTGCTTTCACAGAAAGCTACAAGAATTATCTCTCAAAGATAGATATAAAAATGAAACTCTGGTTTTTCTGTAAACCTCACACAGGAAAGATGGGTTTAAAACTATATGTCTCAGCATATAATTTCTGAAAGAGGATGTAAACAAAAATTGAAGAACACTTCTCAGAAACTTTTTAAGAGAATAAATGTGAGTGATTATAGATCAAAGAATATATATATATTTTTTTGTAACTAGTTTACATTAAAGGCTTTGGTATATATTATGAAACTTATAACCGTTTATAACCGTTGTATCCATTTGAATTTATAGCCGTTGTATTCATTTGAATATCTTCTACTCCATCATTACTAATTTGAATATCTTTCACTTGAACTTTTTGGCCTGCTGCTGTGCTGGGCTATTTAAACCTTTTAGTATGCTGCTATGCTGGACTGTTTGAACCTTTTGACCTGCTGTTGTGCTGGGCTATTTGAACCTTTATTTTAAACTGTTTGAACCTCTAGTTTGGACATTATTTTTGGGTTGAAATGAATTCCTTCATTTAAGAAAATATTAAATACATTCAAACAATAGTTAGGATAAAAGTTTAGGTGAGAAATAATAGGACAAAATAAATTTTGATTCTATTTTTCTCTTTCAAATAAATTAAAACATAATTGCATAAATCATCAAAATAAATTTTGGATTCTATTAAAACATAATTAAATAAATCATCAAAATAAATTTTGGATTCTATTTTTCTTTTTCAAATAAATTAAAATATAATTAAATAAATCATTAAAATAAATTTTGATTCTATTTTGCTCTTTCAAAAAAATTAAAACATAATTAAATAAATCATCAAAATAAATAAGTCTAATTGTAACGCCTCAAATTTCTAGCCCAAATGATAATGCAACAATCATGGCTCTCTTAAAGGAAAACCAAATATAAATTTCCATATTTGCATTACATAATAATAATAGTTCTTCATGCGATATTACATTGATTCAACAATAAGTAAATAACCAAACAAACACCGCCAAGGGTTTACAATCTTCCAAGGCTTAAGTCCAGTACACAAAATGGTTATTCAAACCCATACATACATAGCCCTTGGCTTACAAATAGGATAACAGCAAATGAGAACTTTAGTGCTCTCAACACACACATTTCCACACCCTCAATTAAGCGGATTCACCACGTCTTTTCCTTCACAAAAATCCGGTAGGGTGAGCATAAAGCCCAGTAGGAAATCATTAACAAATTATATACATTTTATACAAGTCTCAAGAGATGAATGCACATGCCATGCCATGCCTTTTTAAAAATAAAACACATCTTCATCTTTTGAAAACCATCATGCTCAATGATATTATGCAACTTCAACTGTTCAAAATTTATCAATTTAATTAAAGGGGGCGGTAAATACAACTATGGTAATCCCTAGGTCGGTGTCTACAAGTAGATTATACGAGTACTACCAATTGTCATTTTTACCGGTATTAACCGGAAGGCTCGACACCTATCCGCGCGACTTTCTGGTCTTTCACCAAGGACACTCAGGCTAAGTTAAACAATTTCATCTACACCGCCTATCAAGACCTACCACCATATTTACCCCAAAACCGTTTCATGAAAACCTATTTCCTAACATTCTTTTCTCAATGCAAATTTTCAAAATTTAACATAATCCAATGAATTGAAATGCCAATGTATACTTAATAATGCAATGCAACATTGCTTCCATATTCAATTGTTCCACACAACATACCATTGTGATCAAAATTCCCAATCCTTTTTTCAACACAATTCCACAAGATGAATATATATATATATATATTCACTTTTATATCCAATTCATTCAAGCGAATAACGTAATTCCCACATTTCGAGCAATCTCAACAATTTAGTCAATTCAAGATTAAATCAACATTTTGACAACAATTTCCAAAACAAACAACATTTCTCATTTTTTTTTTCACAAAATTCATCATTTACATATAAATAAATAATTTTCAAAACATCCATTTATTTTGGTACACAAAATAAATATGACAACATTTTCCAAGGATTTTGAACATCTTTTAAAGAAAAGACCCAATTTCTAGGTTTTCTCACCAAAACCATTTATCTCCAAAATATTTAGAAGAATCTCCCCAAAATCATCTTTCTTCAATCAATATGGTTCAAAACCTTCAATTTCTATTTTAAAAGGAAAAGAAATTAAACCCTCTTTCAAAATCACTCATCTTCTTGAAATCAATAATCAATTTCTCAAAGCTAATCAAAGGATGATTTTGAAAATCATCTAGATCTTGCAAAAACATATATATAACTCTAAGAAAATCCATACCTCAAGTTTTGAAGAAGAAATGAGATGAAACCCCCAAAATCAACGGTGTCGAAACTCGATCTTCACCGCACACAACGAAGCCCTCGAGATGATAACCAACTTTGGTGAAGAACTTAGGTCTAAATCCCAATGGATTTGGAGAGATCAAAGAGAGAAGATGACTTCTAGAGAGAGAAGCTCCCGATTTGGAATTCTTGAGAGTTTTAGAGATTGAGAGGACTAAAAAAGTGATATGAAATATCAGATTCACGAACTGATATAACATGGTCTGCTCGAGCGTCAAATACATTAACCCAGTACTTTTGTAGACAAGTCAAACTTCTGAAACCAAACATTCTCTGCTTGAGCGCATAAATGGCCGTTCGAGCGGACAAACAACTTCGAATGCATTTTGCATTTTTGTTTTGGAGGCGCTGCCCCTTAATCCCGCCAGGGCCCTAGGACTCGCCAAGGGGCATTGCCCCCTGGACCCCCGCGAGCTGACCGAGCAACTCGACCCCCGATGGGCCCAGTCAAAGTGGCAAAACATGAAAGAAGGATCGAAACCGGGATCACTACAACCTTCCCCCCTTAAAGAATTTCGTCCGCAAAATTTCAAATCAAACTACCGAAACAAAGGGGTTTATAGCGATCAAAGCCACACTATTTCATTTTCAAATCACAATACTAACTCCTAACCAAATTCCACCATTTCCACCATGGTTATCTCATTAATAATAACCTCCCAAATATGCATAAACATGAAATTTCTCAAAAAATAATGGCAACTCTAAACAACCTTATGCTTAAAACAACAAAGCACATATCAACATGTGGTTAACAACTTTAAATATGTTTTCCCGCAACATTAGGGAATATTACAAAGAAAAGCAACTTAAGCATTTTCAAATAAATCCGGATATTTGGAGCGGACTTCCGCCTCCCGTTCCCACGTCGCTTCTTCAACCCCATGGTGTCTCCACGACACCTTTACCAACGGTATAGTTTTGCCCCATAGCACTTGCTCCCAGGTATCTAATATTTGAACCAGTCGTTCTTCGTAAGAGGCATCCTCATCTACCTCCAAGTCAACCCAATCAAGAACATGAGAAGGGTCGGGTTCATACTTCCTAAGCATAGATACATGAAATACGTTGTAAACTCCCAAAAGTTGCGGCGGTAAAGCTAACCGGTATGCCACTTCCTCAATTCGCTCTAAGATCTCAAAAGGCCTAATGAACCTTAGAGATAATTTACCACTCTTACCAAATCTCATCAAACCTTGCCTTGGTGAGATTTTTAGAAACACATGGTCACCATTTCAAAAGATAAAGGTCGTCTCCTCTTATCGGCATAGCTCTTTTGTCGGCTTTGGGCCGTAGCTAACCTCTTCCGAATGAGAACAACTTTCTCGGTTGTCTCTCTAACAATTTCCGAACCCAGTAACGATGCATCACCCACTTCGGCCCAACAAACCGGTGATTTACGAGGTCGGCCATATAAGACCTCAAATGGTGCCATCCCAATACTAGCTTGGTAACTATTGTTGTAAGCAAACTCAATCAATGGTAAGTGTCTTTCCCAAGGCCCCTTAAAATCATGGACACAAGCTCTAAGCATGTCCTCCAAAATCTGAATGGTACATTCCGACTGTCCATCAGTTTGAGGATGATAAGCGGTGCTAAGAGTCAACTTAGTTCCCAACGCCTCTTGAAGGCTTTGCCATAACCGGGCAATAAAATGAGGATTCCTATCCGACACAATAGTCACAGGGACTCCATGAAGTCGAACTATCTCTCTAATGTACAACTCTGCCAAGCATTCAACTAAGTCGCTGGTGCACATCGAAATGAAATTGGTAGACTTAGTCAACCTATCAACAATCACCCAAACGGTGTCATTGCCTCGTTGTGTTCTAGGAAACCCAACTATAAAATCCATGGTAACACGCTCCCATTTCCACTCAACTATTGGTAAGGGTTGTAACAAACCCACTGGTCTTTGGTGTTCGGCCTTCACTTGTTGACAAGTAAGGCACTTCAATACAAATAAACCGGTAGCCCGTTTCATACCTCTCTACCAAAACTGACGACTAAGATCATGATACATTTTAGTGCCTCACAGGTGTACCGCAAGGCATGAGTGATGGAACTCCCAAAGTACTTCCTCTCTACAAAATTCTAGTACAAACAAACGGTCTAGGTAACGTACACTCAGATCCGAGTGAACGTTCAAACCTTTCTCTTCCTTCCCATTGGAAATCTTAACACGGATTGATTCCACATCACGGTCTCCTCGTTGTGCCTCTATGACCTTACTAACTAAGGTAGGTTGAGCATTTAAAGTAAACAAGGTAGCACTCTCTCCGGACTCACCCAAGTGCAAATCAAACTTGCCAATAACATCTAACATATCCCATTCCCGAAGGGCCACACTTGCAAAACTACTCACAGATTTTCAACTCAAAGCATTGGCCACCACATTGGCCTTCCCTAGGGGTGTCCACGGTTCGGTTTGGGACGGTTTGTGGTTCGGTTTGGACCCGCCTGCATCTATGCGGTTTGGGGAAAAGTCAACCCGCAACCGCCCGCAATGCGGTTTGCGGTTTGTGTGGATAGGGTTCGCGGATGTGCTGGTGGTTGCGGGCGGTTCGCGGATTGAACTTTTTTTCAAAAATTATTTTTAAACCCTTTTTTTTCCTCCCATTTTGTCAATCTTTATTTTGGACATTTTTCCTCATATTTTATAAAATGCTCCAACATTAATAATTAATGAATTAAAACTTATAAAAAAACTTACAAAATAAAAAACACAACAAATTCAATTCGAAACCTAAACAAATCACTCAAAATCTACATTCATCATTAACTTACATTCATCCTACATTCATCGTTCATAACCCAAATAAAAAAAATCCTACATTGAAAATTCTACATTCATCATTCCTAACCCAAATACAAAAAAAAAAAAAAAAAAAGAAAATAATTCTTCATTAACTTACATTCATCCAAAATGCAAAAAAAAAAAAAAAAATTCATTAACTTACATTCATCCAAAACGAAAATGCAATTAAAAAAAAAAATTTGTTGTTGAACTTCATTCAATACAAACCCATGAAATAAAATAAAAACATTTCAATTCCAATCCTTCATTCACATGTTGTCAAACTTCATTCACATCCAATCCAACTTTCACAAATTCGAATTCCAATTCCAATTCTATGCATTTGGTTGATGAACCCTACACAAAAACAAATTGAAAAAATATAAACTTTAATCTTCAATTATAGTAAAAAATGAAAAGATAAACAAATGTCTATATATTTCATCTCAATATAGTAAGAAAATGTGTTGAGTCTATGAAAAAATTACCAATGATCAAATGGATATTAGAGATCAATTATAACATTAACATTATAAGTTGAAGTTGAAGATGAGCTTGACTCCAAAGTACCTAATTAAGAATCAACAAGAGAAGATTAATAAAACTTACATTAGAAAATGAACAATACAAATAAAAATGAAGATAAATAAATTCTCATTTACCCGAGTCATATTGCTCAAATTCCTCCACATCATCCATCGCATTTTGAAGAGAAATTGGAAGGTTGCTTCGAAGCCAATTTTGAGTACATACAAGAGCTTCAACCATAGAAGGTGAGAGTGAACTACGAAATGGGTCAAGAATACGCCCTCCCGTACTAAAAGCCGACTCCGATGCAACGGTAGAAATAGGCATGGCCAACACATCCCTTGCAAGTTGTGATAACACCCTATATTTGGTTGCATTCACCTTCAATAATCCAAAATCTCAAATGTTTGATTCTTTACAAAATGTTCAACCTCGGATAAATATTGTTCCAATTCCGACTTAGATCCACTAGTGCATCGCCCCTCCAAATAGGAATTAAATTGGGAGTCAACTAAAGAATAGGGATCATCATCATCATCATCTTCCACTATATTCACAACTTCACTCACACTTGGAGGTTTCTCATTTGAAGGATAAAGTGTGACATAACGGCTATACAAACGACTCAAACAGCTCTTAACCTTGTCTACCATCTCTTCCACCTTCCTATTATCTCCAAGAAATAAATTGGAAAAACAAAACTCCAAGTATGTCATTTTTTTGGTAGGATCAAGAACCACTGCAACATACAACAACAAATTGATTTTACTTCCTTCCCCCCAATACTTGCTAAACTTTAGCTTCATAGTCTTTGCCATTGTGCTCAAAGTATCATCCTTCTCCAAAATTAATTGGTTAATTTTGCTTTCAATAACAAACATCTCTTTGTAAAAAGCATTCGAAGTAACAAAGAGAGACCCCGAAAATTTCTTCGTTGCAACATAAAATAATTTTAGAAACCTCAAAAAAATTCTACACTTTTTCCAATCCAATTCATTCAGACTTCTTCTTATGCCACCATCAACATCCATGAAATAAGGTTCAAAGTTGGAATCCACAAACTTCAATCAGTTAAAAGCCTTCTCATACTTTTCGGCGGCCTCTAACATCAAATAGGTAGAGTTCCACCTAGTTGGTACATCTAGGCATACAAGAGCTTTTGAATCAAGTTTGAGTGTGATCGCACATTTCTTAAAAACATCATGCCTTTGAGGAGAAGACCTCACATATCTCACCGCAAGTCTAATGTTGGCAATAGAATCATCCATTTCTTTCAACCCATCACTCACAACGAGATTAAGAATATGTGCACAACAACGCATATGAATAAACTCATGTTGCAAAATAGTCCCCTTCCAATCTTTGGTTATCGTTTTCAAATATTGAATGGTAAGATTATTAGAACTAGCATTATCAACTGTTAAGGTGAATATGCTATCAATGTTCTACTCAATCAAACACGACTCAGTTTTTCAACCCAATGTTTCTCCTTTGTGATCCTCAACTTGTTGAAAATTTATGATTCTTTTTTGAAGTTTCCAGTTAGCATCAATGAAATGAGCAGTCAAACACATGTAACACAAATTCTGAATAGATGTCCAAGTGTCCGTAGTAAAGCAAATTCTACGACCCTTCATGGCCTTCTTTAACTTATCCCTTTCATTCTTGAATATGTTGAGCACTTCTCTAGATATGGTTTGACGAGAGGGAATTGGTGTGAATTTGGGTTGCATGACATTACAAAATCTTCTAAACCCAACACCCTCCACAAATCTAAATGGTAACTCATCAATGACCACCATCTCCGCAAGAGCCCTTTTACAAGTATCAAAATTAAAAATTGTTGCTACAACCTCAACACCCTATTCATTTTGTTTCGGTTTAAGATTTAATGTTTGTTGACCATCTGTATCCCTATTTGGATATTCTTTACAATAGGGTGTATGACTCCTCAAATTGCTAGTCCCATGAAGTCTAGAGTTAGCCATATACTCTTTCTTATAATATTTACATACGGCTCTACGCTTCCCATCGGTCTCTACAACCTTGTCAAAATGATCCCAAACTGTGGATGGTGCTCTCCCCCCTTCACCCTCACTCTTTCTCTTTGAGGATCTAGGAGGCTTAGGTTCAGGTTCAGGTTTAGGTTTAGGTTCGGGTTCGACTAAGAGGGGATTCATTTGAGAATTAGAGGATTCCGGAGGTACAAGATTGATTGCGGGAGATTGAATACTATCCTCCATTTAAACTGGATTACAAAAACAGTCACAGATTCAATTTTAATTCAATCAAACAGATTAATTCAACAGATTTAATCAAAAATTAATTCAACATATTAATTCAACAGATTTAATCAAAAATTAATTCAACATATTAATTCAACAGATTTAATCAAACTGAATTAATCTGTCACAGTCACTAGTTTTTTATTAAAATTCAGTTTCTGATTAAAATTCCCTAAAACTCAATCTATATGTAAATCACAAATTAGTGTTACAAATAAAACTCATAAATAGAATAAACCCAAAAAATCAGTGATAGTATACAAAAACAGTCACAGATTAATTCAACAGATTTAATCAAAAATTAATTCCAAAAAACAGATTTATTTTTAATAACAGATTAAATTCCAAAAAAAAACATCTGATTCAAATTCAATACAGATTCAACACATTTTAATTTTAATTTTAATTTTCATAACAGATTCATCACAGATTTAATTCAATCCAATACCATAGATTTAATTCAATCCAATACCACAGATTTAATTCCAAAAACACAAATCTGTTGCAACAAACAAAAATAAATAAATAAACACAGACAGATCTATGAACTGATCCAATTTATACAGATCCAATAAATAAATAAACACAGACAGATCTATACCGATTCAATACAGATCCAAAAAAAAAATTAAATAAAAAATTAAATAGATTTATGAACTGATTCAATACAGATAGATTCCAAACAAACAGATAAACTAAAGAGTAAGAGACATTGATTTATGAACTGATTTATGAACTAGAGAGTAAGAGACATTCCAAATAGATAAACAAAAATTAAATAACAAATTAAACAGATTTATGAACTGATTTCAATACAGATAAATTACACAGACAGATTTAAATCAAAAAATCTGTTACTTAAATCAAAAATTAAATCAAAGATACATTCCAAACAAACAAACACGGACAGAGATCGGGGGCGAGAGAGAGAGAGAGAGAGAGAGCCGATCGGTGTAGATGCAAAACCAGAGAGTAAGAGACTGTGAGATGAGAGAGTGAGGGAGATGAGATAGTGAGGGAGACAGATCAGAGAGAGACAGATCTCATATGTTCGGAAAAAAAACCAAAGATCGGGGAGAGAGAGACATAGACAAAGATCAGAGAGAGGGGCTTTACCTATGTGCGATAAGGTTGATCGATCGGTCGATCTTGTGAGAGAGAGACTCGATCACTGAGTGCGCAGATGAAAATCGTGAGTGAGAGTGAGAGAGAGACCGAGAGGAGGAGACGAGATACAGTTATGATGAGTGAGTGAGTGAGTTTGATTAGATTAGGGTTTTTCTTGTTTTGAACGATCAGATTTGAAGGGGAAAAAAAAGAGTTTATTTTGAACGGTCAGATCAGATTTTTTTTTAAAAAAAAAAGTTTTTTATGCCGGCGGGTTGGACGGGTGCGGGTCAAAACCTACAACCCGCCCGTAACCCAAAATTTAGATAAAATCCAAACCGCACCCTACCCTAATGTGTTTGCGAAACCGCCCATACATGCGCAGTTCGGATCGGGTAGGGCGGTTTGGGCGGTTCGGATGACCCTATGCCCAGCCCTAGCCTTCCCTAGATGATAGTGTAACTCAAAATCATAATCCTCCATAAATTCCATCCACCTCCATTGTCGTAAATTCAAGTCTTTTTGAGAAAACAAATACTTTAGACACTTAAGATCGGAGAAGACTTCAAACTTCTCACCGTACAAGTAATGCCTCCAAATTTTCAAAACAAAAATCACCGTTGCTAATTCTAGATCATGGGTGAGGTAATTTTTCTCATGAGTTTTCAATTGTCGTGAACTGTAGGCCACAACTTTTCCCTCTTGCATCAAGACACAACCAAGTCCATCCCTAGATGCATCACAATAGACAATGTAATTCAAACCCCTTTCCAAAATTATCAAGACCGGTACGGTAGTCAATCTAGTCTTAAGTTCTTGGAATGACTTTTCACAAGCCTCACTCCACACAAATTTGATATCCTTTCTAGTCAACCCAGTCAAAGGTGCAGCTAGTCTAGAGAAGTCCCTAACAAAATGTCGATAATACCCCGCTAACCCCAAGAAACTCCGGATCTCAAAAACATTATTGGGTTGTTCCCAATCTTGTACGGCATCTATCTTTGAGGAGTCTACTGTTACTTCCTCTCTTGACACTACATGCCCCAAAAATTTTACCTCGGTTAACCAAAACTTGCATTTCTCAAACTTGGCATACAAACAGTGTTTCTCAAGCAATTCAAGCACTACCCGTAAGTGAGCCTCATGTTCCTCCTCAGAGGTTGAATAAATTAAGATGTCGTCCACAAAATGGTCCAAGTATTCTTGAAAAATTATGTTCATCAAATCCATAAAGGAAGCCGGTGCATTGGTCAACCCAAAAGGCATTACAAGGAATTCAAAGTGGCCATAACGAGTATGAAAGGCCGTCTTCAAAATGTCCTCCTCCCGGACTCTCAACTGATGGTACCTCGACCTCAAATCTATTTTTGAGAAGCAACGAGACCCTCTAAGTTGGTTAAACAAATCATCTATTCTGGGTAGAGGATACTTGTTCTTAATTGTAACTCTATTCAACTTGCGATAATCAATACACAGCCGCAATGACCCATCCTTCTTCTTCACAAAGAGAGCCGGCGCTCCCCAAGGTGATGTACTAGGGAAAATGAAGCCCTTGTCTAAAAGTTCTTGGAGTTGAATCTTCAACTCATGCAATTTGGCGGGTGCAAATCTATACGATGACATGGAAATCGGTGCCGTGCCAGGCACTAATTCAATGGAGAACTCGATCTCCCAGTGAGATGGTAAACTAGTAAGATCTTCTGGAAAGACATCCGCGTATTCACAAACTACCCTTGGTAACTCAACAGGAGTCCTGTCACTCTCACTATCCAAGAGAGTTGCAAGAAGGCCACTAAGCTTGCTCCTACTACGAGGGTCAACAACTGGCGAGAAGGCTATATCAGCTCGGTTCCCCCAAAAATAGAAACGATCACCACCCGAAGTGCACACTGTAACTCTCTGACGGTAACAATCAATCACAGTTTGATAAGAACACAACCAGTCCTTGCCTAAAATGACATCAAAACTCGACATATCTAGCAACACAAAAGCAAACAGAAGTCGACGCCCGGCAACTTCTATTTCACAATCACGACAACCCTGGTCTAAATCAACCGTACCCCCAACAGGTGACTCTACTATGAGTGGAGGCACTAACTGTGCTACCTCTAACCCCAATGCAGAAGCAAATGCAGTAGATATAAATGAATGAGACACACCCGTGTCTATCAATACATTAGCCAAAGAATTACACACAACAAAATACCTCTCACAACTGAGGATTCTGGCAACTGCTCTGGCACGGTAACAACATACACACGCCCTTGTGGCCCCTATTAACTTGTCCCCCTCTCGGAGCATAGGCCTGTTGTACTGACTGAGCCGAAATGGCTCCCTAATTAGCTCGTGAAGCTTGAGCTGAATGAACCTACTGGTGGCTCTGAGTCTGCTTCGACCCTGATGTGCCAGATGCGCCTTCCAACTGAGGACAAGTTCTCTTCATATGCCCCGGCTGACCACACTGATAACAATTAAATCCATGGCCTCCATTCTAAGACTGAGACTAAGTCTGAAATCAGTTAGGTGGTGGTGGTGGCAACATCAACTGTCCTCCACCCTTCTGTGGGCACCAAAAGACTTTGTGGCCCGGCTGGCCACACTTGAAACACGTGAAGCCACTAGATGTACTTTTTCTCGGAGCCGCACTAGACAAAGGAAAAGTGGATTTTGACTGCTTTGGTTGTGGCTGGAATAAAAAAGTACCCCTGCTTTTCTTATTATGTCTATAGTCTCCTTGAGACTTTTGGCCCCTAGGCCTCGAACTCCGAAGCCTCTCCTCCTTGGCTTGTACAGAAATCTCAACGTATGCCGCCGACTCTACAAGACGATCATAGTTCCGAATCATGTTCCCAATAATCTTTAAAGAAAATTTTGGTTTTCAACTTTTTCTCGAATTCAATGCAACGGCGCTCTTCCGTTACCACCAACTTTGGTGCAAACCTAGATAAACTAGAGAAGACTGCCTCGAACTCGGCCACGGTCATGTCGAGTTGTTTGAGGTCTTTGAATTTTTACCTCAATCTCTCCCTAGCAGCAGGAGGTAAATACTTATCTTGGAAAGCAACCATAAAGGCTTCCCATGATGGCTCCACCCTACCCTTGGCATACTTCCACCACTGACCTGCATCCCCTTTAAGGTAGTAACTCGCTAGAGTCACCCTCAACTCGCTATCATCTATATAAAGCATCTCGAACGTCTTCACAGTTTGTTCGAGCCACTCATCCGCTTTCTTGGGCTCGGGGCCACCATGGAATTCATCTGGTTTGGCCCGTAAAAACTCTCTAGTAAGCAAACTCGTCCTTGACTCCACGGTGTTCTCTCGGGCTAGATTCTCTACCCTCAACAAGTTCATAGACTCCCTCAAAGCCCCCGTCATTTCTCGGGCTAGGGCCCCTATTGCGGTTTGATTTGCTTGTCCCACCTGCTCAGCCACATTAGCTTGGTCGAACCCTTCTTTTTGCACCGGAACCCTATGGACCGGTGCCTCATGCACACCTCGGCGAGCCCTACCATGCCTCCCGCCTCTACCACCACAGACTTGACCCCTTCCTGACATCCTAATAAAGGACACAAGAGAAATAATTTAGCATATTAACTCATATGTGCTCGTAACTTGACTCATACGTTCGACTACAACAATTCTATATATTTCTCTACCATATGCACAATTCAATTTCACTCCACATAAGCACTTAGTCATGTAAGCACATACGGATTATACTCTTATGATGAGATTCGTTTCACGAAAAACCAAGAATTCTTAGTAGAATGAGTATTGATCAAGTACCCTTCTAATAAGACCTCAAAAAATTTAACAGGTGCAAACAATAACTCAAAAGTCCAATCCCATACCCATTTAGTCACATAAGCATGTTATCACATGGTCACAAAATGCATAACATTTCCTAAGCATGCTAAATGAACCCATTGTGGTTAAACAACCACTTCCCACGAGCTCCAAGTATTCAAACCCGGTAGCTTTGATACCAAGTTGTAACGCCCCAAATTTCTAGCCTAAATGATAATGCAACAATCATGGCTCTCTTAAAGGAAAACCAAATATAAATTTTCATACTTGCATTACATAATAATAATAGTTCTTTATGTGATATTACATTGATTCAACAATAAGTAAATAACCAAACAAACACCCCTAAGGGTTTACAATCTTCCAAGGCTTAAGCCCAGTACACAAAATGGTTATTCAAACCCACACATACATAGCCCTTGGCTTACAAATAGGATAACAGCAAATGAGAACTTTAGTGCTCTCAACACACACATTTCCACGCCCTCAATTAGGCGGATTCACCACTTCTTTTCCTACACAAAAATCCGGTAGGGTGAGCATAAAGCCCAGTAGGAAATCATTAACAAAGTATATACATTTTATACAAGTCTCAAGAGATGAATGCACATGCCATGCCATGCCTTTTTAAAAATAAAACACATCTTCATCTTTTGAAAACCATCATGCTCAATGATATTATGCAACTTCAACTGTTCAAAATTTATCAATTTAATTAAAAGGGGCGGTAAATACAACTATGGTAATCCCTAGGTCGGTGTCTACAAGTAGACTATACGAGTACTACCAATTGTCATTTTTACCGGTATTAACCGGAAGGCTTGACACCTATCTGCGCGACTTTCTGGTCTTTCACCAAGGACACTCAGGCCAACTTAAACAATTTCATCTACACCACCTATCAAGACTTACCACCGTATTTACCCCAAAACCGTTTCATGAAAACCCATGTCCCAACATTCTTTTCTCGATGCAAATTTCCAAAGCTTAACATAGTCCAACGAATTGAAATGCCAATGTATGCTTAATAATGCAATACAACATTACTTCCATATTCAATTGTTCTACACAATATACCATTGTGATCAAAATTCCCAATCCTCTTTTCAACACAATTCCACAAGATGAATATATATATACTTTTATATCCAATTCATTCAAGAGAATAACGTAATTACCACATTTCGAGCTATCTCAACAACTTAGTCAATTCAAGACTAAATCAACATTTTGACAACAATTTCCAAAATAAACAACATTTCTCATTTTTTTTCACAAAATTCGTCATTTATATGTAAATAAACAATTTTCAAAACATCCATTTATTTTGGTACACAAAATAAATATGACAACATCTTCCAAGGATTTTCAACATCTTTCAAAGAAAAGACCCAATTTCTAGGTTTTCTCACCAAAACCATTCATCACCAAAATATTTAGAAGAATCTCCCCAAAATCATAGTTCTTCAATCAATATGGTTCAAAACCTTCAATTTCTATTTTAAAAGGAAAAGAAATTAAACCCTCTTTCAAAATCACTCATCTTCTTGAAATCAACAATCAATTTCTCAAAGCTAATCAAAGGATGATTTCGAAAATCATCTAGATCTTGCAAAAACATATATATAACTCTAAGAAAATCCATACCTCAAGTTTTGAAGAAGAAATGAGATGAAACCCCTAAAATAAACGGTGTTGAAACTCAATCTTCACCGTACACAGCGAAGCCCTCGAGATGATAACCAACTTTGGTGAAGAACTTAGGTCTAAATCCCAATGGATTTCGAGAAATCAAAAAGAGAAAATGACTTCTAGAGAGAGAAGCTCCCGATCTGGAATTCTGGAGAGTTTTAGAGAGAGAGAGAGGACTAAAAAAGTGATATGAAATATCAGATTCACGAACTGATATAACATGGTCTGCTCGAGCGTGGAATGCCCCGCTCGAGTGTTAAACACACTAACCCAATACTTTTGCAGACAGGTCAAACTTCTGAAACCAAACATTCTCCGCTCGAGCGCATAAACGGCCGCTCGAGTGAACAAGCAACTTCGAATGCATTTTGCATTTTTGTTTTGGGGGCGCTGCCCCTCAAGCCTGCCAGGACGTTGCCCTAGGACCCGCCAAGGGGCGTTGCCCTCTGGACCCCAGCGAGCTGACCGGGTAGCTCGACCCCCGACGGGCCCAATCGAAGTGGCAAAACATGAAAGAAGGATCAAAACTGGGATCGCTATACTAACAATCTCTCCCTTTTTGATGATGGCACACAATGATGTTTTGATTTGATTTGGGAGTAAGAAAAGCTCCCCCTCAAGTCATGCTCCATGAATTCATTTCTAAATACATAGGTTAGCACATGTGTAATAAATAAGCTTTAATTAGAGACATGATATGAGACTAAAATATCAAACTATAAATACATAATCATCATATTAGTTTTCAAATAATACCATAATTTGAAAATAATACCATAATACATAACAAAATAACAAAATAATTCCATAATACATAACATCATATAATTTCTCCCCCTGCGACATTATCAAAAGGAAATCATGGGTCAGAATCTGAAGGAGGAGGAGGAAAATGATAGTGATAAATGGCATCTATACAATTCAAAACATATATATACATATAGATACGATTCGCGCGCCTCTCTCTTTTCCATCGAAAATCGCGTCGGATACGCGTCCTCGCTTTTGTGTTAGCCGACCGACAAAAGCGAGACGGGTCAATTAGCTGCCTCGGCTCTCTCTCTCTCTTGTCGTCTTCTCCTTCGTCTTCTTCTTAATCACTCTCTTCGCCTTCTTCTTCCTCATTCGCTTCCATCCCTTTCGTCTTCTGCGTGAGAAAGATAGAACAAAGAGACTGAGCAGAGTAGAAAGGCTGCCAAAAACGACCCTCCTTTCGATTACATCTCTCTCTCCTACTACATGGCCTCGTTCCGTCCCCTTACTCTCTGTCTGGACCTGAATGATCCCGTAAGCATTGTTCGGCCGTGTGCCCCGGCTCCTACTCTTCCCAACCTTCCTATGATGTCGATTGAGCAAATAATGGCAGCTCAATCAGACATTAAAGCCAATCATTTCACACTGACATCCTGTATGGAGACGGTGACTACGATCAGAAAATTGGCGCATCGGTTGCAGAACAGAATGAGTGAGCTCCACCAAGTCAACGCCCAACTATCTCTGCTCTAGTGCATGTACAAGAATGCGCGAGCAAAGATTGGTGCATTGAAGGCTGAGTGAAGAAATATTTTAAGCTCTTGTGGTCGGTGTATACTTCACATGTCGCCCCATACAGATAGTGACGCCAGATTTTCAGTGCAAATACTACTGCAGCAAGTCCCAGATCATGGGTTGGGTAATTCTTTTCGTGCGGTCTCAGTTGTCGGGAAGCATAGGCAATTACTCTACCATTCTGCATTAAAACACATCCCAAACCCTTATGAGAAGCATCACTAAATACAGTATAACCATCCGTACCTGAAGGTAGGGTAAGAACCGGTGCATCACAAGTCGAGTTTTCAACTCTTGGAAAGCATATTCCCTTTGATCAGTCCAGTCAAATGATATCCCCTTCTGTGTCAGTTGAGTCAATGGTAAGGCAATTTTGGAGAAATCTTTGACAAATCTTCTGTAATATCCAGCTAGTCCCAAAAAGCTTCGGACTTCTGTCACATTTGTTGGTCTAGGCCAGTTCACTACAGCTTCAATTTTCTGTGGATCAACTGAAATCCCATCTTTGCTAACAACATGCCCCAAAAACATAACATGGTCAAGCCAGAATTCACATTTAGACAGTTTAGCATAAAGTTTCTATTCTCTTAGGGTCTGTAGGGCAAGTCTCAGATGATGTTCATGTTCCTCTATACTTTTGGAATAAATCAGTATGTCATCTATGAATACTACAATAAAGTCATCAAGGTATGGTTTAAAGATTCTGTTCATAAGGTCCATACCTCGTCCGAAAAGCAGTTTTATCGATGTCTTCTGATTTAACTTTCAGTTGATGGTACCCCGATCTGAGATCAATCTTGGAAAACACTTGAGCACCCTGTAGCTGATCAAATAAATCATCAATACGCGGCAACGGGTATTTATTTTTCACAGTTACCTTATTCAGTTCACGGTAGTCAATACACAATCTCAGTGAGCCGTCTTTCTTTTTCACAAACAAGACAGGTGCGCCCCACGGTGAAGTACTAGGCCTGATGAACTTCTTGTCTAACAGTTCTTGCAATTGTACTTTCAATTCCTTCAGTTCAGTTGGAGCCATTCGGTAAGGAGCTTTAGATACTGGCTGTGTTCCCGGAATCGCATCAACGGTGAATTCAATCTCCCTGTCAATCAAATCCCCTGGCAGATTATCTGGAAAAACATCTGGGAACTCTCTGACTATGGGAATATTGTTCACATTAGCATTATCATCAGTAGATACAGTCAATACAGAACACAGATATCCTCTACACCCCTTTCTAATCAATTTAACAGCTTTCACAGACGAAATCAAATACGGAGGAGGTACTACCCCAACCCCATTAAACACAAATTCGGGTAAACCAGGTGGACGGAAAGCAACTTGTTTTGTCACACAGTCAATGGTGGCATGATATTTTTGTAACCAGTCCATCCCCAATATTACATCAAAATGGTCAATATTCAATGGCAGTAAATCAATAAACAAATGCATATCCCCAACAATGATTTCACATGCAGGATACATATAAGCACATGTCATGGATCCCCCAACAGGTGATGATACAGCTAACAGATAGTTCATGGGTTCTAAGGGTCTATCCAATTTTCGCGAAAAAGCATGTGATACATAAGAATGTGTAGACCCCGAATCAATTAGTACATATGCATTTTGAGCACAAATAGAAAGAATACCTGACACTACGGTCTCGGTATTTTGTACGTCTCCCGGTACTAGGGCGAACACTCGGCCCTGCCTCATAGGCTCTTTCCCGGTAGCTTTAGGGTTCGGTTTTGGTGTAACAGTTGATGCCGCCACACTTGGTGTAGCTTTGCTATTGCCCTGAGGTGCAGAGGGGCAATCTTTCACCATGTGGCCCACCTTGCCACACCTGTAACAAGCACCAGAAATTTTATAACAAACTCCCTTATGATTCTTACCACATTCGGAACAGGGCGGAATGGAACGATTCCCTTGACTAGATGTAGTCGTTGACCCTGTATTTTGCTTTTTGTTCAGCGGGTTGTTCTTGCTTTTCTTGAACTTAAAACCTTGCCTTTTACCACGCCATTCAGACGCTGGTGATTCAGATTGTTTCACTTCTTCGATGTTCGACTCGGCCATCAATGCTCGGTCAAGAACACCGATATAGGTCGGTAGCTTTAAAACACTTATTTTGTCAAGTATTGCCACATTGAGGCCTCCTTCAAACTTTCTGGCCTTCTTGTAGTCAGTGTCCACCATATGTGGTGCATATCTAGCAAGCTCGGTGAACTTTGCTTCATATTCAGCAACAGACATTGTACCCTGTCTCAGCTGTTCAAACTCAGTTACTTTCCTGTCCCTGACACATTGGGGAAAATACTTTTCAAAGAAGGACTCCTTAAACTGAGCCCAAGTCACTACAGTGTTGGTGTCACGGACTAGCATCCACCACCTTCTAGCCTCTTCTTGCAAGGTGAAGGTAGCCAACAATACTTTGTGTGCCTCCGAGCACGGAAACACTTCAAACAACTTTTCTGTTTCAAGCACCCAAGCTTCAGCCTTTATTGGTTCGAGACCTCCCTGGAAGGAAGGTGGTTTCATTTTACTAAACTTCTGGGTAAGAGCAATTATGTCTCCATCATTTACATTCACATTCGGTTCCGGTTGTACCGGAGGAGGAGGTGGGAGCTGTTGATTCTGTTGTTGCTCAAGTCTAGCAGTTATCAGTTCCATCATTCTTTCCATTCTTGCCATTCTCGCCTCAGTAGATGAGGATTCAGATTCATTTGCACTGTCCATTTCACTATAGGCAGTTATAATAGTTGTAACAGTTATCAACATAGGCAGTCATTTCTTTAAACAGGTTAACACATTAGCATATAATCAGTCATGTCATAACCACACACTTATCATGCTCATGTAATGCCCTATTACTTTTCTAGGACACCCTATAGCTCATTTGGACACGTGTGTGCGGTATAACTCGTGGTAAGTATCGCTCTGATACCACTCTGTCACGACCCAAACCCGCCCCTATGGGTTTAGTACCGTAACCGGCCAGTAATCCGAGATTACCGAAGGCCTACTGAACAGTAATACAGTAAAACAGAGTACAGGGGCACGGCGGAAGCCAATACAATAGATAAACAATGTCCAATGAGCTGTGACAGTCTGTATGCCAAACAGATTTTTCATACATATATGTAGTCAGAGACAAACAGTATGTACAATATATACAACCAGTCAGAGCAGGGACCAAATCCCTATCAAACAGTACAGTGCAAAACGTTCAGTCTATACAATAAGCAAAACAGTACAGAAGGGGGAGAGCTAAAACACCCCTAAGCCTAAGCTTGGCAGGCTCGGAACCTCGCAGTGAGGCACAGTGGTTGGCTTGACAAAACTGGAGTCTACCTCGACGCTCCTAGCTGCGGTCTGGTGCCTGTACACCTACATATATATATGAGCAGTGAGCTAAAGCCCAGTGAATAACATAAAGCGTAAAGGGGTTTAGAATGAATGTCCTTACAGTAATGAAAACAGTTCATTTCAATCAGTATATCAGTTGTTCAGTATAGTAAACGGTCATATGTGGTACATCCATTAGCACAACAGTACAGTAAGCAGTATGTCTTAAAGACCGAACAGTAATGATGGCCATCAATCAGTAAACAGTAGTGGTTCCACGAGGGAACCGACAGAGATCTCCGTAACTGTAACAGTAAACAGTAGGTGCTAAGGATGCCACAGTACAGTTCAGAATATAGGACATACATTCATTCGGTAAACGATATCAGTTCAGTAAACAGTTCAGTTCAGTATTCAGAAGATAATCATTTTGAACATATCTTTACACAATTGTTACTTACAGAGTTCTGGGCTACAGTAAGCTAGAGCGTCTCCTCGGAGTGCCAACCCTATACAGTTAACAGATTGAACACACACTAAGTTTCACAGTTGGGAAAGATAATAACTTAATCCCTAAATTTGCCTTGGTGTGTTCTACATCTATATCCTCATTAAGATGCCTTAAACATGCCCTAGGAATGCCTAGGATGGAAAGAGGATGCAAAGATGCACTGTTAAAAGCATTTTCAGAATTTTTAGTGAAACAGGGTCCCGCTCGAGCGGTCTGCAAAACAGTCAAAAGTTCTAGATGGGTGAAAATCACGCTCGATAGGGCGCTCGATAGCCGCTCGAGCGTAAGACACAAGGTCCCGCTCGAGCGCCAATTACCCCGCTCGAGCGCCACGGATATCAAAACAGTGCAAAGTACTGGATGCTCGAATTCCCCGCTCGAGCGCCACTTTTCTCGCTCGAGCGGGAGTGCAAAATCTGGAAAACCCAGATTGCACCTCCAAGCTCAAATTCAAGCACAAATGCATCAAAATCAATTTCTTTGGGCCCATTTCTTGGAAAACACTTGTAGATACATGGAATAACATGATTCAAAGCTCAATTTGTAAAATCAAGGCCCAGAGAAAGATCAATTAAATCCAATTTCAATCCCAAATTTCATGAACATGATTCAAACATGACATGCATGACTTTAAATCAATTCAAAGCTTCAATTTGGTGCTTTAGTGAGCCAATTGTTCCAAAAACAAGTTGAAAACATGGACTATTGCAAAATTATGAACATGCATGTACCATTTCATGAAGGATAACTTCAAAACTTTAAATTAAAGGCATGCATGCATGAGCTAGGCCCCAATTTGACATATATGGACCAATTCAAGGCTCAAATCACTAAGGAGACAAGAACTAGGCATGAACAAGCTTAAACACAACAATGAGAGGTTAAATTCCTTACCTAGAGGTTGAGTTTAAGGTATAGGAGCTTAATGAAGCAATCTAGACTTCAATTCTTCAAGTTCTTCAAGCAATTCAAGATGAACTCACTCTAACTCTCTATCCTCTCTCTCTAGTCGGCTAAACAAGGAATTGGCTGATGAAATAATGTGTTTAGAGTGTAATGATAAGGCTCAAAGGTGGCTCAAGTAGTGGGCCACTAAAGTGGCAAAATGGTAAATATATGCAACAATGCAATTTAACTTATTTTAATCATACCAAATTACTTTTCAGATAACTATACCATTAAATCACATAAATTCTAATGATCTTAAATCATCAATCAATTTCCGGTTCGGCCGCCGATAAGGCCTCCAATTAGCAGTTTAAACATAGAAACATGAACAGATAACTAAACAGGAAACAGATAGAAATACAATTCAAACAGATACAGTCAATCAATTCAGTTTCAGATTTCAGTCGGTCAGTTCAGTAATTCAGTCAGTTTAATTAATTTCATATTCGGTCTCAGTTTAGCAGTAATCGGTAATCAATCAGTCATTAATCGGTAAACAGTGTGAGAGTTGTTACACATGCGGTGTGAACGGTTTCGGCCAAAAAATATTTAGGAAGATTATTTTCGCAAAGCATTGTTTTATTCATCTCTTCTAAAGTTCTTTTGTTCCTTTCTACTACACCATTTTGTTGAGGGGTTCTAGGTGCCAAAAAATTATGTTCAATACCATGCTCATCACAAAACAATTCAAATTTCTCATTTTCAAGTTCTCTACCATGGTCGGTTCGAATATTAGTAATAAGAAAGCCTTTTTCATTTTGAATTCTACGATAGAGTTTTGTGAAAAAAGAAAAGGTTTCATCTTTGTGTGCTAAAAACATAACCCATGTAAATTTTGAATAATCATCAACAGTAATAAGACAATAATGTTTACTACCTAGACTAGATGTCTTTGAGGGATCAAATAAATCCATATACAGTAGTTGTAAAGGTCTAGTTGTGGAAATGTGAGATTTTGATCTAAACGATATTTTAGTTTGTTTTCCTTATTGACAAGCACTACAAAGATGATCTTTTTCAAATTTAATTTTTGGAAATCCAATGACCAAATCCTTTCTCAAAAGTTTAGCAATTAAATCCATATGAGCATGATCAAGTCTTCTATGCCATGACCAACTATTTTCATTATTAACATATAAACATTTAATATCACTAGCATAGAGATCATTAATATGAAAAACAAAAATATTATCATGGCGATTACCAATGAATAAAGCTTTATGATCATTTATGCTTTCAATTGTGCAATGTGGTTTATCAAAAATAACTCAATTACCTTTATCACATAATTGACTAATACTAAGTAGGTTATGCTCAAGTCCATCAACAAGTAAAACATTTTCAATAGAAGGGTTAGAAGAAATACCGATGCTACCAATACCAATGATTTTTCCTTTCTTGTTGTCTCCAAAAGTAACAAATCCTTCATCTTTCAATGATAATTTAGTAAAGAATGATTTATCTCCAATCATGTGTTTGGAATATCCACTATCAAGGTACCACTTCTCTTCTTTAGCTTTGGACTTAAAACAAACCTACAATATGACAATCAAGTGTTGGTTTTTGGTATCCATAGTTTCTTGGGTCCTTCTTGGTTAGTTTTGTTAGATCCCTTAATAATCCAAATCTTTTTAATTCCCATGTTCATATTCTTTTTGAATGGACAATAAGATATATAATGGCCTTTCTTTCTACAATAATGACAAGTAATATGAGGGTGTGTTATGAGAGGTGCCTTTTCAAAAATTGTATTGAGATTTTTTTGTTTCTTAACAGGGTCATATCCAATACTCGCTTTATCAAAAACACATCTTTAATTTCCAAAAAGCATGTTCAGATTATCTCTACCTTTTACAAAATTTTCAAGTATTTTTGTTAAATCATCAACATTGTTTTTTAAAGTAGTTTTCTCATTAGAGATAGTATCAAAATCATTTTTCAAAACAATTTTTTCTTTCTTTAATTCTTCTACATTAATAGATAAAGATGCAACAGATTTCTTCAACACATTATTTTTGGCACAAACTTTTCTAAATTCATCTTGTAGTTCATGGAATGCACTTTCAAGTTCTTCATAAAGAGTAATTACCTCATCTTGAGTAGAGTCTTCATCTTCAAGCGCCATGAGACATAAGTTGGCTATTTCATTTTCAATTTCATCACTTGAGCTTTCATCTTCACTTTCTTCCCAAGCTACTACCATGGCCTTTTTGTTTCTTTTATAGTCTTTTCTATGATTCTTCAATTTTGGACAATCCATCTTCATATGTCCAGGATTTTTGCACTCATAGCAAATAATAGGCTCTTTTTTGTTATCTTTGTTGTACTCTTTCTTAAAAAGTCTTCTTCCTCCATAATTTTTTTTCTTGAAGTGTTTTTTGAGATTTCTACTAAACAAGGCATAGCTTGCATTCTCACTGGAGTTTTCATGTTCTTCTTCATTTGATGAGGCTTTGAATGCAATTCTACTTTTCTTTTTGTTTTCAACATCCTCATGCCCTTTCATAGTGATATCATGAGTCATAAAGGAACCCATAAGCTCATCCAATCCAAGTGTGGAGAGGTTTTTGGATTCTATAATGGCCGTGACCTTTGCTTCCCAATTCTTTGGTAAACACCTAAGAATTTTTCTCACCAACTCACTGTTAGTATAAGTTTTGCCAAGAGATTTCAAAGAGTTTACAATTTCAGTAAATCTAGTAAACATACTTAAAATAGATTTATCAGAGTTCATTTTAAACAATTCATAACTATGAACAAGTATATCAATACGAGATTCCTTCACTTAGTTTGTACCTTCATACGTTACCTCAAGTTTGTTCCAAATTTCTTTTGCCGAATCATAACTTGAAATTCTATTATACTCCTTAGAGTCTAATCCACAAACAAGGGTGAGTTTGGCTTTAGCATTGGCTTGCAATAATTTATGATCTCTCTCATCACATTCATCTTCAGTTTTAGGTACACTAATATTGTCTACTAATTTGGTAGGAATTTTTAGACCTTTGATGACAATAATCCACATAGCATAATCAGTGGCTTGTAGGTATAGGGTCATTTTATCCTTCTAATGACTATAGTTGTTTCCGTCAAACAATGGTGGCCTATTTGTGGCTTGTCCTTCAGCTAAGGTTGCCATAGATCGAAACTACCAGATGGTTAAATCTAAAATAAGAATCTAGGCTCTGTTACCAATTGTTACCCAAAAGACAACCTAAGAGGGGGGTGAATTAGGTTTTTACAAATAAAAATAATAATACCCTAATAAAAATTATGACTAGCACAATAGATAAATATAATTGATGAAATAAAAATAATTAAAACAAGTGTTCTAGCAACTATGTCAATTAATGATTTTAGCACAATAAAAATATAAAATATAGCTATGGCAATTTAAATAAAATAAAGAGATAAGGGAGAGAGAGGCAAACAAATTTATAGTGGTTCGGTTTCAACTCTGCCTACGTCCAGTCCTCAAGCTTCACTTGAGATTTTCCACTATTTTCTAGCTTCACAGGGTGCTAGCAACCTTTTTACAGATGGAGCAATCCTCCACGGATTTTACACAGACTTTCTAAGTCAAGAATACTGAGTGTACTACACTCTTACAAGGTTGAAAAGAAGGTGTTTTTGCTTTCACAGAAAGTTACAAGAATTATCTCTCAAAGATAGATATGAAAATGAAACTCTGCTTTTTATGTAAACCTCACACAGGAAAGATGGGTTTAAAACTATACGTCTCAGTGTATAATTTCTGAAAGAGGATGTAAACAAAAATTGAAGAACACTTCTCAGAGACTTTTTCAGAGAATAAATATGAGTGATTATAGATCAAAGAATATTTTCTGATTTTTTTTTTTTTTTTTGTAACTAGTTTACATTAGAGGCTTTGGTATATATAATGAAACTTATAGCCGTTGTATTCATTTGAATTTATAGCCGCTGTATTCATTTGAATTTATAGTCGTTTATAGCTGTTGTATTCATTTGAATATCTTCCACTCCATCATTACTAATTTGAATATCTTCCACTTGAACCTTTTGGCCTGCTGCTGTGCTAGGCTGTTTGAACCTTTTGACCTGCTGTTGTACTGGGCTGTTTGAATCTTTGTTTTGGGCTGTTTGAACCTCTGGTTTGGGCATTATTTTTGGGTTGAAATGAATTCCTGATTTAAGCAAATATTAAATACATTCAAACAATATTTAGGATAAAAGTTTAGGTAAGAAATAATGGGACAAAATAAATTTTGATTCTATCTTTCTCGTTTAAATAAATTAAAACATAATTAAATAAATCATCAAAATAAATTTTGGATTCTATTTTTCTTTTTCAAATAAATTAAAATATAATTAAATAAATCATCAAAATAAATTTTGGATTCTATTTTTCTCTTTCAAATAAATTAAAATATAATTAAATAAATCATCAAAATAAATAAGTCTAACAACAATATATTTGAATAATTCAAAAAGAATATTAAAGAAAAAATCAATACTCTACATAACTAATTTATGTATTTTCTTCTTAATCCAATCATAACATATTTATATTTAATTTTTTAAATAAATTTTGTGTAGTTCTATTTCTCCATATTTTTATTTTCCAAATGAAAATGAAAATGAAAATAAAAATAAAAATAAATAATTAGAACCACTTTTTGTTTTACATTACTAATTCTCTTTCTAATTTAACTACTATTTTTAATATCATTGAGTGTTTATTTTACTATCTTATAATTTAATATATGTAACACCCCCAAAATAATTACAAGAATCCAATTCCAAACACCAGTACAAAGTGATATTAATACAATAAGAAGCTTCCATTAATCAACGTTAATATATAAAAGGTGACACATGCGATATACATTCATAAACGGTTCATCCTAAATTTACAGCATGTGTGACGAATAGTGAAAGTAATGAAGGCTAAACAAATATTCATCTGCCCTAAATGCTTACATCTTTCCAAGTCACTGCTTCGTTACAACAAAACAAAATGAGTCTAACTCAATACAATTAAGCCCTTGACTATACAAAATAAATACAATAGAAAAGAAGCCCTTGCTCCAAATCTCCCCAACCTACTATCTTGGCGGAGGTATGTCTCCAACACCTGAAAATAATTTTCCCAAATAAGGTGAGCTAAAGCTCAGTAGAAACAATCTAACACAACGTATGAATCTTAACAAAGATATAAGTATAATGTGCATATGCAATGCTTGTAATAAAATCATTCATATCCGGCAAGATCATGATGTGCCAAGTTTTATATCTCGATCCATTTCACCTTAACTCATGAGTCAAATTCATTGTTATCCAAGCAACCCAACCGAGACTACAACTCAATGGTTGTCTTATCAATACAACCATTACACAAACACTTCAAATTTGCCATTTTTCGGAAATTTCATCAGCTGGAATCGGCACCCATGTATACACGTAATTTTTGGGACTTTCACCCTAGACACACAGGTCAACTTAATTAAATGGAGTCCATCTCTTTCTCCTCCCAAACATGGAGTACATCTCATTTCTCCTCCCAAATATCATACATATGCAATGTATTAAAAGGCGGTCATACTCAATGACAACAGTTAAGAGATTAGTTTCAATTCATCTAATCCTCATGTAATTTCTACAACAATCATAGCTATCCTCCATCGATAGCCAAAAATACATATTTCTAAACAGATATACAATCTACAAGACAAATAATTCATTCAAATTTCCATAAGTGAGAGGTAATACATATCTAACTCCAGCATTTATATAAATATCCATCCAATTTCATATATCCAATACTAATTTCATTATTTATACAAAAAAAATATTTTAAACAATTTAGGGCAAATCTTTATTTTCTTCCAAATCCAACCCACGCGTCAAAATCAACAAATTTAACACAACACATCCTCATGTCTACACCCATAACCATTTCCAATACCTTCATTTGAAAACTCCTCATTAGATTTTAAACCAAGACTCTAAGTTTGTCTAAAATCCTCCAATCCTAACATTATTTACACAATCAAAAAATAACGAAGTTAAAAGTCATAGGAGAGTGTAGAAAGTCCCTACCTCAAAAGGAGAAGACAAGCAAAGCAATAGAGGAACTCAAAGACGCTGAAACCAAAGTTTACTCGGATCAAAACGCAACCCTTAAGGTGCTCTACCTTTTTTCCGAAGACACTAGGGTAGAGAAACCAATGGATCTAGATGAAAATGTAGAGAGAATGTGAGTTCTAGAGAGAGAAACTCAAGATATAGGGTTTTGAAATGTTTTAGTGAGAGAAAGAGATGAAAAAGTGATGTGAAAAATGGCTGTTATGAACTGATATACGCACAGTCCGCTCGAGCGCAAGAAGTGACGCTCGAGCGTCAGACACAATAAGTTGTTCCGCTCGAACGCAGAATGCACACTCCTAGTAGTTTTGCAAACAACAGACTAATCGCTCGAGCACAGAAAGGACCGCTCGAGCGTAGAATTTTGCAGACCTGTAAAAGTACTGAGAGCTTACAAAACCCACTCGAGCGCAAGAAGTGCCGCTCAAACAGAGGAGCAAAATTCTAGGCAACATAAGTTTGGAATCTAAGCAACCAGCCTGTCCCAAACGCAGCCACAACAATCTCATAACCACATTTAAGGAGATATAAGGGAAGCAAAATATAAACAACAATATGAAACCATTAAATCCGAGTCCGGGATACAACAAGAGTCAGGTAAAACCGGAATCACTATAACCTCCCCCCCTTAAAGAATTTCGTCCTCGAAATTTCAAATCAAGTTTTAAAACTAAGTTAAAACCAACTACAATCATAACGATAATTATTCAATTCCATCACCATGACCCATTCTCTGGTCATTTAATCCCATGAACATGATAAACGAATTCTCAATACTGGATACACAATTTATATTTCCAAAACATATACAATGTTCCTAATAAACTCATATATATAAAACATAAACAACATATACAATATTTCCATATATCATTAACATAACAACAATATGATACATGATCAAACATTAACAAACAAATCTGGATATTTTTCATGGACTTCCAATTTACGTTCCCAAGTTGCTTCCTCAACCCCGTGATGTTTCCACAATACCTTAACCAAGGGAATCGTCTTGTCTCGCAAGACTTGATCCCGAGTATCCAAGACTCTCACCGGTCTCTTCTCATATGAGGCATCCTTATCTACCTCTAAGTCGGTCCAATCCAATACGTGTGATGGATCCGGCTCATACTTCTGAAGCATACTAATATAGAATACATCATGAACCCCGAAAAGCTATGGCGGCAAGGGCAAACGATAAGCTATTTCTCTAATCCGCTCAAAGATCTCAAAAGGCCCAATGAACCGAGGGGACAACTTCTCACTCTTTTCAAACTTCATCAAACCCCTCCTAGGTGATATCTTCAAAAAGAAGATCTCCTACCTCAAAAGACAAAGGTCTCCTCCTACGGTCGGTATAACTCTTCTGGCGACTCTAGGCCGTAACCAACCTCTTACAGATAAGTGCAACTTTCTTCGTCGTCTCTCGGACTAACTCTGGACCCAACATAGATGCATCACCCATCTCAGCCCAACACACAGGGGATCTACATAGTCGGCCATACAAGGCCTCAAACGGTGCCATGCCAATGCTCTGTTGGAAATTGTTATTATAGGCAAACTCCACTAAGGGAAAATGCTTCTCCCACGAACCCTTAAAATCAAGGACACAACCCCTAAGCATATCTTCTAAGATCTGAATGGTGTGCTCTAATTGCCCGTCAGTCTAAGGATGATATGCTGTGCTAAAAGTCAATTTCGTGCCTAAGGCACTCTGTAGGCTCTACCACAACCGAGTCATGAAACATGGATCTCTATCTAAAACAATCGTCACTGAGACCCCGTGCAACTTCACTATGTCCCTCATGCAAAGGTCAGCAAGATAATCTACCGTGTCACTCACACACATAAGTATAAAGTGCGCCGACTTGGTCAACCGGTCAACTACCACCCAAATTGCATCACTACCTCGTTGAGTCCTTGGAAGGCCCACAACAAAATCCATCGTGACATGTTCCCACTTTCACTCGGCTATAGACAAAGGTTGCAACAAACCCGCTGGCCTCTGATGCTTAACTTTCACTTGCTGACAAGTAAGGCACCTTGGCACAAAAGCAGCCACATCCTTCTTCATTCTCCTCCACCAAAACTAGCGACAGAGGTCGTGATACATCTTTGTGCCTTTTGGATGCAGCGCAAGGTGTGAATTGTGAAACTTTCAGAGTACTTCCTCTCGGTAAGACTTCAGCATGAAGAGACGGTCAAGGTATCTAACACTCAGGTCGAAATACACAGTCAAGCCTCTTTCTACTTTCCCACTGGAAATCTTCTCCCGGAGGGATTCTACCTCAAGGTCACCCTTCTGTGCTTCTAACACTCGGTTCACAAGTGTAGGTTGTGTAACTACTGAAAATAAGGTTGCAGACTCAACAGACTTGCCTAGATGCAAGTCAAACTCTCCGATGGCACCCAACATCTCCCATTCCCGGATGACAATACAAGTTACACTGTTAATAGATTTCCTACTCAATGCATCGGCCAGAACATTGGCCTTCTCCGGATAATAGTGCAACTCAAAGTCATAGTCTTCTATGAACTCCATCCACCTCTTCTGCCTCAAATTCAAGTCTTTATACGTAAACAGATATTTCAGACTTTTATGATCAAAAAACACCCTAAACTTTTCTCCATACAGATAATGCCTCCAAATCTTCAAGGCAAAGATCACTGTTGCTAACTCTAGGTCATGAGTAAGGTAGTTCCTCTCATGTGTCTTCAATCGCAACGAGTCATAGGCTACTACATTTCCCTCTTGCATCAAAAACACAACCCAAGCATTCCCGTGAGGCATCACAATACATTGAATAGCCCAAACCTCTATCCGGAATAATCAATATTGGAGCAATAGTAAGTCTAACCTTAAGCTCTTGAAAAGACTTCTCATAAGTCTTATTCCACACAAACTTAGCTCCATTCCTCATCAGTCTAGTTAACAGTGAAGCTAACTTAGAGAAATCTTTCACAAACCGACGGTAATACCCGACCAACCCCAAGAAACTATGAATCTCAAAAACGTTATTGGGTTGTTCCCAATCTTGCACTGCCTCTGTCTTGGATGAATCTACAGTTACCCCTTCCCCAGATACCACATAGCCTAAGAACTTAATCTCTCTCAGCCAGAATTCACATTCCCCAAACTTAGCATACAGCTTGTGGGCTCTAAGCAACTCAAGCACTACCCGCAAGTGTTTCTCGTGCTCCTCCTCAAAGGGTGAGTGTAGACTCGACTTTCTTCGGGTGCCCCCCTTTCGGAGAAGGCGCGAATTGGTCTCCTACAATTCGGACTCTTGTCAAGGTTCTGAATCTAATCTCACAAAGTGCAATGTGAGACTGATAAACACCAAAGAGTCCAAATCTGGCAATTGGTTTTGGAAAATCAATTTTGAATAAAAAAACGCCAAACATGGACTGCTTTGCCAGCTTACAGAGTCGCCACCTAAATATTTTATTTTTGGAAAATTTAGGAAACCCTGACTCGTGCCAAAGGCCACGTGCCCATCATCACAAAAGTTGCATCGGCTCGAGAACTTGGATACGAGTGGGGAAGGTCATGCAATAAGCATCCCCGCTCGCCCGATCAAAGATCGGCCTCTACTAACATGATATGTTGTTTTATAGACACATATGTTCTTATTCCGGTTATTAATCTAGCTTTACTATGTGATGCGCCCAGTATACAAGTATAGACTCAATCGCTCAAGTTGGAACAAAACAACTTATGTTTGTCTTTTGAAAATGGTTTGGAAGTGCTACTCGCAAGTAGGCTAAAGCGCAGATTTGCCACCCTCAAGTGGGCTTAAAACAACATGATTTTGCCACCTCAAGTGGGCTTAAAGCTCACAATCGTCGAATTGTTCCAATTCATGTAATTGAGCCTTCATCCACAGGCATTCAAACAGTTAATCATTTAAGCAAGTAGCCTCATGGCAAGCATGCTGTCATGGCAACACTCACACTTATGCAAGTATGCTAAAGCGTAAACACTTACAGTGTACTCCGAGCCAAAATAGAGAACTAGTTAGAAATCAATACATGATCTTAATTATGCTATAATGTCTGATGCAACGCATGCAATAATGCAACTAAATAGGCTCGGCTATCTAAGATGGCGTATGAATGCAACACTTGATACATGCTATGAAACACATACTCAAGTAAGTGTATTGAAATACAATGCAGTTTGTATGATGCGCCGAGCCCGATGCATGCAAGACAAATGAATGATACATGCATGCAAGCATAAGGTATGCTAATTGAAATATGCCCTAAACAAACCATCAAAAGCTGATAAGTAAAAGGGAGAAAGAAGTGGGGTTGTAAGACATGCACACACACACGCACTTTTATTACAACAATACGCCCTCTCGCAGGAGGGTCCGAATAAATGAACAGAGCTATTCTAAGCTAAGCTAAGCTAACTAATCTAATTAAACTAATTAGACTAATTGTTATACAACCAAATTGAATAACTAGTAACCTACTTACTAATTATTACAACACTTTAACTAATTAACAAATTAATTAAATTACAAATTCATGCTATCTAACAAGAAAAGCACCAAACTACACTGCCTCAGCTCTGTTTGAAGAAGTTGAATATGCATGACTCAGTTTCCGTCCCGAAAAGCTCTCTGGTTGCTGTGTAGAGGCTCTGTTTGCAAGGTGTCTCCAAGAACTCTCCACTGAACCTTACCAAAACAATGCTGGGGAGTGCACCAATGGCCTGCCGGCCATGAGGAGTTGTTGCCGGCCATCTACTGGCCAAGAGTGGGCCTCTGCTGGCCAACAATGCAAGGGTGCCGGCCATTAGTGTGGCACTGTCGGCCACTGGTGTACTGTGACACCAAACTGCAACAGAGCATAAAACAGAGGAAATGGAGGGTCTCCCTAGGGCATGTATGTACTGTGCCACTCCTTATCATTTCAAAACATCAAGGGAAAGGCACTATTGGATCCGAAACAATCAATCAAGCATGCAATGCATGATGGCCAACGATCGAATTTGCACGCATTTTAATAAATACAAGACAAACAAGACTCTAAGACCACTACCTTATCATGGAAGATCAAACGCAATGGAGACAAAGGGAATTGGCTCATTTTCATCACTTTGAGTATGAAATAGACCAATTCACCTTGCGTTCAATATAACGTCCGATTGAACACAATGCAATGCAACTCAAAACATGTTTATCTTGGCATGTTTTACTTGGCTCAATTCTTGTTTACACATTTTAAGTTACCAAGCCATCCCTTAATTGATTTGTCCAAATGTGAAAGTCCTCTAATGAGAAAGAGGTCAACCAAAAGAATGGTTTAAGGCATAGCAGAGACCATGCCTTTGACTAGGAGGAACCCTCAAAAGAGGGTTAAAGCCATTTAAACATAAGCCTCAATCCTAAGCATTAAACACAACCTCAAGACTAACTAATCCTCAAAACGAATGAAAAGATGAATAAGGGAAGGAGGTGGTAGAATTTCAGTGCTAAAATGACATGAAATACAAGACTCTAATATGTAAACAACTCATGTATAACATGTTAGACACTTAAGCATTAAAACTAGTGAAGAGCTTTACACTAGAACCATGCAATACAATGCTCAAATGGCCAAGCCAGCCCTAAACAAACCTCAAACATGCCAAAACAATGACCAAAATATGCTGAGATGGTAGCATGAAGAGCAAGAAAATCATGCTCATGTATTGGCTCATAAACAAGGCATAAGGCACAACTCTCAAACACAATGAAGAGTGGAATATGTGAGAGTGTGACAAGGCTACATGCACTAAAATCATGTATGAAAAGATGCTATGGCATGCAAACATCACAAGCAAAGCATGTTAAGGACCTTGGAACTCAAAGCTAGTCAAGGGCATTTACACTATAGCTATACAAAGCAAAGGACACATGTCCAAGGCTACTCAAAATAGAGTTAAAGCATGCTGAAATAAGGCCAAAAACATGCTGGAGTGGAGCCAACACATGCTAGAATAATAGGCTAAATCAACAAATACACTAGGCTAGTAAGCAAGATTACACTACAAGTGTAAGAAGCAAACAAGCGCTACTCCAACCAGCCACAAACAGAGTTCAAACATGTTAAAATAAGGCCAAAACATGCTGAGATCAAGCCATGAGATGGTAGAAAAGCATGCTCAACTATTAAGCCATTAACACATGCAAACAAGATATGAGGAGGGGGGACCACCCCACTCTTATTTTGGGCCTCAAAACCAACTTTCCACCACTGAAATTCCTTTGAGTTTCAGTGGTAGAAAGGCCAAACAAAGGATGTTACAAAAGGTTAGAAAGGTGGCTCAAGAGGCTTTACAAGCCAAATAGCAAAAGAGGAGAACCACCCCCTAACCACACAAGGCTCAAACCAACATTTTTAAGCCTTAAAAATAGAACTTTTTTGAGACTAAAAACAACTTCAAAGTTGCATACAAAGATGGCAAAGCAATGAACTAGAACAAAGCTTAAAAGGGTGAAACTCTTACCCTTGAAGCACAGCAAGAAAACAGCAAGCTTCTGAGCCAAAACCACTCCAAGGAGCTCAAACAAAGCCTCCAAAATCTTCAACACTAAGGTAAAGGTGTTTGACTAGGTGTTTTAGTGCAAATATGAAGGGAAAACACACTTTCAAGCCTAAAATGTAAAGAGAGAGGATTCTAGAGAGAGAGGGGGAGTAAAATATCTCAGCTCAAACTTTGTAACCCTTTGCATGCATGAGGATGACTTGTATATATAGAGGATACACGAGCAATCCAAGGAGATCCAGCCATCGACGTGGGTGCAGATGAGCTTACCTGTGTATATAGCTGTCAAAAATATCTACAAAATATCTACTGAACAGTTGGTAGTCGGCCGGCCATCAGTGGTGGCCGGCAGTGCCTTATTGATAGCCGGCAGGCCTCATCAATGGCCGGCAGGAACAAATGCATGGCCGGCAGTGCCAAAAAGTGGCCAACAGTGCATTCCAAGAATCATTCTGCAAAGACCAATATATGGTCCAAATATGAAACAGAACGAAAATTGGGTTTGGAAAGAGCAAACCTGGCATGTTCTGTCGCGGGATTCGGGTGCTCGACAAGTAATCAGACTTGTCGCTGGATGTACCTGCAAGGACACCCAAGTCTTGAGGACGGTCAAAAATGGAGTGTCTACAGTTGCCCCTCTTTGACAGAACTCGGAAGTCATGAAATGATGGGAGTGAATGTCAAAGCCCAGAGACGACCCATTTTTGATAAGGCCGAAGACTTAGACAATCATTCAAGATAATAATACAGATGCGCCCACAGGCTGGGACAAAATGCAAATGACATGCATGATGCAAGAGCATAACTTATGATTATGCAAAGAGGGCTGTAATGAAGTATTTATGCAAAATAAATACAACATTTTAAGCAAACCTACAAGTTACAGCAGTCCCAACATAAAATAGACAAAACACAAACACGCCACGCGCGAAACTCACAAGTCAAACCACATTCTATGCAGAAAGGATGTAAGAAAATTATGCAATCTTAATCACGCACCACGTAGGAAAGGCTAAAAGCGACCGTTGGGCACACCTAAGGTCTCAAACAAGATTCCGACGCGTTGCACGCGAAAGGAAAATGAGTGGTATAAGCGTTGGAACATATTCCAAATGCTCTTAACCAAAGAAGGTCTAACCTGCCGCACACGTGAGGAGAAAGAACAACAACGCCCAAGGCATATGAGGTTAAATGCGATAGATACACAGAGTGAAGATGTGCGATAGATACACAAAGTTAACATGTACGATAGATACACAAAGCGGAACATGTGCGATAGATACACAAAGTGAACATGTGCGATAGATATACAAAGATGACATGTGCGATCGATACACAAAGATGTGCATGTGCGATAGATACACAAAGTGAACATGTGCAATAGATACACAAAGTTAACATGTGCAATAGATACACAAAGTGAACACGTGTGATAGATACACAAAGTTAACATGTGCGATAGATATACAAAGATGAACATGTGTGATAGATACACAAAGTTAACATGTGCGATAGATACACAAAATGGAACATGTGCGATAGATACACAAAGTGAACATGTGCGATAGATACACAAAGTGAACAATCTTAAACGGAACTTCTCTGAATGAACCGCACATCCAATATCGCCTGGTTGCGCCAGTTTCAAATGAACTGTACATACAATATCGTGCATGAATAAGAAAGAAACTTGATAGGTACAATGCAATACAATGCATGTCTCACGCGAGACGAATGATCGCAACACGATGCCAAGGCATGGTCAATGCTCAATATGCAAGAAATGAAACCGAAGCATGTTCTATGCAAGATAATCAATGATACATATTCAAAGAAAGATAATCAACGATGCATATTCAATGCAAGATAATCAACGATGCATAATCCATGCAAAACACGGTAATGCATAGTCTATGCAAGAATTTAGAATGCATGTTCAATGTAACATGCAAATGTTATGTGACAACAAAAGCATGCTCGATAAAGATAACTCGAAGGCAACTTCCGGTTTACCTTCCGGAAGAGTTGCGACGTATTAAAAAGGATACACCTTGTGTGTGTTGATGGGCGATGACCATCGCACACTGAGAACACGATTCTGGGCTTCCGCGGAGGCATTTTGAATCAAAATTTGAGCATACCTTGCATTTCTTGGAACCCAAGGACACATATCTGAGTCAAAGGGTCAGAGGGACATTGTAGGACCATACCGGCCATGAGGGGAGGCTGCTGCCCCCCTGCCGGCCATCAATAAAAGGGTGCCGGCCATCGATGTGCCACTGCCGACCATCAATGGCAGATTTGGGCAAAATTGTCTTTTCAGCCGTGGCTCTTTAAGTACACCCAAAATCACTTCATTTCCCCACAAACCCTTGCACGAAATTGTCTTCTCTTGCTCTCTAAGTGCTTCTTCTCTCTAGATCTGCGCGTTCTACGCATTTCCCAACATCCTAGAAACATTTTTCTTCGCAAAACCCTCTTGTTCTCTTTGCTTTGAACCGATCAGAAGTTGATTTCGACGCTTCTTTCGTCATTTGCACCATTCAAGGTTAATTCCCCTCGAGTTTCTCCCAAGGTTAGTACACTTTTCCCGGGTTTCAACTTTCTTTGACTTTTTCTCTCTCCTAGGGCTTAACTTGTTCAAAGTTTCACTATTTTCCGTATTTTTCCACATTTTTGATTCTCTTGCATCTATTTTAGATGGCAGACGATGTCCCACGTGACGGGGGCTTCCCTGCGCTCCCTTCGGTGGAGTTCGCTGTAGACTTCGAGGCCGAGCCTGAGGTTGAGCCTGAGCCACTACCGCCGAGCATTCGCTTATTCGATCCAACGAGGTATCACCCCAAGACACACATAGTACCAATTGCGAGAGGCATCAAGGCCTTCACTCATCTCGCCGAGGACGCGCCAAATGACCTCTTACTGAGAGAGCCTATGTCTCACTTGTCGGCCATAGCCGTAGAGGTACAAACTTCGCCTTTCTGCAATACCACCTTTAACTGTTGCATTTCTTGCACTGTTTTGATCTGATTGCATCATATGCCTTGATCTGACTGTATTCCATACACTGCTACTTCACATTCAACTGTACTTCATACATCACTGCTCTGAATTCAACTGTACTTCAATTGTATTTTACACCTCACTTGATCTAATTGCATCACATACATTAACACAGGATGGATCCCGCTTATTCTGAGGCTACGATACCACGATAGCTCAGGATTGGTACGACGAGCTTCCAGCCGAGGTCCATGACATCATCGACGGGACCGGCTTCGGTCTATTTTGCTCTAGTTTGACAAGGGTCACAGCGAGCCGCCCTCTCTTAGGGGCTCTTGTCGAGAGGTGGTGGAATACCACCAACTCCTTCCACTTCTCCACGGGGGAGATGGCGATGACTTCCTACGACTTCGCCATGATCACCGGCTTAGGCGTAGGAGGTGATCTGATCCCTCTCGATCCTGACATGGGAGAGTGGGAGGCCGCATGGGCTGCACTGCTCGGGGCACAGCCACCGACACTTCGGTCAGGTATGGTTCGATACAGCTGGTTTGAGGAGCAGTTTAGAGGAGTTGAGCCCAAGATCGTTAAGCAGACCGAGCAGTACACCAGGGGCTTTTTTATGTTCCTCTTCGATACCACCTTGTTCTCGAACAGGTGGAATACTGTAGGTTTGTATTTGCTGAGCGCATTGGTAGTGCTGCAGCGAGTCCCGTTCTACGATTGGGGCGGAGTCGGTCTCACCACTCTATACGGATACATGAGCTCGACCTCTCAGAGGTGCGGGACCTTGATCGGCGGCTACTGGCGAGCCTGGGAGGTACGCAGCTTAGTTCCCCCTATTCACTTTTACATTTTATACTCAATATTTCCTACTTTACATTTGTGCAACACATGTACTTTCTGCATTCTCTGTATCTACTCATACACTGTATGCTTTCTGTTTCGCATTTTCTGAATATGCTTATGCACTGTACTGCATACTATACACTACACACACAAAGTCTAATCTCTGCTCTCGACTTACACTTTCCGCGCATTGTACTGCGCTCTGCTTTCTGTATTTTCTGTACTATGTTCATACACTGTATTGATCATATTTCCCTTGCAGCTGTGGGTGTATGCATACTTTTCGACTCTTGCCCCAGAGCCCATAGAGGAGACCCCAGCGACTGTTCCGTTCTCTCAGGTATACAACGGCCAGCTCCGCCGTAGGACCCGGGAGAACTTCATGTTTTTCCGTCAGTACTTTGATATGGTCACGGCGCGCAAGGTAGTCTAGAACAAAACAATCTGCTCTTCAATGAACTTGATATACATATCGGCCAATTGTCAACGACTAATCATTTGCTCATTCTCTTATTTTCAGATCACATGGCAGCCGTGGGACGTGATACCGTCAGGGGCCAGATTCGTCTATGAGACTGCTAGGGTCGTGGCTCGTTACCACATCCTTCTTGACGGACCGATCTGCCGCACTTGGTTCTTGAGTGAGCGCTTCGTGCGCCAGACCTTGAGCTTGCCTACCCAGTTTATACCGATGGCACCTCCCGCATCTATGAGAGAGACACACAAGCTTTCTGAGGAGGAGGTGATCCAATTCATGGTAGGATTGGATGCAGACTTTTTTCGCATGGAGGGCGACTACGCGACCTTCATTCAAACGCATCTGATGCCGCCTCTGACCGGATTCGCAGAGGTGAGGGAGTTAGAGCTCCAGCTGCGAGAGGGAGGAGCAGAGGGACCAGGGCGACCAGAGGCCATGGCAGGAGAGATCCTGAGGAGAGGCAGGAGACTGGATAGCCAGAGCTGCCTACTACGTTGACTTACCGGAGACGTTCTAAGGAGGCTTGTCAAATCTTCATTGAGCCTGCACCAGCTGGTCATGCACTTGTCGGAGTTCGAGGCCCGACTCCGGTATGCACCAAACTTTACATTTTAATTCTGCATATTCACTTCATTTCAATTATGTTGTATAGAGTACTAATCCCTTCAATGCACTTGCAGGCAACCATAGAGTACACAGGGCAGGCCCTTGAGTTAGTGGCTTCTTTGACAGAAATAGTACAGACGAGCTTGGATCTGCTCAGCCTCTACAGGATCCCAGTAATCTTTCTTCAATTTGTATTTCATGCCATGAAACTCTCTGCTAACACATTAGCATTTCAAATGTTCCACACTACACTGATCTGATACATTGCACTAAAACACTGCATAGATATACTGTTCCCATGAACTGCGTACGACATACACTTACTGCAACCGGTTACTGCTCACAGCATACACACTGCAATCATTCACTGCTCATGGCACATCATCTTTTGCCTTCCATATACACAGACTAATGCGTTCTCAAAAATTGTCCTTTTTAGATTCCTTTCAAGATGCCAGCCCCATCATACACCCCAGCAGGAGCAGAGGCAGGACCTTCAGCACCTCCCCCATCAGCAGAGAGGAGAGGGAGAGAGGCTCAGGCACATAGCCGAGGCAGAGCTAGGGGCACCCGTAGCGAGAGTGGCACTTTAGAGCCCGTTCTAGGCGATGATGATGACGAGACGAGCGAGGAGGAGGGTGAGGTGGCAGGTGCACATTCAGAGTCCTCTGGAGATGGAGATGACGACGCTGGCTCAGGTTTAGAGGGTGGCGACGATGTCGAGGAGGGCTCCGAGGATGGGAGCGGAGGCGGATCTGGTTCGGGCTCTGGCTCAGTTTCGAGCGGTGGCGCCGGTGGTGATGGTGTAGAGTCTGCTCAGCCGAGGAAGAGAATGAAGAGAGCCTCTGAGTTCTGAGGTGGTTGGCGCCGATTTAGATGTTTTTTACTTTGTTTTCCTTTTTGCTAATAGTATTAGCCCATTGTACAGCCTTAAGCAGTTTTATTTTCTTTAAAACTTGTACTCTTTTGCAAAAAGTAACCATGATGGAAATGAAAACTCAGCTTTGGTTTAAAAAGTGTTGCATTTTGTATTCTAAGCATCGCATAACATCGCACAGCATGAAAATGAGATTGATCTTTTGCAAACTGCACAGTCAAATTGCATTGTCTTAATTAGGTAGTGAACCAACTAATAACTGGAAGGACAAAACAACTCGATAAACAAAACAAGGCCTTCACAGGCTAAACAAAGTAAGTACAACTCGATAAACAAATTGCAACTACTCGATAAACAGAATACGTACAACTCGATAAGCAACAAAAAGTAACTTAACAAACAAAACCGAATGATTACAACTTAAACAGGCATGCTCAAGCCCGAAAAGAACCAAAACAAGACCCCGAAAGGTGACGATAACAGAATACAACTGTTGAAAACAACTAGATCTTCACACAAGAGATCACTGAGCATAAATGAAGGCTGCCGGCCACCAATGCACCCCTGCCGGCCATTGATGAGCCACTGCCAGCCATCAATAAGCCACTGCCAGCCATCGATGGCAGAACCTCCGAAACGTCGACACCTATAGCGATCCCGGGTTTTACCCCTTGTTGTACAGTGGTCCGGACTTGAGTCCGTGGACATTAGCAGTTGTTATTCTCTTGTTTACATCCTTTCACACTTTGTTTTGGGTTATAGGATGTGTTGGGCAGGTTTGTTACAGGTTGGTTGTGTCTGGGAGCCAAGTGTTGCTGCCCAGAATTCTGGACCTTCGCTCGAGTGAGGAGTTTGTCGCTCGAGCGAGCTCTCTGTTTTGGTCCTTCACTCGAGCCAAGGTTTTGTCGCTCGAGTGAGAGTGTGTTTTTGTGTCTGGTGGGTCGAGCCAGAGTGACTTCGCTCGAGCGAGCGATTGCGTCTGGTTCTGCACCTGAGAGTTGCATTTCTTGGCTCGAGCGAGCTTTTCTTCGCTCGAGTGATCTGGTTTTCCTTCGCTCGAGCGAGCGTTCCGTCGATCGAGCGTGCGTCTGGTTGCAGACCTGAAGGTTCGAGTTGTTGGCTCGAGCGAGAAGTTTGTGGCTCGAGCGAGCTTCTAGGTGGTTGGCTCGAGCGAGACTTTCTTGGCTCGAGCGAGAGTTTCTGTGTCTGGTCGCTCGAGCGACCAAGTCTTCGCTCGAGCGAGCCTGTTTTATATCAACGGGCAGCAGCGATTTTAAACATCACTTTTTCACTCCCTTCTCTTTCCAAACCCTAGATCTGAGACACTCTCTCTCTAAACTTACTCTCTCTCTAAGATTTGATCTTTCTAGAGTGTGAATCTATCCTAGGGCCTTTGTTAAAAAGATAGAGGGTGTTGAGAGCTTTGTTTTAATCTGAAAAAGTTGGGATTTGGAGCACGTTGGGTTTTGGTCTTCATCTCCTTTTGAGCTCAAACTTCGAGGTAGGGATATCCTATTCCTCCTTATGGACTTTGTCTTTCAATTTTAGCTTTTTGATATGTTGGGTATTGTTGTGTAATTTTACATAAGTTTGGGTCTTTTGTGTAATTTTACAAAAGATGGGGTTTTGTTTATAATAAACCTATATGCAAGTTTGGCATAGAAAGATGAGATAGATGATGGATTTATGGATGAAAATGGAACCTTAGGGTTGTTTGGTTAATTATGGGAATTTGCCCTAATTGTTTTAATTAATTAATGTATATCATTAATTAAAGGAAATGAGGAATTGAATTGGAAATGTTGATATATTATCCATTTTGTGCATTTATTTTCTATTTAGAAATAACTGCTTTGGGCTATCGGTGGAGGATGGTCTTGATTGTTGTAGACAATGCATGATGATTAGGCTAACGAGAACTAATCAATGGAATGTGTCATGGAACTTGACGGTTGATAGAATACATTAACTTTATGTATTAGTTGATTGTATATAGAACCTATGTGTTTATATGCATTGTGTGTAGAGGAGGAGATGGGGGATGTACTCCGCGGTTTAGGGGAAAATGGGGGATGTACCTCTAAACCGGATAGTGTTTGGAGGAGATAGGGGATGAACTCCGTGGATACAGCTCATATGCTTATCCTTGAGAAGCATAGATATAGCTCATATGCTTGTCTAGAGAAGTGTGGATATAGCTCATATGCTTATCTTTGGTTGTATGATATAGTTCTTATACTTATCAGTTGAGGTGTTGATATAGCTAATATGATTATCTGTTGTTGTATTGATTTAGCTAGTATGCTTATCTACTGAAGATGGAAAATGAAAAGTAACATGGACTTGTAGGTCATGTAATTGTAATGTGATATAAGTGGATGTATCAGTGTTGGCCATCTATCAACTGCTAATCTTTTAGTCATTGCTCATAGCTGGTTTAGTGCATTTCTACTGGGCTGTGGCTCACCCTATATAGGGATATCATTTTCAGGTATAGGTAGTATGCCATCTCCAAGGACATAGCTTGGGAGGCTAGAGGCTGTCAGGCTTTTTGGATGTCATTTTCTCTTGATGTATTACATGTAAATTCAAGCCTAGGGTTTAATGTGTATATGAGTTAGTACTCATTTCTTGTAACCAAGTGTTGGCTTGGAAAGTTGTAAGCCCATGGGGCGTTTACTTTTGTTGTCAACATGTAATACTTTTTGTAAGGAAATACTCTGATGAATAGCAGGATGTTGATCTTTTATATATCAATGCATGTCAATATTGTTGAGTTTATTGTTATTATTTTGAGGGCGTTACAACACCTGTCCTCCACTCACTGCTTTATCTTCTACAAAGATTCCAGCTTTGTGGTTTCTTCATTTCAACTCCATTTTTGCCCCAAATGGATCCATTCTTTGTTGAGAAACTCTCCAATTGGATCGCGACTTTGGATGGCTCAGAAAAGTTAAATTTCTGAGGTTTCGGGGTGAATGCACTATTCACGCTGAGTCGCACCCCGCTGCATTTTCCGTTCCTCCATGCCGTGGCTAGGTGTTGGAATCCGATAACTCATGTTTTTAGCTTTGGGGGTCAAGAGATGTGCCCCACTTTTGAAGAATTCCAAGCTTTTATGGAATTGCGACGCAATGAGGAAATCTTGCCTCCGTTTCGTTTTGGTCACATCCAAGCTTTAGGACGGATGTGTGGGCTTACTTTGCATGATGCTCGGTCTCTGATTCACGATGGGGAGTTGGATATTCCCAGCTTGATTTATCAGTTTTCGGACACCGGTAACCGCGACGATCATCTTTGGCAAGGTTTTCGGCGACATGCCCTCTGTTTGTGCATGTTATCTCATTTCTTACTTGCCCCTGGCTTTGGAGGATCTAGCATTCGTTTGATTGAGGTTGCCCAAGGCTTGAAAGAGGGCAAAAGCTGCAATGGCATACATTAGCCGAGACTCTGATGGGTTTGGATGCTTTCCACCGCCGAGAGACGACCAGGTTCACAGGGAGTCCACGACTCTTGCATGTAATGTTTCCCACCCTTCTCACATATATTTCTCACATCACTCGACCCTCAGGCTCTATTTTTCTCTCAAAACCCTTTTCTCTCTTTTTCTCTCTATGTACACCTCTCTATTCTTTAATCTCTCTTATTTTTCATCCATTCCTAGATATGCTCATGGATAAATTGAAAGTAGTGGACTCTTGCCCAGGATATTTAGCACGTGGCTCTTTCTTTCGCCAACGGCTAGGTGATGCCCCAAATGAGGGATGGTGGTGCGAATAGATGTGCACTCGATCTGCTATAGACATCGCTTGGCGTTGTCCCTGGCTTGATCTACCGGAGATGGGCTACAACATGTCCCGGTAGTTCGGCATTCAGCTGATGGGCCTGACGCACTGTGACTTTTACTTTCTATTTCGGTTCAAGCGTCAGTTCGGCCATGACCAGACTTACCCGGAAGAGGAGATAGAATACCCTGCTGCATTTCCGATCAAAGGCTCACATCTAGCCCGATATACCACAGCGTGGAGGACGAGAGAGCTTCTGGCCCCCGCTCCTATTTTCAGTTGTGCCCTTTCTGGCGAATGCACAGCATGGCTTGAAGATGAAGCGCAGACTGGGCCCACTCTGGCATCCGAAGCTTCCACAAGCTCTGGGAGGGGGTGCAAGAACACCTGACTTGACTATGCCCCAAATTTATTGTTTTAATCTATACTTTCAAGTTTTCTTGTTTGAATGTAATAAAAAGCAACTTCAATTTGTATCAAGAGTCGGAGAACTCTGTAATGAAATCAATGAAATTGAAGGTTGTGGGTACTGAAATTTTTTCGTTTGGTCCAAAAATGATCTAAGTTGTAAAAAGATTAATTTGAGCAAAATCAACTTTTATTAAAACTTCCCAAAACCATTTTCAATATGGATCACAACTGGACACGCCCGAGATCTATCACTGAGATGTACAACCCCGGATCCAACAACTAGAAAGTCACCCCTTGTCTGAATAGCACTGCATTGTAGCTCACAACCGAACTCTTGGATGCGGAATAGACAAAGATAGCCAAGACAATCACATGGACAAAGTTGATTTGGAGGTGTTTGTGGCTAGACTTCAGAATGAAGTTGCCTACGTATCCAAAAGATGGGAATCAAGCCTTACATAGTTCAATTCAGGTTCACTCGTGTATTAACACTCTCCTTTTGCGCTCTAACTTTTGCCAAGGCCGCCCTTTTTGAGTTTTCAACCTTGCGAGCGCAGTTTTTCTTATTTCAAATTTTTTGTACTCTAACTTTTGTCTAGGTCGCCCTTTCGGGTTTTCGGTCTAGCGAGCCACTCAGGGATAGTATTTCTTCAACTTGTCCATGTTGATAGGCTGGGAGAACTCAAGGCCATCTAAATCCATCAAAATGATAGCTCCACCCGACAAAATAGACTTAATGATGTAAGGACCAGTCCAATTGGGTCTGAACTTGCCCTTAGGGTCGTAGATGGGAGCTCGGTTGTCTTTGAGCACCAAATCCCCTTCTTTGAGATTCTGGGACATAACTTTCTTGCTGAAAGCCCTGGCAATCCTGCGTTGATAACCTTGGATGTGGTACAGTGCTTTCAGCCTTCTTTCGTCAAACATCATGAGTTCCTCAAACCTGCTCTGCTGCCAATTTGCTTCTGCTATTTGGCACTCAGCCATCACCCGCAGCGACGGAACCTCAACTTCGATTGGCAGAACAGCCTCTATCCCATAAACTAAGGAATACAGAGTCACCCCAGTAGAAGTTCGAATTGATGTCCGGTAGCCCCAAAGAGCAAATGGCAGCTTATCTGGCCAGTCCATGTAGGTTTTGCACCATCTTCTGCAGAATATGCTTGATGTTCTTGTTGGCGGCCTCAACTGCCCATTGGTTTGCGGCCTATATGTGGATGACTTATGAAAAGCCACATTGTATTTCTCCAACAAGTCTATCACTTCCTTTTTGAAGTGGGAACTATTATCCGAAATAATCTCATTCGGGACCCCATAGCGACAGATAATGTTGTTCCTGATGAACTTAGCAACGTGTGACGCCTTCAACATTGTGTAAGACTGGGCCTCGACCCACTTTGTAAAGTATTCTATCGCCACCAGGATATACTCATGCCCGTTCGACCCCTTCGGAGTGACTTCCCCAATCACATCAATTCCCCAGACTGAAAATTGCCATGGCGAAGTCATAATGTACAGATTTGACGGCGGAATGTTCATGCGGTTTGCATGGACCGGTATTTGTGGCATCGCCGAACAAAACCAATACAATCCTTCTTCGTGGTTGACCAGTAGTAACCCTGTCTGAGAATCTTCCGAGCCAGTATTACCCCACTCATGTGCGCTCCGCACTCTCCTCCATGGATGGCCTCTATCAGGCGCTTTGACTCTTCCACATCAACACACAATTTATGCATTCCCAGATGGTCCCTTTTGTACAGTTTACCCCCGCAGATGATGAACTGAGCAGCCATTTTTTGTATCGCCCTCTTATCTTTGGCATTTGCTCTGGTGGATAAGCCTCATTTTTTAAGAAGTTCTAGGTATCGTGATACCAAGGGTTCTGATCTTGTACTTCATCTATTGCAGCAATCAACTCGTAAGCTGGCACAAACTTCTGTTCAATAATAATCGGACGCATCCGGACTCTGAAAGGGATGTCTATCATAGAAGATAGAGTTGCTAAAGAATCGGTGAACTTGTTGTTCTCTCTTGACAGATGGGCGAAGTTCAGTTTTTTAAACCGAGAAATCAGAACGTCCAGGGTCTGGTGATAGATTTTCATTCTTTCTTCTTTAACTTTCCAATCTCCTTTTGCTTGAGATACAACCAGGTTCGAGTCTCCGATGACGTCTAACCGCTTTGCCCCTAGTTCTAGGGCGGCTTCTAGTCCAGCGATACATGCTTCGTATTCTGCTTCGTTATTTGATACCTTGAACCGGAGCTTGAAGGCTAAGGGTATGCGGGAATTGTCAGGTGCTATCAGCAACACCCCTATCCTATACCCGTACTGGTTTGACGCTCCATCAAAGTACATAGTCCAAGTTTCTTCTTCAACATGCAGAATGGCCTCATCCGGAAATAGATACTCTACTGCTTCATCTCCCTCCAATGGGTGATCGGCTAGGAACCCCGCTACCACTCTCCCTTTCACTGACTTGCGCGTTACATACTTCAGATTGAATTCGAAGAGAAAAAGCAACCAACGGGCTAGCCTGCCGGTAAGTGCTGGTTTCTCGAAGAGATATTTGGTAGGATCTAATTTCAAAACCAGAATTACGAAGTGAGCTAACAAGTAGTGCCTCAACTTCCTGGTAGCCCCTACCAAGGCCAGACAAGCCTTCTCAAGCGGAGTGTAACGGGTCTCATATTCCAGCATCTTCTTACTCAGGTAATAGATAGCCTTTTCCACTTTGTCCTCAGACTCTTGTGCAAGCATGCAGCCCATTTTCGTGTCGGTTACTGATAGATACAATATCAATGGTTTCCTTGGCTCTGGCGGTGACAACACGGGCGGGTTCTGTAGATACTACTTGATCAGCTCGAAAGCAACTTGGCATCGGTCATCCCATTGGAACTTCTTTCCTTTCTTCAAGAGACCAAATAGTGGTTCACAAGTTAAGGTTAATTTTGCAATAAACCGTCTTATGAATTGCACTTTACCTAGAAAGCCTTGCACCTTCTTTTCAGTCCTTGGTGGTGGCATTTCTAAGATGGCCTTAATCTTGAAAGGATCGACTTCGATGCCCCTTTGTATAATCAAGAACCCCAGCATTTTCCCTGCTGTAACACCAAAAGTACATTTATGAGGATTCAGTCGCAACTGATACTCTCTGATCCATTGGAAAAATTTCTTCAAGGCGGTGTAATTGCCTTCTCTTTCCTTGGACTTGACAATCATGTCGTCCACGTACACCTCAACCTCTTTGTGGATCATATCATGCAAGATCATGGTCGCAGCCCGTTGATAAGTAGCCCCAGCATTCTTCAAACTGAACGGCATCACCCTATAGCAGTAGGTCCCCCACAGGGTGGTGAAAGCAGTCTTCTCCCTGTCTTCGGGTGCCATCAAAATCTGGTTGTAGCCGAAAACCCATCCATGAACGAGAGCAACGCATGCCCAGCAGTGAAGTCCACCAATTCGTTAATATGCGGCAAAGGAAAGTCGTCCTTCGGACTGGCTTTGTTCAGATCTCTGAAGTCCACACATACCCGAATTCTGCCATCTTTCTTAGGCACCGGAACTATATTGGCCAACCAAGTCGGATACTCAGATACTAACAGGAACCCTGCATCAATCTGCTTAGTGACCTCTTCCTTGATTTTCAAAGCCCAATCCGGGCGCATCCTTCGGAGCTTCTGCTTAACGGGTCGGGCCTTTAGGTCAAGAGGGATCTGGTGCTGTACAATCTCAGGATCGATTCTAGACATGTCTTCGTAGGACCACGTGAAAACGTCTTTGAAATCTTTTAATAAAGCGACTAAGCGCTCACGCTCCTCCGAAGACAACGTGGACCCGATCTGGACCAACTGCGGGTCCTTCTCAGTACCAACATTAATTAAGGTGATTTCATCAACCAAAGGTTTTACAAACCTCTCCTACTCTCAGTCAATCAAGTGTTTTAAAACTGGAGGAATTTCTTTCTCGTCGTTTTCATCAAAATTTTGAAAGTCCTGATTAATGCAATAAACTAAAGGCACAGAAAAGTACTCAAAAGCCACAGCAATACCATTCTCATTGATAACTTCCAGATCGTCTGATTCTTCGGTTACAACAGACTCGAAAGAAAATGAAAATGACGACCTGGACAACACGACGACATCCGGGTTATCACCCCCAGGAATACCAAACTCTGACTCAGAAGAACTGGAATCTGATTCCGACTCCACAAACTTTGTGGAATTAGATTCCAGTTCACTACCTAACCCAGAACTGCTAGATAAAAAGTCTTCCTCGTATTGCCAGACGAGGAAGGGTGCAATGGATGCATCCAGAATGCCAGAAGAAGGGCCCACAACCGAGTTATCCCCAATCATGGAAACTGAGAAATCATCCCCCAAGCACTTTGGTAAGATCTGAGGATCTGAGAGGAGACAAGCCAGTGCTACCCCCATTTCAAGTTCTGTGCCATCAAACTCATCCTTATTGCACTGCTCAGCCACAGCTGTTAGGTCAGTCTACTCTTTGGCAACTTTATCCCCTGACAACTGCAAGTCAAAGAAGATCTCAAAACCCGGTAAGCGCCGCCTCTCTGAATTCAGCCATGGCTCTGGAAAGCCGTAAAACGGGAAATCTTTCCCCTCTCGAACAAAGCGTCCGTTCAGAGTTCCTTGGATAGGTCTATGCACTAACTCATAGTGCTTCCCAACTTGTTTAGCCCTGGCTCTTCTAGCCATCTCTCTTCCCCTCCTGGCCCAATCCTCTTTGGTAGGCAGATAACCTAAACCGAAGGTATACGGATTGTGTGGCACTTCGACCAATGTAGCGACGCCTTTCTGGCCACTTCGTCCTAGTCCCATTCCGGGCATGTGTTGAAGCTTGTTCATGAGGTAAACAGATTGAGCACTGACATATAGCCCCTCATTAACAGCTAGAAGATCTTGTACTACCTGAGCCTCAGCCAAGGTGAACCCAGACAGGAAGACATCTTCCATGCCATGCTCAATTTCCAAAACTGGTGTAGAAACCTCTGGCGGTGGATGTACTGAAGAGTTTCCAAAAACAATTGCCACCCCCTTTTCGTGGGGGTACTTCAACATCTAGTGTAAAGTGGAAGAGACGGCTCTCACCTGGTGCAACCACGACAGCCCAAGGAGTAGATTGAAGGTAGCTGGAACATCTAAGACATGAAACTCAATGTCCTGCTGCCCTGGGCCAACCTGAGTTTTAATCCGTTCGTCCCCATCACCTCCTGACTGGTGTTGTTGTATGCTCGTATCACCTAGGCTATTGGTGCGAAATCTGCAGGCTTTAACCTGATAACATACGCCGTTCGCGACGGACATACATTGATTGCAGATCCCGTATCAACCAAGACCACCGGTATCCATTTTTCTCTACACTCCACAGAGATATACAACGGTTTGTTATGATCAAAGCCCTCAGGGGGTAGTTCCTTGTCCGTGAAGGTTAAGGTCGGTCAAGCTCCACCCGGGAAAACCAGCCCTACCAACTGCTCGGGCGTTGTATCAATCGAAAGCTTGGCCATGTCCATGGCAAAAAGGACGGCTTGTCTATGCACCATCGAGGCCATAAGCAGTCCCCAGATGGAGATGTCTGCTTGAATTTTCTTTAGCTATTTCAACACAGCTTTCTCCTCTAGCAGTTTGTATTTCTGCTTCTTTGTCCTTCCCGGACGCCTCCGGCTGGTCCAAGTGTGGAGGCTTGAAGTACCGCCCACTTCGGGTCATATGGTCCACTTCTTTGGTGTACCAAGTGTCATTCGGTTGATTCTGCCCCCAGTCCTCGTCGATGTGGGCAAAAAGTAAGTCATCGTCTTCCCACCACATCCCATCGGCAACCGACAGACAGCTGTCCGGTTCCGCTATAGCTGTTTCTGTGTTCACAACACATTCTGTGCCCTCAAGTGCCTTGGCCTTTCTAGCCCTGTTGTCATTCTCGATCATCTCTTGCTCAAGCCGCTTTAATGCAGCCTCGTGTTCAGTTCTACTGTATACAAACTGTCCAAATCCCGAGAAAAATTCTTCGCACCGGTGTTCTCCGACAATTCCTCCTGATTCTCGGCCATTCCGGCCACTGCAGACGGTCCCTGTTCTGATTGATGCTCCTCAATAACATCTGGCTCGTCACTGAGCCACCCCACATTGTCTGTCGATCCATTCAGGTCAAACCAATTGATGCTCACATCCCTTGGGTCCTGCTCGTTAAAGAACTGCAGATTGGTAATGTCCTCCTCCAACTCTGCTAGGTCATTTAGCCCCTGACTCGGTCCGTCCTCCCGGACCACATCGATCTCTATCCTAGTTGGCGACTCTACCCTCGGCTTAGCCTAATCTGTTGGCACGATATAACTGCACGGGTTGTATGCTTTCTCAGTAAAGCTCCCAGATCCGTCAGGTTCTGAACCAATATTCCCATTCTCCTCTAAGGCCACCCTAGTTCTATCTTCAATAGTCACCACCATTGGCTTGGGCTGGGTTAGAGAGGTGCTTATCATGCACAAATTCGTGCTATCTGGGATGAACACCTCAGGATTAGGCAGGTGGGAGGGTGTGATGTATATGCTAGGGTTATACGGGATGGCCGTGGTTTGGATCAGGTTGATTTGCTTGGGTAGTGGAGCTTGGTTATGTGGTGGGAGTGGGTTGGTAGTGACATTTGGCTTGTCGGGAGACGCGATCACCTTGTTGTCAATGAGATCTTGAATCTCATAACGTAGTCTGAAGCAGAAGTCAGTGTCGTGACCTCGCTGCTGATGGAAGGCACAGTATTTAGTCGGGTCATGCTTTGGAGGGAGAGGATCGGGTAGAGGCCGTTGTTCTAACGGTTTGAGATGTCCCTTCCTGAGTAGGACCCCTAGAGCTTTAGACAAAGGCATATGAAGTGGGGTAAAAACCCTCTTGCCACGGGGTGGATAGTTTGAAGTTTGGGGGTTTGGGTTGGATGTACCAGCAAATGGGGCAGCTGTTTTTGGAGTGGTGGTGACCATGCCGACGTCAGAAGTTCTTGCGGCTGCACTACTACTTGTAGCTGCATTCAAACCACGTGTAAACGCCCTCTTGGGCTGCTCTCTCTCCTGGTCAATCAGACCTTGCTTCATAGCATCTTCTATTTGTACCTCAATCTCGTGTAAGTTAGCAAAGGTGAGGAGGGGTAAGACGATCATTTTCTACATCAGCTTCAGCTGTAGGTTGCACACAACCATTCTTATCTGATCTTTCTCAAGTGGCCGAGTTGTCATCATGGAGGCCTTGGCCCTCCATAGAGTGACAAAGTCAGAAAAGCCCTCCTTCGGCTCCTGCCGGGTCACCTCAAGATCACGAGTCGTGACCTCGATCTGGGTATTGTATGAATATTGGGCGACAAAGACCTCAGCCATCTCCTTCCAACTCCTTTTCACTGAGTCCTCCAGCTTGGCGTACCAAATGGCCGCAATACCCGACAGGGTCCGACCGAAGAGTGATAATTTCTGGAGTCTCATCAAGCCCATCGGGCGCAGAATATTAGAAAACAGCCTCAAATGAACCATAGGATCACCCGAGCCGTCAAAGCGAACTATGTGAGGCATCTTGAACCTGTCCGACAATGTCACTGCCGAATCAGTGTATCCATCTTCTATATCTGGGATTGAGTTGACTCCTTGAGCTCGTTTAAACAGCTTTTCAAGCTTGCTTACTTTCAAAGCTGTAGGATCGACCTCAAATTCGAATGGCGTGTCCACTGGATTAGCCGGTGCTTTAGACATCTAAGGTAGGATTGGTGGTGGGACTGGCCCTGTTGGAACGTCTGTATTTTCCTGGATGTTTGCTGTTTCCCCGGGTGTTGGAACCCTAGGTGGGGGTAGGAATGGATGCAAAGCAGATGCTCCGGCTTGTTGTGGTTGCTGCTGTTGTTGGAGCCTGGCATCAGTTCTGCCTATTGGGCTATAACCTCTGCCTGACGTGAGGTAACCTCTGCCTGGCGAGCAGCATCCCGCTGCATAGTTTGCATGGTCTCTTGGAGTTGACGCATCATGTCCTCCATACTGACTGTAAAGTGCTGATCTGTAATAACCCTCACCACTGATTACCGTTAAACTGAACTGATTATGACTGGTAATTGAGCTGGATAAAATACTGAATTGACTGACTGAAAACTGGAACTGAACTGATTGAATATATATATGTTAATTTGCAATTTTATCTGTTTGATTGTTTAAATATCTGTCCATGGTTTAATGTTTAATTTGCGAATTGAAGGCCTTATCAGCGGCCGAATCCAAAATTAATTGATGTTCAATGATCAGTAGAATTTATGGGATTTTATAGTATATTTAATTAAAATGTGATTTGGTATGCTTAAATTGGATCAAATATTGATGAATCGCATAAGTTGGACCTAATTACCACATTGCCATCTAGTGGGCCTTTGTTTAATGATTTGTGGAGCCTCATTGCACTTGAAACAAAACCATTTTCCTCAGCCTTATTTCCTAGCACCAACGAATTTAGAGAGAGAGAGACTGGGGGAGTTGTCTTCATCCCAATTTTGCTTGTGAATTGCTTGAAGACTTGGTGATCCTAGAGCATAATTGTAAATTGAGCTCCTACACCACTAATTCAAGACCTAGGTATGAATTTCAACCACCCATTGTTGTATTTAAGGTTAATTCTTGCAAGGTTCATGCCAAATTAGAGGGCTAAGTCATGTCTTAGTCTTAGCATGTTAGATTGAAGCTCACTCCATGCATGCATGTTTGAATTGTCAAGTTTTGAGGTTGTAATTCACCATTCCTCACATGCATGTGCATAATGTTGTTGTAATTCATGTTGTCATCATGTGTTTGAAAGATTTGAGCTCATTTGAACCAGCATTGAAGCTTGAAAATTGTTTAAAGTTCATGCATGTCATAGTTGTAGCATGTTCATGAAATTTGGTTTGAAGTTGGGTTTGGATTAAACACCTTTGGGCTTTGATTTCTTAAATTGAGCTTTGAATCATGTTATTCTATGTGTTTACAAGTGTTTTTCTAGAAATTAGCCCAAGAGGATCGAAAATTATGCTTTTAAACTTGATTTTGAGTTTGGGACTCAAATCTGGAATTTCCAGATTTTGAGCCTACGCTCGAGCGAGGCATTCTACGCTCGAGCGTACACTCTGTGATCGTGCCTTCCGCTCGAGCGAGGAAAGTTACGCTCGAGCGTGAAATGCGCGCATCCAGTACTTTGCATGAGTTCACAGTCCGCTCGAGCGAGGGAACCTACGCTCGAGCGGGGACCTGTGTCTTACGCTCGAGCGAGGATCGAGCGTCCGTCGGGCGTAAAATCGGAGCATCCAGCATTTTTACTGTAGCACAGAGTCCGCTCGACCGACGAAGTTCACGCTCGAGCGGAGCCCCTTGTCTGCATGTCCGCTCGAGCGTAGAAATCCACGCTCGAGCGAGACCCCTGTTTTCTGAAAATTTTGTTAAGTGTTCAAAAGTGTATCTTTGCATCCTCTTTCCATCCTAGGCATTCTTAGGGCATATTTAAGGCATCTTAAAGAGGATATAGATGTAGAACACACCAAAGCAAATTTAGGGATTAAGTATTATCTTTCCCAACTATGAAACTTAGTGTGTGTTCAATCTGTTAACTGTATAGGGTTGGCATTCCAAGAGGACGCTCTAGCCTACAGTAGCCCAGAACTCTGTGAGTAACAATTGTGTAAAGATATGTTCAAAATGATTATCTTCTGAACTGTACTGTTTTCTGAACTGTTTACTATTTACTAAATGAATGTATGTCCTATATTCCGAACTGTACTGTGGTATCCTTAGCAACTACTGTTTACTGTTACTACTACCGTTTGAGAAATCTCTGCCATCGACGGTTTGTGAACGGATGGCTCCACCGACGGTCTATGAACGGGTGGGTTTGTCTAATCGATTCGGTTTCCATGTTGGAACCACTACTGTTTACTGATTGATGGCCATCGTTACTGTTCGGTCTTTAAGACCTACTGTTTACTGCACTGTCATGCTAATGGATGTACTACATACGACCGTTTACTGTACTGAGCGACTAATATACTGATTGAAATGAACTGTTTTCATACTGTAAGGACATTCATTCTAAACCTCTTTACGCATCATGTTATTCACTGGGCTTTAGCTCACCGCTCATATGTATATATGTAGGTGTACAGGCACCAGACCGCAGCTAGGAGCGTCAGGGTAAACTCCAGTTTTGTCAAGCCAACCACCGTGCCTCACCGTGAGGTTCCGAGCCTGCCAAGCTATGGCTTAGGGGTGTTTTTATTTTCCCTGTATGTCTCTGTGTTTGTTTTGTATAACTGTATAGACTGATAGCACTGTACTGTACTGGTTAATAGGGATTTGGTCCCTGTTCTGTCAGGATTGTAAATATTGTGCATACTGTTTTGTTACCGACTGTACATGTGAATGAAAAGTCTTTTTGCATACAGACTGTCACAGCTCATTGGACATTGTTTATTTACTGTATTGGCCTCCGCCAAGCCCTGTACTCTGTCTTACTGTATTACTGTCAAGCAGGCCTTCGGTAATCTCGGATTACTGGCCGGTTACGGTACCAAATCCATAGGGCCGGGTTTGGGTCGTGACATGATCTGACTGAACAGGTATGTATCCCCTCTCTAAGGTGGAAGCAGATATCTCAGCCCAACTGCGCACAGGTGAGGTGGATAATGACCGCTGATCTGGTAACTGCTGTACTGATGACCTGTGCCTAACTGACCTCCGTCTAGTAACCAGGGGTAACGAAATGAACATTGGTTGTCCACCAATTAGATCCTCAGATCGGGAAAGTCTCATTCCTCTAGTCCAAAGTGCTCGGGGGCATCTACCTCGTCGGAAGCAATGATGCAATACTACCTTGCAAAAAGATAAATAAAGCAAAAAAAAAAAAAAGGAAACAACAATCAGAAAACGGACAGCATTTCGGCTTAGATAATGACCACACACAGTTGATAATCATAAGCTGGACAATCTGTACTCAACACTGATTTCTACCCCCAAATCACTGCCTCAATATTGATACCCTTAAACACTAATGTCCTCAGACTGATACCCAGACTTGCAAACTGATACATGCATTCCTGTAGAGACACACCCTAACAGCACGTAGCAAGCAAATGAGAACCAAAACACCCCTATGGTGGGGTAGGGTTTCCCTGTCCTATCTTGTTAGGAGCTAGGGTTTCACTACACACACATGCGGTTTCAAACAACCTACATTCGGGTAAGCAACCTGTCCTAATTTGGAATGGTCTTTATGGTTTCCGATATGCAACTAGGTCGATTGGTCAAGAAAGGTGCCTCGGCAAAAACAAGGTTTGCGTTTCCATCGTGGCAGAGCCCATAACCAGTCAGCCTTATGGCACATTTTTCCAAGCAAGCCTCCGGCAAACCGTTCAGGAATAACAGATGGAAAACACTGTGACTTAAGCGCACCAATGCAAATGCAATGCAAAGCAACACATAAGTGTGGATAAAACAACATATCATGAGTTTCGAGTCAAGTTTTCTAAATTCCCAGCAGAGTTACCAGAAACTGTAGACTCAACTTTCTTCGCGCGCCCTCCTTTCGGAGAAGGCGCGAATTAGTCTCCTACAGTTCGGACTCCTGTCACGGTTTTGAATCTAATCTCACAAAGTGTAATGTGAGACTGATAAACACCAAAGAGTTTAAATCTAGCAATTGGTTTTGGAAAATCAATTTTGAATGAAAAAGCGTCAAACATGGACTGTTTTGCCAGATTACAGAGTCGCCACCTAAATATTTTATTTTTGGAAAATTTAGGAAACCCTGACTCATGCCAAAGGCCACGTGTTCATCATCACCAAAATTGCCTTGGCTCGAGAACTTGGGTACGAGTGGGGAAGGTCATGCAATGAGCACCCCCGCTCGCCCGATCAAAGATCGGCCTCTACTAACATGATATGTTGTTTTACAAACACATATGTTCTTATTCAGGTTATTAATCTAGCTTTACTACGTGATGCGCACAACATACAAGTATAGACTAAATTAAGTTGGAACAAAACAACTTATGTTTGTCTTTTGAAAATGGTTTGGAAGTGCTACTCGCAAGTAGGCTAAAGTACGGATTTGCTACCCTCAAGTGGGCTTAAAACTCACAATCGTCGAATTGTTCCAATTCAAGTAATCGAGCCTTCATCCACAGGCATTCAAACAGTTAATCACTTAAGCAAGTAGCCTCATAGCAAGCATACTGTCATGGCAACACTCACACTCATGCAAGTATGCTAAAGCGTAAACACTTACAGTGTACTCCGAGCCAAAACAGAGAACTAGTTAGAAATCAATGTGTGATCCTAATTATGCTATAATGCCTGATACAACGCATGCAATAATGCAACTAAATAGGCTCGGCTATCTAAGATGGCTTATGAATACAACACTTGATACATGCTATGAAACACGTACTTAAGTAAGTGTATTGAAATACAATGTAGTTTGTATGATGCACCGAGCCCGGTGCATGCAAGACAAATGAATGATGCACGCATGCAAGCATAAGGTATGCTAATTGAAATATACCCTAAACTAACCATCAAAAGCTGATAAGTAAAAGGGAGAAATAAATGGGGTTAGAAGACATGCACACACACACGCACCCTTATTACAACAATACGCCCTCTCGCAGGAGGGTCTGAATAAATGAGCAGAGCTATTCTAAGCTAAGCTAAGCTAACTAATCTAATTAAACTAATTAAACTAATTAGACTAATTATTACAACACTTTAACTAATTAACAAATTAATTAAATTACAAATTCATACTATCTAACAAGAAAAGCACTAAACTACACTGCCTCAGCTCTATTTGAAGAAGTTGAATATGCATGTCTCGGTTTCCGTCCTGAAAAGCTCTCTGGTTGCTCTTTAGAGGCTCTGTTTGCAGGGTGTCTCCAAGAACTCTCTACTGAACCTTACCAAAACAATGCTGGGGAGTACACCAGTGGCCTGCCAGCCATGAGGAGTTGTTGCCGGCCATCTACCGGCCAAGAGTGGGCCTATGCTGGCCAACAATGCAAGGGTGCCGGCCATTAGTGTGGCACTGCCGGCCACTAGTGTGCTGTGACACCAAACTGCAACAGAGCACAAAATAGAGGAAATGGAGGGTCTCCCTAGGGCATGTATGTACTGTGCCACTCCTTATCATTTCAAAACATCAAGGGAGAAGCACTATTGGATCCAAAACCATCAATCAAGCATGCAATGCATGATGGCCAAAGATCCAATTTGCACGCATTTTAATAAATGCAAGACAAACAAGACTCTAAGACCACTACCTTATCATGGAAGATCAAAGGCAATGGAGACAAAGGGAATTGGCTCATTTTCATCACTTTGAGTATGAAATGGACCAATTCACCTTGTGTTCAATATAACGTCCGATTAAATACAATGCAATGCAACTCAAAATATGTTTATCTTGGCATGTTTTACTTGGCTCAATTCTTGTTTACACATTTTAAGTTACCAAGCCATCCCTTAATTGATTTGTCCAAATGTGAAAGTCCTCTAATGAGAAAGAGGTCAACCAAAAGAATGGTTTAAGGCATAGGAGAGACCATGCCTTTGACTAGGAGGAACTCTCAAAAGAGGGTTAAAGCCATTTAAGCATAAGCCTCAATCCTAAGCATTAAACACAACCTCAAGACTAACTAATCCTGAAAACAAATGAAAAGATGAAGAAGGGAAGAAGGTGGCAGAATTTCAGTGCTAAAATGGCATGAAATACAAGACTCTAATATGCAAGCAACTCATGTATAACATGTTAGACACTTAAGCATTAAAACTAGTGAAGAGCTTTACATTAGAACCATGCAATAGAATGCTCAAATGGCCAAGCCAGCCCTAAATAGACCTCAAACATGCCAAAACAATGACCAAAATGTGCTGAGATGGTAGCATGAAGAGCAAGAAAATCATGCTCATGTATTGGCTCATAAACAAGGCATAAGGCACAACTCTCAAACACAATGAAAGAGTGGAATATGTGAGAGTATAACAAGGCTACATGCACTAAAATCATGTATGAAAAGATGCTATGGCATGCAAACATCACAAGCAAAGCATGTTAAGGACCTTGGAACTCAAAGCTAGTCAAGGGCATTTACACTATAGCTATACAAAGCAAAGGACACATGTCCAAGACTACTCAAAACAAAGTTAAAGCATGCTGAAATAAGGCCAAAAACATGCTAGAGTGGAGCCAACACATGCTAGAATAATAGGCTAAATCAACAAATACACTAGGTTAGTAAGCAAGATTACATTACAAGTGTAAGAAGCAAACAAGAGCTACTCCAACCAGCCACAAACAGAGTTCAAACATGTTAAAATAAGGCCAAAACATGCTGAGATCAAGCCATGAGATGGTAGAAAAGCATGCTCAACTATTAAGCCATTAACACATGCAAACAAGATATGAGGAGGGGGGACCACCCCCCTCCTATTTTGGGCCTTAAAACCAACTTTCCACCACTGAAATTCCTTTGAGTTTCAGTGGTAGAAAGGCCAAACAAAGGATGTTACAAAAGGTTAGAAAGGTGGCTCAAGAGGCTTTACAAGCCAAATAGCAAAAGAGGAGAACCACCCCCTAACCACACAAGGCTCAAACCAACATTTTTAAGCCTTAAAAATAGAACTTTTTTGAGACTAAAAATAGCTTCAAAGTTGCATATAAAGATGGCAAAGCAATGAACTAGAACAAAGCTTAAAAGGGTGAAACTCTTACTCTTGAAGCACAGCAAGAAAACAGCAAGCTTCTGAGCCAAAACCAAGCCAAAACTCCAAGGAGCTCAAACAAGGCCTCCAAGATCTTCAACACTAAGGTAAAGGTGTTTGACTAGGTGTTTTAGTGCAAATATGAAGAGAAAACACACTTTCAAGCCTAAAATGTAAAGAGAGAGAATTCTAGAGAGAGAGGGGGAGTAAAATATCTCAACTCAAACTTTGTAACCCTTTGCATGTATGAGGATGGCTTGTATATATAGAGGATACAAGAGCAATCCAAGGAGATCCAGCCATCCACATGGGTGCAGATGAGCTTACCTGTGCATATAGCTATCAAAAATATCTACAAAATATCTACTAACAATTGGTGGTCAGCTGACCATCAGTGGTGGCCGGCAGTGCCAAAAAGTAGCCGATAGTGCATTCCAAGAATCACTCTGCAAAGACCAACACATGGTCCAAATATGAGACAGAATGGAAATAGGGATTGGAAAGAGCAAACCTGGCATGTTCTGTCGCGGGATTCGGGTGCTCGACAAGCAATCAGACTTGTTGCTGGATGTACCTGCAAGGACAACCAAGTCTTGAGGACGGTCAAAAACGGGGTGTCTATAGTGAGTAAATCAAGATATCGTTTACAAAGACGACCACAAAACGGACTAGGCGGGGTGTCTAGAAACTCACGGAAGATCTAATTCATCAAATCCATAAACACAGTTGGTGCATTGGTTAGCCCAAAGGGCATCACTAGAAACTCATAATGGTCATACCGCATACGAAATACAGTCTTTGGGATATCCTCCTCCTTTACTCTCAACTGGTAATAACCCGATCTCAGGTCTATCTTAGAGAAGCAACAAGACCCCTTCAACTGATCAAACAAATCATCTATACGAGGCATTGGGTACTTGTTCTTAACAGTTACCCGGTTCAACTTTTGGTAATCTATACAAAATCGCAACACACCATCTTTCTTTTTGGCAAAAAGAGTTGGTGCTCCCCAAGGTGAAGTACTATAGCGGATAAAACCCTTATCTAACAATTCCTGGAATTGAATCTTCAACTCATTCAACTTAGCAGGTGCAAACTTATACGATGCCATGGAAATCGGTGTCGTACTAAGCACTAGATCAATAGTGAACTTGATCTCTCGATGAGGTGGTAAACTGGTAAGATTCTTTGGAAAAACATCCGGGTATTCACAAACTACCCCTGGTAGCTCAACTCGGACTTCATCACACTCATTACTCAAGAAGTTGGCAAGAAGGCAACTAAGCTCACTTTGCCCATGCAGATCATACACCGGTGATAAGACTCTATCCACCTGGTCCCCTAAGAAATAAAAGCAATCACCGCTCAAGGTACATATAGTAACCCTCTGACGGTAACAGTCTATAACAGCCCAATAAGGTTACAACCAATCCATACCCAATATAACGTCAAAACTTGACATATTAATCAACACAAATGCAAAATGGACTAGGCGACCGGTAATCTCTATGTCACAACCTCGGCACCCCTGCTTCAAAATAACCTCACCACCAATAGATGACTTTACACAGATAGGAGTTGCTAACTAAGCCAACTCTAACCCTAAAACCGATGCAAATGCAGATGAAATAAATGAATGGGATGCGCCCGTATCAATCAACACATTAGCAACCGAATTGCAAAACAAGAAGGTACCTCTCACTACCGAAAGCACTGGTACTAGATCTGGCACGGTAGCAGCATACACACGCCCTGTAGGTCTCTATTCAACCTGCTGAACCCTCGAAACATAAGCCTAATGCACTGACTAAGCCGAAGAGGCTCCCTGATTGGCCCTCGAGGCCTGTGCTGACTGTGCAGGCTAGTGGCTTTGTGTCTATCTCGAATCAGATGCACCGGGTGTGCCACCCAACTGAGAGCAAAATCACTTCATGTGCCCCGTCTGCCTACACTAATAACAAGTGAGCAGCTGTCCTCTCCCCTGACTCTGGCTCTGAGAATGAGCTGAAGACGATGTAGACCACTGCCCTCCTCCCCTTTGCGGGCAAGCTAGAGACTTGTGGCCCAACTAACCACATTTATAACAAGTAAAATCTCTCTAACCACCTTTCCTCGAACTTGAACTTGGCACTGGAAAGGTAGACCTCGATTGAGCTCTCTGGGACAGCTGTGGGTTAGAACCCCTCTGCCTCTTACTGTCTCCCTGAATATCTTGACTTCTCCTGAAGCCCCTCATCCTCTCTTCCTCTATTTGCATCACGGTCTCTAAATGAGCCACCACCTCCACAAGACGTGCATAATCCCTAATCATCGACCCGGCCACCTTGAACATGAGTCTGGTCCTCAACTTTTTCTCAAACTCCAAACAGCGGCACTCCTCTATCGCCACTAACTCTGGTGCAAACCTAGAAAGGCTAGTAAATGTGGCCTCAAACTTGGCCACCAGAGTGTTCAATTGCACCAGCTTGGAGGATTGGTCTCTCAACTTCTCCCTAACCGTGGGAGATAGAAACTTGTTCTGGAAAGCGCAGAAAAAAAACCTCTCAAGTCACCTCAATGCACCCACGCGCATACTTCCATCACTGACCCGCATCTCCATTCAGCTAGAAGGATGCCAAGGTCATTCTCAACTGGTTGTCCTTGATGCCAAGCATCTCGAACGTTTTCACTATTTATTCCAACCACTCATCTGCCTTCAGTGGCTCTTTGGGATCACCCAAAAACTCATCCGGATTCGATCGGAAAAACTCTCGCTTCAAAAACGATGGCCCTGCCTCAACTATTTGGGCTTGGACTTGATTCTTAGCCCTGAGAATGTCCATGGATTCCTGTAATGCTCCGACCATTTTGCTGGCTAAGGCACCTATGGCCTGTTGACCAACTGGTTCGGCCACATTGGCTTGACCAACCCATTCTTCCTATGCTGGAATCTCATCTACTAAAGGCGCCTCATGCTTCCTAGGCTTACCACGCCTACCACCACTACGTCCACGTCCTGACATCCTAATGAATGTAACAAAAGAGATTAGCACATTTACAAATGTGACAAAGCTAACTCACTCGTGTCCCAATGCGGTGGACAACAGTAATTCACTCTAATAAGCACATAGTCACGTAAACACAAATGAATTTCATTCCCGGATAATGACCATCTTGCAACGTTGCCAGAGTTCCAATTAGAAACAACAGTGATCAAGTACCTTTCTAGTAGGACTCCTAGAAAACCGTAGACTCGATCAACATCCTAGAAATTAGATTCCACACCCATATAATCACATAAACATGTTATCACGTAGCATTGCAAACATATAAACATCTCTATCAAATAAGAAAAACCCATTGTGGTACTAACCACTTCCCACATACCCAAAGTATTCAAATCCGATACACTTTCATACCAAGTTGTAATGCCACAAAAATAAATACAAGAATCCAACTCCAAACACCAGTACAAAATGATATTGATATAATAAGAAGCTTCCATTAATCAGAGTTAATATACAAAAGGTGACACATGTAATATACATTCAAAAACGGTTCATCTTGAATCTACAGCATGTGTGACGAATAGTGAAAAGTAATGAAGGTTAAACAAATATTCATCTGCCTTAAAGGCTTACATATTTCCAAGTCACTGCTTGGTTACAACAAAATGAGTCTAACTCAATACAATTATGCCCTTGGCTATACAAAATAAATACAATAAAAAAAAGAAGCCCTTGCTCCAAATCTCCCCAAACTACTATCTTGGCAGAGGCATGTCTCCAACACCTGAAAATGGTTTTCTTAAATAGGGTGGGCTAAAGCCCAGTAGAAATAATCTAACACAATGTATGAATCTTAACAAAGATATAAGTATAATGTGCATATGCAATGCATGTAATAAAATCATTCATATTCGGTAAGATCATGATGTGCCAAGTTTTATATCTCGATCCATTTCATCTCAACTCATAAGTCAAATTCATTATTTTCGAAGCAACCCAACTGAGACTACAACTCAATGGTTCTCCCATCAATGCAACCATTACACAAACACTTCAAATTTGCCATTTTACAAAAATTTCGTCCACTTGAATCGACACCCATGTATACACGTGGTTTTCGGGACTTTCACCCTAGACACACAGGCCAACTTAATTCAATGGAGTCCATTCGCTTTCTCTTCCTAAACATGGAATACATCTCATTTCTCCTCTCAAATATCATACATATGTAATGTATTAAAACACAGTCATATTCAATGACAACAGTTAAAAGATTAGTTTCAATTCACCTAATCCTCATGCAATTTCTACAACAATCATAGTTATCCTCCATCGATAGCCCAAAACAGATATTTCTAAACAGATATACAATCTTCAAGACAGATAATTTATTCAAATTTCCATAGGTGAGAGGTAATACATATCTAACTCCACCATTTATATAAACATCCATCCAATTTCATATTTCCAATACCAATTTCATTATTTATACAAAATAATTATTTTAAACAATTTAGGGCACAGCTTCATTTTCTTTCAAATCCAACCCATGTGTCAAAATCAACAAATTTAACACAACACATCCTCATGTCTACACCCATAACCATTTCCAATACTTTCATTTGAAAACCCCTAAATAGATTTTAAACCAAGACCCTAGGTTTGTCTAAAATCCTCCAATTCCAACATTATTTACACAATCAACAAATAACTAAGTTAAAAGTCATAGAAGAGTGTAGAAAGTCCCTACCTCAAAGGGAGAAGACAAGCAAAGCAATAGAGGAACTCCAAAGACGCTAAAACCAAGGTTTACTTGGATCAAAATGCAACCCTTGAGGTGCTCTACCTTTTTCCCAAAGACACTAGGGTAGAGAAACCAATGGATCTAGGTGAAAATGTAGAGAGAATATGAGTTCTAGAGAGAGAAACTCAAGATCTAGGGTTGTGAAATGTTTTAAAGAGAGAAAGAGATAAATAAATAAAAAAAAAGTGATGTGAAAAGTGACTGTTACAACCTAATATACGCACAGTCAAGTCGAGCATAAGAAGTGACGCTCGAGTGTCAAACACAATAAGTTATTCCGCTCGAGCGCAAGAAATGACGCTTGAGAGCAAAATGTACACTCCCAGTAGTTTTGCAGACAACAGACCAATCGCTTAAGCGCAAAAATGGCCGCTCGAGCTGAACCCGCTCGAGCGCAGGGAGGACTGCTCGAGCGTAGAATACACTTTTGCAGACCTGCAAAAATACTAAGAGCTCACAAAGCCCACTCGAGCGCAAGAAGTGTCGCTCGAGCAGAGGAGTAAAATTCTAGGCAACAAGAGTTTAGAAACTAAATAACCAACCTATCCCAAACGTAACCACAACAATCCCATAGCCATAATTAAGGAGATACAAGAAAAGCAAAATATAAACAACAATATGAAACCATTAAACCTGAGTCCTGGATACAACAAGAGTCAGGTCAAAACTAGAATCGCTATAATATATATCATACAAAATCATTATATGATAATTACACTTTTGTAGTACAATAAAATTAAAATTATCAAAATAAATAAATAATTTAACTAAACTTATTATATATAAAAATTTATGTAACACTTTTATAAAACGATAAGGTTAAGATTATTAACATAAATAAGTAAAATTAAAATTAAAATTATTCTTCTATAACACATATCCTAATATAAAATATTATTACATTAATTAAATTTAACTCCATTGTGATTTTATGTTAGACATCATATATATAGAAGTGATTTACATACACGTATAGTGTCCAATTTGATATTGATTGATTAAAATAATAGAATTCAATATTTTTTTTTTTTAGTTAGGATAAATTACACTCACCTCCCTTGAGGTTTCTGATAAATATAGGGATCTTCCCTGTAGTTTCAATAATTACAGTAACCTCCCTTACTTTACCTGATATTGTACAGATTCCCTCAATCCGTCAATTATACACAAACGACGTTACTTTTGTATACAAAATGACCATATTACCCTTTTATTTGAGCATGAAAAGATGAAAATACCCTTTGATTATAGCATTCAACTTTGTTTTTTATTTTTATTTTTATTTTTGTTCTCTCTCATCTTATCAGATTGAAACACGAGAGAGAGAAGCTCCTCCTCGCCGGTGCCGTTCGTTTCCGCCGTTTGTTTTCTTCCTTCCACCTCCACCATCTTTCCTTCTCCTTCTATTCTTCTTCCCCCACTCCTTCTCTTCCACCGTTCGCCACGTGTTTTTTCTCTCCTCCTCCCATCGTTCGTCTTTTCCTGAAACCCTAGCCCTAGATCTATGGTTTTGAGAGCGGTGGTGGACAGTGATGGCAGAAGACCCATCAATGATTTCATAGAAGCAGAGAGATGGTGCGATAGTGGCGGTAGAGGCAAAGAAGGGTTGGACAACAACAAGGAAACTGAGTGTGAGTTGGGTTCCTCAATTGCAAGTATTTCCAAACACCACTGGGTTCAAAATCGAAAGGCACCAATCCTCTCTATATATATATTTGTGTATTTGTATATATATATTTTTGTGGCTAATTTAGTGTAAGAAAGTTGAAAATTTTGCTTTAGATCATTTGGGCGTAGATTCCAAACACCACTGGGTTCAAAATCCAAAGGTACCAATCCTCCCTCTCTCTCTCTCTATATATATATATTGTGTGTATTTGAGCCTCTTTTTTTTTGTGTAAATCAGTGTAAGAAAGTTAAAATTCTTGCTTTAGATTAGTTGGTGTAGATCTAGAATGTGCTCTGTAATGTTTAATTTTTGATTTGTATATATGTGTGTGTGTGTGTGTGTGTATGTGTATAAGGGTTGGGAAAATGTTTAAAGAAAAAATAATGAGTTATTGGAAATCCAAACAAGTTCCTATTCTTTCCTGGAAATCCAAGCAATGAGTTATCAGGTTGGAAATCCAAACAAGTTCCTATTCTTTGTTGGGTTTTAATTCTTTGCTAAAAATCCAAACAAGTGTATATGTAAATAAATAAAAATATATATATATAAACATCTGTTAAACAAATTGTATCCCATGTTTATATATTTGTATGTATATATATTTGTTAGAAGAAAATTGTTCTCAATGTGATATTCCTCTCCTATGTATGACACAAGCTGGTATCATGTGCTATGAATGAATAACTTAAGTCTAATTTACTTTACTTGTTAGTCATCTCCTCCATTAAATAAATTTCTTGGCATTGTTTCAGTGAAGTATATATGTATCACAGAGCAAATTTTAATAAGATGGATAAAATGATCATCATAATCTTATTTCATTTCCATTTCTAGTCATTTATAAACATGTAGCTTTTGTCTTCAATAACCAATATATGCTTGTGTACTTCTATTAAAGGCAATGGAGGTAGCAGAACCAGATGAATTAGTGCTAGGAAACTAGAAATCTCAAGGCACTGTTTATGGCATGACTGTGCTTGATGATCATGAAGTTGTTGTGTTTTTAAATAAAAGGTTGTAATTTCAAAAAAAAAAAAAAAACATTGTTTCGGACGTCCGAGTGGATGACTGGCCAACATTTGGTATTGGTATATATAGATGGGTTGAGGACACTTGAGGGCATTATGGACATTTTAGTGTTTAACTTTGATGACATCATCTTTTTCTGTGAAACAAATAAACGGAAGTTAACAGAAGGGGGAATCTGGAGAATGTCATGTAAAGTAAGGGAGGTTACTGTAATTATTGAAACCACAAGAGAGGTCCCTGTATTTGTCAGAAACCTTAAGGGAGGTGAGTGTAATTTACCCTTTTGGTTATTTCTAAGAAGATAAATTGACAAATGTCAAATAATAAATATTGTGAAGTATTGTTTTAAAGAATAACAATTCATCGAAAATGATTGTGTATATTTAAGGCATCTATTGACGTTTCTTAAATAATTTTTAAATAAAAATTTTGAATCTATGTTATTACTGATAACACACCTTCATGAACTCAGCCAGAAAAGATATGCAAAAATAATTGGACTGGAATAGAAATTTTGCGGTTATTATAATGTTCACATAATTAATCAGAACTCTTGAGTATTGAAATTATTAAGATTATAGAGATTTTGTAATTGATTCCCTTTAATTTATGATTTGAATTTATAATTTTTTATGTATCAATGTGAATAAATCTTATAATCTTACTAATATAAACATAAATACTACCTTTGAGTCAACCAACCTTAAGCACTTTTTCGTGTAATAAAATACTTAAATATTGTCATATAAAAATATTATAATAGATCATAATCAAATATCATTTCAAGTATAATTAAAGACCCAATACACTATTTTATACATAACCAAAAACATAAGAAATTAGTAAAGATATTTTCGATTAATAACCAAAATAATACACCATGATTTATAACAAAGTTATAATTTGTATATTATAGAATTTTTTGTTGTTTTTTTTTCAGAAAAAAATATTTTGATGGAAGTGGAATTCGTGATTTTTGATAAATTTGATTAAACCAAATGCAGATTTCATTTCAGGTTGATAATACACTTTATATATATATATATTTTTTTTTTGAAAAAAGTTATTTTTATGAGCCTATTTTACATAGAATCGCACAGAGTGACAAAAATTTTCATCAGCCATTAGCAAATCGATTTGTATTTGACTTTCAACTGTCAAAATTTTTCACATAAAGTATTAAGACTCAAAATCAATTTTTCATTTTAAAAACAAATTCTCGTGCATCGCATGGGTCACCTACTAATATATATATATATACATAAGTAGTATTTTTCTCTTTCTTTGGTGACACAATGCCGGGTTTACTTTTTTCTAACTAAGCCACATGAGCATGCATTTTCTATTTACCTTGGCCCCGTTTGTTTTCAGAGATAAAATGGAGGAGATTCATAGTGAGAGGATTGTTAGTGAAGGGATTGATAGTGAGGAATTGTTAAATTATTTTTATATAAAATAATAAAAAAATTAAACATTAATATTTATAAAAAAAATTCCCAATATATAAAAAATAAAAAAATTTCTAATCCCCTCACTATTTTTCTAATACCATCTTTATCTCCTCTTTACCAATCCCCCTTCCAAGGGGACTACTGATACCAAGGGATTAATAGTCCCCTCCCCATCTCTCAAAATAAATACCCTATTAGTAATACCAAGGGATTAATAATCTCAATCCCCTCCCTATAACCCCAAACAAACGGGGCCATAGAGTTCTGAACAAATTTAATCTCAATTTAAATTATACTAATTTTACTTATTTTATATGGATTTTATTTGAGAAATTTTTTTTTTCCATATATTTTCTATCGTAAATTTAGATAATTCACAAACTCAATATCAATTTTATATGAATTCTATTTGAGAAATACTTCTTTCACAAATACAATTTGAGTTTTACTTTCCTACATTATTTTATATAATCACAACTTACAGGAGAAAAAACTTGCACAACAGTAATACTCTCGAAGAACCTCTGAAATTTAGATTTACTGCTTGAGTTATTTTTCAATTGCTGAACAGTAAGTTCTTCTTCTATATTTTGACATCATATTATAGATGATTAATTACTTCACACACTAAGATATTTTTATTGTTTGGATGTTTCCACTTATTTGTTCTTTTTGTGTTTAGATGCTGTTATGAGATTCTTTCTTCGTTGGTTGTCATTGAATTTATTTTATAATTGATATTTTAATTTAATTAAGAGTGTTTATTTTACAATCTTATAATTTAATATATTATAGAACAATAGTGTTAATATTATCAAAATAAATAATCAAAACTATTCTTTTATGACACACAAATAGAATCATCAAATTATATTTTTTTGAAAAAAAAAATGTGCATTGCACGGGTAAACTGCTAGTCTATAGGTTGTTTTGGGAAGTGGTTTATAAACTGATTTTTTGACTTATTACAAAAAAAAAAAACCATGTAAAAGTAGAGAGATAATATAACCCAAATATGCCAATAAGCTGACTTATAAACTTGTTCCCAAACACGCCATAAATGTGACATAGGCGGTGTTTGGCAACAATTTTTTTTGGGTTTTTTTTTATTTTTTCCACTAAAGACAGTTTTTGTAAAACCAAAAAAAAACAAATCCAAACAAAATATCACATCAAACTCCATAATCATTTCACTTTTTCTCTCACAAACATCACATCTAACAACAAAAAAACTCAACTATCTTCCCGAACACAAAAAAAAAATTCTCCAATAATATGTTACAACTAAAAAAATCTACATAAAAATTCACTTCTCAAACACCCCCATAGTTTTAGCCTTAGGCTATGTTTGGGAAGAGCTAAGAAACCTCAATAAGTACAAAAGGACAAAATAAATTAAAATATCACACCTAAATTATAATTATTTCATTTTTTTCTCTTATAACCATCACATCTAAATAAAAGAAAAAAACTAAAAATTATTCCTAAATGAAACAAATTTAGTCAAGCTAAATTAGTTAAAAAAATCAAAAAATCAGACTAAAGTAAAAAAATCAAAAAGTCATTATCTTATTTAAGTCACATCACCTCTATAACACATCACCTCAAACCCAACCCATACCCAACCCATATTTCATAAAAAATCAAAAAATACACTTATTTAGGTTACCTCAAACCACCCCTAACTCTTCTCAAACAAAAACTTAGAGGGTGTTTAGTGTGCACTATAAAAATATATACTTCTTAATTTGTTTATCTTTTTTAACTTATACCATCTCTTTATTTTTTTACATACATTTTTATAAAAAAAAAGTGAAAAAGTTGTTTTTTTTAAAGATTATCTCAAATTATCTGGCATCAAACGTGGCGGCCGAAGTGATTAGTAATATTTTATTATTTTTTGGGTAGGGGGTGAGTGGTGGGGCCTACCACAAACGGAGTTTTGTCGATATACGAAGCCGACTGGCCGGCGGAACTGTCTGTCCAAATCCGACACGTCACCTCGCATCACGGCCTCCACCGCATTACCCTTCGAGCAACAAAATAAAATAAAATAATAAATAATCGGATTAAACAAAAACATTAAAAAAAAAATTTACGTTGAATGTCATTATGATGCTTTTAACGTTTTGTTTGTTATGGCATGTATGACCGACCCATCAGTCATTACACACCATCTGTGATCATACATGCATTTCATGCCCATACTTGAAGCTACTCCAATCCAATGCTCTTATTATTTTTTTATGCAGCTCTTATTATTTATTTGAAAAATGACTATATGATTATAAATTTTTTTAAATTTAAGATAAAAAAGTTTTAAAAAATATAATAATTCTTATAACTTTGATATAATTATATTGAGCTTTTTTTTTAATTTGTGTATGTTTAGTTTGATTTTAAAAAAATTATTTTTAACTGATTTTTCATTTATATTTTAATCAATTGTTTTATACTTTTTAGATATACCTAATCAAGATACATCTAAAAAGTAAATAAATTGGATAAAATATTAAAAAATCACTAAAAATAAATAAAAATTCAAAAAAAATGTCTTTATTTTTGTTCGTATTTTCATTTGTTTTTAGTTATTTTTTCATATTTTAATTAAACTTTTTTATTTTTTAGATGCATCTAATCTTGAAAAATCTAAAAAGTAAAAAATTAACTAAAATATAAAATTAAAAAAAAAAAAAAGTTCAATACAAACAAATAAAATTTCGTTTAAAAATAATTTCTAAAAATATAAACCAAACATTTGCTCTATCTTCATAGTAATTCTTTTGTCTATCTTCATCAGTAATTCATTTGTCTTATAATGAAAAAATTATGCTGGTATTACTTTATATTTCACTTTTTCTTTTTCTTTTTTTTTCTTTTTTTTTTTTTTTTTTTTTGGTCGTGGTCTTTTTACACCATTTGCATCTATTCAACCTTCTTTAGCCTACTAAAAGGGAGATAAGTGTCATTAAATTAAAACTATGAGACTTATTATATATTTTTTAAATCACAATGCAGATCAATGCAATTTATTCTAAGTCGTTTGGTTTTTGAGTTGGGTTAAAAAATCATAAAAGGACAAAAAAAAGTCAATAAAATCAAAAAAATCAAAATCACAAAAGGACAAAAAAAAAAATTACCAAAACAAAGCTAAAAAGCCAAACAAGAATATCAAACAACCAAAATAGTCTCACGTTAAAAAACTCAAAAGAAACTAAAAAACTAACTAAAAAAGTCATTGCCAAACGAGTACTAAAATTTATGATAAGAACAATATGACAACGATTTAAATATATATATAAATATTTTGATATATCTTTTGTTTTAAACTAAAACAATTAAACTTTGTCACATCATTCTATATATTAATTTTTTTTTGTAGAGTGTTATCTTCATATTGTATTTCTTTATAATTTTAATTCAAAACATATGTAGTCTCCTTCTCAATGAAAAACTTAATATTATCATTCTTTTTATTATTTTGTTTAGGGTTTTTTTTATTAATAAATCTCATTTTAAAATGTTCTAATCCAATGAGTCCACCAAGAAAAATTATAAAGTAGTTAGTCTCGTATATTTATATTTTTATTCTATAAAGTCTTTTTTTCTGATTTATATTATTTGTTTGACTATTATATCCTTATGTTTATTGTTGATATGTATTACATAAAAATAGGATATATATATGTTTCCTTTTTATTGCTCTCTTTGTTTTGACAGTTACCATTATTCACGTTTTTCCTTTTGATCAGTTTCATTCACATTTGTGGTATTATTTCGTTATGCTAGGGTTTCGGAACTCTTTATTTAGTAGGATTTTGAAGCTCTAGTTTGCACATGGTAGTGAAAGAATATTATATTCTTCCATTGTTGCGGTGAAATATTGTGTTCTTTCATTGTCACTTTGTGTTTGAAACTCTGTATTTATCCATTGTTGCTCTGTATTCAAACCAAACAATGTTTCTCCATTGTTATAAGTCGAAACTTTGTGTATATCCAATTAATTTTGTTACAAACATATTTTTCAAATGTGTGTTTGGTTTGATTTGGATTGGTGTAATGGTGAAATTGCTTGGATTGTTAAGAAGTGGGTTGGTTTTTTGACTTTTTTGGCTATTTTAGTTTAGGCTAAAAAGCTTGGTTTGGGAAGAATTTTTTGACTTTTTGACTTTTTAGACTTTTTTTGTGAGAGAATAGTGTAATAATTATGGGTTAGATACGATATTTTATTTGTTGTGGCTAAAATAACCTATTTTGTCTATTGTGGCTAAAATTTTTAGCCACAAACCAACTTGCCAAACGGACCATAATAATAGTGATAATGATGAATACGATGATGAAGATGAGGATGTGGGTGACAATATTTTATTTTTAGAGTAATGGAGTTTTTTTTTTTTAGATTTCTAGTTCTATTGCTGCAATTATTTCTATTTTTTTTTTTGTCAATCAATGTAAATATTCACATTTCACATTATTTGGAACTCTAATAAATAAGTTTTTAAATATGGATATGGACATAGTTATATATTTTGTAAGATGTGAATATTCACATATCACTGGTTATTTATTGTTGTACTTATTATTTGAAAAATCATTTTTTGTTACCATTAAACAATTAGAATAGTCTTTTTTTTTCCTTTCAATTTTGTTTAATGTTTTCATGTTACAATGTAAATGTTCACATTGGTATGAATTTAGTTTTTTTAAGGTTAGTTGTATATTAATTATAAATTGTAAACATTTACATTGTATTTTTTTTTTTTTTTTTTTTTTTTTCAAAAGTTAGTTGTATGTTTGTTAGTTTTGTTACTATGCTTGTTGATTGAACATTCATTTTTGTTACCATTGAACAATCAAAAAAGTCAATTTTCACTTTTTTAAATTTTATTTTATATTTTTACATTGCAGTATGAACGTTCACATTGGTATGAGTTTAAATTTTTTTTTTTAAACTAGTTGTATATTAATTATAAATTGCTAACATTCACATTATATTTTGGTATAAATTTTATTTTTTTAAAAGTTAATTGTATGTTTGTTATGTTTGTTACTATATTTGTTAGTTGAACAATTATTTTTGTTACTATTGAACAATTGAAATAGTCAATTTTCACTTTTTTCAATTTTGTTTTATGTTTTCACGTTACAGTGTAAATTTTTACATTGGTATAATTTTATTTTTTTAAGACTAATTGTATGTTAATTATAAATAGTAAACATTCACATTGTATTTTGGTATGAGTTTTTTTTTTTCGAATGCTAGTTGTATGTTTGTTATTTATTGTAAATATTCATATTGTACTTTAATATGTATTTTTTTTTTCAAAAGTTAGTTATATGTTTGTTATTTATTGTGAACATTTAAATTATATTTTGATTTTTATTCAGATTTTTTGTTACGTTATTTTTTAAATTTTCACATTATAAAAAAGTTCAAAATTCATTATTTAAGATTTTCTTTTTATAATGAGCGGAAGATTTTCTTTTTAGAATGAGGGAAATATTTTCTCTATAAAATAAGGGATTATTGTTAGTTTTTATTATCTATTAGTTTCAAAATAGAAACATGTGCAAGAAATTAGAAATGATGATTTGGCCATATTATATTAAACAGGACTTAATAGAATATATGAGTTAGATGAAATGAAATACTTAGAAAGAAGATTTATCAAAAAATATTTTTTTTTTTTACTCTTAGTTATATATGTATTTATACACCTCCTATATCACTATTGTTTGTTTTAACGTTAATAGAGGAGACATTAGTATTCAACGTGGGCAATGTTTGGTGTCGCGTACAGGATTATTATTTTTAAAATATTCATGTCAAAATAGTTGTTACAATTTATAAGATAAAAATACGTTAAATAAATTAATTATTCAAAAATAAAAAATATAATATTAGTAACTTTGTCCTATGATTGCCAACTTTTAATTGCACTAAATATGCTCTTGTTGTACTTTTTTTGAATTTTAAAGATCATGATTGAAATTTACCTTCAACTTATTTATTATTTAAAGAGACAAATAATAAAGCTATCTTGCTAGTCAATTCAATTCGGAGATATGCCGCTTCAAATTATAATAATAAAAGGTGGCTATGGGATTTTGGGGTGGGCATGAAAGTAAAAAACAATTGAATTTGTTGGTAAAGGTTAAAATCAACTATTTTATATGTCATTAGTTTCTTTTCATGAGGTTGTGTCGCAATCTCAATGAAAGTTTTCATCAATTATCTAGGGAGTATTTACATATAATTTTTAATTTATAAATTTATGCTTCATTAAGTCTTAATTAAAAAAATTTAGATTTTCAAATCTTATGAAATTTTTAATAGTTAGGATAGAAATCTAAATATATTGAACTTGATGAAACACTAAAAAACTTTAGGGCAAATTACAAACACCCCCTTGAGGTTTGTGAAAATATAGATTTCTCCCTGAGGTTTGAGAAATTACAAATTGTCCCATGAAGGTCAAATTTGTATAACAAATCAGGGGGGAATCTGTATGAAAATAAAAATCTCAGGGATCAATTTGTTATGAAAATATAAACCTCAGGGAGCAGGATTTAATTTCTCAAACCTCAGGAGGAATCTCTATTTTCACCAAATCTCGAGGGGGGTGTTTGTAATTTGCCCAAAACTTTATGAACTTATTAGAAAGTCTAAAAAGTAGGATTTATAAATAAATCTCTCAAACTTTAAAATATCAATTTTTAAATTGAAAAAACTAAAAAAAAATGTGTGCAAAAAAAACATGTTTTTTTTTTAATTTGAAAAATTGTATTAAATTGTGAAAAATTTAAAATTTTGTGTTTATAAAGGAGTATGATGATGGAACATTGATGTGCAAAACTGAAAAAAAAAAAAAAAAAAAAAAAAAAAAAAACTTTAAAAATGAAAAAATTGATAATGTTATCAGTTTTAAAACTGGAAAAAACTGGTAATATTCTCAGTTTTATTAGATAGTTGAATCAAACCAATAAGTAGAAGAGTAAAAATGTTTAGTCTCATACTTTGTTTTTGTCCATCGGTTATGAAATAATTATCTGAAACATTATTATGCAAAATTGATAATGTTCATAATTTTAAAAATTGTAAAAAATTGAAAATATTCTCAGTTTTATTAAATAGGACTTATTAATTAAAAAAATCTTAGATAGAACCTGAACTATCATAACATTTATAAACAGGACTTTTAGATAATTAACTTATTATTTATCCTTTAAAAACACTAAATTAAACATAATTACGGAGATAATTTTTACGCACAATTATTAGTAGTCAACCCTTAGTAGGTTCGTTTTATTTCCTATGTATCAAAAAAAAATTTAGTAGGTTCGTTGAATGAGTAGTAATAATGATCACTTGATCAAAAAATTTCTCCTTTTTCTTATTCTTCCTCCTTTTAAGGATTGTTTGGGATGTTCTAAATAAGTATATTTTTTAACTTTTTATAAAATATGAATTCAGTTTAAAGTGATGTAATAGAGAGATGATGTGACTTAAATAGGATAATGATTTTTTGACTTTTTTATTTTTTTTAAAGATGCCAAACTTAATCTTAATATTTCTTTTAAAATTCAATCATATCTGGAAATATATTTAATTCTCTCGAAATACCACCGTCATATTTTACCTTCTCACCTGTATTGCTGAGGCTAGTCAAATTGACTTCACTTAATTCTACAACTACTGTTCTTATTAAGAAAACAAAATCAATATATTAAGTTGATGTTCCGACTCAATTGAATAATTACTTCATAAAATAATTTTTGTTGTTTCAACTTAGAAAATGTTCATTGTTAGGCTCACTCTTTTTTTGTTAAAGATTGTAGGGGTAACACTTTTATTTAAAGTAATTATATTTATAGTTTATTTTAACTTTTCATTTTTTTTTTTTTGTGGGAGAAAAAAAATTAAAAAGAAGGAAAAATATTATTTAAGTGGAATGTAGAAAAAATAATCTCAAATTAATGAAAAACTTTGCAACATTAAAACATATTTTTATAAACTTTTTCATGAATTTAGTATTATTTTTTCAACATTACATTGACATATTATTTTCCCTAAAAAGAAAGTGTGAAAAGTTTCAAAATAAAGTCAGAATATGTGTACTCATTGTTTGGGATGACCTAAATAAGTGCACTTTTTGTCTTTTTACGAAAAGATATGCAGAAAAGTAGAGAGATGATGTGATGAAAAAAAGATAAAAAGATAAAAAGTATGTACTTATTTAGAATAGCCAAACTTGGCCTTATTTATTTTTGTTGTATAAACATACAAATGTATTTTTGTATATGATAAATTCTAGGATGTGTTATTGAAAGTGAAGGAATTATTTTCCATGAGAGAAGGAATTAGAAAGTGAAATTTTTATCTTAATTTTGTAAAATAAAATAAAATATATTTTAAGAAAAGTGTAAATTGAACTACAATATATTTTAGGATAAATTACATTGACCTTCTCTGAAATTTGAAAAAAAATACAAATAGTCGTACAATTTTGACATAATTACACAAACTTTTCCTAGAGTAAAACTAAAAGAATCAAAATTAATGCAAATATTAAGAAAATATAAGAATAAATAAGGACAAATATAGATTTTAGTGTAAAAGTGATGACAATATCATTTTTATTCATATGACTAATGAATTATTGATAAAACAAATTTTTTTTTAAAAAAAAAGAGAGAACTCAATGTAATTATATCAATAGTCTTGCTAATGACAAATCTAAGGGAGTCCGGATCCCCTGCCATACTTTCCTGCCATGTCCCAAAACGACGTCGTTTTGGGGCAGAATTTCAAAAAAAAAAAAAAAACAAAACAAAACAAAACCAGAGAGTCACCATTGTTGAAGCTGCAGTGCCGAAGACGAAGACGCCATTGTTGAAGTTGCAGTATATATATATATCTTTATATCCATACAAATCTACAATACATATATATATATATTACAAATCATAGGCTAAAAAATATAATAAAAAATATGAATGTATATATCAGATTTGGGTTTTGTTTGGCGAAAATTCAAAGTAAAATCAGACTTTCGAGAACAAAAGTCCTTTATCTCTCCATAATTAACCCGATTACAGTCAAAAAAGATTGAGTGCCATGCCAAAAGAAAACATTAGCAAATTACAGTCAAAAAAGAAAAACCCAATTTTTTTATTTTTTATTTCCCAAATTAACTAGATCAGCTATGAAGATAATAAAGACCCAGACCTGAATTTTGAGTAATCTATCAATCTCAGCGTCCTGTCGCTGTAACTCGCGATCAATCTCATCACCCATAACACCCAAGAAAGAGGAATCACCAGAGAAAGCCAAGCGACCATTGTCAAGTGATAAACCTAGACCGGTCGAGACCGATCGGGCTTGCAAGAAATCCACGAAAGACATCTGGGAATTGTTCTCCAAGAAATCTTGCTCTTTGATTTTCTTTTTCGTCGGTTCCAAACCGTAATTCCATTGCAATTCAACTCCACCGTCACTTCCATCCGCAGCAGGAAACGGACCAGGTGCGAACCCAACCACGTGAACTGAAAATCACAAACAACCAAACCCTAATCAGCAAGATTTGTGCATATTAATAAAACAAACACAAATGAGAGAGAGAGAGAGAGAGAGAGAGAGAGAGAGAGATGGTGCTGGGACATAGCCATGACTGGCTAGCAAGAGAGAGGAAAGAGAGGATTTCTGCAAAGAAATATACAGAGTAGAGCAGGGTAGGGTAGGGCGAAGGGAGTCTGGTTCTGTTTTTGTTTTTTTTTTTTTTTTTTTCTGAAATTCTGCCCCAAAACGACGTCGTTTTGGGGCATGACAGGAAAGTATGGCAGGAAAGTATGGCAGAGGATCCGGACTCAATCTAAGGGTTCCAATTAAAAAAACACTAAATGCCAAAAGATTTATAATTGTAATACACTTTTTACACATTTTAAAATATTTTTACACATTTCAATATAGTTTTATACATTTTTTTACACACATTTTCAACACTAATGAGAGCCTTAAGAATTATTTTTAGTATTTTTTTAAATCTCAAAAAGTGACAGTATAATTTATTCTATATATTTTAGGGTAAATTATATCAACCTCTCCTGAGATTTGGTCAAAATATATTAAAGTTTATATTTTTGACATAATTATACAAATCTTCTTATTAATTAGGCTACAGTGACTAGAACTAATATAAAAAACTATGAAATCACAAAGATAAATAAGTCTATATATTTCAGAGTTAAAAAAAATGACAAATTACTTTTCCATTCATATGAGTAACAAATTATTGATGAAAAAAAGTTTATATGAATTAAATTCACATTGGGTAAACTATCAATAGATCCTAATAGTCAAATTTAATTCCCATCAAGTCCTAATAAAATTGTCGTTAAAAATATTTTTTTGTGAATATTTTTTTGCATGTTACTACAAATTTATAATTAATGACCTTTTTATGTCACGGTTTTTATAAATTGTCGTTAAAACTTACAATTAGTGACTTTTTTATGATAAAATTTTCAAACTGTCGCTAAAAATTAAAAATTAGCGACTTTTTTTTGATATTTTTTAAAATTGTCGCTAAAACTTATAATTAGTGACTTTTTTTGACAAAATTTTTAAGCTGTTACTGAAAATTAACAATTAGTAATATTTTTTAAGAGTATTTGATGAAAAGCGCCATTAATTATCATAGGGTCTATTGGACAATAAGTTCACCTATTAGGACCTACACGTAAGTCTCCCTAAACTTTAAAGAAGCTGATTATAATTATCTCAAAACTATTAGACTTCTTGTATTTTCTTGTTATTTATCTTAGTTGGCTATTTTAATTATTTATTTTAATTGATTTTTTAAATTTTTACGAAATAACATGTAAAAGAAAATGACTACTTTATAGTAATTTTTTTTACTTTTTTAATTAAAATAGGTAATTACCAAAACAAGCATTATATTTAGGGAAAATAACAAATTAGTGATATTTGATATTTTAAAATAATATTTACAGAATAATGAAAAAAATTATAAATATAATTATTAAAATTTGAAAGATTTATTATTGAGTTATATATATATATTTTAAAAGACACCATGAGTTGTATTTTTTATATTTTATATTTAAACATGTGATAATGATAAATCCAAAAGAAAAAATCAACTTGTGAATGATAGAAGATGACCTCATCATAGAGGTCACGTTTGGTATTTAGAGGATGAGAGGGTTGTTTGGTTTTTGAGCTAGGCTAAAAAATTATAAAAAGCCAAAAAAAATTTAAAAAAAGTCAAAAAAAATTACAAAAAGTCAAAAATCATAAAAGGACAAAAAACAAAAATTTACCATTCCAAAGTTAAAAAGTCAAAAAAGCTAAACCAAATAAACAAAAAGTCTCAAGTTAAAAAAGTCAAAAAATCAACTAATATCTTGTTTGGAAAGTAGGTTGACTTTTTGACTCTTTAACTTTTGGCTATTTTAACTTAGGGTTAAAAAGCCTGATTTAGGAAGGACGTTAGGCTTTTTTGACTTTTTAACTTTTTTGTGAGAAAAAAAATGTAATGATTATGGATTGAATGTGATGTTTTGTCTTAGTAAACTAAAAAATTTATTTTATTTTTTGTGACTATTTTAGCCAAAAAAAATCACAAAACTATTCCAAACGGCGCTTAAAAAAGTTATTGTCAATGAAGGCTAAGATGACGGTTGGGTTCATGAATTCATGTTTATTTTGATTTATATAGGCACTGGACTAGCACTTTACTCAGATTCAAAATCCTCTTCATGAACCAGATTAATATAGCTCTGGAAGGGGTGAGATTTGGAAAATAGCGGATGAATTGAGTCTATCCGATTGTCTGGACAGTCGTTTAGCTAGTTGATCAGAACTGTGTAATTTTTTTTTTCTTGTACAAAATAACTGGCCGATCAAAAAACACATGTTTGTTTTAATATTTGTTTTATTTTTTTTAATATAGAATTTTTTAAATTTATTTTATATAAAAATAATTTAACAATTCTATCATTAACAATCTCTTACACTATTATCAAAATAAATATATTTTTATTTAATACCTTCATTAATAATTTTTACACTGATAATTTCTTTATTAACTATCTTTTTAATAACAATTTCATCCACCTTAATTCACAAAATCCATGTATTCAGAGGATGTGGCTTGGCTTGATTATAATACTGATTGTAATAAAATAATATATATTTATTTTGTGGGTTGCGGGGTTCCTTGGCAACATTTAAATAAAATGTAAAGGACCAAATCTTCTCCATGGATTTTGAGGTCCCCCCAAAAGTGGGGCCCACTCCCAAAAGCGGCAGCCGCGCATCCACTCTCCACCCCACGTGGACCCCACATTCCTGTCTCCCTTTCTTCCCCAAACTTTTATTTTCAATCAAACTATTAATAAATTATTATTATGAGTCAGGCTGAGGAATCTAAATAAGTTATTAAATTTTTCATCTGACACGGGACGCATGCACAAGTAAATTGTATAATTTTTCTAGCCGGGAAAGATTTGATAAAAAATTTAAGAAAAATAATTCAGACCATTAATTAGTGGTTGCACTCTCACTGTCACATATGTTTTGTGTTTTAATTTTTTTTTTGGGGCTTGCCATATCATTAGTGGTGATGTTAGTAGTGATATTTTAGTGGTCTGTATCATTATTGAAAATTTAATAGATTATTTAGAATTTATAATATTTTTTTATTAGGCTTTATTTGAAAAATCAAGTTTGGAGTTTTTTTTTCTGATTATTTTAATCATAAAAATTAAATAGGCTTTTTAATTTAATAAGATAAAATATCACATCTAACCTCTAATCATTATATTTTTTTTCTCAAAAAAAATTAAAAAAAACCAAAAATTTTTTTCAAACGAGATTTTTTAATCTCAAATTAAAATAATCGAAAAAAAAAATAACTCACTTCCCAAATCAACCCTTATTATAATATAAAATTTAAAAAAAATACAAAATTAGCATAAAAGCCATCATCAGATCTGACGGCTCTGAGAAAGGTACTCGAATCTCGAGATGTTGTTCCCTCCCTCCAGTCAACAACTTCGTTATCCTTTTGTCTTCTGCGTGTTTAGCACTCGCGCGTGAATCGCCTTTTTGAAAATGCCGCCGCGGTATTTTTTATCTTTATACATACATACATACATACCTATATACATACAAACAAGTACAATACTCTTTCGATTCCTAGTATTTCACTTGTAAGAAAAAGTAATCATAGCATATGCTTTACATAAATAAATTAAAAAAACAAAGTGAATTACAAAATCACCCTTAAAATTTACTTAAAAGATTAATTATTCTCTTTAATTTTAAAAATTACATTTTGTCCCTTAAAATTTGTAATTACATAATAAATAACTCATTTCATTTATTAAACCATTATTAGCTATTTTTAATGATGTTAGCAATTTATTTCAATTAACTGTTTTGGTAATTTTATTGTTGTCTAGAAGTATAGTTATGGATTTTATTTTTTCTGTTAATTATATTAAATGACAAATTCTAACAAGGAAAGTATTTGTAATTCCTAGAACTATAAAGAACAATTTGTATTTTAAGTAAGCCTCAAGAGCTGTTATTTGTAATTTATCCAAAAAATAATAATGCATTTTTTTTATGAGAATCTCTAATGAAATCTTACTTTTAACAACATTTAAATTTTAATTGCATCCATACTCTTCTTATTTTATATTAAAAAATTATAATGTTATAATGATAATATATTTTCATCATATTTTATTTATCATTTTATATGTTGATGTTATATTAGTTAAATAGATTCCACTACTCATGTTTGTTATTGATAAACAAAATATGATATGAAAAATTGATATTATAGCATTAGTGATTCAAAAAATTTAAATTATCTCTCTCATGATTCACACATTAAAGTTTAGAAAAAGCATAAAATCCCTTTAATTCCGATATTTTTGGTAATACATATAGCGACCCCGGTCTTTTCCCATTTGATTATTGTATCCGGGCTTATGTTCCGCGGATTCTATTGTCATATTATTGTTGTTGTTGTTGTCCTTTAATTCCTTATTCTTGGGTTATAGGATGTGTTTTGGACAGGTTGATTACAGGTTGGTTGAACTTAGAACCAAAAGTAAATGCCCAGATTTTTGGCCTGTACGCTCGAGCGGAGATTTTTACGCTCGAGCGGGGGGACTTTTGTCTACTGTCCGCTCGAGCGGGAGTTTGGGCGCTCGAGCGGGGAATACACCAATCCAGTATTTTTCCTATGCAGTGGTGGACGCTCGAGCGGGAATTGGCCACTCGAGCGGAAGTGTGTGAGTGACGCTCGAGCGTGGAGTTGTCCGCTCGAGCGGGGACCTGGTATGTCGAGATGCTGGGAGCGTGCATTCGCCGCTCGAGCGGGGGATTGTCCGCTCGAGCGGGAGTCTGTGAGTGTCCACTCGAGCGGAGAGACGGGGTATAAAATCGTATTTTAGCGTTTTTAAAGCAGTTTTTCATCTTCTTTTCAGATTCCAAACCCTAGGTCCGACTTCTCTTTCCCTCTACACATCTTCTCCCTTAGGTTTGATCTATTTAGGGTGTGTTTCTACCCTAGTTGCTTTATTAAAAAGGTAGAGGAGAGTGAGGGCTACATTTTAATCTGAACATTCTTGGATTTGGAGCACTTTGGAGTTTGGGTCATCATCTCCATCTTCTTTATTCGGGTTAATTTCTTCGAGGTAGGGATTTCCTACTCCATCTTATAGATTTTAATCCTAAGTTTTGGTATTTTCGATATGTTGGGGTTGTTGGGTAATATTGAGAAAAGCTAGGGTTCGCGTTATAATTTAAAGAGCCCTAATTGTTATTATAAAATTAATTCGTATAATTAATTTTGGGAAAAGTATGGGAATTGGTTTAATCCATAATATTGAGGATTTTGTTGATTAATTGGCGTAGTTAGATAATTTAAATCACTCGCCTATTGAATTGTAGATACATTTATTTCCTGCTTAGAGATAACTGTTTTGGGCTATCGGTGGAGGATAGTCATGATTGTTGTAGACATTGCATGTGGATTAGGCAAAATTGAAACTAATCACTTGATTAAGTTGTTGAGTATAAAGGGTTGGAACAATACATTAACTTTATGTATTTTGTGTATATGACTTTGTGCTTATATGCATTACTTGTGTATGGGAGGAGATAGGGGATGTACTCCACGGTTTAGGGGAAGATGGGGGATGTACCTCTAAACTGGTTAATGTTTATGGGAAGATAGGGGATGAACCCAGGGTTGCAGCTCATAGGCTCGCCTATTGCAGAGATACAGCTCATATGCTTATCTATTGAAGTGTGGTACAGCTCATATGCTTGTCCACTGAAGTGTTTGGTTTGTTTGATTTGATATAGCACTAAAATGTATATCATCATTTGTTTGTGAAGTACGGAAGTGGTTTATGTGATATCGGTACAACACCAACATGTGTACCCATTATGTTGTAAGAAAGGTTTAACTTGATTTGTTATTCCTGTTGAATTGGAATTATTGTTAGTAAGAGATGAAACCCTGTTGAGTTATTTAGCCAGGTTCTGAGCTATGTCTGTATAAATGGAAAGTGAGATGTGTCATAGACATTAGTGTCATGAAATTGTATAATGATGAGACTGATTATTTTGTGTTAACCATCTATCGAATGCTACTGCTTTAGTTAATTTCTATACTTGGTTTAGTATTTCTCTACTGGGCTGTGGCTCACCCTATAAGGGAACATCATTTTCAGGTACAGGTGATATGCTACCTCTAAGGACTTAGCTTGGAAGGATATGGAGTTGAAGACTCTGTTTAGATTAGCTGTTTACTCAGTTATTTGCTTTATTTGATATTACATGTAAACACTCAAGCCAAGGGCTTAATTTGTAAATGAGTTAGTACTCATATTTTTGTGTCCAAGTGTTGGCTTAGAAAGATATAAGCTTGTAGGGCATTTACTGTTGATGTTACATGTGATGTTTTTCAATAAGAATACTCTGATGAATGGTATAATGCTTGGTTTCCTTTTATTAAGACGCATGTTGATAGTATATAGTATGGGTTTATTTCAGAGGGGCGTTACAATACATGTTCTAGTTCCTTTGATAATTACATGTTCTATTTCAAAATAAATAAATAAAATTCATGAGTGGCAAAGATAGCTCAAAAGCCTATCATATGTACATACTGCATGTGCTTTTTCTTTTTCGGAAGTAAATTACACTCACCCGCCTAAGGTTAGAAGAAAACATAGTTAGTCATACTTTTGATATAATTAATACTAGTTCCTTTTAAAATTTTAACTCACATAACAGTTTGGCCCTTATTCGTCAGTTAGTTATTTGTTAGTCGTATACATAAATAAAAAATTAATATTGTCATATATTTTATGTTAAATGTATATTTATCGTTACATTAGTTTTGATCGTTTTAACTTTATTAAAATGGAGTCAGTATAATTATATCAAAATTAGTGTATTTTTCTCGAGCCTCAAGGGGAGGTGAGCATAATTTACCTTTTTTTATGACCCAAGTGTTTTTCAAAATTATATCAAACCAAAAATTATTTTTAACTACGAAAATTATAATTAAGAACAATATTCAGACTAGTTGTTTGATAGAGCACAAATAAAAAATAAAAAAAAAATACAAATAAAACTTCTTATTATTCAACCTTAATGTTGAAATATAGAAATATTAATATTAAAAAATGACAATTAAATTTTTTTTTAATAAGATTGAAATGGAAAGCACCTCCACGAAATGTATGCAATATTAAGGGTGATTCGGGAAGTTGATTAAAAGTTGACTTTTTAATTTTTTTTGACTTTTTATCTTTTTTATGTAAAAAATATGAAAAGTAATATGATTCAAAATGAGTTAAAAGCTAAAAATCACCTTTTAACTAGGTTGCTAAATTGGCCCTAAATATTAAATAAAAATATCTGATTTACTTGGTCAAAAAGCAAGAGATGTTGAATGTTTTAAAATTTTCAAGACCATTTTTGGGTGCAGCCTTTTTATATTAAAAAATAAAAATAAAAAATAATAATATTCCTGTCATTTTCCATTTTAAAGAGAAGTTTGCCAACAAAATATAAACAAAACAAAGTCTCAAAGTATGTAATGCTGCAATTATTTACTTCTCAATCGTTCTCACACACGGCTTTAGTAGGTAAGCTTTGGTTAATGACATGACTAAACCCAATCATCCAAACAGTTCCTAAACGCGTACTCCTCAAACTTTATGATTAAATTACAGTATTAATACCTAAACTATGAGCTTAGTCTCATTTTGCTCCCCATACTTTCATATTTTTTCAAATTTGGTCCTTCAATGATTAATTTTGAGTGGGAAGTGATCCAATTAGCGATGAACCATTAAATTGATTAACAAATTTTAATACTTCTAGGACATTTTGGATATTTTATCTTAAAATAAAGGGGCATTTAGAGCATATCAACCATTTTAACTCTAATACTATTATTAGCACCCCAATTAATACTTTAAACCAATATTTCTTTCATTTTTTTATTACAATAATTTCAAATGAAATTACTAAAAATACATTAATTATTTGGCCCTACGAAATAGCAAGAAAAAAGGAGGTCATGGTAAAAGAGAGCGGCCTAACTGTTTCGAAGGTGCAAAGTGTAGGCTAAAAATAGATGGAAACAAAGACTGAAGAGACCATCTAAATTCAGACTCTATATCTTTGTTAATTTCCTTTATCTTTAAATTTCTACACTTTATTTTTATGCACTATACTTACATTTCATAAAAATAGATTAGACTTGTAATTTCAAAATCTGGCCGATTTAAAAGTTTTGAAGTTGCTCCTACTAAATATTACATTTTGTAATTATTTATTTAATTAATCAATTTCAATTTCTGCCTAGTCTCTCATTCCCATTCTGTTATGAATTTGAATTAAAATTTTGGTTTATCTTTTCAATACAACACAATAAAATTCTTTTCATTGAGAATAAAATAATCTTAACACAATTACTTGATAAAAATTGATATTTATTATCTGTGAGGATTTTTCAAATTCTTACTACCACATTTAAATTATATTTTTAACATTTGAAATGTCAAAAATAGCCAATACAAACTGATTGATTTGTACTGATCTTTGTTTGTTAAATTTGGATTTTGTTTACCGACATAAAACTTTACATTATTTTATAATGTTGGATAATATAGACCCGAATATAAGTAGTGTATTCGGTAACACTAGTCTATGATGACAAAGAAAGGTCGATGATAAGAGATCAGATGTAACAGAGATTGATGGTAGGGCACTTGCAGCAATGAGGGGTTATAATAAGCACTCGTTTGCAATAGTAAATTTTGAAATTAAAAAAATTATTTTAAAAATAAAAAGATAAAATAAATTAAAAAATTAATAAAATAAAATGTCATATTTAAATCATAATTATTTTATTTTTTCTAATAAAAGTCAAAAAATTAAAAAACTTATCCCAAATAAAAAATTTTAATTCTAAATTAAAATAATTAAAAATACAAAAAAATCAACTCATATGCTAAACTAACCCTAAAGTTAAGTTTGGCATAACACAAAAAAGTTAAAAAATTAATAAGTTACTATCCTATTTAAGTCACATCATCTTATTTAAATCACATCACCTCTCTATTACATCACTTTAAATTCAATTTATATTTTATAAAAATTCAAAAAATACACTTATTTAGATCATCCCAAACAACTCCTAAGAATAAAAATGGAGAGAGAAATCGAGCAGTAGCTTGCTATAATAGGCAATAGGTGGCGACTGATAAGGGACAAGGGAAATTAATGAGGGATGGTTGTGGTTGAAGAGGAAATAAATGAAGGGTAAATCACAAATACAAAAATTGGGAGCAGCTTAAAATATAAAGGGTCTGGCTACATTCTCTTAAAAAAATCTCTCCTAATCCCCCTAATTTTCATATCAAGTAAAAAAAAAAAAAAAAAAAAAAAGGAAACAGTTGCCTAAAATGGAAATTAAGGGGATTAGGGGGGACAGTTTTAGGGCTCCAAATCATTTTCCAAATATAAATTGCCTCATCTGTTTTAGAAATTAAATTTTTTTTTTGAGATTTTTAATTTTATAATAAATCATCTGTTTTATTAATAAAATATTAAATTAATTAATAATTTTTAATAATGTTATAAATATATTTCAATTAATAATTTAAATAATTTTATTATTGTATAGAAGAACAATTATAAATTTTTTTTTAAATAATTCTGTTAAATAAAATTTTTTAATAAGAAAGTATTTATAATTTTTAAAATTACAGAGAATAATTTATATTTTAAACAAACCTTAAAAGAGTGTATTTATAATTTACCCATAAATGAAATAAGGTGGCGTTGAAATGTACATGATGCTCTTTGCCTTTGTTTGGCATCCCAATTTTATGTTAAAATAATTACAAAACGATAAAATAAATTAAAAATTAATAAAAATAAAATATCACATCTAAATCATATTTCATTTTATTTGTTTTTTCACAAAATTCAATAGAGTCCAAAAAGTTTATTTCAAACGAGACTTTTTAATCCATACTAAAATATCGAAAAAAAAACCAAATCACATCTCAAACTAACCTTTTATTTGATAAGGAAGTTAAAAACTATTAATAATTAGACAATTTCGACTCAAATTAAAATTTTAGGGATCAAAAAGAAAAAAAAATTGAAAAATAGGGACTAAAATGATATTAATCACATATTTTAGGGATGCATAATGTATTTAATCCATCTTTTTATTTTTATTTTCTTTTTGGGAGATAAAAAGTAGGAAAAATTATATATAAAAAAAATCTTAACAAGACTATGACCTATTTTGGGAAGATGGTAAAAAGTAACTTTTTAACTTTTAATCAAATTTTTTGGGAGTGATTTGGGAAGTTAGTAAAAAAAAATTTTTTTTTTGAATTAATATTTATTTATAGTGTCACATCATACTAAAATGACTAAAATATCCTCACCCAACTTAAAAAATTACATTTTATCCAAATTTACAAAATATAAACATTAAGAATAATTAGGTAATTTTTCAACCCCATTTTTTACGCTTCCCAAATGGAACAAAAAACGCAACCCAGCGTTTTCATCCTTCCCCAAAATAGGCCAATGTAATCAAACTCAAACTCAAACCTATTTTCCCAATTATCTCTAAAAAATAAAAATGAAGGGAATCAAGTAAAAATATTTCAAGCTGATCAAAGACATGAGCTGTAGTAGTATACGGAACGTACTTGGAACCCCTGAATATACGTATCCCTTACGTTTCATCAACTGAAACAGAAAACTTCGACACGTGGCGGCTTTTGCAGCCTCGTCGGAGTTTGAACCTAACCCCCCCCAACCCTCTCTTCAACTCAGAGAAAACCGTACCACACGTGCATAACCGTACCCAAAGTATCTCACGCTCCAACCGGACCCTCCGGTTAACCGCCGATCAAGTCCAAATTATTCAGATCCAAGTAAAAGATAAAAGTAATTTAACAAGATCGAGTGTCGGGAAAATAATCAGCTGTTTCATTGCATAAAATTTTGATTTAAGTAGAGATTACATCCGACGCACATCAGTGCTTGGCTACCAACAACAGCAAGAGAGTCTCTGTTGCAAAAAAAGATCAGATCGTACGGTGATCGTTGACTGGAGGATCAGAGATCACAGAAAACTAATTATAGAAGATTAAAATTGAAAATAAACAAGTGGCGAAAAAATGAGATCACGCCGTCGCCGGCGGTCGTTGTCAGGCGGTTTCAGGCGGCGGAGGATGGTTGAGATCGATGCATAGGGCTCTGTGTGGCTTCACATCGTTGAGGTTTAAGTCAATCACAGATGATGAGTCGGAGTCGCTTTGTGCCCCACCGCCGTGTGCGGCGACGCGGAACTCCGCCGCCGCCTTCATCTGCTGGTTTTGGAGATCTCGAAGAAAGTCCTGATTCATCCTCCCTGACCGCAAAATCGCGTCGAAATAGAAGAGTTGATTCGTGGCCGGAGGCAAAACTCCGATCGGAGGAGAAGCATGAAACTGAGGTTGCTGAAACGGAAACCTAGAGGCGGCGGTGCCGAATCCGGTAAATCCGCCGCCGTGAGAGAGACTGAGATCGAGCGGGGGCGACGAATCGACCATCAGCGCCGGAGAGAAGCCTTCGCGACTCGAAGACTCGACGGTACTGCTCTCACTCGGACTCCGATTACAATTCACTTTCTTGATTTCATTGATCTTCACATTATTATTCTCTTCCGGTTGAGGAAAATTAGTCTTGGCCTTAGCACCGCGAAACTCTCTGGCGGCGGTGTCGTAGGCTTTGGCGGCCTCCTCCGCCGTATCGAAGGTCCCCAACCAAACGCGGCTCTTGCGCGCGGGATCTCTGATCTCGGCAGCGTAGCGGCCCCACGGCCTCTTCCGTACGCCTCTAAAATGCGCCTCTTTGCCGATCGCGGCGGCGGCGGTGGCGGTGGCCTTCACAGCTCCGCCGGCCAATTTCTCCTTGGGCGCCATACACAGTTCGTCACCTATACATACACAGTTGGAAATATGTGTGATTGATTGTGTGTGTGAAAGAGAGAGGGAGACAGGGGGAAGGTGGTGTGGGGCTGGAAAGAGAATAATAGGGCTTTTGTGGTGTGTTTGAATGAGTATGGGACACAGAGAGGGTGATCATCTACATTATATAGAAAAGAGAGAGAGAGAGAGAGAGAGACAGACGGGTGGGGGGGAGTCAACCAGGGGTTTTGACTGATAAGGTAGTAGCCGCCCTATGAGGACAATTGTTTAACATCGTGGTGCTTTCGTATTTACCAAGCATGTGAGTCGTGGAGCATCATCATTAGTCCTACGTATATGTACTACTTAAATGGGTCATGGAATTATACACCCATTTTTTTGGGTTGTATACCATATATGTAACATCGGCATTATTTGGCATTTTGGTAAAAGTAAAAAAAAATATTTAAAATTTTAAAAATATTTATTAAAAATAAAAAAAAATAAAAAAATAAAAAAATCAGTTTTAAAAAAATTAATTTAGAAAATTAAAATTAAATACGCTGATTATTTTTTTATTTTTTTATAATAAATAAAAAATTATCCTTATTTAGATCATTTTAAATATTCACTTATGAAATTTGGGATGTTAATTAGTATCATAGGGTTATTTTAGGAAGTAAGTTAAAAGTTAGTTCTTTTATTTTTTTAAATCTTTTTATTTTTTTAAATATGTAAAAAAAAATAAAGAGATAATGTGACCAAAAAAAATTAAAAGTCAAAAATTATTTTAAACCTCTTTGTCAAAAGAGGGCATAATTAAATACTTTTTAGTCATAATTAAAAAAATAATGAATCACAAGTATAGTTAAAGATATTTTTCATCATAATCAAAGTAATAATTATTAAGTCTTAATTAATAATGCTATATGTATCAATTTATGTATTAATAAATGTACTTATTGATGATGTAGCATAATTTAAGAAATTTTTTATATTTTTAAATATAAAATCTTTGATTGAGTGAAATACACTCCCATGTTGTCCTTAATGGACTTTTCATTTGAGAATATTATTAGAATATAAATTTAATCTGTTAATAATGTGTACTAAGAGGATTAGTGGTGTGTAAACAGAATCTCCCAATAAGTTATTTATAGAGAAAATTATCATAAAGTTCTATATGGGAATTGATTCCTCCAATCAATCCCATGAGTTTTCTAATACACTGATAGGTTCCATTTGTTTTGATAGTCTTACTGTGAGATCCTATTTTGAATTTTGGTATGATTTGACGGACGTTTCTACTCTTCCTCATTGGAAGATGCTATCTTAGAGAAGTTGGATCTAATTTTTGGATCATGTTTCTGTCACTCCAAATATAACACTCTAGAAAAACTCTTTAATGTGTTTTTTTCTAAACGTAACACTCCCAAAAAAAATTAAAAAAACTTTTCAGTGTGCTTTTCCTAAATGTAACACTCAAAAAAAACTTCTTATAGTTTTTTTTTTTTTCAAACGTAACATTCTAATGCAACATATTAAGGGGTTGTTTGAGATATCTTAAATAAGTGTACTTTTTGACTTTTTGGACTAAAAAGTTGAGGAAAAAAATATGGTTGTTTGGGTTAACTTTTTGACTTTTTATGGAAAAATGTGTATTAAAAAATTATATAAATTAGTGTGTAGGAAAAAATTCGGATTGAGAGTTGGACAGTCGTAATTTTTAAATTTTGGTGAATAGTGATAACATAACTTTTTGAGTAATTTTTTGACTTTTTAACTTTTTGACCACATGCTAAACTTGGCCTAAAAAATGTAACACACAAAAAGTTTTTATTATACTTTTTTCGAATGTAACATTCCAACAACAGTAACAATTAAAGAGATTATAATGGCAAATGAGCCATTATACATTTAAAATGACTAAATATATCACAAAAAAAATTATGAAATTAACTGAAACTTAGGGTTGGTTTGGGGTGTCCTAAAAAACTGCACTTTTTGTCTTTTTACGAAAAGATGTGCAGAAAAGTAGAGAGGTGATGTAATGGAAAAAAGATAAAAAAATAGATTATATAGTGTACCCCAAACCAGCCCTTAATTCTAACATATAAGATTTATTAATAACACTCTCTCATTTACATGAACAAGATAAATTTTAAAATTTCACTTTCAATTTTTACATTGTGGTAGTGTAGGTGGCAATGATGATAATGATAGTTAAGATATAGCCGTTATAGTAATGCTAGAGGAGTAATGGTGGCGAAATGATGATCGTGGCCATCGCAGATGTGGTGGTAGAAATGGAAGACATGCGGTAATAGTTGTGGCGATGAGATAACAGTAGTGGTAACCACAGTTGTCGTGGTGGTGATAGCCAAATGTGGTGCTACTTGCGTTGACGATGGCAATTATAGCGGCACTTGTAAGATCATAATAGTGCATGGTGTTATTTATGTACAATTAACTATAAATTCAATAGTTTTTTTATTAATTAAAAAATTTCTTAACTTCAAGCCTCTATTTTAAGAGTCTCTTATTTTTTTTTAAAAAAAATAATTCAAATTATAATTATCAAATGTGTTTAATTAATTTTTACTCAATATATTTAATTTTAATGCTAAATTAAATTATCAACTACTAAGATTGCAAACGAACCAAACTATTTATGAACAGCTCGAGTTGAGCTCATTTAAAACTTATTTGAGGTCGGCTTGTTTACTAAATGAACGAGCTCAATTTTTAGACTCGTTTATTAATCAAGCTGTAGTTCGAATAGCCCAAATCTCAGCTTGATAAGTCTCGTGAACATTAGGAAAATAAATTAATATTTAATTTTAATAGTATATCAAATAATTTTGTATTAATTTATTTTATTTTATTATTTGTGTTTGGTTTCTATGTAAATTTATATTGAAATTTATTATTAATATAAGTATTTTTATATATTTCGCTCATAATCTTCTATTTTTTTAATCTTAATAAATAAATTAGTTTTATTTTTTTTTTCAACCTCGAGCTTGGCTCGAGCCGAGTTTGAGTTGAATTTGAGTTCGGCTTGAGCTCAACTAATTTTTTAATAAATAAGACTAAACACTCAAAAATTCGATTCGATTTGATTAATTTGCAATCCTATCACCACCTAAAATTTGTTATTTGAGCCATCGTTTGGAATGAGCTAATTCAGCCTGATTTTTAATTTTTTGATTATTTTGACTTGACTAAAAAAATTATATTTGAGAGAAATTTTATTTTATTTTTGTAATTGATTTGTTTATTGTAAGAAGAAAAATAAAATAATTATAATTTAAATATAACAAATTAATTAAAGTAACACATGCAAAACGAAAATCCATTGCTCATTAACAAATGTTCTAGGTATTTTGAGTCTTGTTTAGGGGTTGTACGGGAAAAAGATTCACCTTCACGTATAATCCTGTTGATCAAGCCTATGTTCCTCTGCACGTCGTCGTTCTAACACCTGAAAACACAAAGTGAGCTGGCCGGCGGGTGAATGCCGGAAACCTCTCCGATGCCTAAGTCAGTAAGCAAGAAATAGGCAAAAGCTCAATGTAGTCAGGGAGCAAAAGTTGCATTACCTCTTCTTAGGTGATATTGGTGAGCTTATATAGGTTTCGTGTGGCACAGTCCTAGTAGGACTCTAACTCTTCCATGTAGAGTCCTCCTAGGACTCACATTCCTAAAGGATAATGCTTATCCTTCAACACCCCCCTCACTGCTTAAACCAAGTGAGATGGTTTTCCATAGTCGGGCTCCAAGATGACCGGAGTGACTGCTAGTTCGGCTCTCGCTACACTCTCCCCTACCTCGACTTTCCCATACTAAGACCGAGCTATCCATAAGGGAGTTAAGCCGAACTACACTCAGCACCATGGCTTACCTCGGTTTTCCACACGCTTCGACCGAAGTAACACTGCAACACCGAGCTAAAAGCTTAACTGACATTGATCCCAGTTCGGCTCTTCCATACTGGCTCCTATCTCGGCTCCACATACAAAGGCCGAGCTATCCATAGAAGACAATTGCCGAACTACCACAGAACAGTCATAAAGATGTCTCACACTTCGGTCAGAAGACTCAACCGGGCTAACCGTAGCTTCCTTTGAACCGAGATAACAACATCGACCTTGGACCGGACTAACCATGGCTTTTAGGGCCGGACTACGCGCTGCGGTTTCTTGAACCGGACTAACTTCAAAGCCCATCTGCTCATCCTTTCATACTACAGCCCATTTACCCAGTTCGGCCCAATTTAAGTATAAATTACCCTCTCAATTGCCCCTTAATTCCATCTGCAAAGCATGATAGGGATTACTCGTCTTCCGGCCGAGCTTCAGTTTCAATCACTGCAGCCGAGCTAAAACTTTACGCCTCTCCAGCCGAGCTAAGACCTAGTTAACTTATCCGGCCGAGCTAAAAACCATTTAGCTTATCCAGCCGCGCTAAACTTGAGCCGTACTGTGCGCGTCCGGTCAAAACGTCTCTTCAGTTTACAGAAACTGAATCGATCGTCCTTCCAATGACACGTGGCAGGCTCTTATTGGCCAATCCCAGCTGTCGCGCCGCCTTCGTACTCCGAAAAATTTGAACAGTTCCCGCCTTATGGTTCCATCACCAAAACAAAAACTTCTTCACTTCCGATTTACTCACCATCCAATTCCTTTGCTTTCTCTCTCTTGTTCTTGAGCTCACTATGTTCGTGATTCCCATTGCTGCCGTTGCTTCCTCTTCCTGTCTCTTCCTTTCTATCTGGTAAGCATCTCGAATCTGTTTCCTCTTTTCCTTTTCTGCTTTTGTTCAATCCGTTTGTAATGTGTTTTCGCAAAATGCTTCCTGCTACCATTTTTGCACATTTTCATGGAAAAACTTCATAGGAACGTTATGAACATCAAGAAATAACTAGTAGAACACTTATTTGATCCAAAAACACGTCCAACCGAACTAGGAAACTGTTTTTGCTACACATAGATTTAGGCGGACTAGAACCGAACTAGCACTTGTACACAACTGTAGTCTCAGTAGAATCTTCTGATGTACCATAGCCGACATAAACGAACCGAAATAAGTGCGAACCTAGATAACCAGCAACTCGATCATCAACCGAGCTAAGCCTTCGGGGCCAAGCCAGCTTTCTGAGTTTCTAAACCGAACTCAGAAAGCTGCCCCTTGATGCTCAGCCGGAATAACCAAACTCGTAGGTAGAACCGAGCTAACGAAAACATCCTGCTGAACCGAGATAACATGCTCCTTATTGAAACCGAGGTAGATCCCGTAGCACCATATATAACCGAAGTAAGACTTCCCTTTTCTTGCTTTTGCTTTTGTAGCACGGTCCAATGGTCTGTGCTTAACACCTTTGTTTTCCACTTTGCAGACTTAGGTTGCCCAGACACTCCCTTTGTGTGCTCAACCGAGCTTCTGAGAGCGACTTCTCAGCCGAACTAATTATTTTGATAAGTTATACCATAAATGGGGAAGTACAGATTTTTGGTAGAAACCCCAGGCGGCTTAGCTGAATTCAGAAGGGATTACCATATTCCAGCCGATGTAAACCTTACTTTAGCCGAACAAGATGTTGACCCATGGGGCAATGAAGGTTTTGTTCCCTTTACCCTCCAATCAATAATAGAGACCGGACTTAGATTCCCAGTCCAACCCTTAATTTGTGAATTCTTAAGACAAACCAGACTATGTCCCACCCAGCTGTCCACCAATACATACCGAATAATAATGGGTATAGCCGCACTGAACCACCAAACCGGTCTGAACCTTGGTTTAGCCGAAATACTCCATCAATACTCCATAGGATCCAAGAACGAAGGTTGGTGTTATTACTTGAGAGTACGCCGTGGCTGAGAAAAAATAATTAAGGATACACCGGACAAAGACCTGAATGACGATGACTTCTTCTGGGTATCTGGGAACTTTGAAGACCTTCAAGCCCAGATTCCTGGCTGGAGAATAAACTGGAAACAAGGAGAGCCCGGTATACATAAGTCGGTTGCATTTCATTTTTTTTTTTAAATTTATTTCGGCTTTGTACTCTGGACCGAACTAACACTTGTCTTCTCTTTGCAGATAGAGCCCATCTCCTTTCCAACTACGGCTACCCCAACCTCGGTCTTCTGCGCGCCGCACTACGAGTTCGGGAAAGAAGTTGGGCTAAACTTCTCAACTTCGAACCGACCTACCGATACTCCGGTCGCCGAAAAGCAAGGGTGACCGACTTCCTCCTCGAAGACGAACCAGAACCGGACCCTTCCTTGCCCCAGATCAACCTTGTGCCACTTACTACCGAACAAGAGATGGCGAAGAAGAACAGGCTGAAGGCCCTTCTAACCGAGACAACACCAGCCGAGATACCACACACCGGTCGAACAACTGAGACCGTGGTAGCTCTTCCATCGCAACAACCATCCTCATCTCACCAACGCAAGCGTGCCCGGACTAGCCAAACCGAGCAACAACTTGTTGATGATGATGAGATCGTTCTACCACCAATCCAGCCTCCCAGCCCCCAGCCAAGAATCCAACCGGAGCAATCCGACCGTGCTACCTCTTCCAAGTGGGTTCCAGAGCTGTCCTTCAATAACCGAGATATCCAAGAGACTGACTCGGTTGTTGCGGAGAAGGACCACTTGATGGCTTTCAACTTAGCCAAAAGTGTGTGCCTCCCCAAGGACATGGAGCACCACTACAAACAGCTCAACACCGAGCTGAAGTCAATCCGGTCTTCTACGAAGTCTATGATCCTGGTAAACATCTTTCTTCTTTCTATGTGTATTTTTTCAAACTTTGAGTCCGGCTAATGCCACTTCTCCTTTGCAGGCCATCCAGAAAAATCATGTTACTCACAGGAAGGTCATGGAACTTAGGCGAAGTACCAGGGAAGCCATGGCGGAGGCCGAAGCAAAGAGGGCCGAGCTGGAGGAGATCAAAAAACAAATGGCCGAACTCCAGGCCGAAAATGATCGACTTACCGAAATATCGAATTCGGTTGAAGCTGAAAAGAAAAAGATAGCCGCCGAAGCAAAGGACAAGTACCTGCGCCTTCTGGCCAGGATTGAGAAAAAGAAAGACGCCGAAATAACGCAGCTGAAAAAGAGCGCAAAGGATGCGAAGAAACAAGGCTTCAAGGATGCAGAGGACGCATACACCCTCCAGTGTGATGCCGCCAAAGACTTGTTCTTCAAGTGCGGCTGGAGGAGTGCGGTGGAGAAGCTCGGCTGCGGGCCTGAAACCGAGGTCTTCAACCCACCTCCATACGGTATTCCGGCTTCACTATCGCAGTATGCTGCCGATCTCCAAAGGCAGTTTCTGGAAGGGTCTGGAGATGATGACGATGATGATGATGATTCTGAAGAGGATGAGGAGCCAACCCTCACCCCGGTTGTCAGCGAACAACCCAGCAATCAGGCAGCTTGGTCAGAGCTAGTAATTGAAGACTTAACTGACGACCTGCTAACCGACCAAACGCTGCCAACTGAGACCGAAGTTGAGGCTGAAACCGAGCTCCCATCCCAAACCGTTCTCCCATCTGACACCGGACTCCGCCCAAATGCTGATGATGATTTTGATGCCGAACTTGATGCGCTCCTCCGCTGATTTTCTTTTTTCTTTCTTTTATTCTAAACTTTTGTAATCGGGCTGCGGCCCCTCAATTGTACTTGCTCTGTATTTCAATGAAAAAGTCTCTACTCTTATTCCGGTTGTATGTTTGCACTTGTAGTGAATTTTTCATGAACTCATTTGCTCAACTGTGATCTCGGTTTAAGCTATCTACCTTACTAGCCAACCACTCTTCAGCCGATATAATTACTTCGGCTGAAGAGTACAGAGTGTTGGTTTAATCCAGCCAACCACTTCTTCAGCCATGCCCATACTTCGGCTGAAGAGTACAGAGTGTTGGTTTAATCCAGCCAACCACTCTTCAGCCGTGCCCATACTCCGGCTGAAGAGTATACAGTGTTGGTTTAATCCAGCCAACCACTCTTCAGCCGTGCTCATACTTCGGCTGAAGAGTACACAGTGTTGGTTTAATCCGGCCAACCACTCTTCAGCCGTGCTCATACTTCGGCTGAAGAGTACACAGTGTTGGTTTAATCCAGCCAACCACTCTTCAGCCGTGCTCATACTTCGGCTGAAGAGTACACAGTGTTGGTTTAATCCGGCCAACCACTCTTCAGCCGTGCTAATACTTCGGCTGAATAGTACACAGTGTTGGTTTAATCCAGCCAACCACTCTTCAGCCGTGCTCATACTTCGGCTGAAGAGTACACAGTGTTGGTTTAATCCGGCCAACCACTCTTCAACCATGCTCATACTTCGGCTGAAGAGTACACAGTGTTGGTTTAATCCAGCCAACCTCTAAGTTGGTTTTCCAGCCAACTCAGAATAAAGTGTTTGGTTATTCCGGCCAAACGTCCTGCAGCCTGGATCCTTATCCTGGGCTTAGGAAGGGTGTTGGTTTAATCCGGCCAACCACTCTTCAACCGTGCTCATACTTCGGCTGAAGAGTACACAGTGTTGGTTTAATCCAGCCAACCTCTAAGTTGGTTTTTCCAGCCAACTTAGAATAAAGTGTTTGGTTATTCCGGCCAAACGTCCTGCAGCCTGGATCCTTATCCTGGGCTTAGGAAGGGTGTTGGTTTAATCCAGCCAACCTCTAAGTTGGTTTTTCCAGCCAACTTAGAATATAGTTTACACTGCATCTAACTCATCAAAACTATCTTTTACAGAAAAACGAACAACCATGCTGAAAAGAATCGACTTGTTTTATTGAGAAAGGGAAAAAAAAAAAGGAAAAAAAAAAATTACACATGCTTGAAAGGAAAAAAGCTAAAAATAAAACAATTTAAGATTGGCAGTGTTCCATGGCCTTGGGATTGCTTTGCCGTCCTTGTCTTCCAAGTGGTATGCCCCTTTGCCTGCTAAGCCGACCACTTTGTAAGGTCCTTCCCAATTCGGTCCCAACTTGCCATCTCCTGGAACCAGGGTGTTTCCCATCACTTTGCGAAGTACCCAATCGCCGATCTTGAACTGTCTTGGATGCACCGTTTTGTTGTACTTTCTAGACAACTCTTGTTGGTAGGAGGCGATGTGAACCAATGCTCTGTCTCTTCTTTCTTCCGCGAGATCAAGTTCTAATGCTATTGCTTCGGCGTTTAAGTCTGGATCAAAGTTTTCACTCCGAATTGTGGGGAGACCAACTTCTAATGGGATGACTGCTTCCATGTCGTAAGCTAAGGAGAATGGTGTTTCTCTTGTTGATCGCCGAGGCGTGGTGCGGTAAGCCCATAAAACATGAGGGAGTTCTTTTGCCCACTTGCCTTTAGCTTTCTCTAGTCTTTTCTTCAGTCCATCCAAGACTACCTTGTTTGAAGCTTCTGCTTGTCCATTCGCTTGGGGATACGCCGGTGTAGAATTGTAGAATTCTATCTTGTACTTCTCACAAAAGCCTCTGAAAATTTTACCGTCGAACTGTGTGCCGTTGTCTGAGATCAGTGCTTTTGGTATGCCGAAGCGAGTGATGATGTTCTGCCAGACAAACTTCTTCACATCTTTTTCCTTGATTGACGCCAAGGCTTCTGCTTCCACCCATTTTGTGAAGTAGTCTGTTGCCGCAAGAAAGAACTTCCTGTTGCCTGGTGCTGTTGGGAGCGGTCCCACTATGTCTAAGCCCCACATTGCGAAAGGCCATGGACTAGTGAGAGGTAGAAGTTCTCTGGCCGGTTGGTGTATTTGATGCGCAAACTTCTGACACTTTTCGCATTTTTTGACATACTTCTCTGAATCCGCTTGCATGTACGGCCACCAGTATCCTTGTGAAATAGCTCGGTATGCCAATGATCGTCCTCCTTGATGGCTGCCGCATACACCCTCATGTATTTCGAACAGGAATGCTTCCATTTTGCTGGGGTGCACACACTTTAAGTAAGGTCCTGTGAACGACTTCTTGTATAATGCCAAGGATGGAGAGAGCCAAAATCGCTGCGACTTTGCTCTGATTCTGTTGGCTTCTTTCTTGTCTTCTGGTAAGATGCCGTCTTTCAGGAACAAGATGATAGGATCCATCCAGGAAGGACCTAGATCGGCGCAGCATACTTCTTCTGCTTCTGGGTCTTCAATACTTGGTCTAGGCAGGTAGTCGATCAATAGAGGATGTGGGATGGAGGTATCTGCCATTGAAGCGAAACCCGCTAGTTCGTCTGCTCTGCTGTTCTCCTCCCTGCCGATCTGTTCTATCCTCACCACCTCAAACTTTTTGATTTCGGTTCTGATCAGCTCTTGGTACTTAGCCATTCTGTCATCCTTTGCCTCATAGTCACCAGATATTTGGTTTACCACCAGCTGTGAGTCGCTGTAAACCATTAGCTCGGTGGCCTTCATGTAGAATGCCGATTTGAGACCTGCAAGAAGCGCTTCATACTCCGCTTCGTTGTTTGATGCTGGGAAGCCAAGGTTGATTGCCTGCTCCACTACCAGGCCGTCTGGAGAGATGAGGACTATGCCAAGTCCTGCTCCATGTCGGTTGGATGCTCCATCCACGAAGAGCTTCCACATCTCCCCAACGAACAACTTCCAACAAGTGGAGGGATCGGATGATGCCTTGGGATCTTCCATGTTGCTGATTTCTTCTTCTAAGTCCAGGCCTGCTGCCTGCCCCTTGTCATCTTGTTGCACCAAGTTTTTCTTTGTTGGCGAGTCTGGACTTGGTATAGCATGGTTTACTTCTTCCTTGTTTGTATTACTCCGGTCTGCCTTAGGACTTGGCTGAGTAACCAATACCAGGGGTTGCGTTATTCCGACGTCAACTTCCGTCCCTAGTTCGGTTGAGTCAGTCAAGTCGACTGGGCAGATATGATGACTCCCAGGAGTGAACTCTGCGACAAAATCCGCCAATGCTTGAGCTTTTATTCCGGTTCTAGGTTGGAACTTGATGTCGTATTGTCCCAACTCTACTGCCCACTTCAGAATTCGCCCAGAGAAGTTCGCCCTTTCAAACAAAGCCTTTAGTGGGAAGGCTGTGAGGACAACAATGGTGTGAGCGTGAAAGTAGTGTGATAGTTTCCTTGAGGCCATCATCAAGGCCAATGCCAGTTTCTCCAGTGGTAAATACCTTGTTTCGGCGCCCAGCAGTGTCTTGCTAACATAGTAGATGGGCAGATGTTGGACTCCTTCTGCACGGACCAACACCGCGCTGATTGCGTGCTGTGAGACTGCCAGGTACAGGAAGAGTTCTTCTCCAGGAATTGGTGTTACAAGTAGTGGCGGAGAAGACATGTATTCCTTCAAGCTTGCTAGAGCCCGGTCACATTCTTCGTCCCACTCAAACTTGGCCTTGAGGGCATGAAAAAATGGTCGTAGCCTGTCTGACGATCGGCTAATGAACCGATTGAGCGCGGCTGCCATGCCGGTGAGATGCTGTACTTCTTTTACTGAGTTTGGTCTCTCCAGATCCTGAATTGCCTTGATCTGAGAAGGATCTGCTTCTATACCTCGGTTGGTCACCAAGAAGCCTAAGAATTTGCCTGATCCTACTCCGAATGCACACTTCGACACGTTGAGGCGTAACTTATGCTTCTTCAGAATCGCAAACATCTCACTTAGGTCCTTGAGGTGGTCATTTTCATCCTTGCTCTTGACCACCATGTCGTCGATGTAAGCTTCCATTGTTCTGCCTAACAACGGCTCAAACATCTTGGTGACCATTCTCTGGAATGTCGCCCCAGCGTTCTTTAGGCCAAAGGGCATGACCTTGTAGCAGTAGAGTCCTCTTGGTGTGGTGAAAGATGTGACCTCCTGGTCCGGTTCATGCATTGCGATCTGGTGGTAGCCCCTGTATGCATCCAGGAAGCTTAGTCGGTTGTGCCTCGCCGTCAGGTCTACCAGTTGGTCAATCCGTGGTAGAGGAAAGCTATTTTTAGGGCATGCTTTGTTGACAGTTTTATAGTCGACGCAGACGCGCCACTTGCCATTCTTCTTTGGCACTACGACTATGTTGGAGATCCATCTGGGGTAGTGCACCTCTCTGATTGCCCCTGCTTCCAACAAGTTTCCCACTTCTTCCGCCACTATCTCGGCGTGGTGGAGTGCCGATCTGCGGGTGCGCTGAATGATTGGCCTGGCAGATGGGTGGACATTGAGTTGGTGGCAGATGAAGTTGGGATCAATGCCTGGCATGTCGTATGGAGTCCAGGCAAACACTTCGATGTTAGAGGTAAAAAATTCCAAGACCTCTAACCTCTCAGCGCTGGACAACGACGAACCGAGCAGAAAGAACTTATCCGGATTCTTTTCATCTATTCTGACTTCCACTAAGTCTTCCACCGCTTTCTGGCTTGCTGCTTTGCCGACGTCTGCGAATAGTTCATTACTCTCCGGTTCTTCCACCGAATGAACATACCTCTTCGCAGCGCGGCTTCCGTTCACTGTGACGAAACATTGCTTGGACATGATTTGGTCTCCATAGACTTCCTCTATTACTACGGTATCGTTTGGGAACCGCATCACTTGGTGGTAGGATGACGCCACCGAGCGCATGGCATGCAGCCATGTTCTGCCCAAGATGATGTTATAGGTGGATGGGACCTTTAACACCCAGAACTCTACTTGCTTCGTCACACTCCCTGCTCTGACTGGAAGGATGATCTTGCCAACTGGCCATTCTGGCATCGAGTTAAATCCAATCAAGGGTGACACTGCAGGTGCTAAGTCTTTATCTTGCAGCTTCAATTGTTTGAACGTCTCATAGTACATGATTTCGCACGAACTACCCTGGTCAATCAGAATCCGTTTGACGTCAAAATCCTTGACTCGGAGAGTGACGACCAGGGCATCATTGTGGGGGCAATATATTCTGTCCAAGTCTTTATCCGAAAAAGACATAACATTTGTGGCCTCTGTCCTCCCCTTCTTGACGACAGGTTGGGCACTTAGTACCTCCCTCAAGTGCTCAGCCTTTTTGATCGAACCTCTGAGCTCACATACACGCTCAGGTTCGAAAACTCCATGTATAACATTGATGATACCTTGAGGTGGAGCATCGATCGGCATCCCATTGGGGTTATTACGGTCCTAGGGGGCCGGCTGTGCCCCTCCTTCAATGTATTTGTCTAAGTGGCCTGCCGCCACCAACTCCTCCAAGTGCTACCTCAATGGGGTGCAGTTCTCAGTTCGGTGCCCCTTTTCTTTGTGGAAGGTGCACCGTGATCTATCGTCATAGTCCTTCTGTGCCTCGCCTAGTTTGGCTGGCCACTTGACGAAAGGCTCGTCTCGAATCTCGCTAAGTATTCGGTAGATCGGCTTTTTGAAGACCGTGGTGATGGCAGTGCGGACACTCAACCATCTTTCGTCCCGGTCCTCTCCGTTGTCCCGTCTACCACGCCCGTTTTTGTTCGGCCGATTTACCGCATTGACCTTTGCTGAGACCTTCTTTTCTGGTGCTGCGGTCGTGCCAGACTTTGCTTTGGCACGGGCGCCATCTTCTTCCACCCTGATGTGCTGATGCACTCTTTCCATCAGGGCTTCCATGGTAAGAGGTGGCGTCATGGTTATAGAATCCCTCAGTCTGTTCCCAACTGGGAGTCCTCTTTTATACTGCGCAATGGCGAGATTGGTTGGGCAGTCCCCAATCTGGTTGAATGTCTCCCAGTAGCGACTGTTGTATGATCTTAGGGTCTCTTTCTCGCCCATGTCAATGGAGAGTAACTGGTCGATCTCCACTGGGGTTTTAGTGTTTGTTCTGAATCTTGTGACAAATGCTTCTGCCAATTGCGCCCAGGAGGCTATGCTGCCCTCTGGGAGTTTCTCAAACCAAGTCAAGCCTAGGTCACCAAGGCTTGAGGGGAATAGGATGCACATTAAGGCCTCGTTCCGCCGGTATACAGCCATGACCTGGCGGAAGTGGCTTAAGTGCAAGTAGGGATCCGTCTTTCCCTCGTATGTAGTGAACTTCGGCTGTAGAAAGCCTGATGGTAGAGGCGCGTTCTCAATCGCTGGGACAAACAGTGAGGTCTGCAGCCTCGCCAGTACTTTGTCCGCCGGTTCGTAGGCCAGGCGCGGTTGTGGCATTCCAACCTCGACGCTTCCATGCGTCCGAGGAGCCAACCGCTGTAAGGCCGAAACTCTATGTGGATCACGCGCCCTCGCGTCCTCCCTGCATCGTGCCTTTTCCTCTAGCACGGTTCGTAGGTCGGACGACCTGGGTAACTCCGTTTGTCTGGACCTCGTTTGGTGCGTATGTGAAGGCCAGTAAGTGCTCCCTTCTGTGTAAGACCTCACAGATCTCGCCCTTTCAGACCTGGAGTGACGAGTTCTGGAAGATCTTGATTGCGTATCGCCTGTCCTGAGGCTTCTGTCTTCTGCTTGGGAGGGTGTAGGATTCCTACTACGACCCTCTGAGTGGCGAGGGGGCGTCTTGTTTGTGCGCCCCTCTCCTGTCGCCACTTCTTTTCCTTTCACCTGGCGTTTGAGAGATTCCATGTCTGCCGCCATCCGTCGTATCAATTCGTCTTGTGCTTTGACGCGATCCTCCAAAGCCTGAGGATCAACCCTGCGCCTTTGCCTTTCTAGGCTTTGCGAACGAGAGGGATGGGGGCTGTTATTCCTCCTTCGTCCCCTTGCATCCCTCATGGAATTTTGCCCTTGTGGTTCCAGGTTCGCCATGGGAGGGACCAAAGGTAGGCCTTCGCGCCTTGCGGCTCCGTCTGGAGTTTGTCCGTCAATGGCGGACTGAGGCAGTTCTTCGTTGTTCGCCATCGAATTTTGAGAGAAAAACACTTGATCAAGAGGTTGTTCTTGACTGTTATTCCCACAGACGGCGCCAATTGTACGGGAAAAAGATTCACCTTCACGTATAATCCTGTTGATCAAGCCTATGTTCCTCTGCACGTCGTCGTTCTAACACCTGAAAACACAAAGTGAGCTGGCCGGCGGTGAATGCCGGAAACCTCTCCGATGCCTAAGTCAGTAAGCAAGAAATAGGCAAAAGCTCAATGTAGTCAGGGAGCAAAAGTTGCATTACCTCTTCTTAGGTGATATTGGTGAGCTTATATAGGTTTCGTGTGGCAGAGTCCTAGTAGGACTCTAACTCTTCCATGTAGAGTCCTCCTAGGACTCACATTCCTAAAGGATAATGCTTATCCTTCAACACCCCCCTCACTGCTTAAACCAAGTGAGATGGTTTTCCATGGTCGGGCTCCAAGATGACCGGAGTGACTGCTAGTTCGGCTCTCGCTACACTCTCCCCTACCTCGGCTTTCCCATACTAAGACCGAGCTATCCATAAGGGAGTTAAGCCGAACTACACTCAGCACCATGGCTTACCTCGGTTTTCCACACGCTTCGACCGAAGTAACACTGCAACACCGAGCTAAAAGCTTAACTGACGTTGATCCCAGTTTGGCTCTTCCATACTGGCTCCTATCTCGGCTCCACATACAAAGGCCGAGCTATCCATAGAAGACAGTTGCTGAACTACCACAGAACAGTCATAAAGATGTCTCATACTTCGGTCAGAAGACTCAACCGGGCTAACCGTAGCTTCCTTTGAACCGAGATAACAACATCGACCTTGGACCGGACTAACCATGGCTTCTAGGGCCGGACTACGCGCTGCGGTTTCTTGAAGCGGACTAACTTCAAAGCCCATCTACTCATCCTTTCATACTACAGCCCATTTACCCAGCTCGGCCCAATTTAAGTATAAATTACCCTCTCAGGGGTAAAATATTTTAGTCAAAAAATTATTATAAATTATAATATTATTTTTAAAATATTTTTTTACATATTTTTTTAATAAAAAATTATTAAAATAATCTATTCATCCATTTATTATTATATATACTAATAAAAAAAAGATAGGTGTGGTACAGGTGGAAGGTAGGGAAGGAAGATGGGTAATTTCGTTTGTTGAGTGTGAAGAAGATGTTGGAACTGGGTGACTGTCGGTCGGTTTCTCATTTGTCAGTACCTATCGCCATCTCCCACACCACACCGCGTGACTTGGACACAGACTCACATTATTCATGCCCTGTTTGGGAGTAGTTTTTTTTGACTTTTTTTTTTTAGTTAGGTCCATTTGGTAAAGAATTTTTTGTCTTTAATAATTTTTTAAAAAAATTATATCAAAATTTTTTATTTTCGCAGTTCGTCTTGTAGAGACGAATCTAAAAAGTATATTTTTTAAAAAAAAATTAAAAAATACTAAAGATAAAAATAAGTAAAAAATTTATTTTTTTGGTTTATTTTTGTCTTTTTTGAATTGTTTTTTACTCTTTTTAAAAAATTATAATTTTTCAATTTATCTTGTCGAGTTGAATCTAATAACCTAAAAGTTTTTAATTTTTTTTAAAAAAAAAAACTTACTAAAGATGAAAATAAGTAAAATAAAATAAAATAAAAAAAGGCACTTCCCAAAACACCCCATTGAAATAGTCAATAAAATAAAATAAAATATTACATTCAAATTATAATTATTTTATTTTTTTTGTCACAATTATCAAGCTAACTAAAAAAAAAATTCAATTATTATCCAAAATATAAATTTTTAATCAAATTAAAATAATTAAAAAATTAATTAATAAAATAAAATAAAATATTACATTAAAATTATAATCATTTTATTTTTTCTTTCATAATTATCAAGCAAACTACAAAAAAAAAAAAAAAAAAAAAAAAATCAATTATTATCCAAAATATAATCCATTTATGGGTAAATTACAAATACAACTCTTGAGATTTGCTTAAAATACGAATTGTCTTCCGTAGTTTGGAAAATTACAAATACCTCCCTGTCAGAATTTTTTATTTAATAGAATTAATTGAAAAAGTGAAATTTCTAACTATTCACCTATACAATAATAAAATTATTTGAATTATTAATTGAAATAAAATTTTAAAATTATTAAAAACTGTTAATTAAATTGATGATTTATTAATAAAATGACATATTTGTTATGAAATTAGAAATCTTAGGGGTATAATGTAATTTTTAAAATTACAGAGAATAACTTGTAATTTAAATAAATTTCAAAAAATGTGTCTGTAATCTATCCTTTATTTTAATTAAATTAAAATAATTAAAAAACTAATTAAAATAATCAACTTTCATCACCACAGATAAAGAGAGAGAAAAACGAAAGAAAAACAAGAGAGAGGGACAGTGAAAGGAAGGGCGGCCTTCTTGGGCTTAAATTGCTCGCGGTGTTCTTATGTTATCCTACATGTTTTTTTTTTTTTTTTTAATATTTGAAATTTCTTTTTTTTTTTGTTTTTGTGTAATTTTATTCTTAATGATATATCAGAATAGGTATTAATTTTTTGATTTATTATACATTCAATAATTAAGAGCCTAATTCACTTATCACATTATTATGAATGAATTTATGAGTCAAAAGTATAGGTATCTAGCATTATTCTTTTTTTTTTAAGCAATGTTAGAGATTCACATTTTTATTCTCACAAATTTACATTGAGTGATGTGATAAGAGAGTTGGATCTATGTTATTCGCAAATCAAAAATTGACACATATAATACTATGGGACAATTTGGAAACTTGATAAAAATAAATTTTTAGCTTTTTGGTTTTTTTACACAAAAAGCCAAAAAAAAGCCCCTTTTTTTAGACAAGAAAGCCACCAAAAAAGTCAAAAAGTTGGCTTTTTACCAACTTCTCAAAACACTACTATGATCCTGTTTGGTGCAACTTAATTTCAGCTTATTTCAGTTTACAGCTTAATTTAAGCTATTTTGATGTGTTTAGTTTAGCTTAATAATACAGCTTATAACTTTTTGTAAGTCAGAAATCAACTTATTCTTTGAGTGGGGCAGGAGAAGCTTAATTTATAAGTCAGAAATCAGCTTATGTTCATAGTTATAAGCTATAAGCACTTTCCCACAGCTCTACCAAACATGACCTATATCATTGTAGGTACAATTGTAGATTTTTTTTGTGATCTCAAATTTTTTTTTTTTTTTTTTACTTTGCTAACAAGTGTTTGTAAGACAACTAAAAGACAAAATATTTATAAAACACAATACATTTTTCACTAACTTCAATATATTTTTATTAAAATTAATACATCTTTTAATATTCTTACACATTTTAAAGATATTTTTTTACATAATTTGCAATATTAAGGGATTGTTTGGAAAGTAGTAGATTAGTATATTTTTAAAATTTATCGAAAAAATGTAAAATATGGGTTATGGTTAAAGTAGTTTGGTAAAGAGGTAATATGATTTAAATAAAAATGATACAATTTAAATAAAATAATGTTAATCTCTAAACGATGTGTAACGGAAAAAATTATTCTTTGCTCTTGAAGCAAGATGATGTAGAATTCCAACTTGAATGTCATTGATTGAATCAATAACACCTATTACTATTTTTTGTCTCCAGTTTGTTTGGTTTCGTTTTTTTGAAAATAATTTTTAGAAAATTCTACTTTTTTATTTTTCATAATTTTTTATTTTTATTGAATTTTTTTAATTTTTTTAATTTTTAGACACACTTAACATAAATACACATAAAAGAATAATTTTTGTGAAAAAATCTTTTAAAAGTTCAATAAATACAAAAAAATATGAAACTTTAGTATGTTTTTCGTATTTTTATGTATTTGTTAATTTTTAAAAATATTTTTTCACAATTTTTTTACTTTTTAGATACATCTAAGAAAGATACATCTAAATAAATATAAAAAATACTTAAAATTTTAAAAATATTCACTAAAAACAAAAAAATAAAAAAACAAAAAATTCAATTTTCAAAAAACTTAATCCAGAAAACTCAAACCAAAAACACTGATTAACCTTTGTTTGGAAAGATAGGTTTTGGACTTTTTTGAAACATATACAAAAGAAATAAAATAGGCTTTTTAACTCAATAAGACAAAACATTATATCTAACATATAATTATTACATTCTTTCTCTCATAAAAGTCAAATCCAATAAAATAAACTTTTTAATCCTAAATAGTCAAAAAAAAAAAAAAAAATCAAAAAATCAATTCACTCCCCCAAGCGAATCTAAACCACCAAATAACTTCTCATCCAACGGACACATGTTATCATTTTTTTTATTTTTTTTATTTTTTTTCATTTGAAGCGCTCCTTCGGACCAACATTTTGGCGGAGCAGAGTACATAGAGGAAACACCAGCGTAGGACCAACACGTACTAGGATGTACAGTAACGCGCACGACACACGCAACGAAAACCAAACCAAACCAAAACAAAAGAAAACAAATAAGATGCCGGCGAGTTCGGCCCAAGGTTTGAGAAATACCAGAAATTATGATGATGATGATAAATGATTACTGGTATTATCCAGAACATCATAATCATAATAAAAAATCAGAAAAAATCGTCCGACAAAACACTCCTAAATCCCACGCCTCCGCTAACCTTCGTTCAACGCACGCGCTTTCCCATCGTAAACTGAGCACTCCTTTCACACAATACTACGGAACTAAAATAACTAACAAAAATACAATAAAATAAATGGTAAATTACATTTATCTTCCCTGAAGTTTCTGACAAATACAGGGATCTCTCCTGTGATTTTAATAATTACAGAAACTTCCTTTACGTTAACTAATAATATCAAGATTCTCCAATTTTTTAACTGTCGTTCATATAGCTAACGGAAGTTGGTGATATCATCAAAAATAAATACTAAAATGCCTATAATGCCCTCTAGTGTTTTGGTTTAAATGCATGAACAATAGGTAAAACCAATTTCCAAATATATGAAATCTAGATATTAAATAAAAAAAGAACCTAACAGTGCCATCTCAAATTTGATTTGGCTCTCTCGCTCTCTTTTTGCCTCACAGTTTTTTCTAAATACTACTCATTTTAGCACAAATATATATATATATACACATACAATAATAGGAGAAGAAGAAACCAAGAAAGTTAAATCAAAACCTACTCCGACGGCCACGCCGTCTGAGAAAGTTTGGTCCCAATCCTAGACGAGAAACTGTAGACGGAGGTCTAGGAAGAGGAGGCGTCGAAGTAGTGAAGGACAACGGCGGCGGGCACCATGTCCCAATCAACGGTGAGAAATCCTCCCCCAACCTCAAAAGCATGGAAAATTGATGCAAATAAATGATTTCATCCAACCAAAGTGATTCATGCACTCAGAAATATGAATCAGAACTTGCAAAGCAAATTTATAGCAATCCCGGGTTTTACCCCTTGTTGTACAGTGGTCCGGACTTGAGTCCGTGGACATTAGCAGTGGTTATTCTCTTGTTTACATCCTTTCACACTTTGTTTTGAGTTATAGGATGTGTTGGGTAGGTTTGTTACAGGTTGGTTGTGTTTGGGAGCCAAGTGTTGCTGCCTAGAATTCTGGGCCTTCGCTCGAACGAGAAGTTTGTCGCTCGAGCGAGCTCTTTGTTTTGGTACTTCGCTCGAGCCAGGGTTTGGTCGCTCGAGCCAGAGGTGTGTTTTGTGTCTGGTGGGTCGAGCCAGAGTGGCTTCGCTCGAGCAAGCGATTGCGTCTGGTTCTGGACTTGAGAGTTGTATTTCTTGGCTCGAGCGAGCTTTTCTTCGCTCGAGCGGTCTGGTTTTTCTTCGCTCGAGCGAGCAGTCCGTCGCTCGAGCGTGCGTCTGGTTGCAGACCTGTAGGTTCGAGTTGTTGGCTCGAGCGAGCATTTTGTCGCTCGAGCGAGTTTCTGGGTTGTTGGCTCGATCGAGACTTTCTTGGCTCGAGCGAGGTTTTCTGTGTATGGTCGCTCGAGCGACCAAGTCTTCGCTCGAGCGAGCCTGTTTTATATCAACGGGCAGCAGCGATTTTAAACATCACTTTTTCACTCCCTTTTCTTTCCAAACCCTAGATCTGAGACCCTCTCTCTCTAAACTTACTCTCTCTCTAAGATTTGATTTCTCTAGAGTGTGAATCTATCCTAGGGCCTTTGTTAAAAAGATAAAGGGTGTTGAGAGCTTTGTTTTAATCTGAAAAAGTTGGGATTTGGAGCACGTTGGGTTTTGGTCTTCATTTCCTTTTGAGCTCAAACTTCGAAGTAGGGATATCCTACTCCTCTTTATGAGTTTTGTCTTTGAATTTTAACATTTTGATATGTTAGGTGTTGTTGGGTAATTTTGAGAAACTTTGGATCTTTTGTGTAATTTTACAAAAGTTGGGGTTTTGTTTATAATAAAACTAAATGCAAGTTTGGCATAGAAAGATGAGATAGATGATGGATTATGGATGAAAATGGAACCTTAGGGTTGTTTTGTTAATTATGGGAATTTGCCCTAATGGTTTTAATTAATTAATTTATATAATTAATTAAAAGAAATGAGGAATTGAATTGGAAATGTTGAAATTTGGAATGTATGGGATTAAAGGGTGTAGTTGAATTATTTATCGCTCACCAAATTGAAATGTTGATATATTATTCATTTTGTGCATTTATTTTCTGTTTAGAAATAACTGCTTTGGGCTATCGGTGGAGGATAGTCTTGATTGTTGTAGACAATGCATGATGATTAGGCAAACGAAAACTAATCAATGGAATGTGTCATGGAGCATGACGGTTAATAGAATACATTAACTTTATGTATTGGTTGATTGTGTATAGAACCTTTGTGTTTATATGCATTGTGTGTAGAGGAGGAGATGGGGGATGTACTCTGCGGTTTAGGGGAAGATGGGGGATGTACCTCTAAACCGGATAGCGTTGGGAGGAGATAGGGGATGAACTCCATAGATACAGCTCATATGCTTATCTTTGAGAAGTGTAGACACAGCTCATATGCTTGTCTAGAGAAGTGTAGATACAGCTCATATGCTTATCTTTGGTTGTAGGATATAGTTCTTATACTATTCTGTTGAGATATTGATATAGCTAATATGCTTATCTGTTGATGTATTGATTTAGCTAGTATGCTTATCTACTGAAATGGAAAATGAAAAGTAACATGGACTTGTATGTCATGTAATTGTAATGTGATATAAGTGGATGTATCAGGGCTGACCATCTATCAACTGCTAATCTTCTAGTCATTGTTCATAGCTGGTTTAGTGTATTTCTACTGGGCTGTGGCTCACCCTAAATGGGAACATTATTTTCAGGTACAGATAGCATGCCACCTCCAAGGACATAACTTGGGAGGCTAGAGGCTGTCAGACTTTTTGGATGTCATTTTCTTTTGATGTATTACATGTAAATTCAAGCCTAGGGCTTAATGTGTATATGAGTTAGTACTCATTTCTTGTAACCAAGTGTTGGCTTGGAAAGTTGTAAGCCCATGGGGCGTTTACTTTTGTTGTCAACATGTAATACTTTTTGTAAGGAAATACTCTGATGAATAGAAGGATGTTGATTTTTTATGTATCAATGCATGTCAATATTGTTGAGTTAAATGTTATTATTTTTGAGGGCGTTACAACTTGGTATCAGAGCTTACCGGGTTTGAATACTTTGGGGTACGTGGGAAGTGATTAGGATCACAATGGGTTTGTCTCGCTTGATAGAGACATAGGTGTAGAATCATATGCTATGTGTTTAAATTGATAACATGCTTATGTGACTATGTGGGTATGGGATTTAATTTCTAGGATGTTGATTGGATCCTTGGGTTTCTGTGAGTCTTGTTGGAAAAGCATTTGATCAATGCTGTTTCTAACTGGAACTCTAGAAACGCCTCGGGACTATCATTATCCGGAAATGAAATTCGTAAGTGCTTATGTGTTTATGTGCTTACGTGGAGTGAATTACAGTTGTCCATGCATTAGGACGTGAGTGTTTAGTTTCGGCACATTTGTGAATGTGCTAATGTTCTTCGTTTCCTTTATTAGGATGTCAGGACGAGGAAGAGATGGTAGGCGTGGTAGGCCTAGGAGGTAGGAAGTGCCTATACCGAATGAGATTTCGGCAGTACAGGAGGGAGTTGGTCAGGCCAATGTGGCTGAACCAGCTGGTCAGCAAGCTATGAGTGCCTTGGCCCGAGAGATAGCAGGAGCTTTGGGTATTCTCAGAGCAGGGAATCAGGTTACTGAGGCAGGGCCTTCTTTCTTGAAGAGGGAATTCTTCCGGTCTAACCCGGACGAGTTTGTTGGGGATCCAAAGGAGCCACTTAAGGCAGATGAGTGGTTGGAACAAATGAGTAAGACGTTCGAGATGCTTGGCATTGAGGATGGAGCACTGAAAGTGACCTTGGCATCTTTCCAGCTGAAGGGAGATGCGGGTCAATGGTGGAAGTACGAGAAGGTTCGTGTTGGTGGTGCATGGGAGGCTTTTGTAAATGCTTTCCAGGAGAGGTTTTTATCTTCAGCAGCTAGGGAGAAGCTAAGGGACCAGTTTTGCAGGCTTAATCAGCAGGGTTTGTCTGTGGCCGAGTTTGAGGCTACATTTACTAGCTTGTCCAGGTTTGTACCTGAACTTGTGGCGTCCGAGGAACGCCGTTGCTATGAGTTTGAGCGGAAGTTGAGGCGTGGCCTCAAGTTGAGGGTTGGTGGATCTTTCATTCGAGAGTATAGACACCTGGTGGATGCTGCAGCTCATATGGAGCTCTTAATGCAGGAGGAGGAAGAGGAGAAGAACAGAGGTTCCAAGAGGAGCCAAGATGGCCAGGGTGATGGCAGAAGACAGAGGGGTTATAACCCTCAACAGTCTCAGGGTGGTGTGGCTAGATCGACCTTTCCAATGCCAAGTGCAGGCTCGGGGAGAGGCAATCATGGAGAGTTCACCTGTTACAAGTGTGGTCAATTGGGCCACAAGGCTTCTGTTTGCCCGCAGAGGAGTGGAGGTCAGCGAGCTACTTCTTCTTCAACTAGACCTCAGGGTCAGAGTTTGGACAGGGGCCAGCCCTTGTCTTGTTATCAGTGTGGACAGCCTAGGCACCTGAAGAGGTTTTGCCCACAGTTGAGTGCCACTTCAGGGGCGTCTGGTTCTAGGCAGACGCAGGGTTATCAGCCAGCTCAGTCTGTGCAGGCCTCGAGGGCCAATCCGGGAGCTTCGTCTTCCCAGTCTGTGTAGCAGTCGTATGCTCCGAGGGGTGAGCAGGTGGATCAGGGGCCTACAGGGCGCGTGTACGCGGTTACCGCGCAGGATCTAGTACCGGCTCCATCAGTAGTGAGAGGTACCTTTCTGTTTTGCAACTCGGTTGCTAGTGTATTGATTGATACGGGTGCGTCTCATTCTTTTATATCTGCTGCATTTGCATCTGTGTTGGAGTTGGAGTTGGCACTGTTAGCATCTCCTATTTGTGTTGTGTCACCTGTTGGGGGTGAGTTGATTTTGAAACACGGATGTAGAGATTGTGATATAGAGGTCGCCGATCATAGGCTGCCGTTTCCTTTTGTAGTAATGCCCATGAAGGGCTTTGATGTTATTTTGGGTATGGACTGGTTGTCGTCATACCGGGCAGTTATTGATTGCTACCGCCAGAGGGTCACTTGTTGTACTGTGAGCGGGGAGTGTTTCCATTTCTTGGGGGACCGGGTTGGTAGTGTTTTGCCACCGGGGTATGATCCGCAAGGGCGGAGTGAGCTTAGTGGTCTACTTGCTAACTTTATGAGTGGTGAGTGTGACGAGATCCAGATTGTGTTGCCGAGGGTGGTTTGTGAGTATTCGGATGTTTTTCCCGAGGATCTTGTTGATTTGCCACCTCACCGAGAGACAGAGTTCTCTATTGATTTAGTGCCCGGCACGGCGTCGATTTCTATGGCACCTTATCGTTTTGCCCCAGCAGAGTTGGTTGAGTTGAAAGTTCAGCTCTAGGAATTGCTAGATAAGGGCTTCATTCGCCCTAGTGTTTCGCCGTGGGGAGCGCCGGCCCTCTTTGCTAAAAAAAAAGATGGTGCCTTGAGACTTTGTATCGACTATCGGAAGTTGAATCGGGCTACGGTTAAGAATAAGTACCCTATGCCCCGTATAGATGATCTATTTGACCAGTTGAAGGGTTCCCGTTGTTTCTCTAAGATAGACTTGAGATCGGGTTACCACCAGTTGAGGGTCAGGGAGGAGGATATTCAGAAGACGGCATTCCGTACGCGGTATGGCCATTATGAGTTTTTGGTGATGCCATTTGGGCTTACCAATGCACCGACAGTCTTTATGGACTTGATGAACCGGATCTTTCGAGAATTCTTGGATCGTTTTGTGGTCGTTTTCGAGGACGACATTCTTATCTATTCACCTTCAGAGGAGGAGCACGAGGCATACTTGAGAGTGGTGCTCGAGTTGCTTAGAACCCATAGGCTGTATGCCAAGTTTGGGAAGTGTGAGTTCTGGCTCGGGGAAGTCAAGTTCTTAGGCCATGTTGTATCAGGAGAAGGGGTGTCTGTTGATACATCCAAGACTGAGGCAGTGCAAGATTGGGCACAGCCTACGAGTATGTTTGAGATCCGCAGTTTTCTGGGATTAGCTGGGTATTACCGTCGGTTTGTGAAAGATTTCTCCAAGTTAGTGTAGACGTCCCTGAACGCATCCCGGGCGAGGGAGTGCGAGTCCCCCCCCCCCCGGTTCTGGTTCGATATTGGGTCACTACAGTTCAAAGGACTCAAATGTCACGGTTCTTAATCTTGAACCAAAGAGTCCAACTCTGGCAAATCGTTTTGAGAAAAACAGATTTTTTGAAAAGAAGTGCCAAACATGGACTGCTTTGCCAGATTACAGAGTCGCCACCTAAATGTTTTTAAAATGGGAAATTTAGGAAACCCTGACTCGGTGCCGAAGACCACGTGTCCGTCATCACCAAAGTGATCTTGGCTCGGGAGCTTGGGTACGATCGGGGAAGGTCAGCTATGAGCACCCCCTCTAGCCCGGTCCGAAGACCGGCCTCTACTAACCATGATATCCAATTTTGAAACCATTATGTGTTCTTATTCCGGTTATTAGCCTAGAATTACTATGTTATGCGCACAGCAAACAAGTATAGACCAAATCGCCTAAATTGGAACAAAACATTACATGTTTGTTTTGAAAATGGTTTGCTACTCGCAAGTAGGCTAAAATGCAGGTTTTGCCACTCTCAAGCGGGCTTTTAGAAAAGACGGTTTTGCCACTATCTGGTGGGCTTAAAACTCACAGTTTTAATGCATTGTCCCAATTTAGGTAATTTGACCTCCATCCACAGGCATTCAAGCAGTTATATCACATAAGCACTTAGCCTTATGGTAATCATGCTATTATGGCAACATTCACACGCATGCGATATGCTAAAGCATAAAAGCTCACCTAGTACTCCAAGCCAAAACAGAAGCTCATTAGAAATCCATGCATGGACCTAAGCATACTGTAATGTCTAATGCAACACATACAAAAATGCAATCTAGGTAGGCTCGGCTATCCTAAACATGGCATGTGGAATGCTACAAATAGCATGTATTCAATTTGGAATTGAAGGACAATGCAGTTTGTATGATGTGCCAAGCCTGATGCATGTCAACAAATGCATGGATGCACGCATGCATAGCATAAGGTATGCTAAAATAAATATGCCCTAATCTACCATCATAAGCAGGTAAATAAAAGGGAGAAAGAGGTGGGGGTTGGAAGACATACACACCACTCACACACACTTATTACAAATACGCCCTCACACGGAGAGACCAAAATAATAATACAGTCCCAAATATAATACAGTCCAAAAAAGAATAAATTAATTATTACAGAAATTTCTAATTAATAAAATTAAATCAAGTAAATAAAAAAAGGGGCCTCAGCCCTGCCTCGGGATGCGCGAATGATGCGTGCTCGTTGCGACTTGCTCGGAAAAGCCTACACCGTGCCACTGCCACCTCTGTTTTTACTGCCCTGTCTCTCCAAAATTTCCCAAAGTCTCAGAACACCTTCCTTGGACCTTGCAGAGTGCCACCGGCTGGAGGAAACTACCACCGGCTGCTTGAATTGGACACCGGCTGCAAAATAGGCCATCGGCCAGAAACACAGTGCCGGTCGGCACTATTTCCTGCCGGTCGGCACAAAATTCCTGCAGAAGACAGTTTGACAGCAACAGCAGGCAGCAGTGCATGGTGTTGAATTTTTTTGAGCATATTTATGCATGGCCGATGCTTCCTATCATGAATGGAACTCAAGGAAACATGGCTCTTGGTTCTAGGGCCATCAATTGTGCACCTTGATGCATGATAGCCTAAGAACCAAGGTTGCATTTTTAATGTAAAAATGCAATGCAAACAAACACATGAAACCAAAACCTTATCATGCTTAAGTCAAAGGCCTTGGTGACCAAGAATTGAGGCAAGTTGCACCACTTGAAGTGTGAACTTCCCTTAATTCTTATGCTTGATTTGACAACCCCAAACCAAGCCATGAGATGCATGTATGCAACATAGTTCAATAATGCAACAATGGTGCAAGAATGCAAGGCATACCAAATGTCATGCAACTAACACAATAGGCATGCAAAATGCTAGAGCATGCAAGGTATAAGTAGCATGCAAACATGGACCATCCAAGCCTAGAACTAGCATGTACTCAAGGCCTCATCATTCAAATATGCAACAACCATGATATAAGCATACAATGGTGGATTCGAGCCAAATAGGGAAGCCCTCAGACTAGCCCAAAACAGTGGCAAAACATGCCCCAAAACATGGGCCAAATGCTATACAAACACGCAAGCCACTAAGCCCAAAACCAAGGGCACTCAAGAGAGCATCTACCCTTCACTTACATATCCACTCATGGCATGAATTAGGTCATCAAAAACAGAGCATAAGCATGCAAAATGACACCCAAATCCCCTCACATGGCAGCCCCAAAATGTATCAAACCAATAAGCATGCACAATGCCAATTCCTAAGCATAGAAAAGCACACCTTTAAAGCATGAAAGAGGAATCGAATGCAAGCATGAGAGCATGGATTAGGGACCGAAATGTGACCTAAAATGATGCCAAATCATAAGATCAAGGTGGACTAAACATGCTAGGGCTCATACAAGCAAGGCTTACAAGCCAATATACAAGAAAACCATACCAAGCATGCCAAATGCGACCAAAACAGTGGCTCACAGCCCCTATACATGACAAGATGATGCTATTTTCTTCATGAAACTAAGCTAAAACATACAAAGATCATGGCCTCCAAGCATGGCATACCTCTAAGCATAAAGGATCATTTCAAAGCAAGTATAAGAGGCATGTTAGAGATCACAAAATCAACCAAAAACAGAGATGTAATATGCTCCAAAACACTCAAAAAAACTCTGAAATGAAGCCAAACAATACCATGCACACATGCTATTATTTGAGCCCAAAACAAAGGCAAACAAGGGACCAAGGGGAGGGGGGTGTCCCTCCCCTTTATGTGACTTCAAAGCACCTCTCTCACCACTGAAAACCCACTGGTTTTCAGTGGTGAGAAGACCAAAGACACTAAGTTAAACAATGCTCAAAGAAAAGGCACTAAAAGGGCCAAAACAAGGCCTAAGAGGGTGAGTTCTTACTCAAATCAAAAAGTGACCTTAATGGATGTTCTTGAGCAAGTAAAAACAAGATTTTTTTATGTTGAAGACAAAGCTCAAAACTCAAAGCAAAGGGGGTAGAAATCAATTGCAAGAATGGGGAAACTAAAGTAGCAAGCTCACCTTTGAAGAACACTTGAAGAACAAATGGTCCAGCCCTCTCCTTTTGATCAAAACCAGTCCAAAACCCCACAAAACAAACCTCCAAGTCCTCCAATCTCGAGCTAAGGTGTGATAGTGTGTGTAATGGTGCAAAAATAAGGTAAAACACACCCTTTTAGGTCTAAAACACACACTAAAGGGGATGGGGATGGAAATATAGATCTATATGGATATGTATCAGAGATATATATGTATAAGCTCTGGTTTTGCTCCCAAAAGTTCTAACCTAAGACAAAGGGGAGAAGATGAGCTTATATAGGCCAAGAACAAAGCTCTTACTTAGTGGCTAAGCAAAGGGAGGGGGGTTCAAGAGGTGCAAGAAGGTCTTGGCTTCCAAGGGAAGCTAAGACAGCTGGCCAAGCTTCTCCAAGAAGCTTGGCCAAAGGTTCAAGCTCCTAGAGGAGAGAGGGGGTCAAAGGGACCAAAGGATGCAAATCCGGGTATGGGGAGTGGTGATGGTGCATTCCAGCTGGCACAGCTGGCATGCACCAAGTCTGAGGGCTAAAAGGAGTCACACCGGCTAGTCAAAAGGGTCACCGGCACAAAAATGTGCCGGCCGGCAGTACAAAGTGCCGATCGGCACTGTATTCTAAGAAAACAGTGCCGATGGATGAAATAGAGGGCCGGTGGAGGTGTGGGGCAGCCGGTGGGTTTTAGGGATGGCTTACAAGCCTTCCCCTTCCCTCAAATGCAAAAACACACAAGTACTTGGTGTACAACCAAGCACAAAACAAGCCGGTTGAGAGATCTTGAGGCACGGCGCGCAGCCGGGGCCTCCGGGAACTCAAAACAAACACAAACATGGACAATCACCGGGTGTTCAAGCGGTGACGTCCAAGTCTTGAGGACGGTCAAAAATAGGGTGTCTACAGTTGCCCCTCTTTGACAGAACTCGGCAGTCATAACAATGACGGGAGTGAATGTCAAAGCCCGAAGACGACCCATTTTTGACAAGGCCGAAGACTTGGACAAACATACAAGACAAGCAAGATATGCGCCCATAGGCAGGGGCAAAATGCAACTGACAATGCAAAAAGCCGAGCATAACTTATGATCATGTAGAGAAAGCTGTAACGAAGCACACATGCGACAGTTTTAAGCTAGCATACACCAAACTACACTACAATGCAGAAAGGATGTAAGAGAATTAAGGAATTCTTGATACGTTTCACGCGGAGAGCACAATACCTGTCCGGTTCGTCTGGTTACGCCAGCTTCAAATGAACCGTACATACAATATCGTGCCTGAAAAGAAAGCAAACTTAACAGGTATGACATTGTTAGCAACATTCATAACAGTGCAATCGAAAGTGCGTGACAACGCATGCAATGTGTATAGAAAATTGTACTTGAACATATGTAGTAAAGCAACGCACACATACGATGCAATGTGTATAAAAGATTGTAATTGAACACATGTCAGTAAAGCAGCGCACGCATACGATGCAATGAGTATATAAAGGAAGGAACTTGAACACACATCAGTAAAGTCATGCACGCATACATGGCAATGAGTATATAGGAACTTGAACACATATCAGTAAAGTCATGCACGCATACATGGCAATGTGTAATAGAAACTTGAACACATATCAGTAAAGCAAAGCACGCATACAATGCAATGTGTGTATAAAGGAGAACTTGAACACATATCAGTAAAGCAAAGCACGCATACAATGCAATGTGTAATAGAAACTTGAACACATATCAGTAAAGTCATGCACGCATACATGGCAATGTGTATAGGAGAACTTGAACACATATCAGTAAAGCAAAGCACGCATACAATGCAATGTGTATATAAAGGAGAACTTGAACACATATCAGTAAAGTCATGCACGCATACATGGCAATGTGTATATAGGAACTTGAACACATATCAGTAAAGTCATGCACGCATACATGGCAATGTGTAATAGAAACTTGAACACATATCAGTAAAGCAAAGCACGCATACAATGCAATGTGTATATAAAGGAGAACTTGAACACATATCAGTAAAGCAAAGCACGCATACAATGCAATGTGTATATAGGAGAACTTGAACACATATCAGTAAAGCAAAGCACGCATACAATGCAATGTGTATATAAAGGAGAACTTGAACACATATCAGTAAAGCAAAGCACGCATACAATGCAATGTGTAATAGAAACTTGAACACATATCAGTAAAGCAAAGCACGCATACAATGCAATGTGTATAGGAGGATAACTTGAACACATATCAGTAAAGCAAAGCACGCATACAATGCAATGTGTATAGGAGAACTTGAAATTGAATCATGGTAAAACATGATGTTGAAAGGCAACGTACTGCAACATAGTATAATTGAAATGATTTCTTTTGAAATTCACTGGATATGAAAAGGATACGGGAAGGAACGTCCTTCACATGTACCGAGCATCGCTCACAAAAGTCATGGCCTGAGGTCAACTCGAAGGTCCACCTGCATTCTGAAAGTGTAGTTTCTTGTACTGCCTTGAGTAATGAAGACGCTAAACCACACAATTGACCCGAATAAGGGCGCGGAAGGTACAATGACCGAAAGGGGAGGCTACTGGTACCAATATCGATACTCTGCTACCCTGTTATTTTCCTGCTTTACTTTCCTTTTAATTAGGAGTTTAAGCACATTGCACTGCCTCAAGCAGGTTTAAACTCTTTTGAAGTTGCGGGTTTTTACAAAAACACATGACGGAAATGAAACAGCTATTTGCTTGAAAAGGTGTTTCAATTGTATATTCTATGCATCGCGTCGCGTGGCATCACACAACAATGTGACTGAAATTGAAACTGTGTTTTTGAAAACAAAGCATCGCATCGTAATAACCAGGTAGTGAACCGACTTACAATTCGATAAGCAAAACAAAGACTCGACAGACTAGCCAAGTGCAAGTACAACTTGATAGACAAAGCAAAGACTTAAAGAGAGTGACATACAACTCGATAAGCAAATATACAACAACTCGATAAACAAATACGCGCGACTCGGCGGGAATCAATCACCGGAGAGTGCTGGAAGGGGTGGAATTCCCCAATATTCAGCATAAACAGCTTAGAAAACACAGGGGGAAGACCATCGGCTGGACACAAAGGTCATCGGCTGAGGAGAATGGTCATCGGCCGAGAATTTGGTCGGTCGGCACAAAATTATGGCCGGTCGGCACTATTTACTGCCGGTCGGCTGTGCACTGTCTGCACCAGCAGAATGTTGACATGTGTCCTCCACTCAACCCTATCCTCTTCAAAAGGATCTCAACTTCATGGTTCTCTTCATTTCCACACTGATTTGCTCCAGATGGAAGAATTTCTTGCCCAAAATCTCGCAACTTGGATTAACAACTTGGATGGCTCGAAAAAGTTGAATTTTCGGGCTTTCGGCATAAATGCACTATTCACTTTGCGCCGTACCCCGCTGCATTTTCCATTCCTCTATGCCGCAGCAAGGTTCTGGAACCCGGTAACACACGTCTTCAGCTTCGCCGGGCAAGAGGTATGTCCTACCTTTAAGGATTTCCAAGTTCTAATGGAGTCTGGACGTGACGAGGAAATCCTACCTCAACTGAATTTTGGCCACGCCCAAGCTTTGGGGCGGATGTGTGGGCTTACTATGCATGACGCTCAGTCTCTGATTTGCGACGGAATGCTGGATATTCCGAGCTTGGTCTATCGGTTTTCGGGTGCCGGCGACCGACACGACCATCATTGGCAGGGTTTTCGACGGCATGCCCTCTGCTTGTGCATGTTATCCCACTATCTGTTTGCCTCAGGCTCTGGAGGTTCTAGCATTCGATTGATTGAGGTTGCTCAAGGCTTGAAGGAGGGCAAGAGTTGTATTGCCATGATCCTGGCTGAGACGTTGCTGGGTTTAGACGCCTTTTATCGCCGTGAGACTACTAGATTTGCGGGGAGTCCGTTACTACTGCAGGTAATGTTTCCCACCCAATCTCACATATATACTGACTTACGTCACTCGGCTCTCAAGCTCGGTTTTTTCCTCACAAAACCCTTTTTGCTCACTTTTTCTCTCGTCGTACACCTCTCTATTCTTTATTCTCTCATTTTTCATCCCTCCCCAGGTATGGTTGATGGATAAACTACAGGTTGTGGACTCTTGCCCAGCTTACTCAGCTCGCGGTTACTTCTTCAGGCAACGCCTAGTTGACGCCCTTGATGAGGGTTGGTGGTTTGACTGGATGTGCAGCTTGTCCTCAGATCGCATTGCCTGGCGATGCCCTTGGCTCAATCTCCCAGCAATGAGCTATAGTATGTCCCAGCAGACCGGGATTCGACTGATTGGCTTGACTCATTGTGTATTTTATTTCCCATTCCGGTTCCAGCGCCAGTTTGGTCATGATCAGACCTGCCCGCCAGAAGGGATAGAGTATCCTGCTACATTCCCGGCCCGAGGCACACATCTTGTTCGGCAGGCCGCGACGTGGAGGACGAGAGAGCTTCTGGCCCCTGCTCCTATCTTCAGTTGCACTTTGTCTGATGAGTGCTGGGATTGGCTTAACGAGGAGGCACAGATTGGGCCCAACTTGGCGTCAGAGGCTTTGACTAGCTCTGGGAGGGGGCGCAGGGACACCTGACTCGACCATGCCCCAGATTTATTGCTTTATTAGTACTTTCAAGTTTTCTTTATGAATGTAATAAAAAGCAACTTCGATTGTATGCAAGAGCAAAGGAACTCTGTTTGAAATCAATGAAATTGAAAGTTGTGGTACTGAAAATTTTCCGTTTAGGTCCAGAAATGGTCTTAGTTGTAACAAGATTTATTTGAACAAAGTCATCTTTATTAAAACTTTTCAAAGCTATTTTCGATATGAGTCAGAACTGGACACGCCTGAAATTTGTCACTGAGATGCACAATCCCGGATCTTAGCAACTGGAAAGTTGCCCCTTGTTTGAACGGTACCGCGGCACTGTATGGCAACGGAAAGTTGCCCTTAGTTTGAATAGCACTGTACCGGAGATTGCGATAAATGCTGATGGACAAAGATGACCAAGATGATCAAAACGGACAAAGTTGATCGGGGAAAATGTTTATGGCTGAACTTCAGGATGAAGCTGCCTACGTATCCCAAAGATGGGAATCAAGCCTTACGTAGTTCAGGCTTGGGTTCACTCGAGTATTTTCACTCTCCTTTTGCGCTCTAACTTTTGCCAAGGCCGCCCTTTGCGGGTTTTCAATCTTGCGAGCTCAGTTTTTATTTTTTTTTCTAATTTTTTTGTGCTCTGAGTTTTGCCTAGGTCGCCCTTTCGGGTTTTCGGCCTAGCGAGCCTCTTAAGGGTAATATTTCTTCAACTTGTCCATGTTGATCGGTTGGGAGAACTCTAGGCCATCTAGGTCCATCAGAACCACAGCTCCACCTGACCAGATAGACTTGATGATATAGGGACCAGTCCAATTGGGTCTAAACTTGCCCCTTGGTTCATGGATGGGAGCTCGGTCGTCTTTGAGCACCAAATCTCCTTCCTTCAAGTTCCTGGACTTAACCTTCTTGTTAAAAGCCCGGGCGATTCTACGTTGATACCCCTGGACATGGTACAGTGCTTTCAGCCTTCTTTCATCGAAGAGCATGAGTTCCTCAAATCTGCTCTGCTGCCAATCTGCCTCAGCTATCTGACACTCAGCCAGTACTCGTAAAGACGGAACCTCAATCTCTATAGGTAAAACGGCCTCCATCCCATATACCAAGGAATACGAAGTTGCCCCGGTAGAAGTTCTGATTGAAGTCCGGTAGCCCCACAAAGCAAACGGCAACTTATCTGGCCAATCCCGATAGGTCTCCACCATTTTCTGCAGTATGTGTTTGATGTTTTTGTTGGCGGCCTCAACTGCCCCGTTGGTCTGCGGCCGATATGTGGATGACTTATGAAAAGCCACATTATATTTCTCCAACAAATCAATCACCTCCTTCTTGAAGTGAGAACCATTGTCCGAAATGATCTTATTCGGGACTCCATAACGGCAGATAATGTTGTTTCTAATAAACTTTGCGACATGCGAAGCCTTCAATACGGCATAAGATTGGGCCTCGACCCACTTCGTGAAGTAATCTATTGCTACCAAGATGAACTCATGCCCATTCGACCCCTTCGGAGTAACAGCTCCAATCACATCAATCCCCCAAACTGAAAATGGCCATGGCGACGTCATATTATACAGCTTCGATGGCGGGATGTTCATGCGATTTGCGTGAACCTGGCATTTGTGGCATCGCCGAACAAAACTAATACATTCTTCTTCCATGGTAGACCAGTAGTAGCCTTGTCTGAGGATCTTCCGTGCCAGCATTACCCCATTCATATGTGCCCCACATTCTCCTCCATGGATGGCCTCCATCAGGCGCTTCGACTCTCCAGCTTCCACACATAGCTTGTGCATTCCCAGATGACCTCTCTTGTACAATTTCCCCCCGCAGATAATAAACTGAACAGCCATTCTTCTAATTGCCCTTTTATCTTTGGCATTTGCCCCTGGCGGATATGCCTCCTTCTCCAAGAAGTTCCATATGTCGTAATACCAAGGGTTGTTATCCCGTACCTCATCTATGGCAGAGATTGACTCATATGCTGGCGTAAACTTTTGATCAATGATTACTGGATGCATCCGGACTCCGGACGGGATGTCTATCATGGAAGATAGAGTTGCTAACGAGTCTGCAAACCTGTTGTTCTCTCTTACTAGGTGAGTGAAACTTAGCTTCTCAAACCGAGGAATTAGCAAATCCAAGGTCTGGTGGTAAATTATCATCTTTTCCTCTTTTACTTTCCAATCTCCTTTAGCTTGAGACACAACTAGGTTTGAATCCCCAATAACGTCCAATCGCCTTGCCCCTAGTTCTAGGGCAGCTTCTAGACCGGCAATACATGCCTCATACTCTGCCTCATTGTTCGAGACTTTGAACCGGAGCTTGAATGCTAAAGGGATACGGGAATCGTCAGGTGCTATCAGCAATACTCCTATCCCATACCCGTATTGGTTTGATGCTCCGTCAAAGTACATCGTCCAAGTTTCATCTTCGATGTGCAGAATGGCTTCATCTGGGAATAGGTACTCAACCGCTTCATCCCCTTCAACCGGGTGGTCGGCAAGGAACTCCGCTACCGCTCTCCCTTTTACTGACTTGCGCGTCACATACTTTAGATCAAATTCGGAAAGCAAAAGCAGCCAACGAGCTAGCCTACCCGTAAGTGCTGGTTTCTCGAAAAGATATTTGATGGGGTCAAGTCGTGAAACCAACATTACAGAGTGAGCTAATAGGTAGTGCCGCAGCTTCCTGGTAGCCCATACCAAGGCCAAACAAGCCTTTTCCAGTGGGGTGTAGCGGGTCTCGTAATCCAGCATCTTCTTGCTCAGATAGTAGATGGCCCTTTCTACTTTATCTTCCGACTCTTGTGCGAGCATGCAGCCCATTGTAGTCTCGGTTACTGACAGATACAATATCAACGGCTTCCCTGGCTTTGGTGGTGACAACACGGGTGGATTCTGTAGATACTCTTTAATTTGTTCAAATGCAGCTTGGCATCGGCCGTCCCAATGGAACTTCTTCCCTTTCTTTAGAAGACCAAAAAGTGGTTCACAAGTTAAGGTTAGTTTTGAGATAAACCGTCTTATGAATTGCACTTTACCCAGAAAGCCTCGCACCTCCTTTTTAGTCATTGGTGGTGGCATTTCTAAGATGGCCTTGATTTTGGAAGGGTCGACTTCGATGCCCCTTTGTGTAATCAGAAATCCTAGCATTTTTCCCGCTGTAACACCAAACGTACACTTCTGAGGATTCAACCGCAGCCGAAATTCTCTGATCCTTTGAAAAAACTTTTGCAAGGCGGTGTAGTGGCCCTCTCTTTCTTTGGACTTGACAATCATGTAGTCCACGTACACCTCGACCTCTTTATGGATCATGTCATGTAATATTGTTGTTGCAGCCCGTTGATACGTCGCTCCAGCGTTCTTCAACCCAAACGGCATCACTCTGTAGCAGTATGTACCCCACGGGGTGGTAAAAGCAGTCTTCTCCCGGTCTTCGGGTGCCATTACTATCTGATTATAGCCTGAAAAGCCATCCATGAATGAGAGCAACGCATGCCCCGCTGTGAAATCTACCAGCTCATCGATATGTGGCAAAGGAAAATCGTCCTTCGGGCTAGCTCTGTTCAAATCCCTGAAGTCCACACATACTCTGATTCTGCCATCCTTCTTCAGCACTGGAACAATGTTGGCCAACCAAGTCGGGTATTCGGATACCAGCAGGAAGCCTGCATCAATCTGCTTGGTGACCTCTTCTTTGATCTTGATGGCCCAATCCAGGCGGATCCTCCTGAGTTTCTGTTTGATGGGTCGGGCCTCGGGGTCAAGAGGGATCCGGTGCTGTACAATCTCAAGATCGATTCCAGGCATGTCTTCGTAGGACCACGCGGAAACATCTTTAAACTCTTTTAATAAAGCGACTAAGCGCTCGCGTTCCTCCGAAGACAACGTGGACCCGATCTGGACCAGCCGCGGGTCCTTCTCAGTACCAATATTCACGGTAGTGATTTCATCCATTAAGGGTTTAACAAACCTCTCTTGCTCTTGTTCAATTAGTCGTTGCAAAACCGGAGGAATTTCGTCCTCGTCGTTTTCATCAAAATTTTGAAAGTCCTGATTTAAGCAATAAACCAAAGGCACAGAAAAGTACTCGGAAACCACAGTCACCTCATTCTCATTATGTTCTTCCAAGCCATCTAGTTCTTCTGTTACAACAGACTCAAAAGAGAAAGAAAAAGACGACCTAGACAGGACTGTGGCATCCGGGTTATCACTCCCAAGAATACCGGACTCAGACTCAGACGAGCTGGAACCTGATTCCGACTCACAAGACTCGGTGGAATCAGATTCCGGCTCACTACCTGACCCGGTGCTGCTCAAAAATCCTTCCTGATATTGCCAAACAAGAGAAGGTGCGATGGATGCATCCAAAATAGTTGCTGGTTGGCCCGCAGCCGTTTCATCTCCGATCATGGACACCGAGGAGTTATCCCCCAAGCACAACTGGTCGATCGAAGGATCTGAAAGTAGACACGCCAGTGCTACCCCCATTTCAAACTCTGTGTCCACAGACTCCGCTTCTTTGCTATGCTCAGCCTCAACTGTTGGGTCTGTCTGCTCTTCAGTAACATCATCCCCAGATATTTGTAAGTCAAAGAAGATTTCGAAACCCGGCACGCGCTTCTTCTCTGCGTTCAACCACGGCTCCGGAAAACCACAGAACGGAAAGTCCTCCCCTTCCCGGACGAAGCGTCCGTTTAGGGTACCCCGGATGGGCCGATGCATCAACTCAAAAGGTCTTCCCATCTGTTTTGCTTTGGCTCTCCCAGCCATCTCTTTTCCTTTTCTCACCCAATCTTCCTTGGTGGGCAGATAACCCAAGCCGAAAGTGTGGGGATTGTGCGGCACTTCAGCCAATGTTGCGACGCCCTTACGGCCGCTCTTTCCTAATCCCATCCCGGGGATATGTTGGAGCTTGTTCATAAGATACACTGCTTGGGCACTGACATAGATCCCTTCGTTAGCAGCCATGATGTTTTGTACGACCTGAGCCTCGGCTAGGGTAAACCCTGATATGAATACATCTTCCATGCCATGCTCGATTTCTAGAACAGGCGTGGATACCTCCGGTGGCGGGTGGATTGATGAGTTTCCAAAGACAATGGCTATTCCCTTTCCATAAGGGTACTTCACCATTTGATGCAAAGTAGATGACACCGCTTTTACCTGATGCAGCCACGGCCGCCCCAAAAGCAAGTTAAAACTGGCGGGCACCTCTAAGACATGGAAATCTATCTCATGCTGCCCTGGCCCGACCTTCGTCTGAATCTTAACTGTTCCCATCACTTCCCGACTTGTGTTGTCATACGCCTGGATAACCTGGGCTGTTGGTAAAAATCTGCGGTTTTCAAACCAATTGCGTATGCCGTTCTCGATGGGCAGACGTTGATGGCGGACCCGGTATCAACAAGTACCACCGGTATCCATTTATCCCTACACTCCACAGAGATGTAGAGGGGCTTGTTATGGTCTGCCCCCTCGGGTGGCAATTCCTTGTCAGAAAAGGTCAACATCGGGGTGGCTCCCCCCGGAAAGACCAATCCCACCAGCTGCTCTGGCGTGGTTTCTATTGAAAGCTTTGCTTTATCCATAGCTGATAAGACAGCCTGCCTATGCACCCGTGATGCCATGAGCAGTCCCCATATAGAGATGTCTGCTTGTATCTTTTTAAGCTGTTTGAGCACAGCCTCCTCTTCAAATTGCTTTTCTTTCTGCCTTTCAGCCTCTCTATCCTTCCCAGAAGCCTCTGGCTGATCTAAGTGTGGAGGTTTGAAATATCGCCCACTCCGTGTCATGTGATCTACTTCTCCAAGGTACCAAGTGTCATCGGGTTGGTTGCTTCCCCAATCTTCGTCTGTATGGGCGAGGCATAAATCTTCATCCTCCCACCACATTCCATCAGTAGCCAAAAGACACCTGTCCGGCCCTGGTACGACTGTTCTTGTGCTCGCAGCGCCTTCCATCCACATACCCGCAGTATTCTCGGTCCCCGTGCACACAGTAGTTTCAGCTCCCACATGGGCCTTTGCCTTCCTGATTCTCTCAGAATCTTCAAAACTAGCTTGTTCCGACATGACTGACTGTTCAAGGATCCCCGTACTCAAAATACTCCAATCTCGAGCGAAATTCTTAACACCGGCGCTCTTCGGCGAGGTACTCTGCTCTTCGACCCTCCCGGCCGTTACTGATATTCTCGCCCCTGCTGGGCCTTGTTCTGACTGAAACTCTCCTATCACATCGGGTTGATCGTCCAACCACCCGGTAACTTCTACTGAATCCTCATAATCGAACCATGCGGCTGCCACATCTACTGGGTCTTGGTCACTGTAAAACTGGAGATCGGCAAGGTCCTCTCCCACAGCTGCCACACCATCTGTTCCTGGTCCCAGACTTTCTCCTTGAATCACACATAACTCTGCCTCTGTCGGCAATTCCACTCCGGGCCCATCTTGGCCTATTGACGAAATATAGTCACACGGACTATATGCCTTTTTAGTACGACCCCCAGATTCCGCAGATTCTGGCTCAACAATCTGTTTTTCCTTTGGGATCTCCTCTCTCCCGTTCTCGACGGTTACCACTACTGGCTTGGGCTGGGTCATGGTGATGTCCATCATGCACAAATCAGTGCAATCAGGGAGGAATACCTCTGGTTTAGGCAGGTGGGTAGGTGTGATATAGATACTAGGGTCGTAGGACACGGCCCCGGTATGGATGAAATTGAGTCTTTTGGGCGGTGGAGCTTGGTTATGGACGGGGAGAGGGTTTGTAGTAACATTGGGTTTTTCCGGAGGCAGAATTACCCCGTTGTCAATGAGATCTTGAATCTCATGACGCAACCGGAAGCACAGGTCGGTATCATGGCCGTGCTGTTGGTGGAATGAATAATATTTGGCTGGGTTATGGGTAGGAGGGAGTTTTTCTGGTAGAGGCCGCGGCTCCAGGGGCTTCAGATGCCCTTTTTTGATCAACACCCCCAGAGCTTTGGATAGGGGCATATAAAGTGGGGCGAAGGTTCTGGTGTTTCTGGGTGAGTATTTGGTTGTTTGCGGGTTACTTCCGGATGCACCGGAGAATGGCGAAGCCGCTGTGTTTCTTGGAGGAGGGTTAGTGGTGACCATGCTCACTTCCTGAGCTCTTGCAGTCGTAACGCCACTCGGGCCTGCATTAGTGTTGCGGTTGAAAGTTCGTCTAGGCTGTTCCTTATCCTGGTCTATCAGACCCTGTTTCATCGCGTCCTCAATCTGTACCCCCATTTCGTGCAGGTCGGAAAAAGTAGGAAAGGGGAGTACAATCATCTTTTGCATCAACTTCGGCTGAAGATTGCGCACAATCATCCGAATCTGGTCCTTGTCCGTAGGCCTCAAGGTCATCATCGAAGCCTTGGCCCTCCATCTAGTTACGAATTCTGAGAAACTTTCCTTAGGCTCTTGCCTAGTCGTCTCGAGATCACGGGTCGTAATCTCGATTTGTGTATTGTATGAATACTGCGCAACGAAGGCCTCAGCCATCTCATCCCAATTTCTCTTAACATCATCTTCTAACTTGGCGTACCATATAGCTGCCACACCGGACAGGGTCCGGCCGAACAGAGACAGCTTCTGAAGTCTGGTGAGGCCCATTGGCCTTAGAACATCTGAGAACAGTCTTAGGTGCACCATGGGGTCCCCGGACCCATCAAACCGATCAATGTGAGGCATTTTGAATCTGTCGGGCAGCGTCACAGCTGTGTCGGTATAACCATCTTCAATGTCAGGGATGGTCTTGACTCCCTGAGATCTCTTGAACAGCTTTTCAAGCTTGCTCAACTTTAGTGCGGTGGGATCAGTCTCGAACTCAAAGGGAGAGTCCGGTAGGTTGGTGGGTGTTTTTGATAACTGGGGTTGGATTTGAGGTAGGATTGGAGGTGGGGGTGGGCCTATGGGAAGTTCTGTATCGTTCTGAACATTAGTTGTCTCCTCAAGGTTTGGAACTCCGGGTGGGGGAGGAACTTGGTGCGAAGTAGATGCTCCGGCTTGCTGCTTTAGTTTGGCAATTGTCTCTGCCTGTTCCTTTACAACTGCGGCCTGATGGGCGGCATCCTGCTGCATTGTTTTCATGCTCTCTTGGAGGTGGCGCACCATCTCTTCCAAACTAGCCATACTATCCTGCTCTGGTTGGATTGCTGGTATGTATTCTCTCTCTGTTGGTGATACGGAATCCTGATCCCTACTGAACACAAGTGGGGTAGATAAGGCCCTCTGAACCGACTGCTGTACTGATGACCTCTGCCTGACTGACCTCCGTTTCGTAACCGGGGCTAGTGAGTAGTACACTGGTTGTCCGTCTATCAGATCCTCAGATCGATGGAGTCGGCGACCTCTAACCCAGGGTGCTTGGGGAATATCTACCGGGTCAGAAGCAATTGTGCTCAACTACCTAATAAAAAGATAAATAAAGCGTATAAATAAACAGACAATCGGACAGCATAACGGCACAAAATAAACACACGGTTGGACATCACAACACACTGCAAGTGAACTGGATACACTGTTTCTCAAGTACTGTTTACTGTTTCTGAATCATTGCCCCCAAGTTTGAATCTGGTACCCACAGATAACTGATTCCCCAAAAGACTATTACCGGTGCCCTCAGGCCTGATACCAAAACTCGCAAACTGATATGCGCATTCCCTGTAGAGATGCACTCAAAAAACACATAACATGTAAAAGAGAACCAATACACCCCTATGTTGGGGTAGGGTTTCCCTGTCCTATTTTGTCAGGAGCTAGGGTTTCACTATACACGCAGCGGTTTCAAACAACCTATAAACGGGTAAGCAACCTGTCCTAGTTTGGAATGGTCACTATGGATTCCGAATATGCGCTAGGTCGAATGGTCAAAAAGGGTGCCCCGGTAAAACCGGGGTTTGTGTTCCCATGCTGTCAGAGCCCATAACCGGTCAGCCTTATGGTCATGCCTTGACAAGGCAAGCCTCCGGCAAACCGTTCAGGAATGGCAGATGGCAAACACTGTGTTCCTAGGCGCACCAATGCACATGCAATGCAAAGAAACACATAAATGAAATCAAAACAGGATATCACGAGTTCGAGTCAAGCTCTCTAACTCCCCAGCAGAGTCGCCAGAAACTCTAGACGTCCCTGAACGCATCCCGGGCGAGGGAGTGCGAGTCCCCCCCCCCCCCCCGTTCTGGTTCGATATTGGGTCACTACAGTTCAAAGGACTCAAATGTCACGGTTCTTAATCTTGAACCAAAGAGTCCAACTCTGGCAAATCGTTTTGAGAAAAACAGATTTTTTGAAAAGAAGTGCCAAACATGGACTGCTTTGCCAGATTACAGAGTCGCCACCTAAATGTTTTTAAAATGGGAAATTTAGGAAACCCTGACTCGGTGCCGAAGGCCACGTGTCCGTCATCACCAAAGTGATCTTGGCTCGGGAGCTTGGGTACGATCGGGGAAGGTCAGCTATGAGCACCCCCTCTCGCCCGGTCCGAAGACCGGCCTCTACTAACCATGATATCCAATTTTGAAAACATTATGTGTTCTTATTCCGGTTATTAGCCTAGAATTACTATGTTATGCGCACAGCAAACAAGTATAGACCAAATCGCCTAAATTGGAACAAAACATTACATGTTTGTTTTGAAAATGGTTTGCTACTCGCAAGTAGGCTAAAATGCAGGTTTTGCCACTCTCAAGCGGGCTTTTAGAAAAGACGGTTTTGCCACTATCTGGTGGGCTTAAAACTCACAGTTTTAATGCATTGTCCCAATTTAGGTAATTTGACCTCCATCCACAGGCATTCAAGCAGTTATATCACATAAGCACTTAGCCTTATGGTAATCATGCTATTATGGCAACATTCACACGCATGCGATATGCTAAAGCATAAAAGCTCACCTAGTACTCCAAGCCAAAACAGAAGCTCATTAGAAATCCATGCATGGACCTAAGCATACTGTAATGTCTAATGCAACACATACAAAGATGCAATCTAGGTAGGCTCGGCTATCCTAAACATGGCATGTGGAATGCTACAAATAGCATGTATTCAATTTGGAATTGAAGGACAATGCAGTTTGTATGATGTGCCAAGCCTGATGCATGTCAACAAATGCATGGATGCACGCATGCATAGCATAAGGTATGCTAAAATAAATATGCCCTAATCTACCATCATAAGCAGGTAAATAAAAGGGAGAAAGAGGTGGGGGTTGGAAGACATACACACCACTCACACACACTTATTACAAATACGCCCTCACACGGAGAGACCAAAATAATAATACAGTCCCAAATATAATACAGTCCAAAAAAGAATAAATTAATTATTACAGAAATTTCTAATTAATAAAATTAAATCAAGTAAATAAAAAAAGGGGCCTCAGCCCTGCCTCGGGATGCGCGAATGATGCGTGCTCGTTGCGACTTGCTCGGAAAAGCCTACACCGTGCCACTGCCACCTCTGTTTTTACTGCCCTGTCTCTCCAAAATTTCCCAAAGTCTCAGAACACCTTCCTTGGACCTTGCAGAGTGCCACCGGCTGGAGGAAACTACCACCGGCTGCTTGAATTGGACACCGGCTGCAAAATAGGCTATCGGCCAGAAACACAGTGCCGGTCGGCACTATTTCCTGCCGGTCGGCACAAAATTCCTGCAGAAGACAGTTTGACAGCAACAGCAGGCAGCAGTGCATGGTGTTGAATTTTTTTGAGCATATTTATGCATGGCCGATGCTTCCTATCATGAATGGAACTCAAGGAAACATGGCTCTTGGTTCTAGGGCCGTCAATTGTGCACCTTGATGCATGATAGCCTAAGAACCAAGGTTGCATTTTTAATGTAAAAATGCAATGCAAACAAACACATGAAACCAAAACCTTATCATGCTTAAGTCAAAGGCCTTGGTGACCAAGAATTGAGGCAAGTTGCACCACTTGAAGTGTGAACTTCCCTTAATTCTTATGCTTGATTTGACAACCCCAAACCAAGCCATGAGATGCATGTATGCAACATAGTTCAATAATGCAACAATGGTGCAAGAATGCAAGGCATACCAAGTGTCATGCAACTAACACAATAGGCATGCAAAATGCTAGAGCATGCAAGGTATAAGTAGCATGCAAACATGGACCATCCAAGCCTAGAACTAGCATGTACTCAAGGCCTCATCATTCAAATATGCAACAACCATGATATAAGCATACAATGGTGGATTCGAGCCAAATAGGGCAGCCCTCAGACTAGCCCAAAACAGTGGCAAAACATGCCCCAAAACATGGGCCAAATGCTATACAAACACGCAAGCCACTAAGCCCAAAACCAAGGGCACTCAAGAGAGCATCTACCCTTCACTTACACATCCACTCATGGCATGAATTAGGTCATCAAAAACAGAGCATAAGCATGCAAAATGACACCCAAATCCCCTCACATGGTAGCCCCAAAATGTATCAAACCAATAAGCATGCACAATGCCAATTCCTAAGCATAGAAAAGCACACCTTTAAAGCATGAAAGAGGAACCGAATGCAAGCATGAGAGCATGGATTAGGGACCGAAATGTGACCTAAAATGATGCCAAATCATAAGATCAAGGTGGACTAAACATGCTAGGGCTCATACAAGCAAGGCTTACAAGCCAATATGCAAGAAAACCATACCAAGCATGCCAAATGCGACCAAAACAGTGGCTCACAGCCCCTATACATGACAAGATGATGCTATTTTCTTCATGAAACTAAGCTAAAACATACAAAGATCATGGCCTCCAAGCATGGCATACCTCTAAGCATAAAGGATCATTTCAAAGCAAGTATAAGAGGCATGTTAGAGATCACAAAATCAACCAAAAACAGAGATGTAATATGCTCCAAAACACTCAAAAAAACTCTGAAATGAAGCCAAACAAGACCATGCACACATGCTATTATTTGAGCCCAAAACAAAGGCAAACAAGGGACCAAGGGGAGGGGGGTGTCCCTCCCCTTTATGTGACTTCAAAGCACCTCTCTCACCACTGAAAACCCACTGGTTTTCAGTGGTGAGAAGACCAAAGACACCAAGTTAAACAATGCTCAAAGAAAAGGCACTAAAAGGGCCAAAACAAGGCCTAAGAGGGTGAGTTCTTACTCAAATCAAAAAGTGACCTTAATGGATGTTCTTGAGCAAGTAAAAACAAGATTTTTTTATGTTGAAGACAAAGCTCAAAACTCAAAGCAAAGGGGGTAGAAATCAATTGCAAGAATGGGGAAACTAAAGTAGCAAGCTCACCTTTGAAGAACACTTGAAGAACAAATGGTCCAGCCCTCTCCTTTTGATCAAAACCAGTCCAAAACCCCACAAAACAAACCTCCAAGTCCTCCAATCTCGAGCTAAGGTGTGATAGTGTGTGTAATGGTGCAAAAATAAGGTAAAACACACCCTTTTAGGTCTAAAACACACACTAAAGGGGATGGGGATGGAAATATAGATCTATATGGATATGTATCAGAGATATATATGTATAAGCTCTGGTTTTGCTCCCAAAAGTTCTAACCTAAGACAAAGGGGAGAAGATGAGCTTATATAGGCCAAGAACAAAGCTCTTACTTAGTGGCTAAGCAAAGGGAGGGGGGTTCAAGAGGTGCAAGAAGGTCTTGGCTTCCAAGGGAAGCTAAGACAGCTGGCCAAGCTTCTCCAAGAAGCTTGGCCAAAGGTTCAAGCTCCTAGAGGAGAGAGGGGGTCAAAGGGACCAAAGGATGCAAATCCGGGTATGGGGAGTGGTGATGGTGCATTCCAGCTGGCACAGCTGGCATGCACCAAGTCTGAGGGCTAAAAGGAGTCACACCGGCTAGTCAAAAGGGTCACCGGCACAAAAATGTGCCGGCCGGCAGTACAAAGTGCCGATCGGCACTGTATTCTAAGAAAACAGTGCCGATGGATGAAATAGAGGGCCGGTGGAGGTGTGGGGCAGCCGGTGGGTTTTAGGGATGGCTTACAAGCCTTCCCCTTCCCTCAAATGCAAAAACACACAAGTACTTGGTGTACAACCAAGCACAAAACAAGCCGGTTGAGAGATCTTGAGGCACGGCGCGCAGCCGGGGCCTCCGGGAACTCAAAACAAACACAAACATGGACAATCACCGGGTGTTCAAGCGGTGACGTCCAAGTCTTGAGGACGGTCAAAAATAGGGTGTCTACAGTTAGCTTCACCATTGACTAGACTGACTCGGAAGGGAGTCAAGTTTGTATGGAGTGAGACTTGTGAAAAGTCGTTCCAAGAGTTGAAAGTTAGATTAACCACCGCTCCAATTTTGGTTATTCCGGAGAGGGGGTTGGGTTATGCGGTTTATTGTGATTCCTCACGAGAGGGTTTGGGTTGTATGTTGATGCAAGAGGGAAAAGTGGTAGCTTATGGCTCACGTCAGTTGAAAATTCACGAGAAGAATTACCCTACACATGACCTAGAGTTAGCAGCAGTGATCTTTGCCTTGAAAATCTGGAGGCACTACCTTTATGGTGAGAGATTTGAGGTGTTCTCAGATCATAAGAGTCTGAAATATCTGTTTACACAGAAAGACTTGAATTTGAGGCAGAGGAGGTGGATGGAGTTTATTGAGGATTACGACTTCGAGTTGCATTATCATCCGGGAAAGGCCAATGTTGTGGCCGATGCCCTTAGCAGGAAATCCATAGGTGATGTAGCTGGTGTAGCCATCTGGGAGTGGGAGATGTTGGGGGCACTTGGCGAGTTTGATTTGCATCTGGGCGAATCTGTTGAGGCTGCGGCCTTGTTTTCTATTGTTGCATAGCCTACACTTGTGACTCGAGTGTTAGAGGCACAGAGAGGTGACCTTGAGGTAGAATCTCTCCGAGAGAAGATCTCCAGTGGGAAAGTTGAGAAGGGTTTGACGGTGTATCCCGACCTGAGTGTGAGATACTGAGACCGTTTGTTTGTGCCGGAGTCTTGTCGAGAGGAGGTACTCCGAGAGTTTCATCATTCGCGCCTTGCGGTGCATCCGGGAGGTACTAAGATGTATCATGATTTAGGTCGCCAGTTTTGGCGGCGGGGCATGAAGAGAGATGTAGCAGTCTTTGTGTCTAAGTGCCTTACTTGTCAGCAAGTGAAGGCCGAACATCAGAGGCCAGCGGGTTTGTTACAACCCTTGCCTATTGCCGAGTGGAAGTGGGAGCATGTCACTATGGACTTCGTTATAGGTCTTCCGAGGACTCAGCGGGGTAGTAATGCTATTTGGGTGGTTGTAGACCGGTTGACTAAGTCAGCGCACATCATTCCTATGCACGTGAGAGATTCGGTAGATCATCTTGCCGACTTGTATATCCGGGACATAGTGAGATTGCACGGGGTCCCAGTGACGATTGGCTCAAATAGAGACCCTCGTTTTACTGCCAGGTTGTGGTAGAGTTTGCAGAGTGCCTTGGGCACTAAGTTGACCTTTAGTACAGCTTACCATCCTTAGACTGACGGACAGTTCGAGCGTACTATTCAGATCCTTGAGGATATGCTTCGAGGTTGTGTCTTGGACTTTAGTGGGACGTGGGAGAGGCACTTGCCCTTGGTGGAGTTTGCCTACAACAACAGTTTTCAGTCTAGCATCGGTATGGCACCGTTTGAGGCCTTGTATGGCCGACCGTGTAGGTCTCTAGTTTGTTGGGCCGAGGTGGGTGATGCACCTTTGTTAGGTCTAGAATTGGTGAGGGAAATGACGGAGAAGGTTGAGCTTATCCGTAGGAGGCTTGTTACAGCTCAGAGTCGTCAGAAATCTTATGCCGACCGTAGGAGGAGACCTTTGGTGTTTGAGGTAGGTGATCATGTCTTTCTAAAGATATCACCTAGGCGGGGATTTATGAGGTTTGGGAAGAGTGGGAAGTTATCCCCTCGGTTTATTGGTCCTTTTGAGATCCTTGAGAGGATTGGCGAGGTTGCCTATCGTTTGGCTTTGCCGCCACAGTTGTCCGGAGTTCATGACGTGTTTCATGTGAGTATGCTTTGGAAGTATGAGCCGGATCCATCACATGTACTGGATTGGACCGACTTAGAGGTAGATGAGGATGCCTCGTATGAGGAGAGACCGGTTTGGGGTCTTGGATAGGCGGGATCAAGTCCTGCGTGGCAAGACCATCCCTTTGGTGAAGGTTTTGTGGAAACATCACGGAATGGAGGAAGCCACTTGGGAACGTGAGTTGGAAGTCCGCGAAAAATATCCGAACTTGTTTGTTGATGCGTAGTCATGCATTGAGATTTTGTAATTTTAATGAACTTTAAGAACATTATGTATATGTCTTAAGTTGTAAAACATTGTGAATGTTTTGGTTTATGGTTATATTGTGGAAACTTGCCTTGAAATGGAAGTTGATTATAATATTGCATATGTTGGCTATATTATAGAAATGGAGTTATATCATGAGAACTGAATATGATATGGAAATGCGAATCATGTGTGTTGAACACTGTTAAAATGGAAGGGGAATGCATATTGTAATGTATATGTTGTGAAATGCCTCTTGATAGGAGATGGAATGACCGGTAAGAGGTCAAGTTGTTTAATGTTGAAATGTAACATTGTTTAAAATGGAGAAAAACCTGTTTTTGAAAAACTTGCACTTAATTTCGGGGACGAAATTCTTTAAGGGGGGGAGGTTATAGCAATCCCGGGTTTTACCCCTTGTTGTACAGTGGTCCGGACTTGAGTCCGTGGACATTAGCAGTGGTTATTCTCTTGTTTACATCCTTTCACACTTTGTTTTGAGTTATAGGATGTGTTCGGCAGGTTTGTTACAGATTGGTTGTGTCTGGGAGCCAAGTGTTGCTGCCCAGAATTCTGGGCCTTCGCTTGAGCGAGAAGTTTGTCGCTCGAGTGAGTTCTTTGTTTTGGTACTTTGCTCGAGCCAGGGTTTGGTCGCTCGAGCGAGAGGTGTGTTTTGTGTCTGGTGGGTCGAGCCAGAGTGGCTTCGCTCGAGCAAGCGATTGCGTCTGGTTCTGGACTTGAGAGTTGCATTTCTTGGCTCGAGCGAGCTTTTCTTCGCTCGAGCGGTCTGGTTTTTCTTCGCTCGAGTGAGCAGTCCGTCGCTCGAGCGTGCGTCTGGTTGCAGACCTGTAGGTTCAAGTTGTTGGCTCGAGCAAGCATTTTGTCGCTCGAGCGAGTTTCTGGGTTGTTGGCTCGATCGAGACTTTCTTGGCTCGAGCGAGCCTGTTTTATATCAGCGGGCAGCAGCGATTTTAAACATCACTTTTTCACTCCCTTTTCTTTCCAAATCCTAGATCTGAGACCCTCTCTCTCTAAACTTACTCTCTCTCTAAGATTTGATCTCTCTAGAGTGTGAATCTATCCTAGGGCCTTTGTTAAAAAGATAGAGGGTGTTGAGAGCTTTGTTTTAATCTGAAAAAAGTTGGGATTTGGAGAACGTTGGGTTTTGGTCTTCATCTCCTTTTGAGCTCAAACTTCGAGGTAGGGATACCCTACTCCTCTTTATGAGTTTTGTCTTTGAATTTTAACATTTTGATATGTTGGGTGTTGTTGGGTAATTTTGATAAACTTTGGGTCTTTTGTGTAATTTTACAAAAGTTGGGGTTTTGTTTATAATAAACCTAAATGCAAGTTTGGCATAGAAAGATGAGATAGATGATGGATTATGGATGAAAATGGAACCTTAGGGTTGTTTTGTTAATTATGGGAATTTTCCCTAATGGTTTTAATTAATTAATGTATATAATTAATTAAAGGAAATGAGAAATTGAATTGGAAATGTTGAAATTTGGAATGTATGGGATTAAAAGGTGTAGTTGAATTATTTATCGCTTACCAAATTGAAATGTTGATATATTATCCATTTTGTGCATTTATTTTCTGTTTAGAAATAACTGCTTTGGGCTATCGGTGGAGGATAGTCTTGATTGTTGTAGACAATGCATGATGATTAGGCAAACGAAAACTAATCAATGGAATGTGTCATGGAGCATGACGGTTAATAGAATACATTAACTTTATGTATTGGTTGATTGTGTATAGAACCTTTGTGTTTATATGCATTGTGTGTAGAGGAGGAGATGGGGGATGTACTCTGCAGTTTAGGGGAAGATGGGGGATGTACCTCTAAACCGGATAGCGTTGGGAGGAGATAGGGGATGAACTCCGTAGATACAGCTCATATGCTTATCTTTGAGAAGTGTAGACACAGCTCATATGCTTGTCTAGAGAAGTGTAGATACAGCTCATATGCTTATCTTTGGTTGTAGGATATAGTTCTTATACTATTCTGTTGAGATGTTGATATAGCTAATATGCTTATCTATTGATGTATTGATTTAGCTAGTATGCTTATCTACTGAAAATGGAAAATGAAAAGTAACATGGACTTGTATGTCATGTAATTGTAATGTGATATAAGTGGATGTATCAGGGTTGACCATCTATCAACTGCTAATCTTCTAGTCATTGTTTATAGCTGGTTTAGTGTATTTCTACTGGGCTGTGGCTCACCCTAAATGGGAACATTATTTTCAGGTACAGATAGCATGCCACCTCCAAGGACATAGCTTGGGAGGCTAGAGGCTGTCAGACTTTTTGGATGTCATTTTCTTTTGATGTATTACATGTAAATTCAAGCCTAGGGCTTAATGTGTATATGAGTTAGTACTCATTTCTTGTAACCAAGTGTTGGCTTGGAAAGTTGTAAGCCCATGGGGCGTTTACTTTTGTTGTCAACATGTAATACTTTTTGTAAGGAAATACTCTGATGAATAGAAGGATGTTGATCTTTTATGTATCAATGCATGTCAATATTGTTGAGTTAAATGTTATTATTTTTGAGGGTGTTACAAAATTAATAAAAGAAAAAAACAAAGAAAAAAATTATAAAGCTCAATAAATTTATAACCTATTATATAGGCTTCAGATCCCATGAAAAGTTTTGCAATATATTTAATTACACACCCAAACAAGCAATCAGAATTTCAAAGTTCAGAGAACTAGAAAAGATATAGCAAAACCCAATTCACAAACACCAAAGATGAACCAAAATATTTGAAGTTCATATCAGACACTAAACAACTAAACAAGATCTATGTGACAATTAAGAAAGTCCACAAAACAGATCACTATCAATATCTAAACAACAGCCTATGTATGAGGAAATTTAATCTTTATTGGTACAAACAACAGATCTTGTGGAACACTATATTCATCATCACAATATTTCTATAGAATCCATACCCTTGAACTATTACTAACTCTCTGTTACAGATGCAGGACCCACCATCACCTTATGGGTTTGATTTGGATATGTGCGATTTAGAACCATACTCTACAGTGGTTATTCGATTGTAGAAAAAGAGAAACAAATGTCGATGGTAGTCCGGTTGTTGAGTTTGTTTTGAAATAGTGGGTTAGGTTGGGTGTGGTAAGGGTCGTTGGTCATCGTCGCGAGAGAAGAAAAGAGGTTCGATCTCATTGTCGATGGTCTCCTTGTCAGAGTCGAAGCCGGAGTCAGAAACTAAGAAAAGAGGCACTGTTGGGTTGGGTTGGGAGGGAATGAGAGAGAGAAGGGAGAGAGTAGGGTTTGATTTCACTGTTAAGAAGATAGAGAAGGAAGATCATGTCGTCGATGGTCTCCTTGTCGGAATCGGAGTCGAATACCAAAAAAAGAGGCATGTTGGGTTGGGTTAGGTTAGGTTGGGAGAGAAGGAGAGAGAGAGAAGAGAGGGAAAGAAGAAAGAAACAATAGTTAATGGTGGTGACTCTGGGTTCAAAAAGTAAAAGGGGATATTTTGTAGGGTATTTTCGTCTTTTCACACTTAATTTAAAGGGTGATATGGTCATTCTATATAGGTAAGTAACGTCGTTTGTACAAAATTAACAGATTGGGAGAATCTTGATATTGTCAGTTAAAGTAGGGGAGGTTTCTGTAATTATTGAAACCACAAGGGAGGTCACTGTATTTGTCAGAAACCTCAGGGGAGGTAAATGTAATTTACCCCAAAATAAAATATTATATTTAAATTAAAATTATTTTATTTTTTTCTTATAAATAAAAATTAAAAAAATTCATTCCAACTTTTTAACCCTAGACAAATAATTAAAAAAAACTAAAAAATCAACTCACATCCTAAACGAATTTTGGGCTAGTATGAAAATAGCAGAAATTCAAACAAATAGAATTTTTTTTTTTTGAATTTATTTAGCATGAAAATAGTAAAACTTACAAAAAAAAATTATTTTTCTTATACAACTCATAATAGTATGATAACTAAATAATTTATAATTCCTTACAAAAAAATACGATAAAATACAAAAAAATTAAAATAGGTTATAAAAATAGTAGAATTCCTATTTTGTTATAAATTTTTTATCAAAATCAAATTCATACAAAAAAAAATATTTTATTTTCTATCAATTTTCCTTTTCATTATTTACTTATTTCTTATCAAACAGAGCCCTAAGTGCCGTTTTAGGAACTTTCATAAAAAGCCACGTTTTTTTATCATTTTTCAAAAACGCAACAAAATTGGTTTGGGAAGGGCCAAAAACGCAAGTGTGAAATTACAAATTAGGGCCTATGACAAAAAAAATAAATAAATAAATTTCTTATATTGGGTAAGGGTATTTTGGTCATTTTAATTTGATTTGACACCATAAATAAATATTAAACTAAAAAGCAAAAAGTTAACTTTTTACCAACTTCCCAAATCACTTTCCAAAAAGCTAAAAAGTTTGGTAAAAAGTCAAAAATCAACTTTTTACCAACTTTCCAAAACACCCCTAAGTAGGACTTGGACGGACAGACTTGAGCAACTTAAAGCCCAGCATTTAGAGGCTATTCGGGAAGTTTTTTTTTTTTTTTTTGGAAATTATATTAAAATATTTTACCTTTCCTGTTGATCTAGACGAATTTATAAAATAAAAAATTTTCAAAATCAAAATAACAAAAAAAATAACTATTTTTATTTATTTTTATCTTTTTAGGAATTTTTTAAGATTTTTTTAAAAATCTTTTTTGGATCGTATTGTCGAGTGAAATTAAAAGTAGGGATAGACAAACGTTGCGCTCAGCCGACACTAAATATTAGGAGGCTTTGTGTCTGCACAAGTCTAGCTTAACCTTAACATCAGGTCTCTATATTTACCTAAGCTCAGTCTAAAAAATAATTATAAATCTCAAACCCATCCATCAGGCTATATATTAAAAAAATTAAATTATTTCATAATTAAATTCAATCACACATTATATTTCTTAGATACATATATTGATATTGCTATAAATTGAAAGATTTTGTGTATAAATTGAAATTTTTTTTAAATAAATTCAATCACATATCACTACAAATGAGAGTTTTAATAAAATCAATAAAAATAAATTTTAGATTCCAACAAAAAATATATTTTAATGTATTCTAAATAATTAATTAATTAATTTAATATCATGCTGGGCCGAGCTGAGCTAGGTTAAAAGTATAAATCCCAAACTCAGCTCATTAATATTTTTGGGCTAAAAACATTAGCATAGCCTAGCCCTATGAGTTAAAACAACCATCCCAAGCCCTAGGAAAAAAGGGGCTAGATCGAACGGATTGGGCGGGGGTAACAGGCCAATGTCTATCCCTAACTAAAAATTTAAAGGTTTTTGAAATTTTTAATTTTTTTTAACTAAAGATGAAAATGTGGCAACAAAAAAATCATTAAAAAAGAAAAAGAAAAAGCCAAACATCCACAATTTGATAAAAATAAAAACAAAAAAACATATTTGGTATATAATTATTTTAAAACTTTATGTTGAAAATAAATTAAAGGAATGGCTACAAGAGTGATTGCCAACGGTTAAAGATGGTGGGCAAATGTGATTGTTGGTTGCCAAAAGTGGTTGCCAACCGTGGGACGTAGCTTGCAGTGGCCAGAGGTGGTTGCTAACTGTGAGAAGTGGTGGCAAAAAATAATTGTTAACAATCAAAGATGATGGCCAAAAGTAGTTACCACATATAGAAGGTGATTACTGGCAACAGGAGGTGGTTGGCAGAGGAGGACATCGACGATGGTGGCTGGTGATAGTGAGAATGAGTGGGTTCTATAGGTGATTGTTGACAACAGGAGGTGGTTGGCATAGGAGGACATCGACAATGGTGGCTAGTGATAGTGAGGAGGAGTGGGTTCTAGTTGGAAAGGGTAGGAAAAAAAGGAAGAAATGGAAAAAAAAATAAAAAAATTAACAAATGAAACCAAAGTTTTGTGATTACAAAATTTGATAGTTTATAATTTTTGGTTTACAGTCTTTAAAACTTCCGTAAATATATATATAAAAAAAAAATTAAGGCTAAGCGAAAAATCAAAAAAAATTGCAAATTGATCCGATCCATACCAAACTGTACTGTTTGGTTTGGTTTTCTAAATTTATGATTTGGTCCTGGTTCTTAAACTAGGTGAACCATATTTATGGCCAGTCCATGATTTTGTAATTATGGTTTCGATTTTGAACCGAATCAGACTGTTTACATATATACATATATAATTTGTTATTGACAGTACACTTAAGTATCTTTTATATATATATATATTCATTAGTTGCTAATCTTTTATTTACAAGTGTGTTATTCTATAATAGAGAATTAGTTATAAACAATCATTTAAACAATTTTATTTGTAAAATGATTGTATATTGCTCATTTTTTTTAACAAGTTTTGATTATGTTGTAAATGATGACAAAATTCATGAAAATTGTGGTTCCAAATCGAACTGTACTACACTTTCATGGTTTGATTTGGTTTAGATCTACGATTTTCATGGTTTAATTTGATTCTAAATTTTATGTTGTAAGTAGTGGTTTGATCTTTGGTTACATCAAAATAGAACCAAATCGAATCATGTTTACCCTTACAAAAAAATTATAAATATAAATGTTACCTAATAGGCCCGTAATTTAACATTCCAAATTAGAGTAAAAGTTACACCTTTTCATTTTTCATTTTTATTTTTGAAATTTATTTTAGTTAGTGACTTGTTAATTATAATAATTAAGTTTCCAAAAATTAAAATTTTTAAAAAGAAGTGCTAACCTGAACACATGTTAAAGATATTAGAGAATTTTTTATTTGATAAATTATACTTTTAATCCTTCAATTTTTAATTAAATTTCATTTTACTTCTTCATGTTTCAATTTGTACTTAAATTATAGAGAAAATTAGTGAAACATCCCTCTCCAACTTTGTGTAGTGGGAGAGGTTCAAGATATTTTTTTTTATTAGCTAAGGTCCCTCAACATTTTTATAGAGAAAATTCAACTCAGAGAAATTTCGGCCCCAACTCAGAGAAATTTAAATTTTCATAGAGAAATTTCTCTAATTTCACAGAGAAATTTTGAAATTTCTCTGTGAAAATTAAAATTTCTCTGAGTCGGATAAAATTTTTCTGAATCGAATTTTCTCTTTGAAAATATTGAGAAATCTTAACTACTATGTCTTTTATCTTAATAAAATCTTAATATTAGAGATTTAAAAAAAAATATTCTCCTAAATTTTAAATGGTAAAGTGATTGTGGCACCAACTTAAAACACCAGTTCAAACACGAGAACTTAAGGTTTGGTTTTAGAACTTATTTGTTGAAAAAAAAAAATTCAAAAATTAGAAACTAGTTAAACAAAAAAAAAATATTCAAAAAAATATTCTAGTAAAAATCAAGAAAAAAAAAATGTAAAAATAAGTTTTTTTTTATTATTATTATTTTCAAAAGCAGATTCTAAAAATATAACCACACAAAATTTATTGCAATTAGAAGATCATTATGAGTTGCATTTTGAAATGTGTAGTGGAATTATATTTTGAAACTTGTATCCAAACGTGAAACGCAAATAGGAGGGTGGAAATACATTTGCAGAGCACAACCAAACATAGCCTATAATTTGCTCACGCTCAAAGGATTTAAGGAATGACTTGTAAAGATAACCTTCATTACGTATGAACCACATAGTTGAAGGTTTAGCTTTGATATACCTCCAACCACTATGGCCTACATAATTGAAGATAGAACCAGCTCTAATACCAAATTAGATAATTATATAATAGTTCCGAAGTAATACGTGACCATACTCTCTCACCAATTATCATTTATTATGCCTCTTATATTATTCAATCACTCAACACAAATAATTAATACTCTATTGTCTCTACCAATCATACTATAATGAAACACTACGTGACCGTACTCCTAGCCTACCAAGTAATTTACCAAATTGTAGCATTCACATCTTCAGTCTTAAAATATGTTTTTATTAACAAGGATGTGAATTCCCACATATAGTACATAAATTGTTCCTACCGTGTTCTTCACTTTGGCTGTCATAATTTACGACAAAGTGCAAGCCATATATAGGCACAAACAATCTAATTGACTAATAATTTGAGTAGAGCATTGATATAGGTCGAAAGGTACAACATTGAGGCCGTTTAAGTTATATTTATAGCCTTTGAATTTTGTTTATTTGGTGGAGATGGTGTTGTAAACAACCCATTTTTGACCGCCCTTAAGATTTGGGTGTATCAGGTTGATCACTTGATAATGAATTAGTGCGCTATACAATCGCTTAAGTTCTTCATCAAGAAGCTTCGATTTTTGAGCTTTTAATCCCAACCTTACACTCCATTTTGACCAAAACTAGTTTAGACCTTAAAACTTTCTTTTCAAAATATTTTTTTAAATGCTTCTACGACGTTCCGAGGCTCGCATTTCGTTTAAAGTATTGCACTTTTCGATAAACCAAGTAAGGACAAAGTGGACATAAATGGAAGAGAGGTGAACTCTTTAAAAAAATCTTAAAAAACGTCTCGTTTATAGGTTTGGAGTTGAAGGAAATAGGAGGGGATGGAATAAAATAGTTTAGGAAAACGTTGAGCAGGAAATCGTTAAGAAAGAAATGATTAGCATTCACTAAAATAGGCATATCTCTTTGTACACTTATAATTTAGATGTGAGGCTACCACCATTGGAAAGTAGACTTCCAGGGCTTCAATTTAGACTCAAGAATCACCTAAAACCGAGTCCAAATGAAGGAGATATGCCCGTTTGCAGTTGGACTTGAGAGCAGTTTTTTGTGGCCGGTCGGCCACTAAGCAGTAGGCTGACCATTAAAGGTGGCCAGCCGACCAGTTGATAAAAAATTGGCCATTTTGAGTGGATTGGCTAGCCAAGTGTCCCCATAGGTCAATTTTGGTGGCCGATCGTCCCCCAAGTGGTCGGCCGACCATGTTTCCCGACAAAGCAGATATTTGTGGATATTTGTTGCTAACTGTTTCCACAGGTGCATGCACTGCACCAGCTGTCTCTATATAGATATTTTCGACAGAGGCGCATGTTTTTCTATATATAGAGGACCTTCCCTCTTGGTTTTAGGTTAGAAAAAATTCCAAAATGACCAAAACTTGTAAAACACTCTCCCTCTCTACTTTGTAACCTACACACACTCTCCCTACACTTCCTAAACCAAAAATTTGACTCTTCTTGCTGAGGTTCTTGAACTTAAATCTCAACCCTTGAGAGTGAGAACTTGTTGGTTTATGAACAAAGGAGTTATCTCTTTTCAAAAGGTATAATTTTGGGCATCTCTACACTACTTATTTCCTCTCTTTTCTTGCTGTTTTTGTACTATTTTTACATTGTTTTTATGGGCTGGAACTTGCGGCTTAAAGTTATCAAAGGTGGAGGGGTTAACTACCCTTCTTTGAACCTTGTTTCCTAAGCTTTTGCCCTTGTGTTTTCCATTTTTTTCTTAACTTTTTTCCAGCTTTTTACTATTGTTTTTTAGAGTTTTTCAGAGGCTAAAAATGTGATTTTGAAGTCTCAAAAGTAGAGGTTAGCCACCCCTCCTTAAGCTTGTTTACTAGTCTCATTTCTCCATTATTTTAGCTTGATTTTCTAGCATTTTTCAACTCAATTCCAATACTATTTTAGCTATTTTTAGGACTGTTTTAAGGTGTTTAGTTCATTTATGCTTTGTATAGTATGCTTGTAGTGTTGTAGTCCTCATAGGTTTGGTGGTTTAGGCCTTAGTCACCAACCTATTTGAGTTGATAGCATTTATTTTATACTTTTCATACATGTGTTCACACTTTGCATAAACACCTTTGCAATCTCCCTCATTTCTTGGTTTTTCTCTTTTTGTAAGAGTTGTTTTAACCGAGTGTTGTTTAAGTATAAGAAAGAGACCTTCCATGCTAAATGGTTTAATTTCTTTGGAGGTTCATTATCAGGGCATTATATCTCTCTCATGCCCAAAACAACTTCTTGTTTGACACTTTTCTTCATTAGTGGACTTAATTCTCATTTTTGGACTAAAATGACTAAAGAATGGAAAGGTAAGTAAAAGAAGCAATAAAATTAGAACTAACATGATACAAGATAATAAAATGGTTTGGGTTTAATCGGACGTTAATTGAACCTATTGAGTTTTGAGCCAGTTCATACTCTTTTGTGATGGCAATGGTTCAAAAATCAATGTCAACCACTTCCTTTGATCAATTCCATGATAGGGAATGGGATTTTGTTGGTCTTTTAGTTTCACTTATTGAGCCTTTGTCCAATCGAGTCATGGATCATCATACAACAACTTTGTAACCATTGATGATTTGTGAATCAATTCTACCCCTCCCCTGATCTGTTTTATGATAAGAAAAGGCAAAGAGGATAAACATCCCCCGGAAACACTCTGCTTCAGCTTTGTTTCTTTTCTGATGCAGCAAGGCAATATCAAAATTAGTGGCCCGGCCGGCCACCCTTTGAATTCGGTCGACCACTTTCCCCGGTGAGTCAGCCACCTCTTTTTAGCCAGGCAGTGTTATTTTCCTACAAAACAGAGCAGAAGCTGAGGCAAAAACAGAAGAAATTTCTACAGACAGAATAGTTCTGGCAGCAAAATAGAGGCGTTTCCTAGAGGATGTTCTCATTGGCATGTGTGGTTCTTTAACCCCCGCTCGAGTTTAATTAGTTTACATAGCTCTCAGTTAATTAGTTAATTATTTAGTTAATTCTTTTGAACTTGTAATAGCTTGGTTAATTAATTCCGTATTGTAACTAATTAGTTAGTTTAATTCTAATTTGTAATAATTAGTTAGTGTTGCTAGTTATTTCGGTGTTGTAATAATTAGCTTAAAGTAAGACATTCATTCGGACCCTCTTGTATGAGGGCGAAATTGTAATAATGTGTATGTCTTCCAATCCCTATTTCTTTCTCCATTTTATTTACTCGCTTATGATAGATAGCATAGAGTATCATGTTTTAATTAGCATTTTCCATGACTTACATCTATTCATCTTGTATACATAAGGTTTTGGCTCATCATACTAAGCAATGTCAACTTCAAATTCCTTAATTGAATATGTGCTTTGTTGCATGCCTTGAATTGACTCACATATCATGCTAGTAGCCGAGCCTAGTAGTTGTATTTTGTATGTGTTGCATTAGTCATGTTGCATTGTTTAGGAGCATGCATTTTTCTAATCGTTTTATTTTTTTTGGCTTGCCTTGGAGTATTATGTGAGCATTTATTGTTTTAGCATATTACATGCGTGTGATTGTTGCTATATCAAGTATAATGCCATGAGGCTAAGTGCTTAAGTGACATACCTGTTTGAATGCCAGTGGATGAAGGCTTTTTTACTTAAGTTGGGATGATTCGATTAATGTACATATGAGATCACTTTTTCAAGTGATACATATTCAAACACTTTTCAAAAAACAAACATGAAATCAAAGTGTTCCAACTTTTGTGAATGGGTCTATACTTGTGTGCATCACCTAGTAAAGCTAGCATAAATAATCGGAACAAGAACATATAATGTAAATAAGAATCACACCATGATTAGTAGAGGCCGATCTTTAATCGGGTGAATGGGGTGCTCAATTCATGACCTTCCCCTCTCATACCTAAGTTCCCGAGCCAAGATACTTTAGTAATGATGGATAAGTGGCCTTTGGCACGAGTCTCGAGTTTCCTAAATTTTTTAAAAAATATTTAGGTGGTGACTCTGAAATCTAGTAATGTAATTTATTTTTTATTCAAAATCGATTTTTCAAAAGATTTGCCAGATTTGGACTCATTTGTGTTTATCCATTTCACATTGCACTTGTAAAATCAGATTCAGAACCACGGAAGTTCGAACTGTAGGGCTATCGTATCCGAAAGGAGCACGAAAAGCAAGCTACAGGTGTGTTTTGTGCACTTGTACAGATTTGGCAGGCAATACGCAAATTCAAGCAAAAAGTGGCACAAAAACAAATTCTTTGTGCGAGTAGTGACAATTCCTGGCCTGCCACCTCACCGCACGTGCGGCCAGGCTCCACTGCATGTGCGGCCCACCACCGCTTGAGCGAAAATTAGGGCCGCAGAGTGGCCCACCGGACGACTCGTACTATTTATCAATGTGACACAAAAAATAGGGATGAGCTTCCTTCCATACAGGGATGGTCATTTTCTCTTGCCTCGTTCTATCCTCATATCTCTCGCCTTGTTTTGTATGAATTTTTTTTTGTCCCAAAAAGGAAGTGAGGCGAGGATAGGTTTGGTTTCTCCTGCCCTATTCTAACTCGCTCTTGCCCTATTTATATTTTTTGAATATATTTATCTATATAATATATATCATTTAATTTTTTTTTAATATGGTAAAATTAAAAACTAAAATATTACACTCATTTATTTTTCATCATACATCTTTTAAAATTCATTAATTATAAATCACTATCTATAATATACTTCATTATATATGATTTTCATTAATATTTATATTTTTATGTTATAAAATTAATTGGTCACCCGCCTCGCTTCAGCCACCAACCAGATTTGTCCTACCCCTAATATGATACGGGGTGAGGGCAGGGGACTACAAACACGCCCCAATCTCAACCCGTTCTATATTTTCATCTCTTCATACTTATTTATATTCCTCTTGTGGGCCTAATTTAGGAACCACATCTAATTATCTACCTCATAAGTTTCGCAATAACAGTTATTTAAACAAAAAATAAAAATTAAACAGACATATATAAACACAAGAACAAATCACATTTTATTTTATAAAATTGTAATGCCCCCCAAAAAATAATGAAATATAATTCACCTAAGTTAACTCATATTCATTGTTCAAGCTCCATTATTACCATAACCATCAAACAAAAGCAAAAGATATTCTTGACAACTCATTAGTCAGTATTAATGTAAGTATCCATATTTCATTCATGAATTTCATATGAGAATTACAAAAGTGAATCACATGCAATTACACATTCATATCCCTAAGAAATGAATTTATAGTATGTGATTTTGAGAACTAGAACTAGATAAATACAAGTTTATGCCCTATTGTGTTGGGTCCCTATGTTGTCAATCCCATGAACAAACACATTTGCTTGGACACTATATGAAATGCCAGGGGCGGATCTAATCCTGGCCCAACACCGTTTAAACGTTGACCCACAAGTCAAGCCAATCATTCAGAAAAGTTGGCGGTCAGCTGTGGAGCATGCATCGGCCGTTGTTAATGAAGTTGATAGGTTGCTTGATGCTGGGGTAATTCGTAAAGTAACTTATCCCACGTGGCTGTCCAATACTGTGATTGTAAAGAAGAAAAATGGATCTTGGCGCATCTATATGGATTTCACGGACTTGAACAGGGCTTGTCCCAAGGATTGCTTTCCTCTACCCAGAATCGACCAATTTGTGGACATAACGGCGCATTATCAGTGCATGAGCTTCTCAAATGCCTACAGGGGTTATCACCAAATTGCCATGCATCTAGAGGATCAGGAAAAGACCGCATTCTTCATCCCAAGGGGAACTTTTTGCTACAAGGTCATGCCCTTCGGACTAAAGAATGTGAAGGCAACATACCAAAGACTGGTTACCACTATGTTTAAGGAACAACTCGGCCGTACCATGGAAGTATACATCAATGATAACTCGCCCATCTAGCTAATTTAGCAGAGACCTTTGGCATTCTCCGAAAGTACAAGATGAAACTGAATGCCTCGAAATGTGCATTCGGCATCGAATCCGGCAAGTTTCTCGGTTATATTGTGAACCACCACAGAATAGAGGCCAACCTGAGGTAGATCACAGCAATTCTAGAACTCGACTCCCCTCAGTCAGCCAAAAAAGTTCAGAAGTTGATGGGAATGGCCCCCGCCCTCAATAGGTTTATCAGCTGTGCTTCAGATCACTACCGACAATTTTTTCACACACTTCGGCAGGGCAAAGCATTTGAATGGACCCTCGAATGCCAAGCCACGCTGGACAGCTTGAAAACTTATCTCTGGTCAGTGCCACTCTTGGTAACCCCATCGCCAAGCGATTTGCTCATCTTATATCTGGCAATATCCGACCGGGCGATCAGCGCTATGTTACTAAAGGAAGAACTTGGGGAGCAGCAACCAATCTACTATGTAAGCAAGGAAATGGTTGACGTTGAAACACGATACTTACCACTGGAAAAGCTCATCCTAGCTCTTGCGGTGGCTGCCAGAAAGCTGATGCACTATTTTCAGGCTCATGCCATAGGGATATTAACGGACTATCCTTTCCCAGCAGTGCTCCGTAAGGCGGAAGCATCGGGGCGAGTCTCTAAATGGGATTTGGAAATCGGCCAGTATTACATCCAGTTTTTGCCCATAATGGCCATTAAGGGACAGGTGTTGGCTGACTTTGTAGCCGAGTTCACAGGATGCCATGCCAACTTCAAGTCCGATCAAGTCCACTTTCAACGTCAACCCGACTGGAGAATGTATGTTGGAGACATTTGGCAAATGTATTGTGATGGATCATCTAACCAATGTGGCAGCAGGGCAAGCGTAGTAATTATGACACCCGAAGGGGCAATAATCAAGCAGGCAGTAAAACTGGGTTTCGATGCATCAAATAATGAGGCCTAATATGAAACATTGCTAACCGACCTTTATAACGCACTTTATCTTGGTGCATAGAGGTTACATGCTTTCTGTGACTCAAAGTTAGTCATCAACCAGTTGAAAGGGGAATATACAGCTAAAAATGACCGAATGGTAGCCTACATGAAAACGGCGAATTCCTTACTCACGAAATTCGACCACCACGAGCTAAATCAGATAACCCAGGATCAAAACATGCATGAGGATGCCCTTGCTTGCCTAGCTTCCGCCATTTACTTAGAAGTCAAACGAACCATAGAAGTGGGGTTTATCCCAGAGCCGAGTATCACTTCTTCTGAACTAGTTCAGATTAACATTGTTGAGTTAGGATCGAGTTGGATGGACCTAATCGCTGATTTCTTTCCTCAGAGCAGCTCCCAACAGATAAGAGAGAAGCCCACAAATTACAGAATAAAGCCCTGTGATATTATCTGGATTCGCTGGGAAAGCTTTAGAAAAAATCTCTCTCTAGGCCGTATTTGGAATGTGTTCACCCAGATAAAGTTGAGGACTTTTTGGCCGAAATACACGAAGGTAGTTGTGGTGCCCACTCCGAAGAACGCTCATTGGCCCACCAAGCCGTAACACAGGGATATTATTGGCCGACCATGCGTACTGATGCTGAGAACTACGTAAAGAAATGCGAACAATGTCAAAAGTTTTCCCCATTAACTCATCTGCCTGCAGAAGAATTAAATTATGTTACTAGTCCTTGGTTATTCACTCAATGTGGACTTGACATCGTCGGACCATTACCGTGGGCTTCGGGGAACAAACGATTCTTGATCGTCGCAACAGACTATTTTATGAAGTGGGTCGAAGCAGAGGCATTGGCACATATTCGAGATGTCGATGCTAAACACTTTGTATGGAAAAACATTATAACTCGATTTAGCATATCGAGAGCATTGATATCCGACAACGGCACCCAATTCGATTGTGGCGTCTATCAGGAGTTATGCAATATATATGGTATCCGGCCCTATTTTTCCTCACTAGCATACCTGCAAAGCAACGGTCAGGCTAAGGCCTCTAATAAAGTGATCCTAGATGGCATCAAGAAACAATTGGAGAAGGCCAAAGGCAAGTGGGTTGAAGAGTTTCCTAGTGGCCCTGTTTGGTAGAGCTGTGGGAAAGTGCTTATAACTTATGCCTAAACAGCTTATAGCTTATAACTATGACCATAAGCTGATTTCTAGCTTATTCTTAAAGCATCTCCTGCCATACTCAAAGAATAAGCTGATTTCTGACTTCCAAAAAGCTATAAGCTATAATCTATAAGCTAAACCAAACACATCAAAATAGCTTAAATTAAGCTGAAAGCTGAAATAAGCTGTAATTAAGCTCTGCCAAACAGGCACAGTGTATTGTAGGCTTGTCGTACCACTCCGAGGCAATCCATTAGAGAAACGCCATTCACCTTGTGCTTTGGGACACAGGCTATTATCCCTCTTGAAATCGGCCTGCCCACACTGAAATCAAAGGTTTTTGACATGGGATGTAATGACATGATGTTGGCCTTAGATCTGACTTTGATCGAAGAACGCCGAGATCGTACTCTTGTGTGCATGGTGCAGTATTAGCAGTAGCTCGCTAAGTCGTATAACCAGCAAGTGTAATTGAGCTGTTATGCACCTGGAGAACTGGTCCTCAAGAAAGTGCTTCCTGTTACTAAAAATCCAGCAGACGGTAAATTAGGCCCCAACTAGGACGGTCCTTACCAGATTGATTCGATTACCAGAATGGGGGCGTATCGGTTTTCAGACATGGCTGGAAGAAGTTTACCATGCCTCTAGAATTCGACCCACTTGCGTAAATTTTAGGATTAAGTTAACTTGTACAATATGCTAGTTCGTTTTTTATTTTTGCTGCTATACAAACATGTATGCATTTATGTATTCCGCAATATAGTATGCCTTTTTTATTGCCGTCTCATTGAAAATGGTTGAATGCTGGACAAAGCCTCCGAATTCGGAGCGCCCTTCGTGTCATGATTGGCCAAAACAAAGACTCCGAATTCAAAGATCCCTTCGTGCATGCTCACGTTTGGGCCGAATAAGCCTCCAGATTCAGAGCGCCCTTTGTTTGATGATTGACCAAAGCAAAGACTCCGAATTTGGAGCGCCTTTCGTGCATGCTTACATTTGGGCTGAATAAGCTCCAAATTCGGAGGGCCCTCCGTGTCATGATTGACCAAAACAAAGACTTTGAATTCGGAGCGCCCTTCGTGCATGCTCATGTTTGGGCCGAATAAGCCTCTGGATTCAGAGCGCCCTTCGTTTGACGATTGGCCAAAGCAAAGACTCCGAATTCGGAGCGCCCTTCGTACGTGCTCACGTTTGGGCCGAATAAGCCTTCGGATTCGGAGCGCCCTTTGTGACGATTGGCCAAAGTAAAGACTCCGAATTCAGAGCGCCCTTTATGTATGCTCACGTTTGGGCTGAATAAGCCTCCGGATTTAGAGCGCCCTTCGTGTCACAATTGGCCAAAACGAAGACTTTGAATTCGGAGTGCCCTTCATGCATGCTCACGTTTGGGCCAAATAAGTCCCCGAATTCGGAGCGCCCTTCGTGTATGATCACGATTGGCCAAAGCAAAGACTCTGAATTCGGAGAGCTTTTCATGCATTATCACGATTGGCACTGAATTCGGAGCGCTCACTGCAAGGATCACTAGATCAGCATTTCCTAAGTTGGCAAAAGTTAGTAATTAAATTGCAACGGTTGATAGACAAACAATTCTAAAAGTACATTAATTAGCCAGGAACAAGAATAAGTCAGGAACAAGAAGATAGCATGGGACCACAAAGATACATTTTTGACAGGGACAACCAAAACATCAAACAAACAAGCACAAAGGATATTGATTTTTTACAATATATACAAATACATAGGAACCGACAGCCTAAGAAATACAATGTCTTTCTGGTTATCTAGGCCTTCTCCTGGTCGGCACCTTCTTCTTCGTCATCAGTCTTTTCGGCCTCATAAGCCTCGAAGGGGACCTTGTAATTTTGGTATAACAAAGACGCCGAATCGACACCCGCGGCTTGTAAAGCCTTAATCTATCCATGCTTAAATCCATAGTTCTCGCATCGGTAAACGTCATTCGCCAACTTCTCCCTGGTCTTCTCAATGCCGATCTTTCGGCCGTCAAAAAAGCCTTGCTCATAGGCCCGTGTCCTTATCGCCTCTTTCGTGAACATGCTTGTTGTATCCCGATCGACTATGGCATGATCAAGCAGGCGCTGGTTTACTTTGTCCGTCACGACCAGGTTCATCTAACCTGTCATGACCCAAATCCGCCCTCTATAGGTTTAGCATCGTAACTGGCCAGTAATCCTTGGATTACCAAAGGCCTTTGAACAGAATAGTATATAATCAAAGGGTTGCGGAAGCAATTATACAAAATACAACGTCCATAGAGCTGTGTAGACATACATGGGACAAAATAATTTTAAACTTTATAAACATATACGTGTGTTACCAAAGCTTAATATAGTGTTTACATGACAGTTACAGCAGAAAACTTGTTTGTAAAACCAAAAGAAGTAAAGTCTTATGCATTTACAAAATGTAGCCATTATACATGACTTGGTTCGGAGCCTCCTCGGGAGGCGCAAAGGGTGGCTGACAAAATGAAACTCTAAGCCGTCAACTCTGGCCCTGATCACATGCTTGGTCACCTACATGCATAAAAGGAATAGTGAGCGAGAGCCCAGTGAATAATAACAAGGTAAAGGGTTTTAACGAATGATGTCCATCACAAAGTTAAAAATCAGAGTTCAAGTCAGAAATAGGATCATATACATGTTCATACTCATATTCATATTCATATTTTTTTGCATAACATTATACATGGTACATTCATTAGTTATCATATCAACTTGGTCCTAAGACTCACATGTATAGTCGGTATCGACAACCATAAAGGTCCATATCTTGCACACAAGTAGCCATGGTATTGTTACCCCTAGGCAAGGGCCACGTGAATAGAGGCCTTGATATTGTTACCATCGGGTAAAGGCCACATAAACATAAGCCACGGTATTATTACCCCTCAGGTGAGGGCCACGTGCATATTGGCCACGGTATTATTACCTCCGGATAAGGGCCACATGAACTAAGGATGCCACAAATACATTTCAGAAAAATGGACATTCATTCACGTTTCATAAAATAGCATTTCAGAGAACATATCATATCATATCAGTCAGAAAATACTTATATTTAAACATAACTTTACAAAGTTATTACTCACTATTAACAGATGGCTCTAAGTAGACGAGTAAAGTAGGTACTTCACTTAACTCGAGGTGCGTGACCAACATAACATGACAGAGACATACATTGAAATATACGCTCGAATTACACATAACTCATTGTCCTAAGTGTGTTTCTAGCCTTTATCCTCATTATAATATTTTAATCTTGGCCTAGGAATGCCTAGGATGGAATGAGGATGCAAAAATGTACTTGAAAACATTTTTCAAAACTTGCTGAAAATAGGGTTCACGCTCGAGCATGGCTTTCCTCACTCGAGCAGACATGTAAAATGTAAGGGTCCGCTCGAGCGCAACTTCCCTCGCTTGAGTGGTTTGCAACTTTGAGAGAAGTACTGGTTGCTTGATTTTCATGCTCGACGGACGCTCGATCCTTACTCGAGCGTGAGACTCAGACCTTCGCTCGAGCGTGACTGGGGTCGCTCGAGCGATCTGCAAAACATATGAACTTCTGGGAGCATGCATTCCATGCTTGAGTGAACTTCTAGTTGCTCGAGCAGAAGTGTAGGATCATAGAGTCTCCATTCAAGCGTAGAATCCGACGCTCGAGCAGAAGTGCAAAATCTAGAATTTTTAGATTGCACTCCCAAGTTCCAAGCTCAAATTCCACATTTCAAAACTCATCCTCTTGGGCCAAAATTTTGGAAAACATCTAGGAACTTGTAAAATATCATGGTTTGAAGATCATTTCATGAAATCAAGGCCGAAAAGTATGTCAAACATACAAAAATTCAACTTGAAATGTAAAAACATGGTATGAACATGACATGCATGTGTTCACTTGAGTTTATGGCTTCTAGAACATGATCAAATGTGGTCCATTGATGAGAAATGTTATCAATTCTTCTACTTATGCTAGAATTACAACATGCATGGAGAAAATCTTTGAAAACAAACTTCAAAATACTATAAATACGCATGCATGTACGGAATGACTTACAATTCTTCAATTCTAACTTAATTCTCTTGTCAATCCATTTCTCTTACTTGATTTCTTGTAAAATCTAACTCAATTACACAACTAAGAGTTTGATTCCTTACCTAGAGTCCTCAATTCCTCAAATGCTAGTGTTCTCTTGCTTAATCCTTCCAATTCCTCTAATAATTGCTAGCTTGGGCTCAAATTGACTCCAATCTCTCCCCCTTCTCTCTCTCTCTCACGGTTCACATCAACAACAAAATAGAAAAAATGGTGCAGAAAGAAGAGTTGAGATGTATATAGAAACCTTATATAAGCTTGGGCAAAAGTGTAATTATTTGTTGATCAAGTTAATCAAGTAGGCATTAAATTATTTTAATTTAATCGTTCCGAACCAAATTTCAATTAAACCTACCAGAAAATTCTAAAAATTCTAATTAATACATAATTCAAGTCAATTTCTGAATCGGATGCTGATAAGGCCTTCAATTCGTAATACGAAACGGAAACATGAATAGGTCTTTCTACGTTAAACAGATATAAACACATATAATGCAATGTATAATGCAAAATTTCACTTTAATTTCTTTTTAGGTATAATTAAACATGGATTAACATTAACTATGAATCGGGGTTGTTACGTGACCTGTTGATTGTGTCTTAGCAGCCTTAGCCTTTCTCAGCTCGCTCTCGGCCTTTTCTACGGGCGCTCCAAGTTTTGAATGCATCCGTCTTTTTGTTCGATCTCCCTTCGCACGGCGCGAAGGTGCATGCCGATCTCATAGGAGCTATATAGTCCTTTAACCGCTCCATGGACACCCTCTCGAAAAATTTCGTAATCAGCTTGACCGACCATTGACTGCTATACTTCGGGTGGAAATATTTGCTGAGTAAACTCTATTGCTACGTTCGGATTATGGATAATTTAATCTGCTTCGGTCATTGATTTGTTCCCAACAAACACTAAAAAACTTAGCGGGCGTGGTGACCTAGTTGGTTCGTTTCGTGTTGGGGCATGGGCATTCCCAGTCCTTTCAGTCCTAGAGTTCCCTCGTTATTGTGCCCCCCTTCTTGGTGATCTTTCTAGCTCGTCCCCTCTTGGGGACCTACTTCGACGACTGGGGGGCTGATGTCTCTCTCGTTCCTCCAACACCATTTTACCCATACGGGAAGATTCTTCACCGGTTTCGCGGTTCATTTCTACTTCCAGATCAGCTAGTGTTTTTCCTTCACCTTTGGTGTTAAAGAATACTCTGCTAGACATACGTAATCGCTGAGGTCGCACCAGTGTTCCTTTTTGCAGTCACACTCCTACCATCGTCTATTTACTATTTAAAAAGTCCACAGACCCAACACATGCCTGGCTACCCCGCATATTAATTGCGGGTACGATTGGGAAGCGCCCGCTGTCGCCGCCTACCTATGTATTCGGCGAATACGCTTAGCGGTCAGCTGGGGCAAGGGCCGATTTATTAATCTATTCGGCTTTTCATTCGTTTTGCCGAATTTAGAGAGGTGCGCCACCTGACCCCATAAGCTGCTTTCAGATTGTATTCAGCGGCTACACTCAGCGGTTAGCTGGGGTAAGGGTAGATTTATTAATCTATTCGGCTCTTCATTCATTTTGCCGAATTTAGAGAAGTGCCCCACCTGACCCCATAAGCTACTTTCAGATTGTATTCGGCGGCTACACTCAACAGTTAGCTGGGGCAATGATAGATTTATTAATCTATTCGGCTCTTCATTCGTTTTGCCGAATTTAGAGAGGTGCCCCACCTGACCCCATAAGCTGCTTTCAGATTGTATTCGGCGACTACGCTCTGTGGTCAGCTGGGCCAATGGCAGATTTATTAATCTATTCGACTTTAATTGCCCCACTTGGTGTTGAATTATTACAATTGCCCCACTTGGTAATTGTCTCATTTTCATTATTCATATTCTTATTTTTATTATCACTAACCAAACAAGGCATACTTACTCACAGATTTATAAGCAAAATGGACATTTTCATTAATAAACTGCATGGGTATATTTGACACTTTATACATGAAAATGGCCCTAGTACAAAGCCCAAATCGTTTAACAAAACAAAAATATCTATGAAAAAAACGGCCGATCAAAATAAACAGTTCAACAAAAACAAGAACAAAAATATCTATTACAGAAACGACAGCTCAGAAGTCGAATTCCTCTGGATCTGATTCTAGCGGTTCTACTTCCAACTGCTCGTAGGGAATTGGCCGATCGAGAGACACATTGGCAGTCGTTAAAGCTTTAAGCCATCCGTGCTTGAAACCTCGATTCTCGAACTTCAAGGCTTCTTCAACATATAATTCCTTGGCCTTAAGCTCTCTAGCGCTAAAAGCCTTGGCCGCATCCACCGTAGCAAGCTCCCTCGCCTTCCTCTCCACCTCAAGCTCGGCCTTAAGTTTTGATACTTCTTCTCGAGCCCATTTGAGGGAGCCATCTATCACATTTTCCCTTTCTTCAGTAGCCCTACGAAGCATTTCGAGAGGCTGTGTTTTTTCCTCAATAGCAATGGCCTTCATCTACTCTTCTTCCGCCTTAGCCGTCGCCACGGCCAAATCGGCAACTATAGTAACAACCTTGTCTTTTTCAGCTTCAAGTTGGCCTTCAAGGATACTGATTCACTCTACGGCATCGTAATGCCGACGACCAATCTCGACAAGCCTTCTCGCCGTCTAACATCAATAAAGTCAAGACTTTAGTCAGATTCAAAAAGGAAATTTTGCAAAGTTAGACATTTTATAAAAAACTTACTAGTATGGCCTACTGCACCACTAGAGCAATCGAGATGACATTCAGTTCTGCATGAAAAGTTGCCTTGTTTGCTGGAAGTGAGAGAGCCGAAGCCATACTAAAGGCGACGACCGAATCTTTGATGGCCGACCCGCTAGATCGAACTGGCGCATTCTTCATTCGCGGTTGAATGATAAATGGCTTGGATAAATTATCCACGATGGTCGGTATCTCTAACCTAGGCCGTTATCAATCGGCGCCTTAGATGGGTCGGCCTCTATCTTGGCAGGTCGCTTCTGCCCTTGAAGATCGGCTTCAATAGTTTCTATCTGTTGCTCAAGAGCAAATTCGGTGACAATCGCTTGGCGGGCCGTCTCTTCTGGAGGAACGTCGCGTGTTGGAGTTACTTAGCTTCCCCCAAAGCCGCCGCCTTGTTGCTTAGCAGCCATCCTTTTGGTATTCCGCCTTCTGGCGAATTGGGTGAGAGATTCTCTTCCCATCTCTTCGGCTTCTGATTCAGCACCTGGTAGATCTTCCAAACCGATGAAAATATTATCCTCGAGAACGGATAAGTCTACTCGGTCAGAAGTAAAAGGGTTGTCAGTATGGTTAGGGATAATGTGCTCAAATGCCAAGTCAATCTCCTTGTTCAGCTCCTGGTCCTCCGTACGGCCTTTTGATTGCGCGTCTTCGCCAATTTGTTCGTTGGCGTCAGCGTCAAAACCCTTGTCACCAATATCCCTTAGGCTTTTGTAACTAGGGAATATGAGAGCAGTAAGTTACCGTTCACCTCTCGGCACAGGGATGTTATCTGCGATTGAGAAAGTGGATTAGGTAGGATCCTACTTCAGCAAGATGTAGGCCGCTCGCCCTGGACCTCGAAGGTTTGCACGGCCTTTGTAATTGAGAGTTGCCTTCACTTGTTTAAGGACGGCTTTGTCCGCCGATGTCAATGTTCTTTTTAAGTCGTTGCCTGCAATACAGAGTGAATTCAACATCTAATAGTTAAGCTGAATGAATTGTTTGTGCAAAACATAACATTTATAGTCAGCCACCTGGCTCGCCTTTTCGTTTCAGCACTAGGTCTTAGTAATCTTCTCCCTCGCCGAATTCCCAATTACCTTGGACGGCGACTATAACGTCGTCAACCCTTTTGCTAGAGCTGGCGAGCATAGTCACCAAGTGATGATCAATATCTTTGGCTCTCAGGAAGTGGCGGCCCAGCTGGCCGGTTAATTTTTCCATGACATAGTAATGCCGAATAGCTGGGATCCCTAGGTTAAGACCTAGTTGGTGGTTCAATTCTACTATATCCATGATTATTCGGTAGAAGTTCACGTTAGGTTGGAAGGGAATTATCCCCCAATAATGTAGGACAGTCCTTAGGAAAGGGTGAAAGGGGAATCGGACTCCACCCTCAGCGATTGCCAAGAGTGGGAAATTAATCGTGTTTATGTCAGCCCTCTCTATATCTACCACACTGTCTACGGCAAGGGATAGGTGGATGTCGTCTGGGATTGAAAAGTGACGGCGGAAGGCTGTAACTCGATCCTCTAAGAGGAGAGCTTTCAAGTGTCTCGCCATTCGAGATGGGATGAAAACAAAGTGTATAAAACAAAGCAAAAACACGTAGGGAACTGGATTGAAGAATAGAGCGAGAAGGGAAAGGGAGACTTACAGGTTGAGGACGAAGATGAACAGTGGGAAGCGGGGTTGCAGAGGTCTCGAAGGAGGTTGTAATGAAGAATGCTCAAAGGATGGCCTTTCGTTTCAAGAGTATACGGATGTACATATTTCAAATTGCATTAAATGAATGTCAAATACGAAGGGCCGAGAAGTTATAATGATTAACGCGTCTACTCTGACGAATCAGTACGAAAAGGAGTGTAACCGCCGTATATCTAATTTATGAGGATTTTCTGATCTGCTAGCTGAGAAACCAAACATGCATAATGAGTAGGTTATTCGGATGTTTGGAGGGGCAATTGTGGGAGCCGAATAAATGTGACTCTGTCCAGGTACTTAGGAGTGCCGAAAAGACTGGTGAGGTTAACTCGGCACGACCAGACCCATCTGAATAAGGTCGAGTTTGAGCAAAACCTATCTTCCGGACCGAGTATGCCGTAAATCTTACGGCATATCTGGAGGCCTATCTGTGACGGTGAAAGGCCATAATGGGAAAGCAGGGCCCTGGAGAGCACTATAAAAAAGAGGAGTATCAGCCAAAGTGAGGTATGTGAAAACAACAAGATAACTTGAAATATAAGTAAAACTTGAGAGGATACTAACTTGTCCGTCGGATTGCTAATTCTGGCACCCCCGACCAGAGTGTTCATTCCTTTTTCAGGTAGCAACCAAAGGATCAAGAGCATTTACCTGGATCCAAGAGTATTCCTAAAACCCCTTTTACCACAGTGAGAAAATCCCTTAATCTCGTGTTGTTGGGAAAATTCTAAGATCATTACCCAATAGGTTCCAATCAAAAGTGACAGGTAGAGAGGAGGCTTAGGATGTTGAGAACCTCAAGCTTGATCAATTGGTTTGGAACTTGCAAATTAATGAGGCACATCTAATTTCTAAGAAAAAACAAAAAGAAGTAGTAACTTTTTCTAGTGCTCATGAGGTTGTAAAAAATCCGGAGGTTGAGAGAGGAGGCTTAGGATGTTGAGAACCTCAAGCTTGATCAATTGGTTTGGAACTTGCAAATTAATGAGGCACATCTGATTTCTAAGAAAAAACAAAAAGAAGTAGTAACTTTTTCTAGTGCTCATGAGGTTGTAAAAAATCCGAAGGTTGAGAATGACCTAGAGTCCGAAATGACGGCTTTATTTATCAAATAATTAAAAAAAATTTAAAGAAAAATAAATCTAATTTCAGGGACACTAGTTCTAAGGATAAAGGCAATGATAAGCTCATAATTATTCCAAAACCTAGGAAGAAGATAATGAGAGGTTAGGGAGCCAAGTGCTATGACTGCCAAAGATTTAGGCATATTGCTCTCGAATGTCCTTCCAAGAAGAACATAAAGAAAGTCTATACTGTGACTTGGTATGATGAGAGTGGGTCAGAGCAAGAAGCTGATGAAGCGGAATTTGGAGAAGATGACGAAGGTATTTTCATTGCATTTTATTCTAGCATTCCTCAACTAACTCCCAAGCCAGTTGAGTTTATTCGAGGTGATAATCTTCATCGTGCTCCTACTTTTGATGGGAGTAACTACTTGTTTTGGAAGTGTAGGATGATGGTGTTTCTCAAGGCATAGGACTCAGAAGGATGGTGTACTACTGAGGAGAATCTTGAAGCACCGTTTGTGATTGATCCAATAACTCATCAGAAAGTTATCAAGCCTATAGAGGAGTGGAGCAATAGTGAAATGACAAACATGGAGAGTAGCATGCGAGTCTTGAATACTGTACGAGAAACACTTTCTGATCAAAAGCGACAACGCATCTCTTATTGTGAGAATGCTAAAGATGTATGGGCTACTCTAATGCAATTCCATGAAAGCATGGAATTATCTTCACAATCATTTAGTTCCTCTCACTTCAATGCTCGTGTTGTTCGATTGGAACCTTTTAAGGAAAAAGAGAAACAAAAGGAGGATGTATCTTTACTTGAGAATATCACTGATGATGAATCCTTTGAGAGTGGTGATGAAGTAGATGGTGAAGAGCTTAAATAAGCCTATGAAAAGTAGTATAAAGAATCTCTTAATTTGTCTATGTTGAATAACAAACTCACTATTAAACTCAAAGCATGTGAGAATCTGAATGTCAAACTAAAGGAGGAGATTGCCGAGGCTAGGAATCATGCCATCAAGATCTCAAATGATTGACAAGCTCTTTGTGTAAAACTCTTAACTTGTGAGACTGAGAGAAACGAGCTACTGAAAATCTATGCAACATATGAAGAGAAGATTGAAAATCTTGAGATGTCTCAAGTTGCTTTAGATGAGCTAGTCATCAAGAAAGAGGAAGAACTCAAGAGTGCTACGGCTAAAATTGAGCTTTGGAACAAAGGGTCAAAGATATTAGAAGACATCATTGGATCTCAACAAATGGGCTTTGACAAGAGTGAAATCGGTTTTGGAGATGACAAGCCGCAAAATTGAAATGCTTCTACATCTCATGACAAAAGGACTCAAGGAAAGAAGAAGCAAAAGATGTAACATGATGATAAGTCTCTCCATCGACCTACAGTTGGTATGTCCAATGAAAGGAAGGTAAAACCAATTTTTATTTGTCATCATTATGGTAGGTATGGCCACATACGTCCCTATTGTTTTGAGTTGTTTGGTAGAGTGTCTCGAAGTACCTCTTGGGTTAGAAGACAACCCTACATGTCTAGGTGAAGCATCATTGACTGAAATGGTGTTCACAATGCTAAGATATCACCCAAGAATCATGATGATCCCTCTTTAGTTAAGACTAGAAAAGTGTAGGTGAGGAAGAGTGACTTGATTTGTTTTGTTGTTCACACTGCTTATGAAGCACGTGACTCGCACATGTGATATCTCGATAGTGATTGTTTTTGCCACATGTCCGGTAACAAATCCTACTTCACATCTCTTGAGAAATATAAAGGAGGAATTGTCATATTTGGAGACGGTAGCACCTCTAGCGTCATTGGTTTGAGCAAACGGATGCAGATACATTTTTCTTAATCCGCCTAAGTCGAATGAATGGTGAATAAGAGGTCACTCAACCGAACTCGATCCATGAGCACCCATTGTTTGGTAAATATGTGATGATAAACTTTTATTTAAGAAAATAAATGGCAATGCATTGAAAATTGTGCCATTTTATTTATTTTAAAACATGACAATTTGTTTGTTATTTTTTGTTTTGTTAGCATTTTAGAAAATGGTGTTATACTTTTATGCTTTTTGTTTAAAAAAAAAAAAGGAATTTTATTAACTAGTCATTATAGCTATTTATGAAATATGAAAGTTAGACTTCTATTTTTATCATAAAAATAAAGAATAAAATTTTTTGAACCCAAATAAATACCAAACAATAAAGAACTACTAAAAAATAGTTTGAAAAAAAGTCTAAAACAGTAAAGTCAAATTGTCAAACCATCCGTCACTACAACATTTTCTTAGTTTAGTGACACTTGAAAGTGCTACAAAATTACTCCTCTAGTGACATTTTTTAGTCTTGTAGCATTTTGAATAAGTGTCATTTATACCTATGCCATGGTAGATACTAGTGGCATCTCAGTGATACTTGCAAGTGTCATTACACAATCAAGGTTAAAGGCTTTCAATGACACTTTGATGTTGTGGTAGACACTATTCGTGACATTATCAAGCGCCATTAAAGAAGACTTAGTGACACCTCGGTGACACTTGTAAGTGCCATACACCATCAAGATTAAAGACTTTTAATGATACTTTGATTTCATGGTAGACACTATTCATGACACTAAGCGCCATTAAAGAAGATTTACAATCTAAAAATGCCACTACATGCTTTTTAATGGCGCTTGTTATGTCACAATTGATATTTTTAGTAACTCTTATAAATGCCACTAAACCTAAACCTAGCTTTTAGTGGTGACTCAAAGTGTCAGTACATCACAATTCATTTGTGCCATAAATGGATATTAAGTGTCATTGGAGCTAATTCTAGTGACATTTTACAAAGCTATTACCACTACTATGAAATGCCACTTATATGTTCTTTTTAGCGACACTTTTAAAAGTCGCAACTAAGCATGCGTAAATGCTTGCAAAAATTGTCCCTTATTTTATGAAAAATTAAATATTAATTGCCACATCCTAGATTGATAATTTGACATCCATTCATCTTGTAATATTTCCATAATAATAAACAAATATTATCACCATAGGATTATCACATAAAAAATAAAGAAAATTTAAAACACAATTATTTTCTGGTCTAAAGATATAATTTATTTATATTGTAATAAAAATCATAATCAAAATTATAAAACATCCTACCACACTAACAAAGTCAAAGCAAACAAAAATTATTTCAACCGTGGACAAACTAAACATAAGTTCCCAAAAACTATAGTTATATTTAATTTCTATATAGACATATTACCAAAACAAACTCAATCCTCAAATTCTCAATCTCACTTGTATAAGTATTCTCAACTAGCATCAATAACTTGCGAAATCTGCATCCAAAAGATAAACATATAAAAGTATTAGAAACTAGGGGTGTTCACGGGTCAGTTCGGCTCGGGTTTGCTCTTAGCCCGGCAGCCGAACTGACACCTTCGGGTTAAAGAATCAGTCACCCATCATCGACTGAACTAGGGTTCGAAATCGACTGAACCAGGGTTTGAAATCGACCAAACCAAACAAATCGGTTTAACAATCGGTTCGGTCGATTTTGTAGATCCGAAAAGAGTAGAAAAAATAATATGAAAAATGGAATTAAAATTTGAAAATAACAAACTTAAACCCACATAAACATCCAATCTGAAACAAAAAAAACACTTGTATAAACATATACATATATTTCTTTCTTACAATTAGAATGAGACTTGAGGAGAGAAAATATATATAAAAAAAAAGCGAGGGATCGCCATTGTTTATAATCGTCACCGCCATTGCCCATCGCAGCCGTAGTTGCAGCCGCAACCACTACCAAGGCCATCGCTCATTATCGCCACCATCATTATTTTTGCGCTCATCCATCACCACCGCCACAGCACCAATAGAAAGAGGGTAGGAAGAAAGGAGAAGTAGAGATGAGGGACAGTAAGATGGATGGATCTGTTTCTGAAGAAGAAGAAAAAATAAAAAATAAAAAATATAAAGGGAAGTCGAGATGAGGGAGGATAAAAGATGGATGGATCTGTTTCGAGAGAGAGATGAACTAATGGAGAACTTTGAGAGAAACACAAAGAGAGAGAGAGAGAGAGAGAGAGAGAGAGAGAGAGAGAGAGAGATGGTAAGAAAGATGAGACAGAGTCACAGATGGTGGGTGAGAAAGTAAAAGAGAGAGTGGTTTGCCATATAGAGAGAGAGAGAGAGAGTGGAAAAGGTGTTAGAATTGAGAAGAGGGAAAGAGAGGAGATGGAATGAGATGTTTGGGATCAGAGAGAAGGCGTCATAATTAAAGAGATAAAAGAGTTAAAGTGAAGGGTCAATCAAATATTTGATTGGAAAATACATAAAGGTCTTGAAAATATAAAAGTCTACAGTTTGTACATTTCCAAGACAAAGGCAGATAGTGTGTTTGCTTTTGGTTAATCTCCCTAGGCAAGTAAGGTAATCTAATAATAATAAAATATATATTCTTAATTCGGTCGGATTGGTTTAGCCGGATTTAATTATATTATACTCGGGCTCCGACTGAAATTCATAAAAAATTTAAATTTTGCATCCACAGCCGACTGAGTTATTGGTCGAAACTGCCCGTATCGCATCCGGGTCGGGGTAGTCAGGTCGGTTTCATGGGATGTTCGGATATTTGAAAACCCCTATTAGAAACTATGTTAAGTTAATATAAATTTGTTAATGAAATTAGTATTTATGAAAGAAATATACTACAAACAGAGCAGATCAAGTAACATGAGCTCCAATAGCTTGTCTAATTGTTTTGACAAGTCCATATGTTCGAATCAAGCTTTCATTAGGTTTGACTGGTACTTGAACATGTACCTCCCAGCAGTCAGGTCTTAGTTTTTCCCCTTCTACTTCTTTAGATGGGTTTGTGCTATTAAGTACTCTGATTGTAGTTGTTTCTATTGGCCTAATTTTTAGGACAACTATATCTCTAACATGTAAATCAAGATTTAAGTGCTTAAGTAAAATATGTATTTACATTTAATCAATAATATTTTTAAAAAAAATAGTACAAAGTGCTAGAGTGAAGATGATCACAACCGAAAATGATATGCATTTTTCTAATAGATAGGCAAGCCATGATTTCTTTCATGCAATTTGTCTACTTTTATATATTTTGGACACATACACCCCCTCTATCTCTAACATGTAAATCAAGATTTAAGTGCTTAAGTAAAATATGTATTTACATTTAATCAATAATATTAAAAAAAAAAATAGTACAAAGTGCTGGAGTGAAGATGATCACAACCGAAAATGATATGCATTTTTCTAATAGATAGGCAAGCCATGATTTCTTTCATGCAATTTGTCTACTTTTATATATTTTGGACACATACACCCCCTCCCCCCCCCCAACACACACACACACACACACATTAGTGAAAGGAAACAAATATTTTGGGAATCAATTTACTATGATTTAATCACTCAATTAGTCCACCACACTACAACAAATTATATGAAAGCAGCAATCATAAGTCTTTAGACCATATCAAACAATAGCTCCAAAAATCAGTAACAACCAAAGGCACCAATAAGCAACAATCAAAACCATGCCTAATACTAATATCAAGACCCCTTTCACTGCTTTAATACCATCAACCACACATCTTCTAGTAATGAATGAAGAACACCTTGTTTTGGTGCACCAAAATCCCCTTAAATACGTTATGCACATCTTGAAAAATCAGCACATGTAAAATAATTTAAATATTTTTGGCTTCATGTAGTGGAACCACAATTAGTTAATTGATTCAAATAAAGGATAAAGAAACTGGTGTTACCAAGTCAAAGTTTTTCAAGTGATCAGAAGAAACTAAATCTCAATCACAACAGGTGCCATCAACTCAGAAAAAAATTGTCATGTTTAGTGGCAAAAGGATTGTCAATGGGCAAAATTGTGCTGCAAATGAAGGAAGGTAAGCATACTTGTCATGGGAATTAACTCAACTAAACTATTACACAAGTCAAAGTTTTTCTGCACTAGCTCTGCTATTACACAATTCTACTACTTGTTTTTTTTTTAGGTACAAAAAACAGAGTTAAAAGAGGGCTAAACCCTCTCATACCCAACACCTAGCATATCAGCTATTAGCAAATACCTCATCTAGGCAAGAGGGTCCTCAGTGACCACAAAATTTTCCAGTTAGTCTACACCTATTTTTGTTAAAGCATCAGCACATTGGTTGGCCTCACTATTAATGTGTTTTACCCATGAGCCAGTTCTTTGCAACATGAATCTAGAATCTTCAATTAGAGCTCTTAATGGGAACTCTCCAAGTGCACCTTTGAGCAGCAGCTTTACAGCTTTTTGGCAATCAGTCTCCACTTGAATCTTCTTCCAACCTTTCTCCACTTGAATCTTCTTCCAACCTTTCTCCATTTGTTCAATTGATCAAATGAATACAAGATATTCAAAAACTCCAATTCCATCAATCTGAATTGTTACAGTCAAAACAAAATTTATTATAAACATTGAGCAAATATCCGCAGGTACCCCTAACAATGGATCAAATAACCAACTTGGAAAAATAGAATTTGTCTACCCATATCAGCATATTATTATCCAAAGACACTGAAAAAATTATTTTAAAAACTTTTAATCAACAACCACATGAACATTGAGCAAATATCTAATATAAAATCAAAACAAAATCTAATAAAATGATATTTTTTTATATTTTTTTCTCATTCATCCTTACAATAGCAAAAAAGGGGGAAAAAACAAATAGAGCAAAATAATACAAGATCTTACTGAGACATTTAAACAAACACTTGTAAGGCATTATATAAAATCACAACATAAATACAATAATAGTGAATAACAATTAACCCTTGATGTTAAAAGAAGAAAATTAATAAATTCATGAGTTAGAAGATTAGATTTTCAGATTGTATCAAGTGTTAAGCCTAAAACAAGATCATAAATAAGAGAAAAGAGAGAGGTATTGTGTGTGTTTGCATGTGTGTGTGAGACTGAGAAAGAGAAAAGGAAGATGAAAAGACTGTAAATTTGTGATGTAGATGGTGGATAAAGATGGAGTGAAAGATGAAGAATGATAAACCCTTGCTTCATTTTTCCCTCCTCTTTGTTCCGCGAAAAAATTTCACCAATTTCAGATCTGTAGGAATCTTCGCTCAATTTCATCAATTGTTCGCTCAATTTGAAATTGAAAAATGTTTGTTGGTCCGAATTTTTGTGGCTCGAATGGTTCGAATGTGTCAAAACGACGTCGTTTTACGCCCAAATCGACGTTGTTTTGAATATTTCGAGCCATTCGAGCCATGATTTTTCGAGCCACCCAATATTGTTGCTTGAAATTTCACCATTTTTAGATTTGTTACTCAATTGTTTGATTTCACCAATTTCACTTTTCTCTCCTCTTTGCTCTAACCCTACAACTTTTTGCTTCGCTTTCTTGTATTTACCTATTTCCTTTGTTATAAAAAATAAGGACGAATTACACTAATGGTCCCTATAGTTTGGGTCTTATGTCGCTTTGGTTTTTTACTTTTCAACTGTGACACATTTGACCATAAATTTTGAATCTTATTCTAGATAAGGACAATTTTAGATACCATCGCTCAATTTCAATGGCAAAATCGTCAATTTAATAAAATATAAACTAATTTGACAAAAATAAATGCCAAAAAAATATTTTTGAATTTTTTAAAATTATTTCTACCCACTAAAGATAAAATTATGTAAAATTAATAAATCTTTTAGACGTTTATTTATTTATTTTACCAAATTAATTTTTATTATGTGTTTGGATGATAATCATATAATGGGTGGTTATTTTTATTTTCGTTAAATTAGTTTCTATTTTTTCAAAAGTCAAATATGGCAACAACTTTAATATAATTATTAAACCAATCCATTAAATCAAAAAATCTAAAACTAAAAACATTTCATATATTAAATATATCAATTACACATTAAAAGCTTAACAATCACCCATTACCTGATTATCATCCAAACACATAATCAAAATTAATTTGGTAAAAAAATATAAATAAATAAATGTCTAAAAGATTTATCAATTTTACACGATTTTATCTTTGGTTGGTAGAAATTATTTTTAAAAAATCAAAAATATTTGTTTGACATTTATTTTTGTCAAATTAGTTTATATTTTATCAAATTGACGACTTTGCCCTTGAAATTGAGCAATGATATCTTCAATTGTCTTTATTTGGAATAAGATTCAAAATTCAGAGTCAAATGTGTCACAATTGAAAAGTCAAGGATAAAGTGATACGAGGCCTAAACTATAGGGACTGTTAGTGTAATTCGCCAAAAAAAAAAAAGAAAAAAGAAAAAAGATGGAAGGTGGAGAATTGATAACGAGGTGAAGTACCAAAAATAAATTTATTTATTTATTTATTTAATTTTAAATTAGTTTGTTCATACTTTAAATAAAATAAATAAGTATTAATTTTGGTTCCTACACTTTTAATTTGATCAATTTTGACCTTTAATTTTAGATTTTGTGTCAATTTGGTCAAATTGATAATACCGCTAGTGTTTTTGACAAAAAATAATTACTGAATTGGTTGAGGTTAACTCACCGAGTTGAACAAATTTATAATTTTGTCTCTAAAAAATGACACATGTCACTTATATACATATTTTTCATTAAAAAATGCTAATAATTATAAGCAATTGGAATAAATTGAGATAAATTCATAAATTTAGGGCCAAAATTGAGTCAATTGAAAGTACATGGATTAAAATGACACAAAGACCAAGTCACGTCCCTTGAAGTTTCCAATTTTGTAATAAATGGCCCATTTGTTTGGCATAAGCTTTTTTTTACTATTTTAGCCACAAAAAGACAAAATAGGCTAAAAAGCCAATAAGACAAAATGTCATATTTAAACTATAATCATTTCATTTGTTCTCTCACAAAATTCAAAAAAGCTAAAAAGCCTATCACAAACGAAACTTTTTAATTCTAAGTTAAAATAGCCAAAAAACAAAAAAAGCAAACTCACATACCAAACGAAGGCTTATTAATAAATCAAGTTAATTAACACTTTTTGATGATGTCAGAAATTTGTTTCAATTAAAAATTAAAAATTTTATTTTATCAGTTAATTCATATAAGGCCGTTGATCAATTTTGCATATGTGACAAGTAAAATTAAAAAAAAAAACATGTTATATAATATTGAGTTCAATTTATTTTTATTTTGTGCATTTTAAAAAATTTTGAGAGTACATTGGTGTTTTTTATTTTTTCAAAAAATGAGTTTACATAGCTTGGAAAGATTTTGACTTAGTGACATTTCTCAAAATGTTATAAATTTTTTTTATTTATGATACTTTTCACCCAATACCATAAAAAGCAACTTACGCCTACCTAGTTTTGTGACCTTTAAAAAAAAAAAAAGCAATTACCACTAAAGTTTAGTGGCATCTGTTGATAAATGTCATTAAAATAGATTTTTGTGTCCTTTTTTTTTATATTATAAAACGCCATAAAATTGATGCTACTAAATCATATTCTTGTTGTAGTGATGTGGCGATTCCTTATTGAAATGCCACTAGAGCTTTTTTTTGTTTGTAGCTTTGTGACATTTTTCTAAAATGTGCCATCAAATATTATTTTTGTGACATTTTCTAAAAATATGCCACTAGTATAGTGTGACTAAAGTGTATTTTTGTTGTAGTGCGTCAACTAGCACTACCCGCTTAATCCACATCCGCTAATTAAGCGAACGAATGTGAAATAATTTTTCTCAATCCACTTAAATTTAGACTGATGGCAGATGGGAGGTCACCCAACCCAACTGATGAGCACCCCCCCTCCCCCCCCAATGGGCTCCACTTTAGGCCTACAAAACCTCATAGTGTAGGCCATCTGTGCAAAAAATAAAAAAATAAAAAAAAAAGCTCTATCGGATATTGATGAATAGGTGAACAAATCACTTTTTGTTTTATGAAATGGATGATTTAAGTTTAAACTAATAGTTGTCATCCATTTTAAAGAACATAATATAATTTGTTCATATGTCTAGTGATACTCGATAAATTTAATTTTTTACGCAACCCATCTTTACTACTGATATTGCTCGATAAACAATTCAGATCATTGTTGTGGGCTCGAGATTGAGCTCACAAAATAGAGTATGGAGAGATATGGGGGATATATAGTAGTATGTAGAGGAGACATTCTCGTTAAGTGATGGAAGAATGATAGGGACATCATGATTTGTTATTGGTAGGTGTGGGCAAGCATTCACCCGATTTGTTAAAATCGAATGGTCGGAACTAATCGTCACAAAATGAATGGTTTCAATAGTTCAAGCTGACAAATGCGGATACGTTTTTCCCAATTCGGCAAAGTTCGGACGGATGGGAGACCATTTGACCTAACTCAATTCACTAACACCTCTAAGAAAATGATGTTATGTTTTTAATGCTTTGTGTGTTAAATTTTAATTCATTTATTTAGTATTTATATTTGTTATTTATGAAATATAAAAGTTATTATAAAAAATGAAATATAAAAAATTTTAGACCGAAAATAGTAAAAAATTACTGAAAAATAATTTTAAAAAATGTCTAAAATAGTAAAGGCCAAACCAATCTACATCTATCAGTCAATCCGCATGACCCACTCGATCTATATTCACTAATTAAGCAAGCGAATACGGATTAATTTTCTCCAATCTACCTAAGTTTGGACAGTTAGCGAATGAGAGACCATCTGTTCTAACTTGATCCGATCCGTAAGGACCCCTAATAGTCAGTATATGATATGGGTCACGCCGTGTCGGCACCGAATAATTTTCCTTGTAGTTGTCCCTCTCCTTACTCTAATGTCAGTCAACTGTGAATACAGTCCCTGCTTCGATTAGTCACCAATCCATGAAGATTAAGGAAGAAATAATGCAAATCTAAAATGGCTACTGCCAAACCACTTTGAATTTTAGATCTAATAAATTGTGTTTTTGCAATAACCAATTTCGTATTGGGAAAAATTTATAGAGTTTGGAAATATATTTGAATCGCATTTTTATGTGACATTTTGGATGGTAATAGTGACATCGTTTGATGGGTTCACCATTTACATAAAAAGAATCAGCGTTAATATTTTGTAATATTCATTAAATAATGTAATATGCCACATCTAGTGTATTTGAATACAAAAATGCTCCAGACCACTAATTAGTGGTGGCTCTAATGATGTGGCAGTGGGTCCCACCCACTGCCACATGTGTTTTGTGCCTTGTTTTGTGTTTTTTTTTTTTTTTTTTTCACTTGCCACCTCACTAGTGGTGGAGTTAGTGGTGATAAATTAGTGGTATGTAGCATTGCTCATTTGAATATTATGCTCAGATGTGTTTACAACAAACTTTATTTATTTATAAAAATAAAAAAGGATAAATTATAATAATAGTTCCTAAAATGTAGGATAAATTACAAATACACCCCCCTAAGATTTAATTAAAATACAAATCCCCCCATGTGGTTCTGAAAATTACATTTCACCCCTAAGGTTTCTAATTTTGTAACAAATCGCCCATTTTGTTAATAAATCATCAAGTTAATTAACAGTTTTTAATGATGCTATAAATATGTTTCAATTAATAATTTAGGTAATTTTATTCTTGTATAGGAGAGCAATTATGAATTTCTTTTTTTTAGTCAATTCTATTAAATAAATTTTTTTAACAAGGGGTATTTGTAATTTTTTAAACTACATAATACAATTTGTACTTTAAGCAAATCTCAGAATGTATATTTGTAATTTATCCTAAAATTTAACACCTTTTTCATTTAAGTGCCTAAAGTTTTAATTTTGTCAATTAAATCCCTAAAGTATTGAATTAGAATCAATTTAATCCTGAAAACAATATAAAAATAGAATATAAGCTTAAAGGTTATATAAAATTGTGATCATGCCCAAATTTTAATTTATTGTTAACTTAATTATTTTCTGCACGTGCATTTTTATAATTAGTATATTTCTCTCAAACTAATTAATTCTAATTACTTATATAGGTCATTTTCTATTTTTATTATACTATTATTTGTTTCTTATAATACGCAATTATCTATTTTATCTTATTGTTTGGATATTTCTAATATTATTTTATATTTTATTTTATTATCTTTTTTGTATTCCACCTTATTTATTATACTTCGTCTAGACTATAATTACTTAGATCTATTTCTTTATTTTTCTAGTGGTATTAATTCAAAAGATTCTCTTAGAGAGTTACTTTGTAAGAATAAGGATAAAGATAATTATCTATATTATTTTTTTACAAGAGTTAACTGCTTACCTTTATCTGATAATAGATATCGAACTCCATGTATAGTTTATAATTGATTTTCCTTAAGATTTTCATTAAGTTCTTTTAATAACTTGATTATTATTTTGTTTGATAATTATTTGTAGTGCAGTACTATTATTTAAATTATCTTATTCAACTTTTTTAGTGTATCTAATGCTCATATATTAATATTGGCAAAACTGATAAACTAAACTCTAATATCAATTCTAAAACATAGGCGTGGAGGATAATTAAGTTAATAATAAATTAAAATTCAGGCCTTGTAACAATTTTATATAACCTTTAGACTTATGTTTTATTTTTATATTGTCTTCAGAACTAAATTGATTCGAATTTAATACTTTAAGGACTTAATTGACAAAATTTAAATTTTAGGGATTTAAACGAAAAAAGTGTTAAACTTTAAGGATTATTATTGTAATTTATCCAAAAAAAATATTATGAATTTGATATGAACTATATGTTGGAAAATTATTAGGTACTCCCGGAGTACCATGTGTCTATTGTGACACCCCCAAAATCAGGAACATCAGAGAATATAGTAATAAATAAATACAGGGTTTATCTAAGGCTACAAGAGTAGGAAACGTCACTAATGAGTCCTTTGGCTAATAACCAAGTAAGATTCTAGGAAGGTCGGAGGAGTCAGTATAGTCTCATTTCTAAGTCTAACCACATTAGATAGCAAAACTACCTTTTTGATAGATCTTGACAAGAATTAACATAAGACCTACATGAGATGACGGAGTATACGGATAGGTTACAAATGATATATATATATATTAATTAACAAACAGGTCTTAATTACAACAATGATTAATCGTTTACAAACTCAAAATGTGTTTACATAACTAGTTCCTAACTCTCATAGGATAGCCATACATTTTCAAATACTTTAGCGTTGCCTTTGACTGGTTTAATAGTCTTCAATACTTGGCATGAAATGCCATGCGCTTTGAATGCCCAGTAAACACACACACACTCCATCCTTTTTTTCCAATCCAATACGCCATCACATTTATAACAAACAAGTAATGAAGCATGATAATCATTTAATAATGAAGGATTACAAGGTTAGATGTTAGTAATCTAGAAATCCTCCAAAGAGATTTCATCCTTCCAGCCACAAGAATTGGACTCGAATTATTTAGTATGCCCCATCTTTCGCTACTTTGCAGACCTTACCCCGGATGCCTACCAACAGTTATATACCATGTAGTGCCAACTGAGGACCTCAAAAGAGACAGTAAAATAAGGGCCTTGCCCATAACTTCTTCCAACCTTGTCCATCATAAGCCCCTAGGGTCTGAATACAACCGATCCATTCAAGGGTTCCAATACAATCGCTTGCGCAAGACTTTCCTTCAATTAGGGAACACGTCCCCATCAATCCATAACACATTATCATCTCTTCATTAATCAAGTGATCGAAAATCCAATACCATTTCAATTAAGTTTCCCATTGAGTTACATGTCTTAATTTAGTTAGCACAAGCAATTGAAACAAATTGTCATAGATATAAGCATCATCAAGGAAAAAAAAAAAAAATACATAACCATGACATGTATAATATCATACCAATACATGATTATATATAAGTATGCATATTCATAAAATCAAGAGCACAAATATCAATATAAACAGAATTTCCAAATTCAGAGTCACTTAAAGATCAAGATTAAAAGGACTATTTCAGATTTTTCCCAAATCCGGCCTTTCTTTGTTTCGTAGAGAATTTTATCTAGTTTTCAGAACATTTTTCGGAAGTGGAATAGTTTTTCCCGATTTTTAGTTATTTCAGAAATACTCCAGCTCTGTCCAGATTTGTTGACCATTACGAAAATCAGATTTTCTCACAAACTACTCACTCTTTTTCAATGAAACCAATTTTCCTTGAAAGCTAACTCCTTAAGAAAGAGTTTGAAATACAATTGAGGTTTAGAAGATTTTTCTACATTTTTATAGACTCTTCAAAAATTGGCTGTAAAATAGATTTTTCTGGTACAGTTCTTGCAATAAGAAAGTTGGTGAGGAAAGAGGTCAACTAGGGGAATTTTCCACTTCTCTTGTGATGAAAACTTGCTAAATAATATGTATTAAACTCAGAAATTTAAGGTGAAGGTGTGCCTTTGGAAATTTTGAGAGATTGATATAGAAAAAGGTAGTCTTATACCAATTAAGAGAAATACAAGAAGGCTAGAATCAAGGCTCAACTCCTTTTATTTTTAACACAAAAATACCATCAAAACACATCTGAAATGAATGTTTAAAACTTCTAAGAGCATGTATTTGAAAGGAAAAATAAGAGAGAGTTGTGTTGTGGCTTACTTGAGGATTGTTGGACTTGCTAGCAAACTTTTTCTTCGTCTCCTCTCTTCTACCAAGCTCATCCTCCTTCCTCTCTTCTCTCTCAGCTGAATATAGTGTGTATGTGTGTGTTCTTGCATGTGAAATGCTATGGGAGGGGTTGTTTTTATGATGAATTTGGTGCAAAAGGTCCTAAATGCCCATTGGTTGGAATTGGATTGGCTAGTTCGAATTTAGTTTGAATTCAATGGAACAGTGGAGGATTAGAGGCCTTAATTAGGTTTCTAAATATGATGTAGTTAGGGTTTTCCTCCTAATCAAACCAACCTAGTTGCATATACATATATATATATATATAAGTTTGTACCAAGTCAAAGATTTTTTCCTTGAATTATGCAAGCTTGCCTCCAAAAGTACACTCATTTCATCTACATAGGTATTGGCCAGCCATAGCTAGAGATTTGAGGGACTTGTTTTATATTTTTTTTGTGTACAATTGTTGGAATTTGTGAAATAAAATGTTTAAAAAAAGATTTTAGGGTACAAGTGTGTGTATATATATATAATGGTACTCGTTTGAGGCCAATTTGTTATTTAATAAAAATGTGAGGGCTTTGGGTTTAATTTATGAATTGGAACATTTATTTTAGAGTAGAATTAAATTAAATTAGGGTTAAAGAGTCTAATTCGGTCTCGAATAAAAAGGTTATTTACCAACGAACATGATGAAAATCGAAAAATCTAGAATTTTCGAGTGGTAATTCCACATTTAGAGAGTCAATTAATCAGTATTAAGGTATTAGAATTGATTCCTAAGTTACCGAAATCGATTAGGGTTTGTGAGTTTTCAATTGGCGCAAGTGTTTTGATCTTAGGGTTAAAATTGCAATTAATTAAAAAATTGAAGGACTTCAAGAAAATAATTTAAAAGTAAGGGACTTTTAAGAAAGTAAAATTTTCAGGGGCCTCACACTTATACTCTTTTACCAATCATCATTCACCATGCCCTCTCATGTTCATCAATCACCGAACACAAAATCATAATATTTTACCTTCTCCACCAATTATAATACCATAGAATACTATGTGACCATGCCCGGGAGTACCTAATAGTCACCTAACAATGTTTGCAGTGATCACATCTAGAAATAATTATTAGGGGAATTGTAAATTAATGAAAAGTAGATAAAGTAATTGTAAAAATATGGGATATAAGTAGAGTTTGCACTCTAATGCAAATAAAACCACAGTATTGACTTGTATCAAAAAACCAATTCACTTATGCCTTTATATTTTTACTAGCGATGGACACACATGCTATGTGTGTAATTTAAATAAGTAAAAAAAAAAAAAAAATTAACTACATATTATGTGCTGCTCAAGTAGTAAAAGTCTTCTTTACTAAACCTGAAGTTTTAGATTTAAGTCTTATTCTTTTTTAATTTTTTATTTTAAATAGAGAAATAAGAAATCCACATGACATATTTTTTTGTTTTAAATGGGGAAAATGAGAAATAAGAAATGCATTTATAATTTTCTTAGTTACTGGCACTAACCGCGTCATCTGAATAATCTTTAGAGTGACAATTTTACTAGCACTAACCGAGCAAGGATCCTCTAGAGTGAAATTTCCCTAAAGTTTCCTAGAGTACTACATTGTGTGGTTGAGATTTACTGGTAAGTCACATCAGAAAAATTGATGTGACTTGCCAGTAAATCTCAACCACACAATGTAGCACTCTAGGAAACTTTAGGGAAAAATCACTCTAGAGGATCCCAATTCACACTAACCACATTTAATAAATAATTATTAGATATTTTTAGAGTAATATTTTATAACGCCCTCAAATAATTAATTCATTCAACCATAATGACTTAACTCAAGTAATCAAATCTCTATATTTGTATTCCATTCATGTGAGAGATTTATAAAAGGTCCACATGTAATACATAGTCAATACTCTTAAAGTTTGAATTCATAGCATGTGAGACAGTTAGAAATGGAGAAATCAATAAAAGAATGCCTCAAGGGTCACAAGTTCCAAGGCTTAAGACTGGGTACACAAAAGGTAGTTATCGAATCCATACAAGTAAAGCCTTTGGCTTGTCAAAAGAACTAACAAAAAAGAAAGAGCCTCTTGCTCTCCAAAGATTTCCTACGCTCTTAGTTAGACGGGATCACCACATCTTTTTCTTCACAAATCCACTAAAGGTGAGTACAAAGTCTAGTAGAGATATCTTCACAAAGTATATATATTTAAGTAATCGTATATACATGAATGCAATGCCATGCTATGCTCCAAAATCACAAGTTTTATTCCTTTGAAATCCATATGCAATGATCTTTTAAAGACACTTCATTGTCTCAATAAATTTTAAACTTTAAATACGGGGTAACAAATGTTGGATTTATTTTCTAGTGTGGCCCAATAGCCTACATATTTTCTACATATTTTAATTTATTTGGACTCCACAAATAGATAAAGCCAATATTTGAGATCAAGTTCAGTAATTAGAATTTTAATATAATTACTCTTCTAAGATAAGAAGGAAACCTTGATGGATTAGGAATTCTTCTGATAGAGTTTATCTGGCCCTCTTCTCTCCTCTATATAAGGATGGGTGACTTCCCTTTCATATCATAAGTATTTTCCATCACTTTAAGTTTTATAGTCATCCTAATTAAGAGAGACAGAGAGAAGAAGGTGAGCCCAGAATTAAAGGTTCAATTCTAAGGGGTATTTTCTCAACTTCTCTAATTCAATGGCTGACAAAGGTATGTTCGTTTTATTCTTGAGTTGTATTGAATTCAAGATCCTGTTAAGTTTAATTCCGCATTATTATTATGGTTACATGTATCATTATATCTTACAACAAATACAACTCAGGTAATCCTTAGACTGGTGTCTGCAAGTAAGCATAACAAGTACTATCAATCTCCCACTTTATCGGCTCCTAACCGGAAGGCATGTAGTACCTCCTTTATGCGTGTTTTCGGTCTTCACCTAGACACTCAAGCCAACTTAATAATGCCATCTATACCCCCTATCCATATTTATCAAACGTATTTACTCCAAAACATTTCAGGATTTTTAATTATTTTATCAAAACAATAAATCAATTTGCAAGGCATAGCCATAATAAACAATATTCAAAACTAGGAAAACTAAATGAAAAGATATGCAATTATAAAGTTTCATTGTAACATTTTACAATTCTCAACATTTGCTCAGGATAGAATGTAATATTCAATAATTCCTCATTTATTTCCAAATTTCCACACTCACGTGACATATGATACATTTTTATATCCATAATCATATTTATTTCCTTTTCATAGTTCAAGCATATACATAATCATACTATCATATAAATTTCTTAACTCAAAATCTCATCCATGCCATGGATATCTCAATCAACACAACAATAAAGAAATTTCATAAATTTTCTAAGAAATTCCCAATAATTTCATAAATATTTCACAAAACCTAGCTTTTCATAATTTTTCCTAAATCTATGGTTTGAGAAAAAGAGGATTTTCCCTTCGTTTTCAAGACATTGTCCTCCATACATTTCCTAGAGGTTTACAAGTTCATAAAACCATTTTATTTGAAATTTATCATAATAAAAGTCACTTTTCAACATTTTCAAAATCCCACATTCAAATCCCAAACCCTCTACACAAAATCTTAGCAAAAACAAAGAAGACATGCTCAAGCCGTATACCTAACTCAAAGAAACTCCATACCTTAAGTCTTGGAAAGAAAATATGAGAAGAACTTCAAAATTGACGGTGTCCAAATCCAATCTCCACTGCACACAACTAACTTTTGATGAGCTTTCTAATATTAATGAAGACACAAGGGTCAAAGCTCCAATAGATTTGGAGGGATCAAGGAATTTATGATGGTTAGTGGGTGTATTCTAGAGAGAGATGAGAGAGAAATGAAATGTAAAGAGAGAGTGTGAAGGAAGAGTAATGGTTCAACTTTTAAGTGATTTGATATATTTTTTGGAACAGACTACGGACAGACTGCTCGAGCAGTGAATTCAAACTTCCAAAATCTCTCTCTCTCTCTCTCTCTCTCTCTCTCCTTTGTAGCAGATTGCTCGAGTGGTGAAACCTTTGCTTGAGCGGTGAAAGCACACTCTTAGTATTTCAGACTTAAGAACCAAAATCTCAAAAAATGACATGACCGCTCAAGTGACAAAAGTATCGCTCGAGCAGTCTCAACTCAGAAGTGAGACAAAACAACTGTGCAGCATTCCCACCATTTCCAAATTCACTCCAACACCCAAAAATACAAATTGACACCTCAGATCACACCTAGGATGTATATGAACAACTACAAGGAAAGAATAGGTAACAATACAAGATTCAAAGAGTTCAATGGTAATTAGGACAATTAAAGGAGACAAAAATTACTAATTAATATAATCATATTGCATTAAAAGGGTTCGGGACATCACATATTTTATACTATTTATCAATTTATACTTCTCATAATGTCTTTTAAAATATCAATTCAAAAATCATGAATTTTACTGTCTAAATTAATAATTATTTATCAAACAACAGTACTACATAGATTTATTCCGAGAACATTGAATAATTTATATCACCTGAACTTGAGAGAGCGTTTGGGCTTGGTAGACCCATTTTGGAATTGATTTCGGTGATATGAACCGTTCACTTTGTAAGATTTGTTAAATATAATATTCATGCAAAAAATAAGATGATCGGATATTGGTAATTATATATTTGAATCAAATTTGTATTATAAAAAATGGATGGTTGTTCTTGAAATTAAATCTATCATCCATTTTCTTAAAGTAAAAATAATTTAAGCATATAGTTACCGATGTCTAATCATCTTAATCTTTTGTACGAATATTTTACTCAATAAATTTTAAAAAGTAAACGATTCAAAATACCGAAATCAATTCCAAAATAAATTAAGATGACAATTTGAGAGAAGCAAGCTAAATCCTTCTAATATCTCATCAGTATCAGGAACATTACATAGTAATCTAGACTAATGCTCTAAATCACAAAACAATGGACACACAATGTTGTCTCCAATATAATAGGACAATGCATCTAATTTTTACACACTTTATCATATAGGTATGTAAACAGGAGCTTAGATTATCTGGTACGTATCTCTTTAGTTAGGGTTATTTTGGGTATGATGTATAAATTAAATTTTTTGTTTATTACAAAAAAAAATATGTAAAAAAATAAAGAAGTGATATGATCCACATAAGCCAATAAGATGGCTTATTTAACTCTACCCAAAAGAGGTTTTAATACAATAATATAAAAAGGGTTAAGTTTCTTTTAAATTTAAATTTGAAAATAATCGTTATGTTCGTTTTAATGATACCGGTCATTTTGTTTGACCATTTGTGTATATTATTCATGAAAAAAAAATTAAATGGATCCGATTATTAGCCTTTTCATTTTATCGTGTTTGTCTAAAAAGGAAATAAATAGACAACAAGACCATTTGTTTTTTTTGGATAAAATGAAAAAATATTTTTATTAAATCGATCTAATTTTTTATTATTATTTATTAATAATATATACGAAGAACTACAAAATATATGAGTCGAATAATGAAAATGAAATCGGTGGAACACCGTCAAATTTAGATTGAACCTAACCCATATAAAAATACTAGACTCAACTTTTTCTTTATTAATAATAACAAAGTTGGAGCACCATCTTTATTTGGTCCAAGACTATTACACAGCTTTTTCATGGCCACCACCTATTAGTGTTAATATATATATTTTTAGGGTTATTAACTCGTCCCAAAATGATTCCTACCCCCAGCTGGGGGTGACCCCCAGTGAGGTGTCACTGGGGGATTGGTCCGGAGAACAATTTTTTTTTTTTTTTTTTTTTTTAAAGTCTGGACCAGTGGGGGCTCGCCACCTCACTGGGGGTGAGACCCCCACTGGGTGTATAGATCATTGTTGTTAACTCGTCTTAATATAACTTAAAAATATAATGTATTTTTTATTATACATATTTTTAACATGTGTCCTAAAACATTCAAGTTAACAAAGTCTATTTTTGTCTGGTTTAATTTTTGAAAATTATTTTTTGAGTCTTTTTAATTTTTTTTTTTTTTGTGTTTTTCATCTTTAGTGAATTTTTTTTTTCATATTTTCATGAATTTTTTTTATATACTTTTTTACATACACGCAATCTAAATATACTTAAAAAATATTTTTTGTAAATAAATTTAAAAATAATTTACTAAATACAAAAAAGTACTCTTTTTTTTTTGTATTTTTAATTATTAATTAATATTTTTTAAAATTTCTTTGCCAATATTTTCATCATTTTTTCATCCGAGTTGTGTACTCCCCGATGAGTTGTTTCACTACTAATTGAGAATCACATAAAACCAATAATTGCTCTGTTTCCTCGGCCGACCCTTTTCAATGGAGAACTCTGTCATAAAATTTGTGAGGACCTATCCTTTAATAGAGTTTCATAGTCAGAATCTGATATCATACTGTCCAAGCTTAATAGCCAATTTGGAGATTTGTTTAGAGAGGTTGGCTCATTTGATTAGTTAAAAATTCATTTGAATTTAGTTCGTTAAGTAAATAAATTAATCTTAAATATATTTTGAAAGACATTAAAATTTTCACATCAAGCATAAATAGTCAATTATTCGTTAATTCAATAAATTTTAAACCATATAAAAATATTAAAATGTTAGAATTCAGATAAAAAAAAAAAACTCATTTGAAACTTGTTAGTAAAAGTTATAAAGTCAAAGTAAGGCCAAGTTTGGCATGACCTAAATAATACAAAAAGTCAAAAAGTCACTATCCTATTTAAGCCACATTATCTTATTTAAATCACATCACCTCTCTAACACATCATATCAAACCCAACCCAAACCCAACCCATATAAGCCAATAAGTCAAAAAGTGCACTTTTTTATAACATCCCAAACCAACCCTAAACTATTCAGTTAAATTACTATTGCCAATATTTGTAGTAACTTTAGTTGTAGATCGGATTAGAAGATACTGTTAGATTTGTGAGGGTCTATTATGAGTCTTATTTCGATAATTCGAGCTATTTAATGTGTGGAACTCATCGATGACTATGTATTTGCAAAACATTACGTTGATCGGATAACGATAGCTATGTGATCAAATCAGTTTTGTATAAAAAAATAGACAGTGAACAAATTAATAGTTGACACAAAATTTATCCGATGAGATAACTATCGATATCTGATCAATTTGAAATTTTACAGATATATAATACTCAACAAATTCTTTATATTGAACGATTTAAATTATCAAAACGAAAACCATAAAGAAACTCCACAGGTCTAACAATATCCTCCAATACTGCATGCAACCTGCTCCTTATAGTAAACCGTTCAACTGCCAAGCAAACAATCCAGCCGCCAGTGGCCATTGAGTACCTTCACCCATTCACACCTTTCATTAATTCCCAAAAGCGCCAAAAAAACAAGTCAAAGTCTCTCTCTCTCTCTCTGAATATATCACTTGTTCAAATATTCAATTCTCTCTCTCTTTTCAAACCCTTCAAACCTGCTAATAAAACCTTCCAACACTCACAATCCATATAAATATCCAAACATTTATCAAAGTCTTTGATTGGTTCAGAATCAATGGCGTTTAATGCCAGTCGATTCGGCCCTCAATCAGCTGCCGAGAAGGCAGTTTCGGTGATCGGTTTTGGGTACGATCTATCGGCCGATATTCGCTTATCGGGCTGTAAACCGGGTCCATCCGGTTCTACTCTCATCGAGCTCGACCGGACCACCGCCAAGCACCTCCGCGTGCCCGGTGGGGTCCTTGTACCGAACGTATCGGCTTCGATCAAGTGCGATAAAGGGGAGAGGACGAGGTTTAGCTCCGATGTTCTCTCTTTTAACCAGGTGATTTTGCTTTTTTTTTGTGTTTTTTTTTTTTTTTTTGTGTTTTGTGTTTTGTGTTTGGTTGGTGAGAAAAAGTAGGAAAGTGAAAGAAAGTGAAAGGAAAACTGGGAATTGGGAATTGTGTTGATTTTTATGTGTATGGAATGTTTTTTTTGATACTCTGATTGTTTACTTCAAATTGGACTTCACAGTTTTTTATTTTTTTATCTTATTAGTGAAATACCACTGTTGTATCAGTTTAGAAATATTTGAACTAGAAAAAAATTTGGGAATTAGAGCTTTTTTCCCTGATTTTTTGCTTCAATTTTAATTTTGTAGATGCTGATTGCTGAAGTGATCTGTATATATTTTGATTTATATAATTTAATTATTTTGATCGGGGTGTTTGAATTTAAAATATTAGAAATTGAAGCATTTGAGAGATGTTGAGAAATAAAACTAGTTTCTTAGGGCAATTTGGGATTAGAGAAAACATTGACACAACTTCACCTTTTGATTCACACCAAATAGGTGTTCTGGCTGTAATAAATCTTGGTATAGATAAAGAAAATATATAGAATATGATCATGAACAGTTTGCTAGATTTTTGAGATTGGCATGTCAAGGCAATAAAATATAATTCTTACATTGGGATTTCTTGGGTTTGAGTTTGAGCTATATGTGGTGTTTACTACTTGGTATGTGGGGTCTGCCCATGTGGTGGCTGGACAACCACCTCCCAAGTTGTTCTTCATCGACAAAGAAATTAATGAAAGTAAAAGGTGAGGAAGAAATAATGAAGAAAAGGATGAGCAACTTCTCAAGGGTGTCAACAAGAGAAACAAAATAAATACATAAAATATTGCAAAAAATGTGGCTATATCATTCTTGTAAATAAAAATCATCACGACAGGTGTTTTGTGAAAGGTCTTTATTGAACCCTATGAAGCACGTGTACAGGCACTGACACGTTCCGAGTACATCAATATGGTAAAATTTTTAAAAAGTAAGGTACGTTTGTAAAAAAATATTTATTTTTAATTTGGAGTAATGTGAAAATTAGTTAAATGATTTAAATTGTTAAGATTCAACCTATATTTAACGTCAAAAGTAAAGGTATAAATTAAAATTAAATGTCATTACATTAAATAACTTACAAATCATAACTTAATTTTAAAATCATGCTAAGTATAATAGTAAAAAAAGTCTAATGAAACTAATTTTACCTCTGTATTGGAAGAAAATACTATTTTGATTGAGGTATAGGCTGTTTATATAGTAGGTATATCTATAGTACGATAAAAATTACAGAAAAAAATGTGGATATGTGTTTCGTATACTCGGTACGTATGCAGAAATATCATACGAAGTACCAGTACCTACCTAGTAAGTACTCGGTATGGGTACGACATGTTTGTCGAAATACCCATGTTTCATGGATTGAATCACATCATCCTGTAAGAATTTTCTGCTGTATATCCTTACTCAAATGTCAATGGTAGCAGCAATATTGACTCATATGCATGAAGGCTAGTTGGTAATTTTCCTATAAATAGGCCAATTTGTGAAATTAGCAAGAGAAGAGCAACTATATGAGCTGCAAGGGGGTGAGATAGAGAGATGTGAGGGGAATGAGATATACAAATATCAGTGAGCGGGGTGGGGAACACTAGGATGAGCAAGGAAGTATTTATAACTCATTAGCTTCAGGGCTTGGTATTGGTGTTGGGTTTGGGTATTTTTTTTGATCTCATATTTGTACTTTTTGTTACTCATTGTGGATTTACCTCTTGCCGGGCAATGTTGTCAATATCTTATGATTCACAATACGTATCTTATGATTCGGTATACATTTTATGAAGGATTATACAATTTACATTTTATTGTTATCAATATCTTATGATTCACGATACGTATCTTATGATTTGGTATACATTTTATATTTCAAGAAACCTTACTTTTATAATTTTAAAGATTATATATTGTTTGGTGTTTTGTTTTGACAAGATATTTGTGTTTTCCATAGCTATATTTATTTTTCTACCTATTTTTAAATATGTTAGAGTATCTTATGATACACGATACGATACGTGGTTCAGAAAAATAGAAAAATGATACTTGATATGTATCCCAATTTGACAACAATGCTCTTGCCCATGGATGTTTAGGCTGAATCATATTAGATATTAGTGTTCCTCTTTGTGTGTATGTATTTATTTCGGGTGTGCTTCCACTCTTATGAGAATGTTTTCCTTAAGCCTGTGTTTGGTTGAGAGATTTGGAGAGGGAAAGGAAAAAATATGTGAACTAGGTGAAATATAAGTATATTTTATTTACATTTCATCTACTCTTTTTCTTTCCCTTTCCCTTTCCCTTTCCCTTTCCCTTTCCATTTCCAAATCTCTTCCTAAATCCCCCAACCAAATACAGCGTAAAAGTGGTATCAGAGCTAATGATTGATGATCTTGAGCCATGGGAGATTCTAAGGCATGACAGAGGACTCAGAGCCGTTGTAAAGTGATTAGGGCCATAGTTGGACTAACTGTGGAATCAAAACATTTGACAAGCATAATCATATAGTCAACTTGATATCCATGGGTTAAATCATTAAACAAGTTCAAGTATGTGTTGCAATTCATAGTTTTGAGATAATAATTTATTAAAGAAGTTTGCATTTTATGAATTGAGTTCATGAAATGCACAAGATATAAGACTTTTTCTTGTGTTAAATTGCTTGGGTCTGTGACTATGTTGCTAATAAAGTATCAAAATTTATTGCTATGGTACTGCCTTCACTGTTTGTTGTCAGAGAGGGTTAATTCTCTTGGATAGAGCAAAATGATGATGAAAAGGAAATGGTTGAATCCCAAGTAGTTTGTGTAATGCTTGTTTAAGTTCAAAATCTATAGTAAAGTTAAACTAGTTATGAATTTTGTATTTGAAATAGTTTTTGATCCAACCTTTATGATTGGAAATATTTTAATGGTTAAAATGATGCCTATTGCATTGAGGTATTTTTTGCCTTCTCTAATCTTTCCATCTGATTCAGATGTCAGAGCAATTCAATCAGGAGTGTGCTTTGTCCGGTAAAATACCTTCTGGCCTATTCAATACAATGTTCAACTTCAGGGGCTGCTGGCAGAAAGATGCAGCTTCCACAAAAAGTCTTGCTTTTGATGGTTGGTTTATTACTTTGTACAACATTGAGTTGGCAAGATCCCAGATAATACTATCTGAGCAGGTGAGAAAAGAAGTGCCTGCTTCATGGGATCCTGCTGCCCTTGCTGAGTAAGTTCCTTTACTTGAAGCTCAATTTTCTGATGGCTTTTACCAATGCTTGACGAGGAGCTTGTTTGTGAAAATTTCTTTTAATTTAGGGAAAATACTATATTTATCTTTTTTCTCTTTTAAGATAAGATGCCACTTAACACTTTCTTTGGAACTTCAAATTGGTTAAGGAAAAGGAAAGTGAGAAGGAAAACCATTTTCTTCGTGTTTTTTTTCCTAATTGAAAAAGTTACATGAACATTGTTTCATGAAATGAAAAGAAGTTACAAATAAGGAGAGAAATGACATCTAGAATGAAAAAAAATCACTTCATATATTATTTTCCTTATTGATTTTAGGGTAACCAAACAAAGTAATAGTGAATGGACCCATAGAACTGATCAACTCATTTAATTGGCATGATGACATTTTGAGCAAGAAGTTAAACTTAAGAAGCATGGACAAGGACATGCGACACGACACCGATACGACGACACGGACACGCCGATATGCAAATTTTCAAAAAATACAGGACATGACACGTGGGGGATACACATGAAATATATAATTTTATATGTTTATCATATGTTCTATATATGAATATATCATTCACAGGTAATAAAAAATGCAATATGATACTGATTCCTGTAACTTTATATGATTTTGTTTTATTATTATATTCTAAGTTGTTTTGTTCAAACTTATAATTAGTTTCATCTGTGTTTAATTGATAGACACATGTGTTTAAGTGATAGACACGTGTGTCCTACAAGTATCCAAAAAGTGTCCAGGTCTTTAAAAAAAATTAAAAAATAGGACACGTTTTAAAGAGTGTCGAACACGTGTTGGGAAAGTGTCCAAAGAGTGTCAGTGTTTGACATGGATATGTCACCTTCTTAGAAGTATCCGTTCCGTACTTCTTAGAGTTAAACCAACCAATCTAAATGAAAATGATGATCAAGATAAATAAAAAAATTTCAACATAAATATGTTCTTTTATGTCCGATGTAAATGCCTTTTGTGACAGCATATAAAATAATAGGTGATTTTGACTTTTGACTTGTGGGTTGGTTCTTCTTCTAGTGGATAGATTTAAAATTTTCACCATCTTATGTTAATTTCATCAAGCAAGCAAATATAATTTTTATTGAGCAATATGCATCCCCTACATGACAGCATATGTAACTGCTGAACATTTACACGCTATGTATAGGTGTAGAACATTGGCCCATTAATCATATAGATATACAATTTCATACTGGAATATAGATGTATGAAAATGTGTGTAAAAAGAATGGAAAAAATTATTTGGCTTATCCATGAATGAGGTAGAGGCCATGTATATATAATAGATTCATGATACAATTTAGGAAACGATATAAATAAGAAAACAATACTAAATCAGTGATTGACACAATCACAGATTATATACATACTACTAAAAATAAAAAGATTCTATGTACTCTAATTTCTATATTCAACACTCTCCCTCAAGCTGGTGTGAAGATATTCAACAATCGCCGTTTGCCAAGGAATGACTGGAAGAAGTCAGAAAAAACTCAACGGCTAGTCCAAATAAATGCTACCGAACAAATCTGGTAGTTCACTAAATAAAAAAGGCCAAAAAGAGTTTTATACATCAGCACAAAATCTTAGAAAGGGAAAAAAACAGGGGCTAAACTGTGCTCTAGAAAAAACTGACCGGAATCAATGTCGGGACAGTTCAAAGGGGTCCAGACTGTTGTAGGAACTAACCAGAATCAATGTCAGGACAGTTCACGGGGTTATGCTAGACCGTTGTAAAAACTAACCGGAATCAATGTCAGAACAGTTTAAGGGGTCATGTCGGATCATTGTAGAGACTAAAGGTTCGTTTAGGAAGTGAGTTGGCTTTTTGGTTTTTTGACTATTTTAGTCTGGAGCTAAAAAGCCTTGTTTGGTAAGGGCTTTTTTGACTTTTTTGTGAGAGAAATAATGTAATGATTATGGGTTAAATGTGATGTTTTGTCTTATTAGGCTAAAATAATCTATTTTGTATTATATGGCTATTTTAGCCCAAACCCATTTTCCCAAACAAGCCATAATTGGATGTTGAACTAGCAAGTGTGGCACACACATAACTTATCATGTGGTGTTAAACGATGATGGCAACAGATGACTGAGTACGCCAAGGGCGGGCTTATTAGAAAGTGCACCAGAGGAGGCGGCTTAAGTGATGCACTAAGAGGGCGACTTGGGTTGTGCGCTAGATGAGGGGGTTTAGGTGGTTTACATGGTATATCACTATGCTCACTATGATATAGGTTTAATACCCCTTTCAAACTCAAATAGGTTTGAAGATAAAACCTATTTGAGGTTGAAATAGAGGGAAAGACAAAGTGAAGTAGAAACACACAAAAAAAATGGATTGCAAGTGAAAAAAAAAAAAAAAATATGATAGAGATATTTGGGATAGGAATAAATTAGTGGATAGAGGAAGAGATCACCAATATGGCAGTGGAATGGGTTGAGGTTCGGCGGGCGGCCAAGATAAGGCTGCCGCCCACCAGTGAAGCAAAATTACTAGGTACTTAATCTAGCTCTAATACCAAAAAGAATGAAAAGAGTTATTTGGCTTATTCATGAATGAGGTAGAGGCCATGTATATGTAATAGATTCGTGATACAATTTAGAAAATGATATAAATAAGGAAACAATACTAAATCAATGATTGACACAATCACAGATTATATACATAATACTAAAAATAAAAAGATTCTATGTACTCTAATTTCTACATTCAGCAATTCTTACTTGAGAGAACTTGTTCAATATGAAGCTTACACACCTTTTATACATAGAAGCAATTGCCAAAGTTCTGTTTTCTTTTTAGGTTTGACCATTTTCCTTATAATCCGTGGAAGCCACTGTAATTTTAATTGACAGTTCCGTTGATTTAGAGATTGATAGCTACTATAATACTTATTAGCATGATTTTCCAGGTTTATTGATAAATATGGTACTCATGTTGTTGTTGGGGTAAAGATGGGAGGTAAAGATGTAATTCACATTAAGCAGCTTCAAAATTCAAATCTTCCGCCAACTGAAGTGCAGAAATTATTAAAGCAATTAGCTGATGAAAGATTTTCGGAAGATGTAAATGGGGGCATCACAAAGAACACTGATAAATTATCAGGGAAGCGGAAGGTACACACAAATTTCTAGAACCAAATCACCACATCAAGAGTTGATTCTTTTGTTTGCTCAAATTCACTTCAAATTTCATCTGTGCTCTTCCTTTCGACCTTTCACATCCAATGGCACTTCAAAGTGAACTTCCTTTTGTTATTAAAGTTGTAGGATGTCAAGTTAGCACACTAATGTTATAATATGCATATAAGAAAATTAAAATAAGTAATAACCTTCTTGAACTGAAATGATTGCCTCGTAACTGTTTGAACCCTTGTTTCTTTGTTTTGGTCTCTAGACCTTCATTTTGAATGCAACAGTGGCACACATAAGTCGAACCTAGACACTATGTTTTAAGTGGAAAACTTTAGCTTAGCAAAACGAATAAAATACTCTTGGCCAGTGGACATTTGTGTACTATGTATACCTAATACAAGTCATGCATAGCTAAATGGGTATGCATGTGTATTATACAGTGGAGAACCTAGAACATGGATCATTTTGGTACTTGTAACATGAACGGCAACATAGTATGCCACATGCTCTAAAATTTGGTACGATAAGAGTATATTTGTATAGATTACATTATAAGAATTTAAAATACTTATTGAGTAATTTTCTTTTAACAATTATACATCTAATAAAATGTAGGTTTTTTCCCCCAAATTAATCATGTACCGACATTTTTATTAGCATTATGACTCATTGTTAACATTGGGATCTGTGAATTTTTTTTGAGATTAGATTGTTTTAGATTGCTAAATATATTGTTTTGGAACGAAAGTGTACCTTAGTTTGGAACGTGCATTCCAAAACATATTCTACTGGTAGCACTGGTAGAACCAAATAATAAAATAGTACTGCAAAACATATTCCTGGAAGATCCTGCTTCCTGTGCTTTGTGTTCTGATGTAAACTGATATAGGGTTATAGTGCCAGAGAAAAGCGCACACAGATTATTGTGTTTCATTTCAGCTTGAACACTGGATATTGTAGCATCCTCATTCTACTTTGAAATTCCAATTATTGTTGCAGGATGAACATTCTGTCATCTCGGTTCTTCATTCATCAATTACGACTTCGATGGCACCATCCGTTGTTTCTCACTCAAAGAATGAGGTAAGCTTCTTCGTACCTTCTGTACCAGTTTTTTCTTGGATTGCACCCTTCGAAGAGCATCCTATTTTGAATAAACAAAAATAAAATAAAATAATTATAATAATCGTTAAAATACTTTTTCAGGATATATTTAGTGTTCATATCCGACGGGGAGGCATTGATAGTGGCCAAAGTCATAGTCAGTGGCTTTCCACTGTATCACAGTCGCCGAATGTCATATCAATGTCCTTTGTTCCTATAGCTTCACTTCTAATTGGCGTTCGTGGTAGTGGATTTCTTAGCCATGCAATTAATCTCTACCTTCGATGTGAGTATGCTCATCTCTGTATTGTAAATTTTCTTTATTGGGCAAAGGTCTAGTATTGTTTGCCATATATTCATGAAAACTGGTCAGAATGGGCTGTGGCTTGTTATGTGGAAAATTTGAAGAATGGCAACTAATTGTGCCAAACCAAGCATGGATGATTATATGTCCAACCTCTTTGCCTAGGTCTTAAAACCATTTTTGAAAGGACTCACAGATGTTTCTTAGCCTAAACTTAATGAGGAAATGTGACTAAGCATGTCAACTACTATGATGTGGGAGATTGATCATGGAAAAGCCTACATCTGCACCTTATCGTGTTGAATTGAGTCGAGTCAGGCATATTCTTTTTTTTGGCGCTTTTATTTTGACAGGTATAACACAAGCATGTGCTTAAGCTGAGACTTGAACCCTGCACCTTTCCTTGGGGGTGTTGGAAGATGCCATTTAATTTGACTACTTGTCTTTTGAACTGAAACCATTATTTTGATGTTGTTTTCTTGTTAAAATCTAGCAAGAGTGTAATAACGTTGAATTTGGAAAATAAAAATTACTGACATTGTTAACATAATGTGATAAGATTTGGGTTTTGGTGAGTGGTTGGTTGCTTAGCAGTTAAGATAACTCCTATGTAGCAACAAACATGGGCACATGACATGAAATATCAACATGGTGATTTTAAAAATACACAGGACATTATATTTTTATAAATATATAATATGTCAAATATATGAATAATTTATTTAATCGTAATGAAAAAAATAAACATAATACTAATTAAACTTAAAAAGGTATATATTTCATAACTTATATTAAGATAACATTCATGTGACAATTGCATTATAAAGAATGCAAATCAATTGTAGAACATCGAAATACGCATGATGTATTCATATTGTAAATACTTTAAAATATATTTACAGTGCAAAAGTTGCATTATGGTAAATGCAAAACATTGTTACTATGAACATATTCATCATATAGGTCGTGTTTGGAGGATTTAATTACTGTCGCCGAAGTGTTTGCAAAGTGTTTCTTATTATGAATTTAAAATTTTAATTGAGACACGCTAAAGAAGTGTCAGACATGCTTTTAAAAATGTCTATATCTAAGAAGTGTGGACACAAACGTGTGACATGACATGGACATGATGACGCAATTTTTTTTTTTTTTTTTAAATGTAGGACGAGATGTGGGGGATACGTCCAAAATATATATATGATTTTATATATTTATTATATGTTATATATAAGAATAAATAATTATTATGTCATATATATATAAATATTTAAGTTAAAGACAATTATTTTAAAGTCTAAACAAGGAGAATAGGTATAAATTTACGTTGTTTTTGTTTTACAATTAGATTCCAAATTATTTTATTCAAACTTGTAATGTGTTTTATGTGTGCCTAAAGTATTAGGAAATGTCCGATGAGTGTTGTGAGGTTTCGGTGTTGGACACAACATGTTACCTCAGAAATGTCCTTGCATACCTCTTCCATAGACGTGTCCATGCTTCTTAGGATCTCTCTCTCTCTCTCTCTCTCTCTCTCTCTGTGAGTTTGAAATCAGATAACTAGACAACTTGGCACTAAAACTTTGTTGAATTGTTTGAAAATGTTTCTTCTACTAGTTATCCACCATTATGACTGAGTCTTGGTATTGACTTTTGCTCACATATTGTGGTCATATAGAATGGTTGATATCTTCCATGTAGATTGCACATGAGTGTAATATGTAGGATAGTATTTTATGCAAAGATAGCATTTCCATTCTTCTAACCAAGGCATTGTTACTTTGCAAGTTATAATAACTGGTTGTTCTTGGATGTTCAATCATGCAGATAAACCACCTATAGAGGAACTTCATCAATTTCTAGAATTTCAATTACCTCGACAATGGGCTCCAGTGTATGGTGATCTTCCACTTGCACCTCGGCGAAAAAGACAAGTGTCCCCATCTCTTCAATTCACATTTATGGGTCCAAAACTTTATGTTAATACTGCAAAGGTAAATTCTTGTCACTTACCTCGTAAAAATTGTAATATTATAAATTCAAATTATGGAAATGTTTTGCATCCCATGCTTGTGATCAGTGATCTCATTTTGTGGAAGGATGAAGAGGTGATTTGCCTTCTACATGATGGAGTGGTTGTTGGGACATTTTAAACTCTAGATTATCGTGTCATGGAGCTGATGAGCGTTATCATGTCATGGAGCTGATGAGCACAGCTTGGTACTTGGGTGGGTACAAGCAATACTAACAGTAGATTAGGCACTAAATTCCTTACTCTTAGGTAACCACCAGCTGAACCCTAGAGCCCCGACAAATCAGCAACTTTCTAATGAGGCAGTGAGCCGTCAAATAGCTGAGATTGCTCGGATGCTAGTGCATTTAAATGTGCTGCAAAACATCTTTTTGTGATTTGTTGGACATGATCAAATTTTTCTTTCTTTTTCTTAGTTACCTTTTGTGATTGACGCTAAGAAGCACAGGCATGGACAAAGACACAAAAATGGACACAGGATTCCAAAATTTTAAAAAATTAGGATACTTGCATAGCAGGGATACAAATTTTTTTCTTTAAACATATTTATTTGCTATGTATATGAATATACACAAAGATATAAGAGAAAGCAATGTATATGTGAGTATATATTTAATTTTTTTACCCACTTTTCTTACTCTTTGTTTTTATATATTTTACTTTGACCTCAAAAGAAATTCACAAAGGTGTCCCGAGCTGTGTCCAAATAGGACATGTGTGTCAATAAAATGTTCCCAAAGTGTCCTGCAAAAACATAAAAAAATAGACACCACGTGGCATGTCCAACACGTGAACACGCATGTCCTCAGAGTGTCAGTATTCGTACATGTCCGACACGGACACAACACCGAAATCGTTAGTGTTTCATAGGATTGACAGGATAATCAATTTAAAGCTGCTTCGACTGTTCTCTGAACTAGATTACAACCTAAGTCTTTATAAATCAACAATTTGCAGGTTGACTCCGGAAACCGACCAGTGACAGGGATCCGTTTATACTTGGAAGGTAAGAAAAGCGACCACTTGGCTGTTCATCTGCAGCACCTCTCAACTCTTCCTCAGAGCCTCCAACTCTTGGATGATCCTAGTTACGAGCCAATTGATGAGCCAAATGAACGAGGTTACTTTGAACCTGTCAAGTGGAGCATATTCTCTCACATCTGCACTGCTCCGGTACAATACGACGGCGCAAGGATTGATGATTCTGCATCTATTGTTACAAAGGCCTGGTTTGAGGTTAAGGTTGTTGGAATGAAGAAAGTGTTGTTCTTGAGGCTCGGATTTGCAGCCGTGGCCTCTGCAAAGATTCGTAGGTCAGAGTGGGACGGACCGGGAACCTTATCTCGGAAATCAGGATTCATGTCAATGTTGATGAGCACGACATTCAGTACAGCGATGATTCCGCCTGAGAAACCAACAAAAGTGGATTTGAATTCCGGGGTGTATCCCGGTGGGCCGCCTTTGCCAAAAAGAGCACCCAAACTGATGTTTTTCGTGGATACAAAGGAAATGGTGAGGGGCCCGGAGAATTCGCCGGGGTATTGGGTGGTCACTGGAGCAAAGCTGTGTGTAGAGGGTGGCAGGATCACCATCAAAGCTAAATACTCATTACTGACTATAATGTTAGAGGACTCTTTCATATGAGGAAAGGAAATTAAACAGGGGACAAATACATACAATTGTCTTTCTTTTTAAATTTTTGCTAATGTGTTGTACTGTACAGAGTTCTATAAAGTGAATAAATTCAATTGTATCTGTTGCAATTAAGGTTTTAAATAAACATTACTTTGGTAATTTCTGAATATTATTTGAATATATATTAATCATCCTATATATATATATTTTCATAATTTTTCTGGTATATGGTCTATTATATGTGATATATCAGACATTATTTTGATTTTTTTTTCTTTTTATTTTAAGAATTTTATTTATATTTTTATATAAATTTAACTGTTACTATCCTATATCTTAATATATATATATATTCTTCTGTATGTCTACAAATATCTCATGATAAACCATGGTGTGGTCTATAGAGAATTTCTTTCTTTTTGTGATATTTTTTTTTAAATAGTATTTCTCACTTATATGTATCGATTTTGAGTTTATAGATGACAAAAAGATAAAATAAAAAAGGAAATAGAAGAAAAATTATTTATTTATCTTTTTTTGTTGGTTCAAGAAAATGAATAGCATTAAAGTGAAAATTGAAAAGGTGATCTGGTTTGGTTGAATCCGTTCACAATTTTATGACTATTATCTCAATTATTAAAAAAAAATATACGCATGTAAGTAAGACCCATTATTTAGCATTAATTTATAGAGTAATTATGTTAAAAATGTGAGATTAATTATATTTTCTTTAATTCTCATAAAAGATAAGTATAATTTACCTAGAGTAAAATAAAGGGAAAATTAGTCTAAGGTCCCTCTTCCATTTTTAGTAATGGAAGAGATCCACAATATTATTTTATAATGTTTAAGATCCTTCAACTTCCACATCTATATATCACAGAGAAATTTGACTTCTCTCTCTATCAACTTCTCCATTATCGAATCTCTCTCTCTCTTTATCTGTTGTGTCTCTTGTCTCCCTCAACTGTGTTTTTCTTTATTCTCTCTCATTAGCATCATTCACTTCACTACCTTAAATGGCGGTTGAGATTCCTTTAAGCCTCGCCTCCATCTCCTTTCCCCACTGCCTCGACGACGGCGATGCTGACAGGGTCCTCTTCTTCAATCACGTGTGAAGCTTGTTGAAGAAGAAACAAGAGTCTCAGTGGGGGCTAGGGCAGAGACTGAGGAGTCGGAAGAGAGAAAAAGAGGTCTTGGAATCAAAGGAGAAGATCTCGATGAGCGAGGGTTGATCACAATGCCTGGCCTTTCCCACCCCCACGAGATGGGCGTTTTCCAACCGTCTGATCTACGAAGCACATGTCACGGTGCCCTGTCTTAACGAACTGTCCTCCATCTTTTTAGAGAGAGAAATGTGAGAGAGAGAGTTCCTGGAGTTGAAAATGGTGGTGTTGAAAATATTATATCAATGTTCGGTATTATTCCTTGCCTTATGGTATTGTCCGGTGTCTTTTACCAAACTTCTGCCAACGTTCCGACGATCAACAAAGTTGAATCCACTGCTTTTGGAAACTCTACCTGAGCGAGCTATCTAAATGCTTTAGATGCAGCGTCTTGGAATTGCATGACTTGCATGAGGGCTGAATCGGAATGTGGATTTTATTCAAATGGTGCTAACCCAGTAATTTTTTTTTTTTGTTTTTTTTTGCCTAGTTTGCAAACCAGAGAAATTTGTGCAATCTAGAGAAATTTGCAAACCAGAGAAATTTGTGCAAACTAGATGACACAGTGTTTGATTCTAACCCAAGTGTTGAGATTTGTGTAGCTAATCAAATTGTTGTTCCAAGAACAAATGCCAGCAAATTCAATGCTTGAAAATGCAGTTGATGTGTTTTTGCAGGCTAAGAAAATTGGGTTAAACCCTAGTATTTTTTCATGCAATTTCTTGCTTAAATGTTTGGCAGAAGCAAAGAGAGTGGAATATCTTGCAAGTTTATTTGAAGAAATAAAGAAGTCTGGACCATTGCCTAATGTACGCACCTATACCATTGTGATGAACTTTTACTACAAAGGACATCATGTAGTAGATATTAGACAAGCTATTGGAATTCTAGAAGAAATAGAGGAGAGTTGGGAAAGCCCAACTATTGTAACACATAACACATACATTCATGGGCTTTGTAGAGTTGGATGTGTTGAATTTGCTTTGAACCTCATTTGAAAATTGAGGCAAAAAAAAATCAACCTGCCAAAAGTTACTATTATAATGCAGTTATTGATGGATTTTGCAAAAGAGGCGAAGAGGATGAAGCTTTGAGGGTTATGGGAGAAATGAAGAGTTGTGGAATTTCACTAGATGTGTATAGTTATTGGACATCCAAAGTTAAAGTTACAGTGTTTAGTTGATATCTAGACCTGTAGTAGGAATTTTCTCTGATCCGCAATATTATTTCTCTGGGTTAGAAGGAATTTTCTCTGGGTTAATCACAAGTTGTTTCCACAAGTTGAAGAGGTGTTTCAGGACAGAGCGACAAATTCCCCTACAACTGTTTCACTTTTTTATTTTAAATTTCAAATTTTTATAGCTTCTTCACTCAAATCCAGAGAAAATTCAAATTTCTTTGGGTTCATTGAACCAATTTTCTCTGGATTTTTAAATTTCTCTGGATTCATTTTGACCAATTGAAGGCTAATTGAAGGCTGGTGAAGTCAAAGAAATTTTCAAATTTCTCTAGAGTGTTAAGTCCAGGAGAGGCAGGGAGGGCAGAGAAATTTAAAATTTCTCTGGAGATGTAATTTTGTGGAAAGACAGAGAAATTTCTCTAGGAGAGTGGGAAGTATATGGAAGGCAGAGAAATTTGGAAAATGGGAGGGCAGAGAAATTTACAGTGAGAAGATTAGGAAAGGCCAGAGAAATCTGGACCAATTTTCTCTGTGACGTGAATTTTCTCTGATCAACTTGAGGGACCTTAGACATTATTAAAATATTGAATGTCCTTTATGCTATAAAATCTTAATACTAGGAACCTTAAAAAAAAACCCCTAAAATAAAAATTTCAAATCTCAAATAATTCACTAAGATTAAAATTAAAATAAAAACTAAAATTTTAATTTTCTTTTTACTTTAGTGAATTTTCTTTCAATTTTGTAACTTTTTAATAAAATTTTTAAGATCTAATATTAGTAGGATTTAAGTTTTTCTTTTTTATTTATTTATTATAAATTAAAAAAATCAATAAAAATATTACTAGAAAATACAATTACCAAACCCCCCCTCCCCTCAGTGTCTCAAGTTTGCTCCAAGCATGAAGACAAGAATCTCCCCTCCCCAAGTAACTCCTTTTCCTTAAAGAAATCAATCAAACAAATCTGGTTTTAATTCACGGGATTCTTTTTTGAGCCTCTGATGTTAAAATTTTATAGTGTAAAAGATATTTAATATTTTCATAATATCTAAAGTCCCTCAAATCGATCAAGAGAAAATTCGATCCAAAGAATTTTTTTGGGCTTTCCAGAAGAATTCTCCAAACCAGAGAAATTTGCCTCATTATGTGCAGAGAATTACTTTTGGTTTAAACCAGAGAAAATTGAAATTTCTCTGATTTTGTTTATAAATTTCTCTAGTTTTGTTTAAAGAAAATTGAAATTTCTCTGACTTTATTCACAGAGAATTTCTCTGTGAAGAATTGTGAAGAAAGCCTTTGTCTTAGCTTATCCAACAATTCTACTCCAAAATTTATACCTATCAAAACAATTCAACAATTCATGCAATAGCTAACTAATCACAAAATTCAAAGATTACCCAAAGTTTCCATTAACCGTATTTGGAGTATTGAGTGCAATTTTTCTCTAAACTTTGGGGTCAATTGGTAAAGGGAAAGTTCAAATCAAATTGATTGCTTTTAAGGGTTGTCTTTTATTGCAGATGGACTACAGTGATTGTGCAAATCAAGAACAAAAAAGCCTTTGCCTATTGATTTTTTTCTATAAAATTGGTTTCAAATGTTGGTTTAGACTAGTTCTTTTTTAGGGACACTGACTATCTTCGTCGATAAAAGCGAGCATATTGGCTATACATATTTGAGAATCGTATAGCTTTATTGGAGCTTTGGAGGGGACAGAAAGAGCCCACAATAATTCAAATAATGTTCTGTTTTTGTCGTTTCTTATAGACTTTTGTATGCTTTTCTAGGTTGTGGGGTTGTGAAATCATGAGATTATTGTTGGGTTTGGAAGACTTGATTTACTGTGAGAGAGAGAAATGAGATTTGATTTGAGAGAGTTAAATTTTTTTGTGATATATGGATGTAGAGTTGAGGAATTTTAGACATCACAAAATAATATTATGAATCTCTTTCATTACTAAAAGTGGTAGAGAGATCCTAAACTAATTTTCTCTTAATTCAAAGGTTAGTAATCCGGTGAAACTTTCTCAATTCCATCCTACTAGCCTGTGCAACTTTATCCTAAAATTTTGCGGTGCTTGATTACTTCAAATCAGTTGGCTTTTGTACCAAGAAGGATGATACATGACAATATTTTGGTGGCCCATAAAGCTTTTTATTTTTTGAAATTAAAGAAAAGGAGGGGCAGATGGGTACATGGAAATCAAATTGGACTTCAATAAAGCTTATGACCGGATTGAGTGAGATTTTCTCCAAGCATTGTTGAGGAAGATGGAATTTCATCATATGTGGATTCAGTGGATTATGCAATGTGTTTCAACAGTTAGTTTCTGTGTGTTTGCAAATGGGGAAAAGAAGACATCTTTTATTCCTTCTCAGGGGCTAAGGCAAGGAGATCGTTTGTCTACTTATCTTTTTATTTTAGTAGCTGATGTCCGCTTCAAATTGTTAACAAAAAACCTCCACGATAAAAGGATTTCTAGATTAAAAATAACACGACACTGTCCTACCCTTTCCCATTTGTTGTTTGCGGATGATGTGCTTCTGTTTCTCAGAGCGGATGTTGATGAGTGTACAAATATTTTGGATGTGTTGCGAGTCTATTGTGTAGCTTCATGTCAGGTTATAAACTTTGACAAGTCAAGTGTTCAATTTTCATCTTATGTTTTACCGAAGATTAGTATTAGTATGTGTAGGCTCTCAGGCTTCAGACCATCACTGGCTGAGGCGAAGTATCTCGGCTTACCATCGTTCTGGGGAAGGTTGAAGGCAAAGGCTTATGAATTTATTGTTGAGAGAGTTTTGGCAAAATTACAAGGCTGGAAATTGAAGTTGCTGTCACAAGTTGGGAAGGAAGTGTTGATTAAAGTTGTTGTCCAAGCAATCCCAGCGTATGCAACGGCTTGTTTTGCATTCCCAAGCTAAATTCATACATCAGAAAATTTTGGTGGGAAGGAGACCTGGAAGGAAAAGGAATTCATTGGGTGAGTTGGGGAGACCTGGAAGGAAAAGGAATTCATTGGGTGAGTTGGGGGCAGCTGGCTTTATCCAAATTCCATGGAGGCTTGGGATTTAGAGATTTTAATGCGTTTGATTTGGCTCTTCTAGCACGACAAGGATGGAGGTTGATGAAGTTCCCTAACTCATATTTGTTGAAAGGAATTTATTTTCCCCCATTCGGATTTCGTTAATGCTTCTAGAGGGAGACGTGCTTCTTGGGCGTCGTCTAGTATTATTCATGGAAGGAGTAGCAAGTCAACAACGGGGCCTCAATTTTGTTTTGAGACGACAAGTGGATTCCATCTATTCCTAGATTTAAACTTTTCTCTCCAAAACCAGTTAATTGTGGGGTAAACAGAGTAGTGGATGTGATTGTTTAGGTACACAAGAGTTGGAAGGTTGAGGCCCTTAATAGCATAGTTTCAGCAAAGGAAGTCGAACTATACGTACTATTCCAATTTTGGAAAAGGATAATGAGGATTCTTTGGTTTAGCAATTCGAGTCTAAGGGTTCTTACTCGATGAAGTTGGGTTATCATGTAGCTCTAAAGGAGAAAGAAAGGAAGTTAACTCAGAGACCGTCTTCATCTCTCCAGCTTCCCAAGAATTTTAGGAAATTCATCTAGTCCCTAAACGTCCCTCCAAAAGTCTGTCGTTTCTGGTAGAGAGTATGTAAGAATGTGCTAGCTACAAAGGAAAATCTGGTCCAAAGGAATTGTGCTATGTCAGGTCTTCATCCCATTTGTCACAAGAGGGTGTAATCTATAGAGCATCTATTATTTGAGTGTGATTGGGTTCGAGTGGGGTTGGTTATAAAGTTTCTGTCAGAAAATCAATCAATTTTGAAGTGGGTTTGTAAGATGGAGTATTTCAATGACAACAAGGAGTATAATATGTTTTTCAGCTCAATTGCCTAGGTTGGTTGGTTTGTGTGGAAAGAACGCAATGAGTTTGTTTTCTATCAGAAACCAGTTGATCCGATCTCAACGTTGTATCGAGCAAGGATGGAGCAAGGATGGCTAAAAAAGAATTTTATGCGAGGGCCAACTCGAATGGGGCAGGTCAGCATCACATATCTAAAGTAACCAGCAAAGTGAAGATAAATGGCGACCTCCAGCTGCAGGGAAATTCAAGATAAATTGTGATGTTACTCAAAAAGGCTTTGATCTAGCTTCAATTGCAATAATTCTTCGAGACTCGAAAGGTAGGTTGTTGGATGGTTTGGCAAAACATATTGTGTGCTCTTCTTCTCTTCAAGGTGAGGCCCTCGCATGCCAGTTAGCTTGTCGGTTAGCTCTAGCTTGCAACCTTTCAGAGGTGGAAATTGTAAGAGACAAGAAGTCTGTTATTCATCCAAGTGTATCTGAAACTGATCTATCATTTTTGACATCAACAGCTAGCTGTGCATTTGAACCTGGGGTTTTCTTGGAGTCCTAGAGCAGCAAACAAAGCAGTGGATTGGGTGGCCAAGGGTTTTCTCAGAGGGATGTTCTTTCCCTAGATTGGATTTCTTTTCCTCCTTTGGCTCTTGGGGCTTTATTAAGAATGGTTAATTTTGTTCTGCTTGGCTGTATTTCCTTTATGTTTTCATCTGATCCAAAAAAAAAAAAAAAGCAACTCCTTTTCCTTGTTGAGAAAAGAATTTCCAACCCAAAAGCGTGCAACTATTTTCTCATTTGATAACCCACTCTTACCAAACATCATTTCATTTTCCTTCCACCCAAACAACCATTCGTCTCGCACTCAATACTAATAACATTACACCATCTGCAAAAAGTCATAGTTGGCAATGAAGCTAGCAATGAATTGCTGAAAACTTTCAAATTGAAAATTCTCAAAAAAACATACCAAAGAAAGAAAGAGAAATTTCTCGAATATTACAAAGACGATGTTTGTTTAGATTAAAGCAAAATGGATTTGAAGAGTCTTTGAATAAGCAAAAAGTTTCTAAACCATTCCATGATTCGAGCTGAGGGGAAGGATTAAATACACGACACTTGATCTTATGTAATTGATCAATTATATTACCTAATGTATATATGTTGATGATGGCTTCTATTTATAGCCATTTTATTTTCCCCATATCCTATAAACTGCTGAAAAAATAGAATAATATATAGTTACAAAAACATGCCAGGATCTGTACCAGCCACGGCGAAGAAATCATCTCTGCCCTTCTCTCTTTTTCTACCATCCAGCAAATCCTAAGAAACTGCAGACCAAACGATATGTAAAGTTAGAGCATGTCTACTAGTTTTTGCTATTTTAGCAATGTCAACTACATATTTTGGTATGCCAGTGTAGTAAAATTGCTATAACTAAACAATTGGGCGCTTCAACGGTACAATTGTTATTTCTTCTATAGTCCTTGCACTATCATTTGAGCCTCATGAGACAGGTAAAGAAAGTGCGAATTGACCAATTTGACAAAGAATCAAGATCACTTGTCCTCTATTTGTCTCCTTGAATCTTTAATGGTTCATGTGATTGTCTATGTCAAGATTCAAGAGGATAGATAAAAGGAACACGGGAGAGGGCATGTGTTATGGATTCTTTGAAATGAATCTAGATCACATGTCCAAAGAACCAACAAAGAAAGTAGCATGGGAGGGGATGTATTTTGGATTCTTTGAGAATTAATCAAGATCATTTGTCTCCTCTTATGCTCCCTTCTGTGTCTTTTTTAATCTTATCATAAGATTCAAGAAGACAGAGAAGAGAACATGAGAGAGGAAGTGACCTGTCCTCTCCCATGCTTCTTTTTTGCTCCATTGAATCTTATTGGTTCATAATTTCATGAACCAATCAGATTCAAGGAAATAGAGAGAGTTTTTTTGGTCGAATTTTGACGGTGACAACTCCTTTGGCATGCTGTCGAAGATGCCCTTATTATTCATTACTTTGGCAGCAGGCAAAACTACTTTGTCAAAAGGCAGAGTCCAACAAGAAAAATCCTACATCTAAATGATAAATGAATGGCACAAACAAAAACTACAACAGCTTTTGTCAAATAGCATCATTTTTACACCTTCCATAAACATTGGCTTCCAATGCTTAGCTAGCATACCAAATTTCAATTCAATTGCAAACAAAAATCTATATATAGATTAGTACAAGACCTAAAATTGCAATTCAATTTTGTCCATTTAATTACAAATCACAAAGCTAAAGATGTCTGATTCATGTGATATTCAGCATTTGCAATATGCATGAGAGGTGTATATCTATCTAGTGATGGACATGAAATGTAAAATTGATGAATACAAAAGTAATGAAGTATGTAAAAATACCTATCAATGGATGGTGGGTGGGATGTTGTGTATGTGTTGTGTGGATGGTGGACCAACCACCATGAATATTGATAAGTAAGCTCTAAATAATTTTTCTTTAAAAAAAAAAACAATAATAGACCCATGATAAAACACTAGCACCACTAAAGTCCAAAGCTTTCTTGGGAAAAGAATATTTATTTTTTCGGGAAAGAAAAAGAGAGTTGAAGAAACTCATTTTTGATAAATTCTTTAATTTAGAGTTCATTAACCAAACAAAGTTTTATCAGATTTTATACATATCTTTCGTCGATCAGTTCTTACATTAAATCCTGTGAAAAAAGGAAAAAAGAAAAAAAGAAAGACCTTCTCAATTCCTAAACTAAATTGATTTTCCGAGGAAAAGTTTTGACTCAAATTATTTTCCATGGAAACAAACAGAATTGGATGACACAAATCAACATGCAATTGACCACAAAGACAAAACACAAATATTTAAAGAAAAATCGATCAAATTCTATGAAAACACCATCAAATTTAGAGAGAGAGAGGAATGGTAAATTTACCATGGAAACAAACGGAATTAGAAGACAGATATCAACATGAAACTCTCAAGCATACATTAATTGAATCAAAAAGACAAAACACAAATATTTAAGAACAAAAAACCAAATTTTGAGAGAGAGAAAGAGAGAGAACCTGAGAGATCGAAAGGCGAGGTGAGAGGAGAGAGCGTGGAAGAAGAAATTGGCTCCGTGAAGGAACACGACAACTCCGGTGCACCCCAGCACAAAGAACTCCACCATCATCTTCTCTCTCACTCTAATTTCTAATTCTTAATCTAATCAAATCACACAAACCAAACAAACTAAACCCACAACGTATGGATCACTATTTATATGAATGACGATGATGATGGTCGAACTCGAATCTGACTGTATAAACCTTGTCGGTCTTTGTTTTGGGTTTGCTTACTCCATAGAGAGAGAGAGAGAGAGAGAGAGAGAGTAAAGAAAGAAAGATCAAAATACGTGACGTGGATGTCCGTATCTATCTTCCAAGTCCTGCATCTACTTTGTCGTTAGCCAAGTGGAGTTGGATTTCAAGTGAAACTTAAAAAATATGAAAAAGATAAAATAAATTAAGGGATATTTAAAATAATTTAAATAAATATATTTTTAAATTTTTTTTATTAAAAGATGCGTATAAAAAGTAAAAAGATTATATGATTAAAATAAATATATTTATCTAAATAAGTATATTTATATAGATTATGTTAAACATCGATTAAATAAATTAATAAAAAAAATATCACATTCAAATTTAGTTATTTCACTTTTACTCTTGTAAAAAAAATTTCTTAGATAAAATTAATTTAATCAAATAAAATGAATAAAAAAATAAAAAATAAAAATAAAACATTTCTCCTCAAACCAATCCCTTGTTGTGAGACTACCGCCACAAACATAAACAAACGCACAGCGGTTTCAAACAAGGACCACTCCCTTCTCACCGACTTTTCTTCTTTTATTTAGGATGAATTATAAAAATATTTTTTGAGATTTATTTAAAATATAAATTATTTTTTGTAATTTAAAAATTATAAATACTTCTTTGTTAAATTTTTAATTGTTCATCTATATAATAATAAAATTATCTGAATTATTAATTCAAATAAAATTTTAATGTTATTAAAAACTGTTAATTAACTTGATAATTTATTAATAAAATGACCTATTCGTTATGAAATTAAAAATCTTAGGGGGTATAATATAATTTCTAGAACTGCAAGGAGTAATTTGTAATTTAAGTAAATCTCAGAAGATGTATTTATAATTTACCCTTTTATTTATGTTATTTTATTTTATTCTTTTTTTTGTTGCAAATAGCATACTCATTTTAACAAATTAGCTATATTTTTTTAAATGACCCTTTAGTCTCATCTCAGATTGGAATATGTTGTTAGATCCCGTAGGTCACCACAGGTCTTATTCGATAATCTGAACCGTCAATATGTAGAATTCGTTGAGTATTTCATTTTTACAAAAAATCATGTTAATTGGATATCGATAGTTACTTGATCAAATCATATTTTTGTCAACAGTAAATACTATTTTCAAAATAAATTATTGACAGAAATCTCATCTGATCAAGTAGCAATCGATATTCAATCAACGCAATTGTTTACAAGAATAAAATACTTAACGAGTTCTACACATTGAACAGTTTAGATTAAAAAGACCTGTGGTGGACCCTTGAATTTGAATAACACAATCTAATCCACTATGTAGACTGAAGAGAATTTAAGTCACTTCTTTAATCTATTCAATTATGGGCCATCTAAAAATTTAACAATGTTAAGTATTCAAAACTCATTCATATAAATATATCACCTCAATTATTGTGCATCACATATTTATTTTATAATATTTGAGTTAAATTTAATTCATATAATAAATTCTAAATATTTTTCTATATAGATTCTGTGTTCCTTCTTCAATAATTACTTTATCTTGATAGGAGTTGAAGCTTATGAGAACATAGGAAAATTATTTAGTGCACTTGGGGTGAGGCCTTGTGATGGCTTTACTAGATTTTTATAGATTTAAACGGTTAAATTTATCACTTCTATGTTAGTTTGTAAGAGATAACACAACAAATATCATAAGCTAAATGATGTTAAATATTATTTTAAAACCACTAAATAGTGTCAAGAGAATATGCTCTAAATTATTACTATAATATAATTCATAGAAGGAAAATAGGAGGACAAAGGTGCAGCATAAGACTTGAATTCAGCCATTATCTTATGCCTAATAAAGAATAAGAAAACAATTCATCTACTAGGTCAATCTCTTGGCCTTCGTAACAGGTTTACCCTAATCAATTTTTCCAAACCTTATCTTCCTTACAAAAAGAGAAAAAAAAAATAAAAAAATAAATAGTAAAAAGGAGAGGTGGTGATGCCATTTAGCTATTGACATTTTAATAATTACTTAATACAAGTAAGATGAGAGTGACTTATAATTGAAAAAGATTAAATATTATATTAATTACAGAAGTTGATTAATAATATGACTATACATTAAAAAGAAGGGTCATTGTTAAGTAACTTCGTTTTACATATTCCAACCCCTTTATTAAAAAAAGAATACATTGGCTTTATATCTCAAAGAAAAATAGAGTTCCGATTCGTAGCTCGAATCTGGAGCGGCTCGAATGGCTCGACGTCAAAACGACGTAGTTTTGATGGTTTTTTTTTTTTTTTTTTTTCTGTGTTTTTCTGCAAACAAAAGGGAGAAGAAAAAAAAGGGAGAAGAAGAAGAAGAAGGGTGGGTCTGCTGCTCTTGTTCATCATCTTCATCAACATCCACATCAACAAATTGCAACAACATCATCATCATCATCGCGAAGATCAGAAAAAAATCAGAAAAAAAAATTCTTTGATTGATAGATCTACCAATTCTTTGATTTCTGATTCTTTGATAGATCTACCAATTCTTTGACATCAAGAAAAAAAAAAAAATCAGGAAAAAAAAATCAAGAACATCATCATCATCAACATATCAGCCAACAATTATTTATTTATTTTTTCTTTCATCTTCAGAACAACATCAAGAACAAAACAAAAATCAGGAAAAAAAAAAAAAAATCAAGATCTTCAACCCTTATTTTTTTTTCCCCCTTTCTCAACAGTCAAACAGAACAAATACTGAGACTTCAAACAACCAAAAACCAATTGAATGAAAAACCCACCTCTCTCTACCTTCAAGTTCCAACACATTTTCTCCAAAACAAGCTTCGATACCCACATCAACATTGTTGTTGTTCTGATTTTCTTCCTCTTCACCCCCAACTTTCTCTGCTTCCAAACGACTCCCCTCTTTCTTCAAACAATCATCCGAAGCTGGAGGTAAGAGCCGCCGACGGAGGAAGCCTCGGCCGGTGATTTCTGGAGTCGCTGGAGAGCTAGGGTTTTGGCGCGGATCCGACATGAGAGGGATGAGTCGAGAGAGGCGAGAGGGATAAGAGGCGTGGGTCAAGAAAAGGGAAAGAATGAAAAGGAAAGATAGAAAGAAGAAGAAAATCAAATCAGAAAAGAAAAGAAAAGAAAAAAGAACACTGCCCAAAACGACGTCGTTTTGGACAGTTCGAGCCACTATTCGAGCCACTTTTATCGAGCTACCAATCTTTATTGAGAAAAATATTTGAGGGCTATAATTTTTGTGGCTCAAATGGCTCAAAATTGTCAAAACGACGTTGTTTTGGTAATTTTGATGTTGTTTTGTACTCAAAACGACGTTGTTTTGGTAATTTCGAATCATTTGAGCCACAAAAATTGTAGCCTCAAAACAAATCCCATGATTTTATATTATATGTTTAGTAGCAGATAATGAAATGAAGATAAAGAAATATTTATAATAAAAAAAAAATCTCCTCCATGTGACCTAGTTGGCTTCTAAGGAGAAAAGACCAAACAAATTAATAAAGAAAGTTTGGCATCTTCAAAAAAATCTAAAAAGTCAAAAAGTCACTATCCTAAGTCACATCATCTTATTTAAGTCACATCACCTCTCTAACACATCACTTCAAACCCAACCCAAATCCAACCCATATTTCATAAAAAGTCAAAAAGTGCACTTATTTAGTCTTCCCAAACTTGGCCTAACTTTGAAATGAGAAATAATTAGAAAGAAAAAACTAGGTGAAAAGTTAGAATACAAAAGAGAAAAAAAAGTGCAAATCTATAATGTCCAATCGCGCAAAATTGCCCTGCATTTTTTAGTTTATTACTCTTCCAAGCTACTTACATGTCATTCTGTTGGTTGCTAATCTTGACTAGAATAATTTGCCTTTGCACTATCCAGCCAATCGGAGAAGGAGAGTTGACAAAAGCTTACCACTAGAGATAAGCATGGTCGGATTTGGATTTATTTTAGATAAAATCAGAATTAATTCGCTCTTTACTGTTTAAAAAAATTGTAATCAAATTAAATCATTAAAATTATTGAACCAATCTGAATCAAATCATTTAAACACAATTCGGTTTAATTTGGAATTATGTTTTCGCATTATCTATTCCAAAAAAAATCATGTAACATTATTAAAAATATTCAACTTAGCATAAATTTAAAAAATAATAATAACATACTCATCAAACAAACTACTCTTTTAATATTCAACAGTTAAACAAAAATATAACATTAAGCAAATATTGTTTAACATTAAAAAAAACTTAATATTTAACAAATAAACAAATGTGATTTAAGTTAACAGTAATATTATGAATTTTGAAATTACTCAAAATTATTTTCTTGTTGTTCAGATTTATTTTACATATGATCTGAACCCCACATTACACAAATTTAATCTCCACTATACCACCACCCATCTGGAAAAATCTAAGTTTCCAGACTTATTGTTAAATCCAATATTTGTTGGAATTGATCCTTTAATAGATCATTATATTATAAATTTTGTCTTTTTTGTCAATCGACCCTTTCTTTTATCATTCCTTTTGTGCTTGTTAATGATCAAATAATTGAATCTCTTATAGTGGTGACTATCCAATTTCAATTTTTTGTTTGGTTTTGCCATTCTTTTTTATCATTAATTTTATAAAAGTTAATTTTACTAACTTGTGCTTTCATGAGTACTTCGGCCTCGTTTGGGAACAAGTTTTTTTAGTAATTTTTTGACTTTTTGACTAAAATATGATGAAAAAAATAGTTTTTGGGATGAATTTTTGATTTTTTACGAAAAAATGTGTAAAACGTAGAGATAAATGATATTTTTGACTTTTTAATATAAGTTGTTGACTTTCTAATTTTTTTAGTGACTTTTTGGCTAAAATCATCACTTGCCAAACGAGACCTTCACCATGTATAAGATGATTTCTAATTATAATAATCCCTAATTTTGCTCATTTTCACTCTCAATGATGTGGAATTAGGGATGCTAAATATGTGTGTGTGTGTGAGAGAGAGAGAGAGAGAGAGAGAGGGGGGGAGGGGAGGGGAATCGCTTCACATGGGGAGGATGGGCCACGTCATTGAGGGTGGAATTAGGAGGGTGGAAGTAAGGAGATGTAGCACTACTCTTTCAATTATTTCATATTTTAGTCAATACCATCAATTTAATTAAGTATTTTATTAATGCAAGGGATACGAGTCATTTTTTTTTTAATTTTAAAAATTAAATGTTATGTACATTTTTTGAAAAATGAAAAAATATTTAGTAGATTAATTTATTATTCCCGTAAAATAAAATTTTCACAATGTTTATAGAAAAAATTATATTAAATTATTAATGTATTCAAATTAACTCAATATTTTTTATACACATACTTTGATTGTATTAATAAAAATTTAAATTTTGCGTTCAGTGGCCAACTAGTATTTATAAAGACGTACAATTTATTTTTTGATTAATTTTCTTCACCTCTTCTCTCAACCAAACAAAGCCTTCAATATACGAGGCCTGAATTATCTTATTCTTGGCATTTTGTCCTCATATTTTTGTCTTTTTCTCTTACCAAAACCTCAAATTTAACAATTAAATCACATTTTGCTACCAAAAAAAAAAAAAAATACGGGGAATTTAAACATGAGAGGATTTGAAAATAGGACGAGGAATATATTTTTCTTTGAAAATAGAATTTTATTGGTACTAGAAAATATAATTTATTCATGTTACTGTTGCAAAATGAGATTTTATTTTATTTATTTTTTTTTTTTTTCTACACGGTAAAATGTTGATAGATTATAAAATTAAATTACTACAATACGTTTTTGACTTGAATCTAAGATATCATTTCACTGGTACCTAAGTAGTATCTCATGATCACATAGACTATAGTTAAGTAACAAAATGAGATTTAGTCATGTTCAATTTATCAAAAATGGGATTTTTATTATATAGCGTGTCTTTTATATTAGCTTTTTTTTAAGTATTGTTTGGCAATGTTTATAGTTTATAAAAAATATTAAAAATATATATGTCTATTTTAGGTGAAGACAAAAAAATATGTTTAGTACATAAATACTCTTAAAACTTATTCTAAAAACAAGTGGAAGGATTAGTCTGATTATTGATAGTTAGAGACGGCAAACGAAGATGGTTGTTGGCTTGCTAAAGGTGATGACAAAATATGGTTTCTAGACGTAGGAGATGATGACCGAAGGTGGTTGCCACTTATAAGAGGTGATTGGTAGTGGCCAAAGGTGATTGCTGGCTGCAGAATATAGTGGCCTAAAGTGGTTGTCGACAGTAAAAAATGATAGCTAACTGACTATCCAAATTGGTGATTGAAAGTGGTTTTCGACAAGAGATGGTGGTCAAAAGTAATTACTGACGATGTGAGGTGATTGCTAGCTATTAGAGATAGTGGCCAAAGTGATTGGTGGAGGATATCATTGGTGATGGTGATTGATAATAGCGATGAGCAGTGGGAAGTGGTTGAAAGAAGTGGGAGAATGAGAAAAATTAAAAATTAAAAAAAATTAAACAAGTGAAACTATTTATTAGAGGTCATATTTTGTTAATTTATACTATTTATTTTGTAAGATTTTATGTGCAAATTACCCATAAAAAAATTCATATTAATCCAATACTAACAGTATACATGTGCTACGCACGGAAAGTCTTTCTAAATTTAAACTGTGTCCTTTTTTTTTTTTAAACTTGCTTGCTTAAAATACATCCGTCTTTGTATCTCAAAGGGATAAACGCAAAAAACTAAAGTATGGCGCAAATGGGTAAAAGTATAATGTAAAAGGTAAATTATTAATAGCTCATAATAGTTAGACTTAATTTTTATTAATTCCTATTAAAAATAAGTTTTGATAAAATTGTCGTTAAAAATAATTTTTTTGTGATAATTTTTTATATATGTAGCTAAAAATTGACAATTAGTGATTTTTTTTGTCATGATTTTTATAAATTGTCGCTAAAATTTACAATTAATGAATTTTTTTATGACAAAATTTTTTCATAGGACCTATTAGATAATTAGTCTACTTATTAGAATTTACACATAAGCCCCCTATAATTTATGGATGCCATTTTTTTTATCAGCTAAATTTAGATGCTACGCTATAAATGATCAAATGGGTCATGAATATGATATTTTTAGCCTTTTGTTTTATATATTTTTATTTTTTAGAGCTCAAAAAACATATATTGAATCGTAGTTTTTTTATAAATGAAAATTAAAAATAATATTTGAGCATGTTATTTGATAATAATAATAAAAAAATTATAAATCTCCTTGTTACTATCTAGAGATTTCAACTGTACATGTTAATAATTTTTTTTTTCTAATACTTGATTTTCAATTTTACAAAACTACATGTCTAAATATTCTTATTAATTATCATTTTAAAAATATCTAATAATTTAGGAGAAATTTACAATGTGCACCCTTTTAAATAGTGCACATTGTAAAAAACTTATAATGAACGTTATGATTATTTGTGATGTGTGTTATGATATTTTGTAATAAAATTATAAATAGCGAATTTATGATGTGCATCATAAAGTTAAAAATAATAATGTTATGACATTTTGTAATTTTTGTTATGTTATAACATTTTTCAGTGAAAAAAAGTAGTGACTTTTGTAGTGAAAAAGTTATGATATTTTAAATTTAAGTTATGAAATTTTATAAAAATATTATGAAAAATATACCATATGCACCTTATTTAGATCGCACATTGTAACATCTCCTAATAATTTAATAGGTTTCAAATAACTTAAGTTAGAAAAGTAGTTTAAAAGCTATACATAACTCCTGACGCATTCGTGACATCTATAAAGTGGGGAAAAAAATAAAAAGAAAAAGAATATCAATAAAGTTATATGTTTGATCTCACCTCACTTTAAATAAATATGGTAAACTATGTTTATGAAAAAAAATTGAAAATAGTATGATTAATTAAAGAGCTTGTAGAATAGGGACGTGTTTTTTCATATGTTTTAATTCAAAACTATAAGAAAAATTAAAAGAAAAAGTTTTTAATTATTAGACTCAGATAATGTTTTGAAATAATATAAGAAAATTGAGTGAGGACTTTAGAATTCAAAGACCTCACATATATAGTATAAGATTCATAATTATATAATTTCATGATATTTGTTTTAAAAAATATAAATATTTTATTTTTAAAATTATACTTGTCATTGATTTGTTTTGAAGATAAATATAATAAAATCATTTAGATATGATATTGAATTAATTTAAATTTTTCATCAATAATCTCTACAAAATGAATAATTACAATTATTATAATGAGATCTATAGTGGGCCCTAACGAAACACCCCCCTAAAGCATCTCCAATAGACTCTTTAAAAGAGGTCTATTAGTTAACACAATACCTTCTTGTCATAATTTTTTATTTAATAGAGGTCGAATTGCCCTCTGTGATTTGAAAAATTACAAATATTTTTCTGTCAAAATTTTTTATTTAACAGAATTAATTGAAAAAGTGAAATTTCTAATTGTTCACCTATCAATAATAAAATTATCTAATTAAAATAAAATTTTAATATTATTAAAAACTGTTAATTAACTTGATGATTTATTAATAAAATGACCTATTTGTTTTGAAATTAGAACCTCAGGAGGCATAATGTAATTTCTAAAACTACAAGGAATAATTTATAATTTAAGTAAATCTCAAGAAATGTGTTTATAATTTATCAAACAAAAAAAAAAAGAAGGTAATATTGGAGCACATAGATAAAAGTATAATAAGATAAAATGTACAGCATTTACTTTTTTGTACTTCAACTAATAAAAAATAGTGTTGGAGATCCTCTAATCCAACAAACAATGAAGGTATTAAAATCTCTCCCCTTGGTAAATTTATCAAGGTTGATGAATCTCATTTAAAAATAAAAGTAAAAAATCCCCAAATTGTATTTCAAAATGGGTTTGGATTGCCTCTAATTCAAATATGGATTAGAATGTGCCGTTTGGATTTGTAGTGCCCACCACAAGTTTGGTTTTGATAATTTGATCAATTTATTTTATAAGGTCTTTCGTATATATCATCTATAAAAAATTAAGTCGATTTAATAATTTTAGTTTGTTCAATTTATGACATTTGTCATAAAAAAAATAGATAATTTATTTTAAAACATACACTTGCCGTTTATTGTTTTGGAAAAAAAAAAACGATAAATCAAATAAATTACTATTATCAAATCGATCTAATTTTTTTTTTAATGAATAAAATACATAATCTATTATATAAGAAAAATGGTCTTTTTAACCCACAAGTTTATGAGAACTCCAATACTCCAATCTAAATTCCTTAATTTTCTGATATTAAAAAAAAAAAAAAAGAAAAAACTCCCACCCACCCTTAAACCCCATCTTTTACTTATCCTATTTTTTCCTTTATGCCTCCACAAATGCATCTTATTTCTTCCCACCACTTTCCCCAGCCGCATCTTATTTCTCACCTCCACTTTTTCTGTGAGTAATCTTTCATTGACTTTATTGTTTTAAAAAAAGATTGGGAGCTTCAAATTAAGAGCTCTAATAGCTCTAATTGGTGTGTGTGTGATGTTTTGGCCTTGGGTTTTTTCTTCTTCTTCTTCTTCTTCTTCTTCTTTTTTTTTTTTTTTTTGATCTTTCACATCATTAGTGCTCTTTTAGAGCTCCCAAATTAGAGGAATATATCATTTCTGGTATTACTTTTCTTTTTGGCTTATTTTTCTAATGCTTGCTTTCGTTTAAAATGCTTTTCTTTTCATTTAATTTTTTAATGTTTGCTTTTCTTCTCATCTATTTCTTTATTCAATTGACTTCCTTGCTTCAACAGCCGTCTGACTTCACTACTTTAACAATCAGCTATTATTTTCCTATAAGTAATCTTCAATTGATTTCATTGCTTTTCTTTTCATTTATTTCTTTATTCAATTAACACCATTGCTTTTGTTTTCATTTATTTTTTTATTATGAGAATGAATGAAAATATGATTATGTTTTTTTACATACATTCCGTTTTGATAAGACGGTGTGAAAAATAAATGTGATTGTATTTTTTAATTGAATGTATTTCTTAAAAAAACCCACTTCTACCTATTACTATTAACCTAAACCCTATATCACATCAGCTTAAAAGAAATCCTATCACAGCAGCCTAAACAACAAAATTTGGGAGAGAGCAGCAACCTTGCACAGTAGTTTGGGAGGGAGAGTAAGACAGAATCTTGGAAGAAAAATATTTTATAGTCGGTAAGTAAATCATTTATTTTTTAATATGATTGGATTGTATTTTGTGTTTGTGCTTGTGTTTGTGATTGTGATTGGATTTAATTTATTTTTTAATATTTTATTTTTTATTTATGTTTTTTGAAAAAATATATTGATTAAGAATGATTATATTCATTAGGTTCACAAAAAGTATCAACTATTAATGATGATTGGATTGTATTTTGTAATTGTGATTGGATTTAATTTATTTTTCAATATTTTAATTTTAATCTATGTTTTTTGAAAATAAAAAATTAGATTGTATTCATTAAGCTCACATAAAGTACATATTATTGATGATGATGAATAGATTGTATTATGTAATTGGGTTTTTAACTCACTGTATTTTTATTTTTATTTTTAAAATGATTGTTTTTTTTAACTATCAATTAACTTAATTTGTGATTGAGTTTTTCACTTACTATGTTTTTTGAAAAAAAAAAAAATTACGTTTTTAATTATCAATTGATTTCATTTTTTTTTTTTATATTTCATTGTTTATGAGCAAAAATGTGATTATGTTTTTTTACACTCCGTTTTGATTACACTGTGATTTTATTTTTTAAATGATTGTGTTTTTTTACACTCCATTTAATTTGTGATTTTTGAAAAAAGAAGAAGATTATATTCATATTTTTTTAATACAATCACACAGTGATTGTATTTTTAATCTATGTTTTTTGAAGGAAAAAAAATTAGATTGCATCTATTATGTTCGCATAAAGTATCCACTATTGATGATGATTAAACTGTATTTTGAATATGAATTTCTTAATTTTCTAATTTAAAAAAAAAAAAAAAAAAAAAAAAAAACAACAACAACAACAACAACAACAACTTTCTCGCCCTTACGTAAAGAAACCCACTGCTACCTATTATTATTAACCTAAACCCTCTATCACAGTAGCCTAAAGAAACACTATCATAGCAGCCTAAACAAAAAGTTTGAGACAGAGCAGCAGCCTTACGCAGCAGTTTAGGAGAGAGAGTAAGACAAAATCTTGAAAAAAAAAAACATTTCAAAGTTTGTAAGTAAATCATTTATTTTTTAATATGGTGATTAAAATTTTAAATTGATTAAGAATAATTGTATTTATTAGGTTCACATAAAATATCAACTATTAATGATGATTGGATTGTATTTTGTGATTGTGATTGTGATTGAATTTAATTTATTTTTTAATATTTTATTAGGCTCACATAATATACTTTGGTTTTTTTTTTTTTTTTTTTTTAAATATAGCATATCATTATGTTCAAATAATAGCACAGATATACTTGGATTTAATAAATAGTATAACCATTTTTTCAAATATAATTATAGCATATCATAATTATAACATAAGCACAACTATTTTTACAAATGATATGCTATCAATAATAGGTGCACAAGTATTGATAGCATATCATTTCCAATTAAATATAATTATCATATACAATCTAAAATATAGCACGGATATACTTGAGTTTAATATATAGTCTTATGTCAACTAACATATTACTCATACTATGCACGAGATAATATAATTATTATATTTTTATATTTTATTTTACCTATAACACAAGTGATATACTAATAAACTTTATAAAATAAATAATTATTAAAATAAGATCCATAATCGAACTCGATCAACACCTTCCAACTTAGATTGGACGGAAACTGAGCTCTTTCCAAATACATCCATAATCTAAACTTAAAAAAATAAAAAATAAAAAATCTCCCAAAAGATAAACATGTTCTTCCAAAATAACCACCACCCAAATCAAATTTGAAATTGTAAGTCATATATTTCCTCTAGGAACCATGTCGGGTCCACTTATTCGTCGGTTTTGGCACCAACCTTAGTGTGATGATGACACTGGCAAATCCACCGACCACAGCCCGTGCCACCACCGGATCCACCACCACCCACCGCCTTTGCGGTTTGCGCTTTTCATTTTTATTTTTTATTTGTTTGGCTGTGGTTTTTTGTTTCATTAAAAAGCAGTAGAAGATAAGGGAAAGGTTTTGACTTCCACCATAGCAATCTACTCCAATGATGATGCGCATTTATTTCAGAAAAATATCCAAGACTTAGGTACAATGATTAGAAATAAATAAATGGCCACAACTTCTCTACAGTTTAAATTATATTGAAAAATTCTATTGGTTTCCGTACACTTATCATCAAACGTGCATTGATAATTTCAATTATTTAATATGTAATTTTTATAAAAAATTATATTGATCGAATATTGATAATTATTTAATTAGATTATATTTATATTAACATTAGGTATAATTTTTATAATAAATTATTTATACAAATATAATTTAATTAAGTGGTTATCGATATTCGATCATTGTGATTTTTTATAAAAATAAAATACTCGACGAGTCTTACTTATTAAATAGTTCATATTATCGATACGGGTTCTGTGGTGAGCTTACGGAGGCCCAACAGCAACCTCCAATTGAATACTAACCGTAAATGAATTATCATTGTTCAACTGTCCAACCAATGAGAATTCAAAAACTCAATAAATTAATCTAATAGAACCATCTATTTTATTAGTTTTTGAAAGGATTTGGATTCTTTTAAATTGATTATTTCAACATGAGAATGCATTTGGGCAGGATGGGCTCATTTTGAGATCGATATTGGTGATTTGAACCATTCACTTTTGTAAGATTCGTTAGATAAAATATTTACATAAAAAATCAAGATGGTAGAACTGTTGGCACCACAATTTATTTTTTTTGTCGATTGTGGCCTATTAATTGTGGCCAAATTCGATTATGGCCTGTTGATTGAAATCATATACTATTTTTAAATAATAACCTTGGCCATATTTGTTATTATTATTTCTGTCGACGGACATGCTGACATGGCATAATAGATATGTTAAAGACGTGACATGATGACATGTTAAATGGAGGGTCAAAAAGTTAGCCATTGCAACTATTTGAAAGTTAGTTGCTGATAGGGTGATCTCAAATCGGGTTGGATCGAGTGGCATCCCATCTGTCATCATCAATCCGCATCCGTCCATCGGTTTAGCGGATGTGGATTGAACGGGCCGTGCGGGTTGGTGGATGGATGTGATCGGTTTGACAGTTTGGACTTTACAAATTTTGAATATTTTTTTGAGTTATAATTCATAACTTTTACAATCTCCAATAACTAGTAATATGAAAAAATACATATTATTTATTTATAATAGGTCATGGTACCACGTATGCATATTTTTGAGGTATTTTTTTCATTTTCACAAACATATATATTTTATTATTTCAACTATATGTCGTTACTTGTTAGCAATTTTTTTTTCTTTTTTTGAACTTTATCTACGGGCGGATCGGGTTTATGCAGGTGCAGGATGGTTGATCTACCATCCGAACTATATCCATGAATTTTGAAATATTTCATCTGTATCTGTCCGCTGAAAGACACACATCCGCCCAAAATTAATTGGGTTGGGTCGGTTCGGGTGGGCTGTGCAGGTTTAACAAATTTACGATCACCTCTAGTTGCTAAGATCAAGGAGCCAATACCAAATCAAGCACTAAATCTTCAAAGTGGTTACTATGAACATGAGATATGGATGATATTTAGGAAATCATGGTCCGTTGAGAAAAGCATGGGATTTGATTACCTCTTTTTTTTTCATGTAACTGAGCCTATAAATAAGCCAAGAGAGATATAAAGAAAAGACATCCAAAAAACCACTCACAATTCATAATATTAATTTGAAAAATGGTTTAGACCATTGAAAAGGGAGCACTAAAGAAGCATAAATTTGTCCTTTTCCTCTTTGTATTTTGTCTTTTTCCTTTATTTTGATTTTGTTTTTGTTTTTGTTTTTGTTTTTTTTTTTAAAAGTGTATGCCAGCTCAGTAGAGCTGCATTTAGAACAACTCTACTAGTGGTCTCAATCACCACTGTATTAATTCTAGTTAGGAGTAGTTAAATTAACAATTTTAGAAGTAGATCAGTGTTATCTTTTTTCGACCCCCATTTCGTTTCTTCGGTCGATTGCTGTATGTTTTAGTTTTTTGTTCTTGTTTAAGTTCATGCAACTTGTAGCAAGTGACAATTTATTTGAATAATACATATTATATTCTGTTCTGTTTCTTCTTTATGTAATTACTTCCATAGAAGTTCTTAATCTGTTTAAGGCATAAAATTCAACCACACATTTGATCTTTTTTTGTATTTATGCGAAAATTCATTTAAATCTGTCAATCAATCACTAACAATTGGACTTAAACCAAGTTTCCGCTAACAAGAACATTAGTAACCATATGTTTGAATCACATTTGTATTACAAAAAATGAATGACTATTTTTAAAATTATAATTGTCGTTCATTTTTTTAAAAATAAATGTGATTCAGATGTATATAGTTATGAATATTCAATCATTTTAATTTTTTGTACAAATATTCTAACCAACAAGTCTTAAAAAATGAATAATTCAAATTTCTAAAATCGATCTCAAAATAAACCTACCAAATCTAAACACTTTCTCTAAGTTGAATGACTAATTTAATACTGTATTTGGTTGGGGAATTTGAGAAGGAAAATGGAAAAAGTAAGTAAAATGTAAATAAAATATACTTACATTTCACCTAATTTCACACATTTTTTCCTTTTCTTTTTTCAAATATTTTCTCAAATCCCTTAACGAAATACGGCATAAGAGAATCTTAGTTGCAAAGCATGAGACCTCACTTCCTAATGAAAAAACCAATTAAGAAGGGGATTATTTTCACCCACGTTAAAGGTGTTATTTATTTATTTATTAGTATATATGTTACTACAATGAGTTCAATATTAAATTACAATCATAATACAAATTAAATAAAAAACAAAATTAATATAAAAAAATCCTCAAAGTGAGAAAAATTTCAAATAGATACATTTAAAATAAAACTCACACACGTCTAACTATTGGAACAAGTAGCTCCTTAGTTCACTTTAGTGCTCAATTTATTTAGATGAAATAAATGACAAATGAGGGGAAGAGAAAAAGAAATTAACTTTTATAAAATTGTTTAACTTGAAAATGGAAGAAAGTAGATGAAAATAATTTTTTTTTACAACCCATGTTAACATTGTAACTAACTTTTAATTTCTTGTAAAAAGCTCAAGAAAACACACACGCACACACACACACACACAGAGAGACACACTTCCAGCTGAGCTAAGAGCTTCAATAGCTTGGTCTTGAGGTCCAAGGACTGGACCAGATGGACTAGATGTGAATACCAGCTTAGACCGGGGTATAATTTGTAGTGTACTAGATTGAAGTTTGTCTCGGTCAATACCATCCTGGTTCCTGTCCGGCATAGAGCAGGGCCATGCTAATCTAGTTGAGTTTGCTACCGAGCCGAGGTATGAGGTTTGAACTATCTCACTTAGTTAGCAGTGTGTAGGGAGTTATCAGGATAGACATTATTCTTAGGAGTGTGATTCCTAAGAGGACTCTTATAAGGAGAATTGGAGTCCTACTAGGATTGTGCCATGTGGAATCTATAAAAGCTCATGACAGGACCTATGTATAGGTATCACAATTCTCATCCTAGAATACAAAGAGCTTTTGTGTCTATTGTCTATTTGCTGACTTAGGCATCGGAGAGGTTTCCGGCACATACCTGATGGCTAGTTCACGTTTGTGTTTTCAGGTGACAAAGCGACGATATTTGGAGGAGTGCAAACTTGATCAACAGGATTATGCGAGAAGATTATTTCGTGCTCGTACAATTGGCGTCGTCTGTGGGAAGGCACACAAAGAACAAACCTTTTGATCGAGTTTTCTCTTTAGTTGAGATCAATGGCGCACAATGAAGACTTACCATATTCTGCTATTGATGGATAGACCCCGAAGGGAGGTGGGAGGCGTAAAGGCTTACCTTTTATCCCACCTATGGCAGAATTAGACCCCCAGCGACGGAATCCACGGAGAGACATATGAGAGAGACAGGGCTCAAGCCCTCGTTGCTCTCAAAGCCCTGACAGGCAGAGGCGAATGATGGATCCTCAGGTTCTGGAGGATTACGTAAGGGAGCAAGACAAATTAATATGGAGAATGGCGGCAGACATAGACTCGACGAAGCGCCAGATAAAAGGTAAAGAGGTGGCAACAGAAGAAGGGCATAAAGGCAACACGCACTCTTGCCACTCAGAAGAACATGACAGACAAGTCACACCGTCACAAGCTGAAAGTAGAAGTCTCAGAACAGGCGACACATAGTCAAGGACCTCCAGTTCTGAGAGAACGAGGACTGAAAGGTCTTATACGGAGGGAAGCAGTTATCATCCCTCGCATTCATACCAAACAACATCTAGGCACACGAAGTTGCCTAGATCGGCAGACTTGCGTATAGTGCTACAGGAAAGGGCTTGAAGGAGAGAAGACACTCAGGCTTACGACCCCCGTAGAGTCTTAGCGCTGCAACGGTTGGCTCCTAGGACACATGGGAGTGTTGAGATAGGGATGCTAGTACCGTACCTTGCTTACGAACCAGCAAATAAAGTATTAGCAAGGTTGCAGAGCTCGTCGTTCGTTCCGACAATTGAGAACGCACCATTACTCTTAGGCTTCCACTAGCCCAAATTCACTACTTACGAGGGAAAGTCAGACCCCTATATACACTTTCGCCACTTTCACCAGGTTATGGCCGTGTATCGGCGAAATGAGGCTCTAATGTGTATTTTGTTTCCTTCTAGCCTTGGCGACCTGGGTTTAACATGGTTTGAAATGTTGCCAGAAAGTAGAATAGCTTCATGGGTGCAACTAGCGGAGGCATTTGTGACCAGATTCAGAACAAACACAAAAACGTCAGTGGAGATTGATCAACTGCTCTCCATAGACATGGGTGAGAAGGAAATATTGAAGTCTTACAATAACCGGTATTGGGATACTTTTAATCAGATTGGGGATTACCCCACAAACTTCACCATCGCACAGTACAAACAGGGTCTACCGGCAAGTAATAAATTGAGGGATTCAATGATGATAACTCCACCCCTCACAATGGAGGCCCTAATGGAAAGAGTGCATCAATACATCCAGGTAGAAGAAGATGTTGCGCACACCAAAGCAAAAGTTAGCACAACAATGATGTCAGACAAAAAACTTGCGACAAAAGTAAACAAGGTCGGGCATGAAGAACAACCAAGTAAGAATGGGCGAGGCAGACAAGCCAACAGAAAGGGGCCCTAAGTAAGGAAGTTGAGAGTCCGCACTGCCATTGAGAGTCCGCACTGCCATTACCACAGTATTCAATAAACCTATCTATCGGATTCTTAGCGAGATACGTGACAAACCCTTCGTTCGGCGGCCAGCCAAGTTAGGAAAAGCGCAGAGGGGCTACGATGATAAGTACCGTTGCACATTCCATGATGAAAAGAGGCACCAACTTGAAAATTGCACGCCATTAAGGCAACATCTAGAGGAGTTAGTAGCTACAGGCCACTTAGACCAGTATATTGAAGGGGGAACACAGCCGGCTCCCCAGGACCGCAACAGGCCGAATGGGATGCCGGTCGACGGTTCGCCCCAAGGCATAATCAATGTAATACATGGGATCATCGAACCTGAACGGGTATGTGAACTCAGAGGGATGATCAAAAAGGCTGAACACTTGAGAGAGGTGCTAAGTGCACAACCTATCGTCAAAAAAGGAAAAACGGAGGCAACGAACGTCATCTCTTTTTCTGGCAAAGACTTAGCAAGGTTACAAAGCCCTCACAACGACGCACTAGTGGTTACTCTGCGCGTCAAGAATTTCGACATCAAGCGGATCCTAATTGACCAAGGGAGCTCTTGCGAGATAATGTACTACGAGACCTTCAAACAACTAAAATTAGAGGACAAAGACTTGGCACCTACAACATCTCCCTTAGTCGGCTTCAAGTCAATGCCAGAATGGTCGGTGGCAAGATAATTCTGCCAGTCAAGGTATGAACAATGACGAAACATGTGGAATTTTGAGTATTGAAAGTCCCTTCCACTTATAACATAATCTTGGGAAGAGCGTGGTTGCAGGCCATGCGAGTGATGGCATCGACCTACCATCAGGTGTTATGATTTCCCAACGAAGCCGGAATGATTGAAGAAGTCTTAGGAGACCAAATCATGTCCAAACAGTGCTTTGTTACAGTAAATGATAGCCGAGCTGCAAAAGGGTTCGTTCAAATGGTAGAAGAGCCAGAAAGCAACGAGATGTTTGCATATGTCGACAAAGTAGCCGAACAGAAAGCAGTAGAAGACTTGGTAGAGGTAAGGATAGATGAGAAAAACCCAGAGAGCTCCTTTTGCCTCGGTTCATCTCTATCCAGCACTGAGAGAACAGAGATTATGGAATTTTTGACCTCTAACATTGAAGTGTTTGCCTGGATGTCGTATGACATGCTTGGCATTGACCCCAACTTCATCTGCTATCAACTCAATGTCCACCCAACCGCCAGACCAATTATACAACGAACTTGCCGATCAGCATTCCACCACGTAGAGATAGTGGCAGAGGAGGTAGGAAACTTGCTGGAAACAGGGGCAATTAGAGAAGTACATTAGCCCAGGTCGATTTCCAACACGGTAGTAGTACCAAAAAAGAACGGCAAATAGCGCGTTTGCGTGGACTACAAAATAGTTAACAAAGCTTGCCCGAAAGACAGCTTTCCCCTACCACGAATAGATCAACTGGTGGACCTAACAGCGGGGCATAACCGACTTAGCTTTCTTGATGCGTACTGAGGTTACCATCAAATCGCTATGCATGAACCGGACCAGGAGGTCACGTCGTTTATGACACCTAGAGGATTATATTGCTACAAGGTCATGCCTTTTGGCCTAAAAAATACAGGGGCAACATTCCAATAGATGATCACTAAAATGTTTGAACCATTGTTAGGCAGAACAATGGAGGCTTACATAGATGATATGGTGGTCAAAAGTAAGAATAAAGCGGACTATCTCAAAGACCTAGATGAGATGTTTCAAATTTTAAAGTCCCACAAGTTGTGATTGAACGCATCTAAGTGCGCATTCGGCGTAGGGTCAGGAAAATTCCTAGGCTTTCTAGTGACCAACCGGGGTATAAAAGCTATTCCTTCTCAGATTAAGGCCATCCAAGATCTTGAGAGGCCCGACACAGTCAAAGAGGTGCAGCATCTCACTGGCCTAGCAGCCGCACTAAACCGATTCATAAGTTGGTCGTCAGATAGGTGTCGACCGTTCTTCTAGGCACTGAAGGCCAAGTTTGAGTGGGATGACGAGTGCGACCGTGCCTTGGAAAGCTTAAAAGACTACATGACCTCTCCTCCACTATTAGTAACTCCAGTACCAAGAGATGAGCTCTTTTTGTACTTAGCAGTCTCCCAGCATGCAGTTAGCGCAGTGTTGGTAAGAGTTGAGGGAATATAACACCTGTCTATCTTTTATGTAAGCAAGACATTGCTGGGCGCTGAAACAAGGTACCTGCTGTTGGAAAAGATGGCCTTAGCTTTGATGATGGCTTCAAGAAAATTGTCGCACTATTTCTATGCCCACACGAAGATTGTTTTAATGACCTTCCCCTTAAAAGCCTTATTTGAGAGGGCGAATTTTTCTGGACGAATTTTGAAGTGGGCAGTGGAGTTGGGGTAGTTCGACATTAAGTTTCAACCAAGAACTGTAATAAAGGCCCAAGCTTTGGCAGACTTTATGGCTGAGTTTGTACCAGGAAGTCATCCTGTTTACCCAATCGAATTGATTGAGATAACCGAAAGAAGGGGGAAAAGTACCGCAGGAATAGCACAGTCCCTAAAGCAGGACGCTCAAATGCATAGCAGGTCATTCAACCCTGAGGAAAGGGAAGAAGGAACAGACCGCAGCACTACCAGCAAGGACTCACCCAAAAGTAAAGTCTTGAGACAGTTAGACAGTGAGGATCAAAGCCCAACGGTAGACAATAACCTGGAAGAAGGCATCAGCAATGCCCCTGATCCTAAGACATCATCAGATCCCTCTACTTGCTGGAAGCTATTCGTCGGAGAGATGTGGAAACTCTTCGTAGATGGAGCATCCAACAAGCATGGTGCAGGACTAGGCATAGTCCTCATCTCACCGGACGGCCTAACAATTGAACAAGCAGTCAACCTTGGCTTTCCAGCATCCAACAACGAGGTGGAGTATGAAGTATTATTAGCAGGATTGAAATCAAGATTTCGTATGAAGGCCACTGAGGTGATGGTGTACAGTGACTCCCAACTGGTAGTCAACCAGTTTTCGAGCGACTACGAAGCAAATGATGATAGAATGGCTAAGTACCAAAAGTTGGTTAGAAAAGAGATCATGAAGTTCGAAGTAGTTCGGATAGAGCAAATCGGCTGAGAGAAAAATAGTAAAGCAGATGAACTAGCCGATTTTGCGTCAATGGCAAATACATCTATCCCATACCTATTGTTGATTGACTTCTAACCCAAACCAAGTATTGAAGAGCCCAAAGCAGCCGAAGCATGTTGTGTCGAGCTAGGCCTTTCCTAGATGGACCCCATCATAGTGTTTTTAAAAGATGGCATTTTACCTAAAGAAAAGAAAAAAGCCAACAAAATTAGATCAAAATCACAACGATTTTGGCTCTTCCTATCACTAGCATTGCACAAAAAATCCTTCACAGGACCTTACTTGAAGTGTGTCCATCCTAGTAAAGTCGAGGCATTTTTTTTTGAAATACACGAAGACGTTTGCAGAAGCCACCAAGGGGGAAGATCGCTGGTCCACCGAGCAATTTTACAAGGGTATTGGTGACCGTACATGCAAGCAGATTCAGAGAAATATGTCAAAAAGTATGAGAAATGTTAGAAGTTCACACATCAAATACATTAACCAGCTAAAGAGCTTCTACCTTTGACCAGCCTGTGGTCTTTTGCAATGTGGGGCCTAGATATAGTGTGACCACTCCCAACTATGCCAGGCAACAGAAAGTTCTTTCTTGCAGCAACGGATTATTTCACAAAGTGGGTGGAGGTAAAAGCACTCGCATCTATAAAAGAAAAAGATGTCAAGAAGTTCATCTGGCAGAATATCATAACTCGGTTTGGCATACCCAAGGCACTAATATCCGACAACGGCACTCAGTTTGATGGCAAAATCTATAGAGGTTTTTGCGAAGAATACAAGATAGAATTCTATAACTCCACGCCAGCGTAACCCCAAGCTAATGGCTAGGCTGAGACTTCTAACAAAGTAGTCCTAGACGGTCCGAAAAAGAGGCTGGAAAGAGCAAAAAGCAAGTGGGCTGAGAAGCTTTCCCATATTTTATGGGCTTACCGTATTACACCTCAGCGGTCAACTGGCGAAACACCTTTTTCTTTGGCCTATGGCATGAAAATAGTAATCCCCCTAGAAGTGGGCCTCCCCACTATTAGAAGTAAAAATTTTGATCCAAACTTGAATGGTGAGGCCATAACCCTAGAACTCGACCTCGCAGAAGAAAGAAGAGAAAGGGCATCGGTGCACATTACCTCATATCAACAAGAGTTGTCTAGGAAATACAACAAAACAGTGCACCTAAGACAATTCAAGATTGGAGATTGGGTACTGCGCAAAGTAATGAGCAACACTTTGGTACCTGTAGATGGCAAGTTAGGACCTAACTGGGAAAGACCATACAAAGATTGGTTTAGCGGAAAAAAGGGACATATCACTTAGAAGATATGGACAACAAAGCTATTCCCAGGCCATGGAACATGGCCAATCTCAAAGTATTTTATTTTTAGTTTTTTTTTTCCTTAAAAAGACTAGTAATTTTTTCTTTTTCAATAAAACAAGTAGACTTTTTTCTGGTAAAATTCTTTCCTCTATTTGTAAAAGTTGATAGCCCGATTGGGGGCAACCAAAAAGGTTGGCAGGTTTGACCAACACTTCATTCATTTTTCAGCCTAGATAAGAATCTAGGCTCAAGAAGGTTGGCAGATTTGACCAACACTTAGTTCTCTTCTTCAGCCGAGATAAGGATCTAGGCTCAAGAAGGTTGGCAGGTTTGACCAACACCTTTCTTTCTTTAGTCGAGATAAGGATCTAGGCTTAAAAAGGTTGGCCGGTTTGACCAACACCTTTCTTTCTTCCGCCAAGATAAAGATCTAGGCTCAAAAAGGTTGGCAGGTTTGACCAACACCTTTCTTTCTTCAGCCGAGATTAGGATCTAGGCTCAAGAAGGATGGTAGGTTTGACCAACATTTTTCGTTCTTCAATTGAGATAAGGATCTAGGCTTAAGAAGGTTGGTATGTATGACCAACACTTAGTTTTCGTTCTTCAGCTGAGATAAGGATCTAGGCTCAAAAAGGTTGGCAGGTTTGACCAACACTTAGTTCTCTTCTTCAGTTGAGATAAGGATCTAGGCTCAAGAAGGTTGGCAGGTTTGACCAATACCTTTCTTTCATTAGCCGAGATTAGGATCTAGGCTCAAGAAGGTTGGTCGGTTTGACCAACATTTTTCTTCTTTCAGCCGAGATAATGATCTAGGCTCAAGAAGGTTGGCCGGTTTGACCAACACTTAGTGCATTCTTCAGCCGAGATAAGAATCTAGGCTCAAAAAGGTTGACAGGTTTAATCAACACTTAGTTCTCTTCTTCAGCCGAGATAAGAATCTAGGCTCAAAAAAGTTGGCAGGTTTGACCAACACTTAGTGCGTTCTTCAGCCAAGATAAATATCAAGGCTCAAGAAAGTTGGCAGGTTTGACCAACACTTTTCTTTCTTCAGCCGAGATAAGGGTCTTGGCTCAAGAAAGTCAGTAGGTTCGACCAAAACTCTTTTTCATCAGCCAAGATAAGGATCTAGCCTCCAGAAAGTTTTCTTTAAACCGAGATAAAAATAAAAACAAAAATCTCGGTTATAAAAATTTTGCAGTTTCCCAAGTTCAGCTGAGATAAGTATCTCGGCAGCAAACGATGGGAAGGTTAAGGAAAGGCCGAGCTGGCTAGGCCAACTATGCTTACAGTAAAGATGTTACACTACAGAGGGGAAAAGTGCATTAACCGAGTAAAAAGATGAGAAAAAGGCAAAAAGTTTTCATTTATTAAGAAATTAAGTACAAGAGGGGGGCTCTTAGCCTGGTTACATTTTCATTAACGGAGAACTAAAAAAGAAAGGCAGGAAAGAGTCATGCAAAGAGGTCATTAACCTTAGCGTCTAAATCACTAACGGCTTTGACGCTGGGCAGGCCAGCTCCAACTTCAGCCTCGTGGGTAAGATCGGTGACAGGCACTCCCTTAACCGTGCTGGGTAACGTTGGGCCAAGCGGATTCACCGGAGCGGACATGGAGGACTGTTGACCGAGGTTGGTGTTGGCTGGAAGAGCACTGCCTGGGTTAAGGACCTCTTCCTCCTCCCCTTCTTGAAGGAACTTCTACTGAATGACGTTTGCGTATTCCGTCATGTAGCTCGGTATAAAATGGGGAAAGGGGTTCAGGAAGATCTCAGAGTCTTGCCTCTAACTGAGCTTTTCAGCTGCAGCCTTCCAGCCACACTTAAAGAAAATGTCTTTAGTTGCTTCACACTGCAGGATGTAGGTTTCCTCCCCTTCTTTAAAGTCTCGGTCCTCAGCATCTTTTATCTTCTTCCTTAGTTCGGCGACCTCGGTATTCTTATTCTTTTCCAACTTGGCCAGTTCACACAGGTAGCGGTCTTTTTCTCGGCCAGTGCTTTTTACTTATCGGCCTCCGCCGCGTTAACTAGTCCGGTTAGCCGCATGTTTTCGGATTCCAGGTCGGTCAACCTTAGCTTAGCCTCTTTCAGTTCGGCCACCTTGACGTTTGCATCAGCCACGGCTGACCGTGCTGTCTTGCGGAGTTCAAGCACACGCTTGTGGGCCACATGGTTTTTCTGCAGAGCCTGCAGATAGGAAAGGTAGCGGTTAAGATAAATCGAGCAAACAGATGGATAATATGGATACGAATAGATGGGAGGAAACTTACAAACACCATTGACTTGGTCGCCGAACGTATAGCTTTGAGCTCGGTCACCTGATCATGATGCTCCATGTTTGATGGCAAACAAGCACTCTTGAAAAGATTAAAAGCGAGCATATGGTCTTTATCAGCGACCACTAAATCCTTGATGGATACAGTGCGGTTCTTGTAGGACATAGAGAGTGCCCATTCAGGAGGGCATGCTCGGCCGGAGCACGCAGGCTCTGGGCTCGGCAACACAGGTTCAGGAAGCGTGGTCTCCTCCTCATCCACCAAGTGTTGCGGTTTGGTCGATGAAGTGTGCGTACGCTTGCTCGGCCGGGACGTTGTTGCCCTAGTAGTTGGTAGTGCAACAACTGTCTCGTGCGGTTGATTGGATGGGGCTTGTTCGGTTTGGTTTTCGATGGAGGTTTGCTTGGTGATAAGAGCTCGCACGACCCTCTTTTTTGCCATTTCTTGTTCTTTAGTAAGAGGAATTAAATTGATTTAGGGAAGAGTGAGATCCAGCTCGGGGGAAGACTCAAGTCGGTTACTCTAGTCTTCCTCTTATCGCTATAACGGTAGGTCTGTTATACGTCGAGCAGCTCGGTCTAATCTCGATGCCGGTATCGTAGCGCGGCTTGGAGTGCGTATTGATTCGCGTAAGCGTAAGTTGATTTCAGGTGGTTCAAATCTGCATAAAGAACAACGAACACAAGGGTTAGTATGGTAGTTGTTTTGATAACAAAGAAGATGAAACCGAGTTGTCTTTACCAGCTGTTCCCTTGTTCCAGTTGATGTTATAGCCCGGTATCTAGGCTTCATGGCCTTCAAAGTTTCCAGACACCCAGAGAAAATCATCGTAGTTCAGGTCTTTATTAGGTGTGTTCTTGACAATTTTCTCTCGGCCCCTTCTTACTCTAAGGTAGTAAACCCAACTGCCGTCATTTTAGCCAAGCGAGTACTAGTGAAGCAGCCCGGCCAATCCGAGGTTGAGGTCGAGACGGAGATTTGGTTCGACTATTCTGTTTATAATCCTATAAGTATTGGTGGATAATTGGGTGGGGCATAGTTTGGTTTGCCTAAGGAATTCGCAAATAAGTGGTTAGATTGGGAACCGAAGCCCCCCCTCTACGATGGATATCACGGTAAAGGGAATAAAACCTAATTTGCCTCATGGGGTGGTATCTAGCTTGGCTAAGGAAAGGTGGACGTCGTCCAGAATGTGATAGTCTCTTCGGAATTTAGCCATGGCACTAGGCGAGTCCACCAGAAATCGGTATTTGCCCATTGGCTTAAATAAAAACTTTCTATGCTAAGTGTGCGCGGATGCCTAGCACGGCACTGATGTGACCTTGGTGGGCTTGGTCGAGCAAGGTTGCTCAGGGGCAAAGTGCAAGGTGTGCCTGGCCAACCTAGTCATGTCTGCAAAGTAGAAATAAAAAAGGGTTATGCCCAAGTCATAAACCGGGCTAAATAACAAAGTTAAGACTGATTTAGTCTAGCTCGATAGACAATGGGCACGCTCTATGCTTAGTTCGGTTGAGGAACAGCCGAGATAAGGAACGGTTCATCTTTAGAACAAGTTTAACGAAACCGGGGTAAATTCAGTTCAGTTTAGCAGTAGGGACTGGATTAAGCCCGGTTTGGGGAGCACGTGAGTCCTAGTGTGGTCCATAGTACGTCCAAGTTTACGAACAGATTCTTAGTTTGGTCGTGGTATATTTGGATCGAAAACACTGATCGTGGCTGGTTAAAAGTCCAGCTAATGTGTTTTCGGATACAAGTATGAAGTTTTGAGGTTCCATGGGTTATTAGTGTGTATGGCATGCATTTGAGGTGTGCAAACACTATTTTCAGGCATAAAACAGAAATATATACAAAAATAGATAAGCATGAAGAACTTACAGATTTGGGAATAGGATCTAAATCCAATCTGATGAACGAACACTGGCAACGATAGTAGGAGGAGTGAAAGTACCAAAGCTTGAATAGGGGCAGAGGAAGAATGAGAGTTTTTTTTGCTCTCAGAAAGTTGTTTTGGTTTTTGGGTTAGAAGATAAACAATAACAATGGACGTTTGAAGATTAAAGGGATAAGTGTAAAATGGAGGTAAAAAAACGGGACTGTTCAAATTTTGGAGTTATGTTTGCCGGCTGTCATAGCGGTAGGGGCAATCAAGAGGAGCTACGTGTCCCAATAAGGACGTGGTGTCAGCAACGTGGGAAAGCGGGCTGTACTATGTCAAAGATGGCAAAATCGAGTGTGTTTTTTTTATCTCGACTAGCCGAAGTACTTCACTTCAGATGATATTTTAGCATGGCTTGACGGTAATAATCCCAATCATGCTTCACAGATAGAATTAAGGGGTAATTGAGAGGGTAATTTATATGCATAAACTGGGCCGAGCTAGGTCTATTTGTTTTAAGCATTTGGGTCGAGCTGAGTAGAATTCTCAGTCTGTTGGGGCATACTTCCGGCCGAGCTAAGAGCTTCAATAGCTCGGTCTTGAGGTCCAAGGACTGGAACAGATGGACTACATGTGAATAGCAGCTTGGACCGGGGTATAGTTTGTAGTGTATCGGACTGAAATTTGTCTTGGTCGAATACCATCCTCGTTCCTGTCCAGCGTAGAGTAGGGCCATGCTAGTCCGGTTGAGTGTGCTACCGAGCCGAGGTATGAGGTTTGAACCATCTCACTTGGTTAGCAGTGAGTAGGGAGTTATCAGAATAGCCATTATCTTTGGGAGTGTGATTCTTAGGAGGACTCTTATAAGGAGAATTGGAGTCCTACTAGGATTGTGCCATGCGAAATTTATAAAAGCTCATGACAAGACTTATGTACAGGTATTACAATTCTCATCCTAGAATACATAGAGCTTTTGTGTCTATTGTTTATTTGTTGACTTAAGCATCGGAGAGGTTTCTAGCACACACCCACCGGCTGGCTCACGTTTGTGTTTTTAGATAACAAAGCGATGACGTTTGGAGGAGTGAAAACTTGATCAACAGGATTATACGAGAAGATTATTTCGTACTCATACAAACATTGTAACTAACTTTTAATTTCTTGTAAAAAGCATAAGAAAACACACAAACACACACACAAACACACACACAAACACAAAAAGTGAATGTAGAGTTATTTATAACTAAACTTTTAAATTTTTCTATATTTTTTTTTACAAAATATCCATCTTAATCAAATGCTTACAAAAAAATATATTTTCTTTTCTATTTTATTTCTTTTATTTCATTTTCTTTTTACTTTCACTTTTTTTTTTTAAATCAAACGAAGCTTACAGTTGAGTGAACAAATCAAACTCATTAATCATTATTGGACACTGATTAGTATGATTGTATAGTTCCTCATAAAATTGGATAGCTGAAATTAATACATTACATTCTCTAACGTTATTTTAAATGTTTTTTAATTTCAATAATGTTTTAAAAGTTGATGTGATAATGATATGAAAGGGGAGAAACATAGAATGGTTTTTTATTTTGGGAAAGCCAATTCCCTATTACAAATTAAGGTAATTTTATAATAAAATTTCGTAATACTAATCACAAAATACTTAATAATATCATTATAAATTAGTATAATAAAATATTTAAAATTTTGTGATTTATGTTTGTTGGCAGCATAAATCTGCAATTTTTATTATTATTTATTATTTATATAATTGCAGGACATGTGGCATCCTCTTATTCATTTGGAGGTTATGAGAAGTTATGAAATGTGAAAAGTTGATGGAGAATGAAGTGGAGAACATGGAGTATTAATTGGAAGTTAAAGGAAGTTATGAAAACATGGAGGAATATGTGGCATTGTGGGAATGAAGATGGAAAAGTGGGTAGTTTTAGATGGTTATTGGGTAGTTATTGCTGGAAGTTTTTTCCTACAAATATTTGTCTATAAATAGCCATTCATGGCTACATTGTAAAACATCCAGAATTAAAATCAAAGACAATTGATTTCAATATTTCTTGTCATTTTCCTTATCTTAGGAGTAGTTTAACATAAATTTATATTTTGAAGCATTTATTTTCAGCATTTCATTTTCGAAGCATTTAATGCACTTCCTTTTTGAAGCATAGGAGTAGAGGTAAGTAATTATTACTTTGATTGTTCACCCAATCATCTTTCTCCGTCTCCCTCATTTTTCTTTTAATTTTTCTTTTCTCTATACTTTGGCAATTTTGAAGTCCTCTTTGTTGAGGCGAAAGAACTGTCAACATAATCGCTTGATAATTGGCTTGAATTTAATCTGTAAGGATTTTTCAATCCTTGCTGGTACGCTCATATTTATAATATTTTCCTTCGTAGGAAAAACAAGCCAACAATTTTTGGCACGCCCAGTGGGATTGCCAAGTGTAAGAAATGACAAACGATTTGGATTTCGCCATTCGAACTTGTCAGTTTGAAATATATTGGCGTGAAAGAAAAATTTTGGATCTTCAAGAAGAGATCCATTTTCTTGATGAAATAAACTTTCATCCATTATAATATTATTTGGTGGAAGAAAAAAGACACCATTTAATTGGAGAAATTCATCAACTTGATTTGGAAATTCGCCAATGGAATGATGAGTTATCAACTCTCACTACCAAGTCATTAACTGAGACTTTAATGGCCGGAATTGGTGAATTTTCTCAGAATTTTTCCATGGTTGAAAATAGCAAAAGCAAAGAGTTGATTTCATCAATGGCTCGGGGGGTTCAAGAATCCGTTTTTAAAAAGCCAAATTATGAAATTAACATAATGAAAGAGCATGTTTTTGAGCCAAATTTGGCTAAGAATGATGTTCCATGCATGGCTTGGGGGGGTCTCAAAACCAATTTTTAGAGAGTCAAGTCATGAAAATAACATATCTATGGGTGATTTTCATAAGCCATTAATGGCTAACATGGAAAAACAACCCACTTTGCCAAATAATTATGAAAATCAATTCGGCAAAAGTCATGTTTTTAAAGCAAACATGGTCAAGAATAATGAACAAGCCACTGTTCATGAATTCAAAATTTTTGACATTTTCTAAGTGTAAAAAAGTATGAATTTTCATGGCCACACTATACCATGACTTTTGTTATTCGAAATCTATTTTGGATTTGTGGATCACATCAAACGTTGACTTTGATGGAATGGCTAGCAAATAATATTTCATTATTGAAATATATTGGGCCAAAAATATGGTTGATCCATAAAACCATCATCATTTGGTTTTGTGGTTACCTTCGAAATATGTCCCAAGACACTTCGAAGCATGTTATTCATTGAAATATCATTTTATAGCCATTAATGGCTTGTTAAAATGCCAAACTAATTTCATAGTAATTCAACTCTTTGGATTTTGTATGAAGAGATGTCGTGAGCACTTTCGAAGGACGACTTTGATCCTTTAGTAACATATGTGGCTTTCGAATGGTGGTTTTGTTATCAATAAACACCTTCGAAATGTAACATGGGGCGAGAAAACTTTCGAAATGCGTATCTCTCTTCAAATATATGTAAAATGGCAATTAATTAGTTGTCGAATAATGCCTATTTTTGGCATGATAAGTTGGTTCGAAGAACAAGAGTTTTTGGTGTCTTCGAAGAATTAATAATTGGTTCGAAGCACAAAATTAATATTTTCATTAATTATGTATGAACCAGAACATACAAAATTTGAATAACCACAATGTTGGCCAAAAGTTGCTTCGAAGGCCCTTTTGCCATAATTTTGTAAGCTTCGAAGCACTCCATCTTGCATTAACAGCTTCGAAGAAACAATAATGGTGGTTGTGAACCTTTGAAGCTTTGCCGAATATTTCCAAGGATGTAATTTGTCCTTTGTCGGCACTTTCAACCTTCGAAAGATGATTTTGGTCCTTCATACCACCTTCGAAGCTTGTTACTAGTCCATAATAGCTAGCATTCAAGACATCTAGTCATAATTTCATACTCATTCGAAGTGCTTCATTGGTGCTATTACATTATTCGAAGCACTTTGTTGATATTATTAGAAGCACTTTATTGCTTAGATTAGTCATGTGCTTGGTTCGGCCCTTCAAAAATTCAAGTAAACATCATTTTTAAGGGTCACGGAGGGTAATGTTGGCACCATAAATCTGCAATTTTTATTATTATTTATTATTTATATAATTGCAGGACATATGGCATCCTCTTATTCATTTGGAGGTTATGAGAGGTTATGAAATGTGAAATGATGATGGAGAATGAGGTGGAGAACATGGAGCATTAATTGGAAATTAAAGGAAGTTATGAAGACATGGAGGAATATGTGGCATTGTGGGAATGAAGATGGAAAAGTGGGTAGTTTTAGGTGGTTATTGGGTAGTTATTGCTGGAAGTTTTTTCCTACAAATATTTGTCTATAAATAGCCATTCATGGCTACATTGTAAAACATCCAGAATTAAAATCAAAGACAATTGATTTCAATATTTCTTGTTATTTTCCTTATCTTAGGAGTAGTTTAACATAAATTTATATTTCGAAGCATTTCATTTTCGAAGCATTTAATGCACTTCCTTTTCGAAGCATAGGCGTAGAGGTAAGTAATTATTACTTTGATTGTTCACTCAATCATCTTTCTCCGTCTCGCTCATTCTTCTTTTAATTTTTATTTTCTCTACACTTTGGCAATTTTGAAGTCCTCTTTGTTGAGGCGAAAGAACTGTCAACACAATCGCTTGATAATTGGCTTGAATTTAATCTGTAAGGATTTTTCAATCCTTGCTGGCACGCTCGCATTTATAATATTTTCCTTCGTAGGAAAAATAAGCCAACAATGTTACAAAAATTTATAGTTTGGTTACGATATTTTTTGTTATGTTAGTTTGTGATGAGATTATGCATTTTGTAATTAATATTAAAAAATTTGTAATAAAATTATGACAATTTATAATCAACAATGATTCATCCTACTAACTTGGGAGCACTAATTGAGCACTTCAAAAAAAAATAAAAAAACCTAAGGCCGAAACATCACATCAATGAGTGGGGCCAACCTCCTAGAGTTCATAATTTAAGGCTCCCAAACATTTTTCATTTATAATAGGATACCTATGGTATCCACTGGGTGCATAGGAAAGGTTTTCCTTTTATTTTTAGAAAATCAATATAATATTTGATAAAGGGGTAGGCTTCCCTACAGTCCGATCACAAACTGGAGGGTACTGTTGGGCCCATGGGAGCCCATCACGGGTCCCGTTTCAATAATCAGAATCGTTCAATGTATAAAACTCGTCGAGTATTATATATTTGTAAAAATCACGTTGATCGGATATCGATAACTACATGATTAAATCAGTTTTGCATTAAAAAAATGGGCTGTGAAAAATAAATGGTTGACAGAAATATGATCCGATAAGATAGTTATCGATATTCGATCAACGTGATTTTGTACAGGTATATAGTACTCGATGAGTTTTACACATTGAACGGTTCGAATTATCGAAACAAGACTATAACAAACCTCATGAACCCAACAATATCCTCTAGTCCGATCACGGATTGGAGGGAAGCCCAACCCTTTGCTAAATTTATGGAGCCACATATAGCCTCTTGGAGCCTATTTTAGTTTTTTTTAAAAAAACCTTTATTATCTTTATTGAAAATACTTTTAGAGCATTTCCATTAAAATATTAAATTTTAACTCCATCAAATTAGTAATGCTTCAGTGTGCAATATGCATCATATATAATTTTACACAAAATTACTCAAATTTTTATGAATTTATATAAGTGATCACATAAAAATGTATAAGTTGAATATAAATTTTTATAAGTTTATGAAAACTTATATAATTATACAAATTTGTGTTGAACTTGTGCATTTTTTTAAGATTATTTATGTAAGTTTGTAAAAACTTATGTAATTTTATATAAGATTGCACATTATGTAGTAGATTTTTCCATTTTAATTTTACTGTAGTAGATTTGGCTCAACAAATGTAGCGAATGGTTTGTACTGGTCAAACATTAAAAATATTACTTTTGATATTTTGAAATTAATTGCGTAGAGTTTATAAAAAACAATTTTAAATTAAAGTTAATAAAAATAATGTTTAAATAACATGTCAAAAGGAGAGAGTTTATTGAAGAGTGCATTTAAATAGTAATGTCACGCACACAGAGGATTAAATACAGAATCAAACACAAAAATTGTTCATCTGGACGACCGGCCGGATGACCAGGTGGTCGACCGGCCATAACTTGTCGACTACGGTTACCATCTTGTCAACCGCGACTGTCATTTTATTGACCACGGCTATCATCTTGTCAATCATGGCTGCCATCTTATCGACCGTGGCTATCATCTTGTCATCCGGTCGACACCTTATCCTGCCGATTGTTCGGATAAAGAATTTCTTTATTTGGTCCTCTGTGTACATAATATTACTAATTTTTAAAATATGTATCAAAATAGAAAATAGCACTAACTTTTTAAATTAAAATATAACAAAAATTTAACTAATTAATGATGATACTCTTAAGATATTAAGAAAGGTAAAATGTATTAGATAAATAGTCGTCCACATCAAGTTTTGAGAAAGAAAAAATAAATGAAAATGGTAAATAATTTCTCGAATTCTTTCATTTGGAAAAATATTTTGAAAATTGAAAGATAATTTCTCGCATAGGGCTCACCACAAATCTATTTCAATAATTCAAATTGTTAATTTTTAGGACTATTCGTGTATATCGTTCATGAAAAAATATATATTGTTCATTTTATCGCATCTATCTCTAAACAAATGAAAAGCAAATGTGTTTTTGAAAATAGATCATTTATTTTTTTTAGACAAACACAATAAAATGAAGTGCAATTATCAAATCAATCTTTCTTTCTTTTTTTCATGAATAATAAATACGAAAAGTCTTACAAAATGAACGTTCAGATCATTGAAATATAATTTATAGTGAGCCTTGCAGACTAAAGGCAAGCCCGATCCATTTTTTATAAATGTCTTAGACCATCTCCAATCCAAACTTTGGTGAAAATAGGGTTCTAACCATTCACTAAATTGGTATCAAATGAAGGGAGCCATACTTTTTTTTATCAACTCCAGGGAGCGTTTAACCTTTTATCAAATCTCGCATGTGACCATTGGCGGATAACTGGATGGATGACTAGTCGGTCAACCGGGTGGCCAGTCGGGGAAAATTTGAAGAGGTTGGACGACCGCTTGGACATCTTCCAAGTTGTCCTATCGATCAACCGGTTGTTTGATGAAAATTGAAAATATATTGGAAGACTTGGTATCAAATGAAACTTTTAGCGAAATCTTTACTCAAATTTGATGGAAAAAAAAGAGTAAACGTTGAAGATACTCTTACTAATTTGGGGAAAGACTATGGTACTATCACGCCCCAAACTTGCCCCTATAAGTTTGGGCATGACCACTTCAGAAATGGACATCAAACTCGATATATATAACATATGGGGCTTGATCGGAAGCGTTTAATAATGTAAAATAGTATGAATTAACATCCATCGAGCTCGCACTTATATGCCAGGATCTCAATGTGCCATTTAACAGTATCCTATATAACAGACAGATATATAAAAAGTAGGTATTCACTTGAACACCTTTAAACATATATACAGATCTAGCCCCGAACGAGGGGGTGTAGCACAAGTGTTACACATGCATAGTCACATTAGACAAAAGACTGGAAACCAAAGCTAGTGGGAGGGACTCCACAAAACGTACAGACTTCACCAACAGCTGGGACACAGTGAAGTTGCCAAAAGGAAGCAATCCATGCTGAGCTAAAACTGACCTCCTGGTTGATTGCCTACAGAGACAGACATAACATAATGTGAGCGAAGCTCAGTGAATAACAGTACTTAAACAATTTAACGATTTACTTGAATTACAATGAATATGTATATGTGCAGAGAACATATAGTTAACTTATCCTGTAATTGTTTTCAGAACGGCCATAGGCCCAGTTTTTAAACAGAATGGCTTTAAGCCCTTGAACAGAGTGGCGTTGAGCCCTTAAACAGAGTGGCATTAAGCCCTTAAACAAAGTGGCATTAAGCCCTGAATACAGAACGGCCTCAGCCCTGTTCATGCATATATGAGCCCAAGAGGTGTCTTGTACGAATTCTAGAGGTGACTCACACTGTAGCACTTAGTTCCGTACAGCACTTTGTTTCATACCAGAAAATACAAATTGGCCTCAGACCTAACAAATCACAAGAATGGCCTCTGGCCAAACAGATCATACAAAATGGCCATAGGCCCAGATTGGCTTTAAGCCCAGTTCATGTATGTATGGACTCAAGAGGTGTCTCGTACGGATTCTAGAGGTGACTCGCATTGCAGCACTTAGTTCCGTACAGTACTTTGTTCTATACCAGAAGTCATTAGGTCTTGAAGACCGAACAATTCATGTCATCTCATTGGATAAACAGAACGAATAACAGAACAGAATAATCCCCAGATTCGTAAGAATGCCATCACACAATGGTGTACATAAATTACCTCATGGTTTATTACAAATTGACCTAATTGTCTTGCGTATATCAGAACGTTAACAATACTCATTGTCAGAAGACACATGTATCATTACAATGTGATCAATAGGAACAGAACAATTTTAATCATAACGTGGGTTACACAATGATGTCAGATCTTTGTATTCATATCATAGGTTCTGAACAACCTCGGTACCATGTATAACTCGACAGAATAATCTCAGAATCACACAACTACCATTATTCCCGGATGAACATAAGTTCCATTTATTCGTTAAGAAACGACGTAGTTTGTTTATAGATAACAGAGGGTTAATACTCGTTATTGACAGAACGGAATGATTCCAAAGTCATACCGATGTACGCAAATATTTCAACGTTCACATGAGTTTACCCGATTTCCAATCGACATAAATGTTAGTGTAATCTTTTACGAGGAATAGAGCGTTAGTAACAATAGTTATTAACGGTAAGTAAAATGTACATTTGCCGTACTATTACTCACAGTGTGGTGGCAGAGCGTTAGCCCCTCCCGGAGTGTGTCCTGCACACATACATAACTCGTAAATTAGCTCATTTTTCTTTGTTAAATCATTTCTTGACTTACTTGTTTCGAATGAATTTACAGATAGCAAAAAGGCATCAAACACAGATTTCAAAAATATCCGAGGGATAAGCACATAAAACGGAGCAACCTGACTTTTCCAGCATGGGCCGCACGTGCAGCTGTGAGCCCCGCACGTGCGGCGGTTGGTCCCGCACGTGCGGCAGTGAAGCCCGCACGTGCCTTTTTAGCAGTAGCCAACTGCCCAAAATTCTTGGTTTCCCGCACGTGCAGCCATGACTCCCGCACGTGCGGCCATGACCCCCGCACGTGCGGTGATTTGCCCACATTTTCAGTCCGAAATCAAGCAAAAAATTCCAGTTTGGTGAGTACTTGCAAGGCTCAACATAAATTCATTGATTGCTAGAATAGGGTCCAAAAATCATGCAAATAGGATTGACAAACACATATCAATCTAGATGTGAATTAAATCTTTAATCCTTAAACTCTTAACATAGCTTAACTACATAATATTCCTCACTCCCTCTCATACACACACACACACACATACACACACGCACATACACAACCATTTGTTCATATAGATGAATTCAAGCTTGATGATTGAAGAGGTAGGATGTAGTTCCTCACTAGATAGTTCAAGTTAAGTCAAAATAATTAGAGGAGAAGATCATCATGCTAATTATCCAACACACAAATTCAAGACCTCCAACACATCTCTAGGTCACACAACATCAAGGAATTTCTACTCAATTATCAAAGAGAGGGCCAATTGGATTGAATTAAAACATACCTTGAGTTAGAATCTCTATAACCCCTTTCAATTTCCCAATCTTCTCCTTGATGAACTCCCTCTCAAACCCTCTTCCTCTCTAATTCTCTCTCTCTCTCAGGAGATATTTGTATAAGGCTCCAAGTCAAATGTTCAAAGAGGCATATATATATATATATATATATAACATAAAAAATAAGGTTGAATAGGACAAAACTCAATCAGTTTAATCATTCCAAATCAAATTTTCACAAAAATGCTTATTATTACATAAAAATTACGCTGATCTCAAATGTAAAAATCAATTTCATATTATTAAGCCTCTAAGGCTCTCAATTTCTGATCTAAACATTATAATTGTGATAGATATTGTTTCTTCTTAAACAGATATAGGCCTCTAATCATAAGATTCGTTTGCCTAAACATATTGCCACATAAAATTTCACAGTAAGTATTTTAAATGCACATAATGAGGAACTGAAAATATACCAGAAACATGTGCGAGGGTCGGGTTATTACAGGTACACACCCCTCAAAAGGTGTGTACCATGTATGTACCTTACAACTAAAGAAAAAATGACGAAACTCTATACTTTCTGAGTCATAATTAAAGAAAATAATTAAATAAATAAAAAATAATAACCAAACATCACACGATGCATAACCAAAGATATCATGAGTTCTAACTAAAGAAAAAAATTGTATAACTGACGGTACATATGATACACTATTTTCAAGGGAGCGTATAATAGAATTTCGGGTAAATTACATTTTGCATCAAATCTCACTTTGGCCTATATACATGAAATCATGACAGTCAACCCCTTGTACTTCTAGTCAAATCCCACCTTGGTCCATGCACATGAAATTGTTATAGTTAATCCCCTGTACTTTTGGTAAAATCTTACTTTGGTCCCTACACAAGTGTCAATGTCCCATTTTTGTTACTCAATTGTTTAAATCTTTAACAGAATCTAGTCATGTGATAAGAATGTGACTATGACATGAGGGTAAGAAAGAAAAATCATCCACTTTTTTCACCAATACACACTTTATTTCAAAATCTACATCAAAATATTATTGTATTAGACTAAAACAAAACGTGGATTGTGAACAATTAAGAAAATCAACTAATTTGCATAAATTGGAATCATGAAATTTTGTTTTTCATGGTAATATAGTCTTCTGTTTATTCATCTTTCTTTCTTTTTGATTTCTTTGTCGCATTTTTTATATTTCAAAAATTCTACTTTGTTACCTTTTCGTCTCAATTTTTACCATATGAATATATATATATATATACAACTCTCATGTGTTTATCATGTAGGACAAAATATATTAGTGGGAAACATTGATGATTTTCCTCTTTTACCCTCATTTCGAGTCACATTTTTGTTACATGACTAAATTTTGTTAAAGATTTAAAAATGAAGTAACAAAAAAGGGATATTGACACTATACAGACCAAAATGGGATTTGAGTAAAAGTGTAGGGAGTTGACTATTACAACTTCATGTGTAGGGACCAAAATAAGATTTGATCAGAAGTACAGGTTGTTGACTTTTATGATTTCATGTGTAGGGACCAAAGTGGGATTTGGTACAAAATGTAAAGGAGCAAACAGTAATTTACCCTAGAATTTCCTACTAATTTGGAAAATTCTATTTCCACACACTTGATTAAATCAGTACACATCTTTCCTCAATACACACACCTATTAATTTATTTATTGATTAATTTTCTTAATCCACACACTAAAAATTATAATTATATCATTCACTCATAACTATTGTACACACACCACTTAACCCTCATTTTCACACACTTTTGATTTACCCAACTTTCACATTTGCAGATTTATGATTTTGAGGACCCGATATTTCTTTTTCTGTTTTCAGTTTTGGGTTTCTAAATGTTCTTATTAATTTGGATTCTTTATCTAGCTTTTGTTATTTACAAAAAAATAAATAAATGAAGGAATTGGAAGATAATACAATGGTTCATAAGGGTATGCGCGGTGCGGTTTGGGTGGTTTGAGAGTAAAATTATAAATCGAATGACAGGTTAGCGGATTAGCAAATTGACAAATTACAGTTTGGACGGTTTTTGATGGATTGACGGATTGAAGAATATTCTAATTAATAATTATACATTTGCATAATATATAACACTAATTTGTATAATATTTTTTAGATATATAATACAAAATAATTTTACATAATATGTTTCATATATATAACTATTAATTTGTAATAAATTTCATATCTTAAATCTGTCTCAAACTCATTTTACATTGATATTTCATTAGAAGTTAAAAAATATATATGTATTAACTATAGTCGAGTGGAGCGGTTCAATTGGCGGATTATAAATTTTAAAATTTAAACCGCGGTTAGTAGTTAGAGCGGTGCGGATTGATGCGGATCGGTGCGATTTTAACAGATTGTGCGGTATTTTACACAACCCTAATGGTTCATAGTGAATTGATTTTATATTCCTAATAAACTGAATTAGCTGAGTTAGTTAAATAGCAGATTGAATATGTTATAGGTACATGTTTGATGGGTTAAGAAATAAAAAGAGAAGAAGGAAATTTTTAAAAACATAAATAGAATTTGATAGATAATGCAAATTTAAGTTGTAATTTAATGAAAATCTTGACTCTACTTATTCAAAGTGATAACAATAGAAAAATTATGGTTCATTTTTTAAAATCAAAATGTGTACATTGAGATTTTTTTATTCTTAAAAGATATATACATAAATTTTTTTTCATATAATATTATGAGTATTATTGGATGTTTATTATGGTCATTTTAATTTAGAATATAATTGCCATTAATCAGCTTATCCCTAAATTAGTTGGACCCAACTTATCAAAACATGAAACGAACTGTTTTCCATTATGTCGGGACATTCTATTTGTAGCTTTTTAGCACACATTCTGTTGAGAGAACAATAATCAAAATAAAACCACAAACACAAGGAGAAAACAAACACTTGAAAAAAATATTTTTTTGTACAAAAAAGGAAAACAATATACATATAAAGATGGATATTTAAATTTTTTTATTTTATTTTTTCAGCAAATAATTTTTAATATATTTCAAAAAAAAAAAAAAAAACTAAACGAAATGATCATCTTTTCAGCTCTGAAAATATTTACTTCAAATAAATTTTCTTCAAACTCTAGATAGGGGTGTTAATTTTTTATTTTATTTTATTTTATTTTTGTGTGTGTATAGAAATGATAGGGGTGTTAGGTTGAACCCCCACTATTTGATCAGTGGACAGTACAAGAACACTACAAACTCACAGTTATAAGTTAAAAATTTATTCAGAAAAAACAATCATTAGTTCAAATTCATTTTATTTATAATTATATTTTATCAATTTAATTTCTAGCTCATAAACACACGGGATAAATTATGAGTTAATAAAAGTGATTTCATAGCATTTTTGGTGGGCAACATATGCATATTTTTCACCCACACTACACATAAAAAAAGTTGGCCTTTTTCATACCATTAAAATTCTTTAGTGCACCACCAGGGTCGAGGCTGACTTTGTCTGGAGCCCAAAATAAGCCTTTTTAAAAAAATAAAAATAAAAAAAATAAAAAATAAAAAAAAAATCAAACAAAGTGGACTTCTAATGTGGATCAATTTTTAAACATTTCTTTTTTGGCAAAATTGAATTGGTTCGTAATTTAAATTTTATTTAAAATTTTTGAACTTCCTAATTCTTGAGTATAAAAAACAAATTATTAACAGTAAAATTACTAATCAAACTTGTATAATTCAACTTATTAACTAAATTCATTCAATTTTATTCTTATAACATAATTGACTAAAGTTAAGGACATAATAGTTGACCTAGTGATTTATGTAACTGTCAATTAAGATAGTAAGAATGTCACAAGTTTAGAATTAGAGTTGATAGAGTGACTGCGACGCTTTTGTTGTATTCTAACTTATTAACCTACTAACATCCTATCGTTTACCAAAAAAACAAGAAAAAGAAAAAATGATCAAATGTAAGATTTAATCAATTTTAATTTTAAAAAGTTTATTTCCTCAAAAATAATTGTAAAAAGTTTTTCAATTTTAAATGGTCAATAGCATTCTATACATAATCCATATATTTAGAAAACAACTGTCCATTAGTTTCAAATAATTTGATTTTATTTTATTTTACGAGTAAGTATAACAGTTGACAGTTTGGGAGCTTTTTTCAACTAATTTTTGGAGAAACACTACTAAAATCTTTAGATTTATAGAGTGATTTAAATAGCAAAGTTCAGTAATTTAAAGGTTATTAAATGGTTACAGTACCTCAATTAAGCCAATAAAATGTTGTTGTGACCATAATTTACTTAAAACTAATAAACATGACAAACTCTTGAACAATTTGTAAAGCTCAGACGTCTTAGATTCAACTCTTACGGTATCTTTCAAAACCAATACTTGTATTCAAGACGGGGTGGTAGGTCCAAAGGGCTCTCTCCCATTGGAGAGGTTCCTCAACATTATATAAAATTAAATAAATAAAAATAAAATTAAAAAAGAAAAAGAAAAAAAAAGAAGACATACATTGCATTTTAGCTAACACTCTTTCTAGTTACTCCTAACGTCAAAACATCATTCCCATGCTAATATTTCCTCCTCTAGTTCAAGCTCATCAACTCATCATAAAATTTATTTTATAGAATGATTGTCCAAATAAAATTCAGTTCTTGAGAAAGAAATGTGAACTCATTTTCCCTGCAAGCTTTTCTCTTTTTATTTTATTTATTTTTATATTTATTTTATTTTATTTCCCGGAGAGAAATATAGCAATGTAACAAATGAAACAGTTGGAAACAAAAAATCCGTAAGAAATCACACTTTAATTTAACAACATATATATATATACACATGCGAATGACAACAGTCTGAAGTGTTACTACCCAAGAGCATTTCTACTTCTAAATCATAACAAATTATTTTGTTCAACGGTATTATTTGAAATAAAAGAAGCTAAATTTTCTGGTTCTTTCTAGTAGGACTGTGCAAAATATTCCCTAATTGGCTAAAATCATACTAGTCTGCATTAATCCATACTGCTTAATCCACTAATCGCGGATTAAACTTTAAAGTTTATAATCTACCTTCCAAATCGTTCTACTCCACTATAGTTAATACATATATATTTTTTAACCTCCAATAAAATATTAAAATAAAAATAAGTGTGAAAAAGATTTAAGATGTATAATTTGTTACAAATTAGCAGTTATATATATGAAACATATTATGTAAAATTAATTTGTGTTATATATATAAAAATATATTATGCAAATTAGTATTATGTATTATGCAAATATTTGATAATTGGTTAGAATATTTTTCAATACGGCAATCCGTTCAAAACCGTCCAAACCGCAATTTATCAATCTGCTTATCTACCAATCTGTCATTCGGTTTATAATTTTACTCTCAAACTGTCTGAACCGCACCATGCACACCCCTACTTCCTACTAGCAATGACCCGAGCATGAGAATCCATTCCTGGCTTGCTGAAATTTTTTCTTTACACGGTATAGCTTGGAATGTAAACAACCATGTCATGAGTAAACTTCACTATAAACTATATGATATTTTCTCGGGAAGGCAGTACAGCTCCATCGGAGTAGGCATAAAAACATTAAATTCATGATTAAGCACTCACTAATGCTAAACATTTGAATGGGGCCTTGGGTTGCCTAACAATGTGAAAGCGTTAAATTAACCTAAATTGCCTCTTGTCGGGATTACGAATAACCTAATTTTATCATTATTTTGTATTTAACTTTTTTTTTTTTTGATAACTCAGGGTGTCCGGGCCAGCTTGCGCGCACCTCGACTAATCCCTGGGGGACCAATCCCACCGTCCACTAGCGGGGGGCCCATTTAAAGCCAAAGCAAAGCTCCGTATGGACTGGCCCAACACAAGAGTTGATAGCACCTAAGAGGTTTTGAACCTGAGACCTAGAGAGGAGCAAACTCCTAAGTCCCAAGCCTCCACCACTAGGCCAACCCTTGGGGGTTAACTTACTGCTCCACTATTCACCTAACAGAGTCGAGGCTAGCAGGTCCTGGAGAAAAACAACTCTTCTGGCAGCCTGTCTCATCCTTTCTTCTCGCTTTTCCTAACTCAACGATGGATCAAAACTCTAAAGCCGAGAGAGAGAGTTAGAAATAAGACTTAAAAAATAGTGCTTACAGCAGCTCGGGTGCATCAAATATGAGCAAATGGGTGCAACGGTTAAATCACCAATTGTTCCAAAAACTTAAAGTGTTAGAAAATAGGCCCAACAATAAACATAAAGTTATCTAACAGACATACAAAGAGAAGCAAAAATGAAAATGGGTACCAAATGTAAACGAAGAGAGTTGAAACCAATAGCCCTCCAAACTTGAGCTCTCATGCCATGTCAAGTCATTAATTAGCCAAACAACTGCGAGTTATTAGAAAAGGAATCCTATCAAGCTAGTGAAAAAAGTAGTGAAATGGCAGCGAAGCTGACTGAAAGGGAGCATCAGAAAGGAGGATGGCAGCCAGTATTCTATGGACGAGGAAAGCAGAGTAAAAGGGGCTTCGAGGTTGGTAGGCAGGGGATGTTCACTGTCTTTGTCGACAACCTTCCCTGGTCTATGAGCCCAAAAAGACTTCATACTTTGTTCATGAGTTTTGGAATCGTTAAAGATGTTTTCATTCCAAATAAAACCAGGAAAGCAATGAAGTCAAGATTCGGCTTTGTCAGGTATGATTGCTCTGTTGCAGCAGCGATGGCAGTCCAAAGAGCCAATGGGATGTGGTGTGACGACAAGGCAATTATGGTCAAGGAAGCAGCGTTTGGGAAAGACGAATTAGGAAAGATTAAAAGGAAGAATCAGGTGGATATTCATGGAGGAGGTCGAAATGAGGAGCGGATCACAATATGTCAGGCTGGGTGCTCGTCCAGAGGTTGGTTGGGCAAAAGTCATATGCTAAAGCTTTATGTGATGGTCCTGACAGGGGTAGGGTGGATCAGATCATATATGCTAATGAAGTAGGGAATGGCTGGCTTTATGATAGCCTTGTTGTAAAGCTGAAACGTTTTCAAGACTTTCCTGAGTTTCAAAAAGTAGTTCGTGAAAAAGGTTCGAAGGATATTGCAGTAAGGGAAGGTGGGGGTAAAATGGTTGTAGTCTCTTTTCAATCACCTGATCATCTTAAGGAGAATCAAGCCTTGCTAACCGAGTGTTAGAAGGATTGGTGTGAGTCAGTGTCTCGACGGGAGCAGAATGGGTATATTGAGCATGAGCGAGGGGTATGGCTAAGCTGCTATGGTGTCCCACTTAATCTTTGGAATAATGATATGTTTATGAAGATCGGAAGGTTATGGGGGGAGGTCATTGAGATTAACGATGCCACTTCTAATCAACTGTCCTTTACCTGTGGTAGAATTCGAATTGCTACTAAATTTTTGGATTCAATTAATTTTGTTATTCTTGTGAAGTGCAAAGATAAAAGCTTCTCAGTTAGAGTTTGTGAGGAGCAAGCAGTGATTACTAAGGTGGTACATGAGGTCTGCATGTGTACCATGCATGACTGTATCAGTTCTAACATGTGCGAGAAGCAAGTCGAGGAGGATGGTGATAGCTTGAAAGAAGATGATGTTGAGGTGGATGCTACCATCCAGAATGATGTGGCAAATGGGGATGAGGTGGCAACTGAACAAAGGTTTCAGGAAGGAAACTGTGGGATCAATAACGTGGTAGGGACGAGAAACGTTTCATATCCATCTTTGGTGGAGGAAACCATGAGTAGAGATATGGGGAACACAAATCAAGTTGGGTTAGGTGCAGTTAATATGGTGGTTGGCAACTTAACTATTAATCAGAGGTGTTATGAAGGCAGTGTAGGTGAAGAGGAAGGGGTGTTCACGCCTGGGTACATGAAAAGCCTTAGTGGGCCGGAAATTAAAAGACCAGGTATCAATATCTAGGTTGTACTAAAGGAAGCCCAGAAGGAATAATTCAATGAGAAGTCGAATTTAGAGTCTGCAGTGGAGGGGCAGGTCTAAAAAGAAATGGATATTTCTCAGGCCCAAATGGAGAACCAGTTGATTATATCATACCCACAACCCATTGCTAGCACGACAGCTCTTGGGAGAGAACCAAATAGGCATCAAATTCATTCTAGGGCTATTTTATGTAAAAAGAAAGCCATAGCTGCTCGGAAAGGAGTTGGAGTGAGGAAAGGAAGGAACTGTCGACTTGATGGCCGAGGGTTTCAGAATGGAATTCCACCACTTATGAAGTCTTGGGTTAAAGGTCCGGTGTTCAAAGTGGCTGCTTCAGTATTTTCACGCTCAAAATCAGTAGGCCAAAGTTCACAAAGTGACAATCAACTCATGGCAGAGGCAAGAGACACAATTAATGTGGGTAAGGCGTTGGGAATTAATTTTGATGGGAATGAAGAGGAATCCGTGAGGAGAACTGTGAGTATGGAGGAAGATGATGCGAGGAAAGCGGCTAATCAGGATGGTGATGCATCGGTTTAAGTTACGTCACATGGAGGCTGGGGAGTGGTTTAATGTTTTTTAATGAAGCTCTTAACTTGGAATGTAAGGGGTCTTGGGAGGTCTATCAAAAGAAGGAAGATAACAAATTTACTTAGAGAAAGGAACATTGATATGGTATGTTTACAAGAAACAAAGAAATCTGAAATTTCAGTGGAGCTAGTACGGTCTCTCTGGCCAGTCGATGATATGGACTTTATGTCAGTTGATGCATTAGGGATGGCTGGTGGAATTCTGTGTATTTGGAAGACTTCTATGTTCTCATTGTCCAAATGTTGTTGCTCAAGAAGCTTCATCCTTCTATCAGGTACGATTTCATTTGATTTCAGTTGTGTATTGATTAATGTCTATGCTCCTAATGATGTGGATAGAAGGAATCATGTTTGGAGGGTCTTGTCTACTCTTAAATTAGAGTTTAGTGGTCCACGGTGTATATGGGGGATTTCAATGAGATTAGGTCTATAGGGAAGAGGAAAGGGTGTTTAAGGGTGGATAGAGGTATGAAGGCTTTTAATGAGTTTATTGAAGGTTTAGAGCTCTCTGATCTTCTTATGCAAGGTAGGCAGTTTATGTGGAGTAATTCAAGTGATAGGGGAAGGTGGAGTAGAATTGATTGGTTTTAGTTATCCGTAGAGTGGCTGGAAAAATTTCATTTCTATTTATGGGGTCTCTCTAGAGGAGTGTCTGATCACAGTCCACTCCTTCTAATGGAGGATGGTAGGGACTGGGTCCAAGACCTTTCCGTTTCTTGAATGCATGGATTTTGTATCATCAGTTCCACTCAGTAGTGAAGAAGTCTTGGGATGAGCTTGATGTGTCAGGATGGGCTGGGTTTGTGATCCAGGCAAAAATTAGGAATCTCAGAATGACTTTAAACAAATGGAATGCTGAGGTCTTTGGAAATGTCAATCTTTATTTGAAATCAGCTGAGGAGAAGTTTCATGGTCTTGATTTGCTGGCAGAATCCAGAGATCTTGATGATTTTGAAGTTCGGTCCAGAAGAGACCTTAGAAAGGAGGTGTGGGCTTTAAATAAGAAGATTGAATAAATTTGGCTCCAGAAATCCAAGCTGGACTGGTGCATAAAGGGGGATAAGAATACAAGATTCTTTCATATAATGGCATCTAAGAAGCAAAATAGGAACTTGTTAAATTCAATTTCAGTGGGAGGGGAACTACATGAGGAACCAAGTAAAGTGAAGCATGAAATATTCCTACACTTTAAAAAGATGTTCTCTGAAGACTGGAAGGTAAGACCAAAATTGTTTGGGCAGTTTAATTCTATAGGTCATGATGAGGTAGTTGAAGGTCTTGAAGCTACGTTTTCTGAAGAGGAAGTATGGGATGCCGTAAAAAGCTGTGATGGCAATAAAGCCCCTAGGCCAAATGGGATTAATCTGGTATGCTTTCAGAAATGTTGGAAGCTATTTAAGTCTGATGTGCTACAATTCTTTAGGAAGTTTTTTGACAATGGAAAGATAGCTGGTGGGGTAAACAGCTCATTCATTACCCTAATTCCAAAAGTTGATGGCCCAGTTACCATTTCTGATTATAGACCCATCAGCTTGATTGGGTCTCTGTATAAAATCCTTGCTAAAGTTTTAGCTAATAGGCTGAAGGTAGTGGTTCCTAGAGTAATAGGGCAGGTTCAATTTGCTTTCCTTGGGGGTAGAAACATTATGGATGGGGTTTTAATTGCAAACGAAGTTGTGGACTGGTGGAAAAAGAATAGGGTGAAAGGTCTGATTTTTAAGCTTGATTTTGAAAAAGCATATGATGTAGTTAATTGGGAGTACCTTCTGTCTATGTTGAGTGTGTTTGGTTTTGGGGTTAAGCGGAGAAATTGGATTAAAGAATGCTTGAACTCATCTAGAGTTTCAGTTCTAGTGAATGGCTCTTCAACGGTTGAGTTCATTCCTGGAAAAGGTCTTAAGAAAGGAGATCCATTGTCTCCTTTCCTATTTAATATAGTTGTGGAAGGGTTGAATGTTCTGTTGCAAAGGGCGAAGTCTGCCGGTATTATAAAAGGGGCTGCTTTAGGTCATGGTGATTCAATGTCATCTATATCACATCTTCAATTCGCTGATGATACAATAATTTTCTGTGAGGCAGATTGAGAGGAAATTGTGACAGTAAAAAGATTCTCGAGATGTTTCCAGTTAGTCTCTGGGTTGAAGATTAATTTTTCTAAAAGTCTTGTGAATGGAGTTGGTGTGTCTGCCCAGTTGGTAGAGGAGTTTGCTAGCAGACTTCGTTGTAAAAGTAAAATCCTGCCTTTCACATACCTTGGTTTACCTCTCGGTGCAAACCCAAGATTGAGGAAAACTTGGAGACCAATCATTGATAAAGTTAAGGAAAAATTGGCATCGTGGAAAAGAAAGTTGCTCTCATTTGGGGGGAGACTAACTCTCATTAAATCCGTCTTATCTTGTCTTCCCACTTATTACCTTTCTATTTTTAAAATGCCCAGGTCTGTGGCAAAAACTGTTGAAGGCTTACAAGCATCATTTTTGTGAGGTGTAGGAATGACAACGGGGTAGGGTGGGGTGGGGCGGGGCCGGGGACTACCCTTCCCATCCCCGATCCCCGAAAGTAATACCCTCCCCCGTCCCCGACGGGGACCCATAGCCCGGCCCCATCCCCGCCCCCGATCGGGGATCGGGGATCCCCGGCCTCGGCAAATCCTCGGTTTTTTTTTTATTATAAAAATCTGTAAACATTAATAAACATTCTCAATCACCCTTCACTACTGAATGTATAAATTTTGGAATTTTTCAATTGGAATATCAACCCTAATAGCTTCATTTTTTTAATTAATTAGAACTCAGCCACAACAAAAAAGAAAAAAAGAAAAAAGAAAGAGAATAATTATTGATAAACATCCTGTAGCAAAACATCCTGTGATTGTAAAGATTGAGAACATCCATAAGTAATTGAGAACATCCTGTAGCAAAAATAGTTAATCACTGATTGTAAACTAAAAATGTAAAGATTGGGTGTACATCCTGTGATTGTAAACTACCTAATCACTGATTGAGAACATCCTGTAGCAAAAATCCAGCAGCCCATAAACAAAATATCTGTCCAGCAGCCCACACACAAGAAAATTCAACAAGTAGCAAAGAGAATAATTAATCCCAAGCACAACCCGCAAGGGATAGGTTACCCAAAAATTGAAATTAAAAAAAATATATATATATATCCATTACAACATAAAAAAGCAAATCCATTGTTTCTTCAAACCCATACAAACCACACAACTTCCATCATCGCCTTCAACTTGAATTCCCGTTAAATAACAAAAGAAAAAAAAACAAATAATTAATATTAATAATAAAATGTAAAAAATGTTAATTAAAACAAAAAAGATGACAACTAACACAAAAGTGGCACATGACTGATCCGAATCGATCTCATCATCATCATATATAGTTGCATAGCCCACCGATTCCAATGTTGAATTTCCTAAAAAGTAAAGAATATAAATTCAATAGTGAAATTATTCCATGGTAATATAAATAATAAAAAGTGAAATAATAATATGTAAATTGGATGAAATAATACCTTTCATCTTTTCACCCCACAACCAACTTTGTGCACACATTAATGCTTCTAATGTGTTTGGATAAAGTCTACTACGATGTGGACTCACCAACCTTCCACTAGTACTAAATGCTGACTCAGAAGCAACAGTGGATACAGGAATAGCTAAAATGTCCCTAGCTATTGCCTGTAAGGTCGGATACTTTGGTCCACTAGCTTTCCACCAATTCAAAACATCAAACCTGAAGTTCTTGGCAAAACATCATCTTCTAGATAATGGTCCAACTCTGATCTTACATTCTTCATTTTTTTACTTCTCTTTCTACTAATAAACAAATCAAATTCTGAAAGGGTCTCTGTAACAATTTCTGGATGAGCAAAAGAGTCACCAACAACATCGGTCTGCATACCAACTCGGTGCTGATACTCTTGCAACAAATCATAACAAATATGACGAACCCTATCAACTTCATCTTCAGCTTTGTCTCCATAAAGTTTTTCAAAATAAAACTCCAATACACTCATCTTATACCTAGGATCAAGTACAACTGCAACCCCAATAATACCATGTATCACTAACCAATATTTATCAAATTTTTCCACCATTTTTGATGCCATTGTTCTGATCACTTCAATTTCACAAGAGAGCCATTGAGACAGTGTCATCCTAATCTCACATAAAGCTGGGAAACAAACATTGGCTGTGGGATACTTTGTACCAGAAAACAACTCAGTGATAGAAAAAAAAATCTTAAACCTCCCACTAATCTCTCTAGCAAACTCCCATTCTTGCTCAGTTGGCACAGTCTTATATTGGAGCTCTCTAATTTTCAACCTAGAAAACACATCATTATACAATAAGGCTGTCTGAAGCATCAAGTACGTTGAATTCCACCTAGTTGCACAATCAAGTCCTAATTTCTTGGTACGTGGAATACGCAATTGGTTGACTGTTTCTTCAAATTTTTTTACTCTTTTTGGTGTTGCTGTCCAATAAGCTACACTCTCTTGGATTTTCTCCACACCAACTCGTATGACATCCAATCCATCTTTCACTATCAAATTCAAAATATACGCACAACAACGCATATGAAACAAAGTACCACCCAACAAAAACGATGAATTACTTAACTTATCCATTAACATGGTAATCATGGCATCATTTGTGGAGCAATTATCAACAGTAACAGTCGAGATTTTTCTATCAATATTCCAATCCATCATACACTCAAGCAAAATATCACAAAGAACTTTTTTTGTGTGTGGACATGGAACATAAATAAACCTAAAATATGATATTCATAAACAATTATTAATAACATGCAAATTGAACTGAAAAAGATTGAATTTTTAAATGATTTGCAAATTTACAAAAATATACCTCAAAATGCGACTTTGCAATGTCCATGAATCATTAATAAAGTGTGCGGTGACAGTCATGAATCCTTTCTTTTGATTGCTTGCAGTCCACATATCAGTTGTGATTGCCACCTTACTTTTATTATGCTCCACCAAACTCAATGTCTTCACCCTCTCATAATCATAAATCTTTAAAATATCACTCTTTATCGTATTTCGAGAAGGCACTTTAAACAATGGTTGAAGTGCTGCTGAATATCGTTTAAAACCAACATGGTCTACAATAGAGAGGGGATATTCATGCAAGATTATGGCATGTGACAACTCTTTCCTAGCAAAATCTTGATCAAAGATATAAGAATTCATTTTTGGAATCTCTCTACTAAAGTTGTTAGTTAACACTTTTTGCCTCATGTCCATCACTTTTTTCCTAGTACAACTCTTATGGTGATCATGCAAATGCCTAATTCCATTTTTTGAATCACCTCCAAGATGCTTATTACAATAATTACATATTGCCTTCCACACCCCATTGACTTGTTGTTTTTTAAAATGTTCCCACACAACACTAGGTTTTCTTTTAGTTCCTCCACAAGTAGTATTAGACTCTTCTAAATCAATAACATGTTGATTAGAGAGGGGAGATGGTGAGTTCGTAGGTGTGTTCGTAGCTGGCGATGAATGTTGTGGCGCGTCACTCTCAAATGGTACTTGAGAGTTAACGGGTGCTTCAGAATTAACTGGTACTTCAGAGTTAACATCTGACATTTTTAACCTTTATAAAAATAATATGGATTGAATTAATATAAATAAATTAAGTACTCATCATCTTTTAAAAAAATTATGACATGATTGAAACAATTAGAAGATGCATTACAGAAGATTTATGATATAATAAGGAATTCCAAATCGACTTTGGTGATTGCAAAAGGAAGTTTATAAACTACTTGTGATCTTTATGTTGGAGACTGGATATTTTAACAGATTAGAAAAATAATGTGACAATCAGTTTTCTTAGTGGACTAGACAAGTTGTATTAATGATAATATGAAAAACAAACATATTAATCTTTGCCTTAAAAACAAGTTGGGATTTAGAAGCTTTCACTAGTATAGCTTAAAAAACTGTTTCATGTCCTCCTCAACCTCTCTGTCTTTATGAATAATTGACCCAAAATATAAAAAAAGATCACTCATGTATTTCATGCTCATCAAATTATACTCTACTTTCATCCCTGTCTATTTCTACTTCTGCTAAAATTACACACTGTATATTCTTAGTCTTATACTTAAACCTTTTAAAATCTGAAGTATCTCTCCACAATTCTAGCTTAAAATTTACTCCTCTTGTTTCGTTAACTAAACTCTCTGTAAATAGCATACATCAAGGAATATCCCCTTTGAGTGTTTCTAGAAAGTTCATCCATAACTAATACAAAAAATGTAAAGATTGTATGTTGGTCTTTGATATGAACTTTATTATTTTTAGAAATTTACTTATTTCTGCCCCTACTAGTCCCAAATTAGGTAGAAAATAGCTTCTATGGTACATCTCTCAAGCATAAAACCAAATTGATTTTTGAAGATATTGTCTCATGTCTTAATCTCCACTCAATAGCTCCCCCCTAGAATTCCATTATATGACTCATAAATTTAATACGACAAAATTGATGCAACTTTGAAGGAATCTATAATTAATATTACTATTAAAATTAACAAGTTCTAAAGTCTATGTTTCTTTCAAAAGGCTTTATTTAAATAGACAGATTATGAGGTATATTTTAATAGATAGATTATCAATAATATAGACAGATTATCAACAGATTAAACCTGATGTGAAAGATAATGATCAACAGATTATCAATAATTCACAAGCACTGATTATCAGGGTCTGGAGGTAGATCTGCATAAAAAATATAACTGATTATCAATATAAAATAAATAAATTTAGAGACAGAAAAAAAAAAAACAGAACTATATTGTATTTTTTACAGATCTATACTCAGATCTAAACACTCAGAGATATATATATATAATATACATATATGTAAACCTAGATCGAAATCCCTAGAGAGAGAGAGAGAGAGATACCTAAACAGAGATGGGAGGCGCGGTGGTGACGGAGGGAGGATCGTCGGTGACGGAGGGAGGCGCGGCGGTGACAAATGAAAGAGAGAGGGACAGACGAGAGAGAGAGAGAGAGAGAGAGAGAGAGAGAGGAGCGGCGTGTGTTGTGTGAGTGTGAGAGGCTTTGAAATTGAGTGTGTCTGTCAAACCCTAACAAAACAAGCATATGCATATATATATATATATCCAGGGACCAAAGGGTTATTTTACCTCGGGGACCATGCGGGGCGGGGCCGGGGCCAGGCCGGGTCCGGTTCTGAAACGCATATCCCCGTCCCCGGCCCGGATATCATCGGGGATGAATTTTTGAATACCATCCCCGGCCCGTAGGGGATATTTTTCGGTGAATAACCGCTGAATTCGGGGTCGAGGGGTCGGGTCACCGTCGGGTCGGTTTCAGATTGCCATCTCTAGTGAGGTGGATCCGATTTGAAGAAGAAGATTCATCTGGTAAAATGGGATGAGGTGACTAAACCTAAAAATCATGGTGGGCTTCGGATTAGGAAAATTCAAGATGTGAATGATTGTTTATTGGCTAAGTGGTGGTGGAGGTTTGGGGTTGAGGATAATGCCCTCTGGAAGAAAGTCATTTGTAGTAGATATAAGCCAAGTGGTGGGAGGTGGATGCCTGCCTTTAATGATTTTGTTAATCTTTCTACAATATGGGGGAGTATTCTGAGTATTTCACATTCAAATCCTAATCTTCTGGCCCTATTCATAGAGAACACTCAGCTTGTGGTTGGGGATTGGTCTCGAGTGAGTTTTTGGACTGATCGTTGGCTTGGAAATCAATGTGTAAAGTTTAGCTACCCCAGACTTTTCAGCTTGTCAAATGAGAAGGAGATCTCTTTGAAGTAGTTGGTTGAAAGAAAAGGCAACTCGAGTGGTTGGAATCTTACGTTCCGCTGAACTTTATTTGCTTGGGAAGCAGAGGACTTGGGTAGGCTGTACACCTTGTTGAACCAGTCTCTGGTTCACACCTTTCATAGGGATGATCAGTGGAAGTGGTTGGCATGCTCATCAGGTAAATTTACCACGTCATCTTTTTATAATCTGTTATTGTCTTCGGGCGTTGTGAGGGTATCTAAGATGCTGTGGTTTAACGTTTCTCCTCCGAAAGTTCAATTTCTTAGCTGGTTGGCTTGGAAAAGGTAGTTAAAGACTTCTGTTTTCCTTCACAAAATTGGTGTCTTGGACCATAATGCTTCGGTCAGTTGTGTGTTCTGTACATCCCACATGGAATCAGTGCCTCATGTCATGCTCTGGTGCCCTTTTGTATGGCAAATTTGGTCTGATCTGTTGAATTGGTGGGGGTTGCAGTGGGTTGTACCTGCTACTGTGGATGGACTTCTTCATTAGTGAAGTGGGTTCAAGTGGAGAAAGCATATGCATAAAATTTGGAGAGTCATGCCTTTGGCAATTATGTGGTCGACATGGAGGTACATAAATGATGTTGTGTTCAATGGAAAGCAAGTTATGTTGGGCGAAATTTGCGATTTGATTAAGTTGAGAATTATTTCTGGGTAAAAGCTAACACAAAGGAGTGTCCTTACACAGTACAGGACTTTATGTCCAATCAGCAACTGATTAGATATTAATGGGGTTTTGTTATTAATTGCAGATTTGAGTAGATGTTGGTGTATTGGCTGGGAGGGTATGGTGGGGGAATTTTGCTATGTTGCTTACCTGATAAAGTGTATTGGGAAGCAGAGGGCAGTTTATCTGTTGTGTTTGCTGTTCTCTTGGGTGTTAATTATTTAGTGCATGTTGGTGTATTGATTATAAGTCCCGGAGGAATTTGTTAGGGGTGGTCTTGGTAGATATCGTAGCTTGTTCCTGTTGTGTGGCTGGTCTAATCAAGGATCTGGTGCAATGTTTGATGTTGGGGTTAAGGCCTGATCTGTTGTATACTGCTGATGTCTGCTGCTGTGTGCTACTAGTGTATGCTGTCTTAGTGTGTATGTTGTAGGCGTATGCTGTATTATGGCGTATGCTGCTGATCTGCAACAGTATGCTCCTATTGTAGGCTATTTGTGGTCTGATGCTGTGGCGGTCTACGTAGTTGCTTTGTTGTTTTTTCTGTTTTTTGGTTCCTCTTGATTGGCTTCTCACCAATCTTTGGGTTAGTGCTCACAAATGATTGTGCTTCTTTAGTGGTGCCAACCTAGTTGGGATTATTAAGGTTAGCATTAATGCTTTTTGCACTTTCCCTCTTTATTGATGTAAGTTTTAGCATGTTTTGCTTTATTCATTAATAAAGTTTCATTTTGTTGATAAAAAAAAAAGGGGGAGTCATATTAAGCTATCCAACAACATCAAAAGTAGTGATTCAATGTCTCCATGATTTATTGAACATTAAGCATCATTTGATCCATCAGAACAGTGATTCTACCCGTAAAAAATAGTGATTCAATGTTTCTATGATTTATCGAACATTTAAGCATCTCTAGGTGCATCAAAACAAAAGTTCTATATAAACTTGGTATGGAGCATATACTTTTGAGAAGTAAAATGTCTTAACATGATTCTGATGCACTTGAAAGATATCAAGAACACATGAAGTTTGTAAGATTATACATTTTTACTAAAGATGCCAAAATATCAAACGAGTCTAGATTGCAAGGACCATCGCTAACCCATAAACAAAGTGACATGTTTCCTAAAACTAGTGAAGGTACACTAAAATTATCTATGGAACACTAGATGATAGGATAAGACTTTTTATCAAAATAAGTAGATCGCGACTACACGAACCATACTCCTACCTTTAGGGGTTTTTTTTCATCGTATGGCCTTTCATCCTCTAACACAACTTAAAACAATGAAGGTGGTCAAGAATCACCATCTACTAGAGATTGCACAATGTAGGGGGTCATGCTGGGTGAATGAGCCCTTTTATAGTGCTTATTTGTTTGTTGACAACTAATGCTTCATTTGCCTTGTTTCGGCAGAAATCATTTTTTGGAAACGTACAAAATATTTTCTCATATTTGGTTGGGACCTTGAAACTATTGTACTTGGTTGTATTAGTGGTGGTGGTGGTGGAATGGAGGTGGTGGTGGTGGTAGTGGTGATGGGGTAGTGGAGATTGTGGTGGTTGAGGTAGCAATGGTGGTGGTGGTTGTTTGGTGGTGGTGACAGTGGCAAGACTTTAGTTTGAAAAGAGAAATTCCTGGTAGCTCGAAAACAAGGCTCGACTTTGGCTCGAGAGGGAGAGAAGAGAGGAGAAGGAGAAGGAGGGAGAGAAGAGAGGAAGAAGGAGGAGATCCGCCCAGCGCCGGTCGTCGCCCAGCCCGTCGCCGCCGATCGCCCAGCCGTCGCCCAGCCCGTCGCCGCCGATCTCCCAGCCCGTCGCCCAGCTCCGATCGTCGCAGCAGCCTCCTCCTCCTCCTTCCTTCTTCCTCCTCCCTCCTCCGCCCCGCCTTCGCCTCCTCCTCCCCCTGTGAATATGCCCCCTCCAGTCCTCCTCCTCCTCCCTCTCTTCTCCTTCTCTTCTTCACCCTTCATCTTCGACGACCTGTAACAGAAGAAGGAACAAAAAAAAAAAATTCGAGCCAAACTCGAGCCATACATTTCGAGCTACCAATCGCGGTTGGTTTGAAAAACATTTTCCATCTGCCTAAATAAGTTTTTCTTTTGTTGACTACATAAAACTTTTCTGTTTATTTTCATTTTTGTCACACCACACGCCAAAAAATATGAAAAATATTTTCCAAACAAACAGAGCTAAAATGTTGGATATCCACCAAAGTTGAGTAGACAGGGTGCTTAAAAATAGACAAGAAATTTCTCTGTACCATAAAAAAACTATAGTGACCACTACCTTGCTTTCCATATATGTGATGATGTCACACTCATAACAGAATTTTCCTCAACATTGGATAGCATGGATTTTGAAATATCTTCTGATTCAAATGCGAGGAAATTCAAAATAAGAGATGAAAGGAACGGATCAGTAACAGCATTAGATGAATTAGCGTTGCTTGATCGATATCCACTGTCTCCTAAAAGAACCTGCAAATGGGCCTCACGAAGATCCTTTCCCAAGAGGGACAGTGCCTGACTGTTGGGAATTGCAACTCTACGTAACCTGCGACGTCTTTGCAAGTAATATCCAGTTAAAGAAAACTTCAATCGGAATTGAATATGGTTATGACATTAGCGGTGCCGTTATTATGATATTGTTTTAACAATGTATAGAAAGAATGGAGAAAAAAAGACTCATGCAGCTGACCCCATTTGATGAGATCTAAGCCTTGGTTTGATTTAGTTTAGCTTAGAAAGAAAATATACAATAATACTATGAAGCACGGGTACGTATACACGTACGAGTATTGGTACGATACGAGTACGTTGATACGGTAAAAAAAAAAAATAGAGTATGGGTAAAGCTTAATACGTTTATAAAAAAATATTTATTTTTAATTTGGAGTAATGTAAAAATTGATTAAATGATTTAATTTGTTAAGATCCAATCTACAATTAACATTTAATGTCAAAAGTAGGTATAAACTAAAATTAAATGTCATTATATTAAATAACTTACAAACCATAACTTAATTTTAAAATCATGCTAAGTATAAAATTAAAATAAAATGTAGTGAAAGAAATTTTATCTTTGTAGCAGAAGAAAATATTATTTCAGTTGAGATACGGTGCGGCTTGAGTATATATTAGGTACATGTACATATACCAAAAATTAAGAAAAAAAATAATTTGGAATACGTGTTTTGTGTATTCGGTATGTATGCAAAATATCATACGAAGTATCATACGCCGATAAGTACTAGATATGGGTATGACATGTTTGTCGAAGTACTCATGCTTCATAGCAGTAATGATATTTCAAAGGATATCTTGAATAAATGTCCATGTTGCAAAGTGATATGACTCAACATGTCCCTCGCAACTTTAACGGAGCATATGGGACAAACCTGCAAGTAAAAAATGAATGCTATGTAAGCTTCTTGTGACAGGCTATTATACGAATTTGCACCCGACGCCCATATTCGAGTCCATGTAACATAGGGTACAAGTGTGTATGTAAATTGAATAAAGCAAATTAGGATTTCCATACAAAAGGTCAAGGAGCATACATCCACCAAGGCATGTCCACATAGTATTTATTTTACCATACTTAACATCTTCCTCTAAAAGAACTCCAATAAAGTGCTTTTAGTTACCAAAGTGACTGAATTAACTACGTAGAAATTGCGTTAAAATTGGAAGCCTACTACTATCTCTCGAAATGAAACTAGATGATTAACCACGGTTATCATTAAATGAGCAATTCCCTTAGTTTGACAAGTTGAAACAGGTTCTTAAAGAACCAATTACACATCAATAATGCTCAAGGTTCTATTTTGTTATCCAAAATAGAGCTTAAACAGAAGTTATTCAGCCACACTAGCAGTTTCCTGTTGCGGATTACACAATCTTTGTCATACCACAACTTAGCATAGAAAATTCACGTCCTATTCAATTAGGATTATCCATGTCAAACCACCTTCATGGTCTTTAGTCCCGTGCTTGAACATGTTCAACAGAACACCAATGCCGTTATTCATTAAGTTGGCTTTATTTGTAGTTCACATGTCCATCTTTACAGCTTCAATTTCCTTATATTAATCTTTTTTGCCAATTTAACTCTCCGCTATGAAACAATATATCTATATTTCAAAACATTTATATTTATATCCACAAATAGTAAACTATATACATATTCTATCTATAACAGCAAGCCAGTCACAACTCTCATACTGTGTTTTTCCATTCAAGTGGTCTTCCATATTACAGTAGGAAAATATGCATTCTCATCCAGTGATTTATGCACACAATAGGTGAGTCAAACATTATAATTTTACAAAGCACATGTTCTAATTCCAAATCTCCCCTGATCCTTGAGTGAACATGTTATTAATATTCAATTAACCATTAGCTTCAGTTAAAACAGACCAAATAATATCACAAATTCACACCCTCCAAATCTACTTCCTTCAGTGTTCTTAAAGAAGATTTCATTATTCTTCCATTAACAAAAAGAGTAGTTGAAAGGATGCCTAACCGTGAGGTCGAGTATGGAATATGAAATGTAACTCCAATCATAGCAGAAGTAACCACCCTCCCCACAACAACAAAAACCAAAAACAAAAGATTGGGTTAATGCTGTATGCTATGAAGCATGGGTTCTTTGAAAAACATGCTGTACCTGTACTGGGTACTTACCAACGTATGATACCTCGTATGATTATTCTGCATACGTACTGGGTACACGAAACAAGTATCCAAATTTTTTCCTCTTAATTTTTGGCATACCCAGACGTATTTAGTATATACCCAAGCAGTATCGTACCTCAATTGAAATAATATTTTATTGTATTACAGAGATAAAACTCTTTTCACTAGATTTCTTTTTTATTTTTAGTTTTATACTTAGTATGATTTTAAAATTAAATTATGGTTTGTAAATTATTTAATATATTGACATTTAATTTTGATTTATATATTTACTTTTGGCATTATGTTAATTATAAGTTAAATCTTAACAAATTAAAACTATTTAATTAATTTTTGTATTACTCTAAATTAAAAATAAATATTTTTTACAAGCGTATCAAGCTATACTCGTACCTTACTATTTTTGAATTTTACCGTATCAACATACCCGTATCATATGAGTACCCGTGCTTCATAGGTTGTATGCATATGCCTACATTTTCTCCCACATATATATTATGAAGTGTACCATAGTTTCTTTCTTTAAAGTTGAAGGCAACATCATCCAACCACAAAACCTGACCTTATCCTCTACCAAGACAAGTCACCATAGGCTAATCAAATTCATCAAATTTTGATTGCAAGCATAAATGATAGCCTATCTGCTTGCCTAGATTGTGACCTCTCAGCATACCCAACAAAGTAACAATTTCTTTCTTTCCTTTTTTTCACAAAAGGAAAATATAACATTTTTTTTTTTTTTGATAAGTAAAAGGAAAATATAACAATTGATAGAAGAAAAATTGCTAGTCCAGAAAATCTGATCACAAAATTAGAAACAACCCTTTTACATTTCTGGTTCTATTATCGGATTAAATGTTGATATAGAATGATTCAACAACAATAAAAGATTTAATTTGCACATTAAAAAAAAAAACACAAAAACAAAAGAAGCAATTTTCAAAATTTGATCAGATTGGATTTAACAAAAACAACAAAGATCAGAACTTTCCAACAAAAGAAGGAAATCAAAACATAACCCAAAAATGGAAAACAATTTTAAAGACTGAAATGATGAATTAAAACATAGAAAACTCACGGAGACTTCGGACTCGCACGAGTGGTCATTTCGAGGTGGGAACACAGAGACGCGATATCGAAATCCTCGTAACAGTATGGACATGGGAAATCTGGTCGTACCTCATCGTCAGCTTCGAAATCGTCGATATTCAACCCATCTGAAAACAAAAAGCACCCAAAACATCAACAAATTGTTCTCAAAAACCCATTTACGGATCGATCAAAACCCAATAGAAAAACAATAAAACAATACGAACCCAGTTGAGAGATTTGATGGTGGTGCAACGTGAATCGCCGCTTGGCGGCGTCGAGGCGAGAGGTCCAGAAATCAGAATCCATCAAGAGAGAGATAGAGAGAGACAGAAATGTGGATAAATGTATAAAAACCAGTTCTAATAATGTATTTTCGTTGTTTTTTAATTATTTGTTTTAGATTTTTTTTGTGTTTTTTTTTTATAATTATTTTGTGTTGCATGTGATGTAATTCAGACATGACAAAGGAATTGAAGAAGAGATACATCGGATTTCAATTCGGTTACTTCAGAGGTTTAACTGTGCGTGTGTTTTGTGGTCTAAAATTTATAGGCAATAACGTTAATTTGTCCGTTGGTGTGTGTGATAATCCGAACCCGCTTCTATGAATTAAGGTTATAATCAATCAGTAATCAAGAAATTATATGCGGCCTCAAATCTAATTAAACATATTTTAATAGAAATAAAAAGTCAAAACGGAAGCAGATTTAAAAATTTTGTCCAATAAACTATGCTTACATGGCAAAGCAAAACATTCCATAAGCAGTCCATAATAACTCACACATATAAATAGAGTTAACATCTTATACATCCAGAAACTTTCAGATATGCAGTCAGCTAAACAAAAAACTTATGTACATGGGTGATCCAATGTATTCATCAAGATAGCAAAAAAGGTAAACAAAAGAACAAAAACAAAATCTTGTGCGTGAGACATTCGGGCTAACTCCACAAGACTTGACTTCCACTCACTTTCTTCACTAAGGTTGGGTTTGGACATCTCTTTACTCACCTACATATATATAAATGAGAATGAGCGAAAGTCCAGTGAATAATATCAAAATAAGGAAGTTATGTAAATGAAATTCGTAACGGACATAACGGATGGCCTTAGGCCCTTTCATGTTTCTATCTAATATATCAAGCGGTCTCAAGCCCAAGCATATCAAATGGCCTCGGGCCCAATTCATTCTTATCAAACGGTCTCGGGCCCAATTCGTTCTTATCAAACGGCCTCAGGCCCAATTCGTTCATGTCAAACGGCTTTTGCCCCAATTATTCATATCAAATGACCTTTGGCTCAATTATTCGTGTCAAACGGCCTTTGGCCCAATCATTTATGTCAAACGGCCTTTGGACCAATCATTTATATTTATACGCATTTCATACTTGAGATCATAAGCATATCATAATCATAATCATAATCATATTCCAACGGCTTTATTCAATTATTGGCATAACGAATATTCGATTCAAATTAACAAATCTATAGAACTCATACAAAAGTGAGCATTTGGAAAGTAACATATGTCAACACATTCTTACTAAGATATTACTCACAGTGTTCTGCCGATGGATTTGTCCTTGCGCTCGACCCTACACATTTCATAACACATTGGGTCACAAGCAACCTAATCCGTTCTTAATTTATTTATTTCTCTTAGGCCTCTTTTTTATCCTTTTGGTTCATTTACAATGTTCAATGCATGCCTAAGAGTGCTTAGAAGTGAAAGAAAACAGAAAACGAAACACAAAACAACTTTTTAAAATTTCGAAAACAGGGTTCTCCGCTTGAGCACAACTTTGGTTGCTTGAGCGGACCCCTTTGGTCTGTAAAAGTATTGGTTGCTTGCAATTTACGCTCGAGCGAGATGCTCGACGCTCGAGCGAGGGGTCTTTGCAAAACAGGGTTCGCTCGAGCGTAAAGTCTGCCGCTTGAGCCACTGTGCAATTTCTGTAAAACTTCTAGGAGCTAAATTTTCACACTCAAGCAAGACTTTCCTCGCTCGAGTGGACTGGTTGAATTCTGGGTTTTCTAGAACTTTATTTGAAGTTCAAAACACACTCCCAAAGGCTCAAAGCTTGCAATTTTGTACCAAAATATGGAAAAACATTACCTAGCATGCAAACATGGGTAATTTGAAACCAATTGTCCAAAAATCATGATCCATATTTCAAATCATCACAAACTCTTTTGTAAATTCCAAAACTCATGCAATTAAGTCTCCAATCTTCATAAATCATGTATGCATGTAAAATATTTACTCCAATTCCACTTCAAATGATACAAATGATGCTCAAAGTCATAAGGCTCAACAAAATTATACATACATGAGTAATTTGACACTCAATTCTACATATTTAACATGCCACAAGCTCAAATGTACATAAAGCTCACATGCATGTTTATACAAACTTCAATTTCTTCATATTTAGCTCAATTCTTGTTCTTGGTCACATACCATGCTAGAATTCATGCAATTATAAATTTAAACTTATGAATTTGGGTTCATTTACTCACCTAGAAGCTCAACCCTTCCAATTATAATTAAATCTTGTGCTAATCCACTTAGTTCTCCAATTCCCTTGCAAAAACTTCAATGTTAACCCCTTTCCCTCTCTAATTTTGGCTCACTCTCTCTCTAGAGTGCCTATTTCTGATTTTTGAGCCCCAAGGAATGAATATAATTGTAATTAGGCTCTTATATATGCTTGTCTAATCAAATTTGATTAAAGCTAAGTAATTGTGCTTAATTAATCAATTCAATCTAATTATTCTGATCCAAATTAGTTTTTAATTAAATTTCACCATAGGCTCTAAAAATCACACTTAATACAATGGTGTAGACAATTTCAGTTTCTGTAACCTGTACGGCCTTCAATTTCAAATTATAGCAGTAAGTTGAATAGATTTTTCTACGGTGAACATATAGAAATTCAAAAACACATATAATCATATAAATGGCGCTCAAAATCATACCAAGCACATAATTACAATCATAAATAAGATCTATATAATAAGGGAGAGTGGTTTTTGAATTCTAATAGGACTGTTGTCACATTGTCAAAATATGAACCGTAAGATTGATTCAATCCAACAGCTAAAAAATGTCCAAGAGACATTATATTTCAATGATGGATTTACAATGGTGATTCAATCCTACGGTGTGCAAGAGACAAATACATTTTCAACAGCAGATTCAATCCTATGGTGTATCTTCTTCCCTTCCATCCATCTCTCTCTCTCTCTCTCACTCATTCAAGAGCAGATACATTTTCTTATATGTTTCTTCCCTTCCATCCATCTCTCTCTCTCTCTCTCTCTCTCATTCAAGAGCAGATTGTTCGGTGCTAGCCTTGCTAGATCGGTGGCTCCAAATCGGTGACATCGCGGCAACAATTCAGTGAGGTTCTCCAAAATCTTGACTATATTTGTTCATTCCTCATGAGGTTCTTCAAAATTTTTTGGCGTTTCACATACCATCCCTTTGTTTTCAATGAAACCGATTTTTTTTTTGGTAACGTTTTCTTTGTGTGTATATATATTGATTACAAATTTTTTTGTTTTTTTTTTTGTTTGAAGCCACATAGATCATCAATTGAAGAGTTGGTTGCACTTTTATGGGTAATGTTTTCTTTGTGTGTATATATATTGATTACAGATTTTTACTGATTTTTTTCTTCGTTTTTTTTTTTTTTTCTATGAGTATTGTTTTTCTTTATTTTTTTTCTTTGGGTGCACTTTTATGGGTTTTGTTAATTTTGGGTGCACTTTTATTTCACGAAACTCATTTACTTTGATTTAGTAGGAATTTGTGCAACTATTGTATTGAGTTACTCTATTGAATTTTGGGTGCACCCATTCTATATTCCTTACTTATTAAGTGTTTGATAAAATATTTCAATGGAATTTACACACTACAAATCCAATTGATGGTATCTTCTCTCATATTTTTGTTTTCGGTTTGATTTTGTGGAGAAATGGGAATCATCCCAATAATTTTTTAACTTGCTTTTGGATAATGGGAATCATCCAACTACCAATATTATTCTTCTGGGTCTGTGTTCTGTTATTTTTTTGCGATTTTTCTATGTAGGTTTTCTAAATTTAGGCTTAAGTTACAATGATGTTGTGTATATTTTTTTTTTGTTAGGAATAGACATCATTTCTTTACTTGCATTTAGCTGAACCTTTCAGATTCACTTTTCTAACACCTATAATGTTGAAGAAGAAAACCAACCATTCTAATGTTTTCTAAGAAGGTGGTTTCACTTTCAACCCTTAATGTTTGTTTCAACTATTCACTTCTGTATTTATTTATTTTATTTTATTTGTGTTAAAAAAATAAAGTTATCTGAAAATGATCATGTACAAACATTATGGTACTTTGATTAATTGTTTTATTTCTTTTGTTTTGATTGCTATATTTCTATAAATCAATTTCTAATATCTGATTTCCTCTTGCTGTAGTGCATCAATTTTTGACGCAGTTCATCCGTTTCTATAATGAAAGGTATTCAATTTATTTATTTATTTTATTTCTTTCATAATATTTTTCATTAAAGTTTTGATAAATATGTCATTTCCTTTCTCCTTCTAATTATTAGTTTTCTTCCAAATTTTAGTTTGTTATTTTCTGCTATTTTCATATTGTGCTGTATTTTTTTGCTGGTGGTCATCAATTTCTAGGTTCTCAATATAATCAAAGGTATAACTCTCTCACACAATTTTTCTTTATTACATCTATTTCATTACTTATATAATTTTGATAAAAGTTAAATTGTTTGATTTGTTACTTTTTTAGTTATGTTTTAAACAAAGCTCCCTTTCCATTTGCATAAAAGATAGGCAAAATGGGACTAATGAGCAGTAAACCATGATAAATAAATAAAAAAATAGTATTGCTCAAACTTTTTGCTTTCATTTGCTTTTTCCACTAGATTATTTTTGTTAATCTTTCTTTCTTTCTTATGGAGCTTCGTAAAGGGTGTTGTAGTAGTCTTTGTAGCTTTTCTGGTAGTGGTTTTGGTGAATGTTAAAGTAGTGGAATGAAATTGAATGGATTGGTATAACCTATGCACCGTACACTAGATTTCTTTTCCCCCCATAAGAAAGAGTTGGCTTGGCCATTACATATTTTGGTGATTGTTGGGAATATGTGTTGAAAATTTAAACCAAAAAGAAAAAGTGCATAATGAGGATTGAAAAAATTGAAAAAAGAAAAGAAAAAGGAAGATAAACATAGATAAATCTCTTCTTCTTTTTTTTTTTTGGTGAACACAGACTAATCTTAGTAACAAAATGCCTTTCTTAAGACAATATACGTTGGTAAATTTTGAGTTACTTTGGAAATAACTTTGTGCTAAGTTTTGGAATCACCCATTGTCAAAATAAAAATTGATGTCTAATTGTCTTTTAAATTGGTTTTTCAGGATTTATAAATTTACATTTTATTTAAGAGAAAACTAAAGTTGTAGGTTCTTTTTTCCTCTCTATTTCTGTCTTCTCTTTTTTAACCTCTTGGAATATGAGGACAACAAAATCGTGGTATAGAGTTTTTGTTGTCCTATTGTTCTTCTTGCCTGGTTTAGTTAGTAAAGGAAAACAAGTGTTTTCATTTTTTGTCAAGTACATAATAAAAGTAGTAAAACTAGACAAGGAAATATGTGAAGAAAGTGAGTTGGACTGTGTGTGATGGCAAGTGGTGTTTGATAAATGATAAATGCTTTTGAGCAGTTAGAAAGTTTATTACATACTATGTAACGTTGATTTGAAAATACTAAACATTAGACATTTTTGCTTTAATCCATCTAATCTAACATTATTATTATTTTTCAAATTTAATTTTTATTTTATTTTTTTAATTTTAGGTATCGATATTAGAATGGCTATTGAACGACTTTCAAATCCTTTTAACTTTGGCCAATTTTTAGGGCAACAATTTCATTTTTAAAATTGTCTTAGTTACTGTAATTGATGGCTTCTTACAAAAGTACAAAATAAAGGAGAAATAATCTTGGGATTAATCTTCTCCTGTCCAATTTTATTACAGTATACACTGTCATCCCAACATTAATCTTGGGACAAAATGTTTGGAGATATTGGGATTAATCTTGGGATTAATCCCAACATCAATTTTATAGCAACTGTCATCCCAACATTAATCTCAAAATGTTGTCATTGGGGTTTGAAGTAATATTTTCATGTCATAAAGGAGGTATTATATAAATTTGTCTTTCTTCTTCACAACGTTTTATTGATTTTGCAATGTTTGTTTTAATGATAGAAGCGTTTTCTTTTTCAATGATCTATTGTTTGATTGTTTTACCTGTTTTAATGATAGAGGTTTATTTATTTTCTATTTTTTAAATTAAGGTGTGAATTGTTTGACCTGTTTTAAGATATTATATAATTTTTTCTTTCCTCTCATTGCAAGATACAATTGTTAATTTCTGAAATTCCTCGCTCTTTCATTTTTGATTTCATTGTTTTTACTAGTTACCAAACAGAAATTTTCGACTCTAGAGCAGGAATTGAACTGATTCTCACCAAGGTAATCTCTTTCTCCTTCTCTTTCTGCTCTGTTTTGTTACCCAAAAAAGGTATTATGGGTTTTTAATTCTTGGAACTCTAGAAAATGAAAACCTCAACATCATTTTGATAGGTAAGAAAACCCACCATTTTGATAGCAATTTGTTAGAAACCTTTTTTTATTCTTCAAGTCACTGCCTCACTTCTTAGGGGTTTGTTTGGTTGCTCACTTCTAGTTCTGTATAATCTGAACTGCTAATCCCAAATCTTGGCAAAACTTTACCTTTATGAAACATTCATATAAGTGGATGTATGCTTAAGTATTTGGTTGTAATCTTTGTTTAAAAAAATATTATAGTTAATTTTATTTAATGAACCTTGGGTTTAATTTTAGTTAGATTTTCCCATTAACATTGATTTCAAAGAAGCAATTAGAACCTATTTTTGAGTTTTGAGATCCTTGGGTTTCATTACTTTGGTTCTTCTATGTTGTGTGCTTTTGGATGATTCATGTAACATTTTTTTTAATCAAGATAGTATTGCGTTATGTATAGTTCACAAGTTGAGGCTCAATTTTACCATCAATTGGTCAACTGACTTGACAAGATCAGATGAAAAAAAACTCACCCGCTTCTAATCGAATTATGATTTGCAACCCATTTGGGATTTATGGTTTGAATGAGAGTGAAAAAAAATTGAGTCGACTCGGCTCTTTAGCTCTTTGAGGTGGGTGTGTGAATGAACTCTTTGGGGGTGGGTGTGTAAAAAAAAAAAAAATTTAAAATTTGTTTCGAAATTATAATTTTTAATTAAAAATTTAAAAATCACTATAAAATATTTTATCATTTTTTTTTGGGTCAAAAATTAGAAAATTAACTAAGTTAGTAATTTTCAAATAGAGCCTAAATATAGTTGAGAAGAGTTTTATTGGGACATTTTAATGGTTGAGATCAGTTTTATTCAGTTGGGTTAGGTTAGGTTTTTTTTGGAAGAGGGTGTGAGAATCAAGGAGTTTTATTTGGGTTTTCTATTTGTGTAAAATGTGATATGATTTGTGTAAATGTAGGGGTGTGAGAATCTAGCATTTTTATTTGGGTTTTGATACGATAATCTATTTGTGTAAATGTGATATAGTCAGGATTTGAAACTCCAAATGAAGCCCCTCCTCTGCAACAAAGCACATAGCCTTACAAAGAAACCCAGGTAATATTTTATTTTTTTCTTATCAGCCCAAAAACTTTTCTTGCTATAGAAACTTTTTATCCCATAAACTTTTCTTGCTGGTCTTCTCTCTCTATTATAGTGGGCTACATTCCAGTGTTTGTGAATGCATAGGACACATTCCAAGCTCATCATTGGTTAGTTGTATACATATGTGTCAAAACCCTTGAATAGTAATTCTGCTAACTGTGTCTCTGTATCTAATTTTTTTGGCTTGCTAATTAAACATGCACACACTTACCCTTTTTTCTCTCTTTCAGTTGCAATATTTTTTTTTTGGTTTGGCAACCCCATGCTTTGCCATGCAAAAATCTGCAACTGACTAATCTTCCTCTAATTTACAGCAATTTTAGTATAATAGAAAAGAATTAGTTTCAGCCAAACTATTAACATACAAGATAACAAAATTCATCCACTTTTCATCCACTAATCATCCTCTAATCTTCATCCACTTTCCAAGAAATTGTTAAGTAATTGAAGCACACAAAAAAAGAAACTCATATCCTATCGCGCTTCCATTATAGAAATGGTCAAATTATTTAGTGAACAATCTTTCGACGTGCCCTCATTTGAAGTCATCGTGAATAATCAAGCAATGTATTCACTGTGTGTATATATAGATACTAGGATTCTATGCACACACAAAAAATGTATAATAATCTTGCATGGGTGATTTAAGGATAGTTTAAACCCCAAAAGGCAATTAATTACATGTTTAAATTACAAGATTATTACGCTAAAAATTATTACAGAGAATGATAAGATTGGTGGTTGGCATTTGAAGGGGTAAGATGAAAATAGCAAAGATACACAGAAGAGGAGATTAAGAGATTACAAATATGACAGTTGAAATGTTTGCATAGAAGAAGGCAAAGGGTGAGGTGAGAGATGGACACACATAGATGGACATGAGTGATGACCCATCACTATTGATTGTCCTATATATAATGCAAAGGACTCCCAGATTGGGGATACACTAATAGACCTTCTTGAGGCTCCTTTAGCTTTACCATTCTATGTCAATAACTCAATTTTTTTTTTATGTTTTTTAATTTCCCAACAGTGGCTTCAAGACCCATCGTTCAACACCAAAATAGAGGTATTTTACATTGTCTCTTAAATTTCCCTTTCTCTACTCTTGATCGTTATTGTTGGTTAATTATGTTGTTTGGATTTGTTGTTTGAATTCTGAATCCTGAAGGATTTGTTGTTTGGATTTGTTGGTTGATAATATTTTGTATTACTTTTAAGATTTCATGTACAACACACAGTGCTTCCCTTTTGCAATAGTCAGCCTTCTATTTGACATGTAACTTTATAGAGATATGTCCAATTTTGGAGTTAATAATAATGTATTTTGGAGTTGAGCCTATCTCAATCTCAATTAAACAGTGGGCGTTTTATTTCTAGGCTTTTAAGTCTGTAGAAAATTTGCCAAAAATTTACCACATAGGTTTTTGTTTTGAAGCTTCTTTTTTTCTCCTTCCTTGAAAGTTCAAACATTGAGTTTGCATTTGCTTTGATTGTTGGAAAACTTTATTCTACCTGCTCGCAAAACTTTTTGCTTTATTGTTAACTGTAAATGAAATAATATAACAGCAACTTAAAGATCGCATAAACACGTAATTAAACTAAAATAAAACTATTTGGGCGTTAATTGAATTTCATTTGAAAACTTGCCTATGTTCTTATAAAGTTTAATTTCAAATCCCTTCATTTGATTGGAAACTCCCACAGCTTCTGTGTACTTAGATAGATGTTTTTGAGTTTGTTTCGTAGTGGGTCACCAAAGCTCAACAATGGTTGTTTGCCTATGCCATTTTCTTAGTATAGAAACAGGGATTTTCAGGTTGAAGGCATAATTTCATCTCTATAATTGATAATTTATTTTTAAGACAAGAAGGGTTGGGATTACAATTATATTAAATTAATAATTGATAATTGATAATTGATAATTTATTAAATAGTATTGGGATTACAATTATATTCTAATCCCAACATTATTTACACCGTGCCTTCAGGCACGGGTATACGCTAGTTAATTAATATAACACAGGTCAGGGTTATCACAGTGTGGTTTCTTATGTATGATGGTCAACCACTGCTTATCCTAAAAGCATACAAAAAATCTAGTATGTTCAAAAAGATTTGTTGCCATGAATAATTAGATTAGTAAATTGCATATTTGGTTTTGGATTATGGTTTAAGTATTTTTCCACTTTAATCCCTCAATTATCAAATATTCCTTAATTTGGTTCAATTTGTAATGGATGTGATGACACAATTTGAATTTTTAAAATTTTTTTTCTCAATTCACACAATTAATTTTTAAATAATACTAAAATAGTCTCATATTTTTTTTTGATATGAAACCTAACCCTAGATACTACTTGTTGTTTCCACTATTATCAACTGATGATGCCATCCTTGTTGTCCCCTTCAAGCTTCCTTCCTAGCCTCGTCGCCCTTGTCTTATCACTCCACAAAGTTCTCTTTTAAGCCTTGTCACTCTCTTTAGGTGTTGCCATCATTTCTTCCTTGAAACCTTCTCTCTCTCTCTCTCTCTCTCTCTCTCTCTCTATCTCTCTCTCTCTCGTGTGCGTGTGTAGGGTAAGGTCACAAGAGATGGGAGCTGTAGAAGTTGTGCATTGCGATAGAATTACAAGGGGTGGTAGGTTGTTAGTAGCAGTAGCTACGATGGTTGTAGTCGTGAAGTAATTGGGCAACAACTACGCTACGAGAGGGTAGCGATAGAGCGAAGAGGGTGGAAAATAGGAAGTGGAGAAAAAATGGGGTTTATGGAAGTAATGGTGGCTGGTAATAGTGATGGCAGTTATTGGTGGTGTGTAATAATAGTATGTATTGAGATATTACATTTTAAGGTTTTGTTTAGAATAGTAATTGAACCATACAATGATAAAATTAGATAATGATGCCAATTGAGATGAATGGTTGTGTATAAATAGAACTTGGGATGTAAATTTGGTCCAACCTGGCTCACTATCAGGCCACGTAGGCTTTCGTCAAAATTTGGGTCGGGTTGGGCTGGGCCTAGGGCTAGCAAATTAGGCACTTGGTACTCGGGCCTTGGGTGGGCTAGGCTAGACCTGACCATTTTAAAAAAAAAATTATTCCTATTTTTTTCCACCAAAATTTTATTTTGTTCTACAAAAAATGACACTAGGCCTCTCTAGCAAGGCAGGCGAGGCCTCAGACTAGGCCGTGAGTGGGCCTTTAGCAGATTGAAGGGCCGGGCTTGGAAACAGAAGGCCCAGGACCAGGGTCTCGGGTTAGGCTTGGGCTTGGACGGGCCTGGCAGCACTGGGCCATGGGCAAGTTTTGGGTGGGTCGCGGGCTGGTGGACCAAATTTACATCCCTAAATAGAACTATCCATAGTTTTGAAATTTTATATTTTGAATTTTCTACTTTGGCCCTTGTTAAAAAAAGATACAGTATTTGATTATGAAGAAATCAACAAAGAGAGTAATCTGCCATGACTACAAACTACAAACATTAGAACAACAACAACAACAACAACAAAAAATGAAAAAAAAAATAGAAAGAAAAAGAAAAAGAAAAGCACTTAGTTCTACTCCATAACCAATGATTGGTTAGAGGGCACATCATCAATAACAAAATATATAGGGCAAATTACACTAACGGTCCTATAGTTTGGGATTTGTGTCACTTTGGTCACTGACTTTTCAATTATGATACATTTGACCCAGAATTTTGAATCTTGTTCCAAATAAGGATAATTGAATATACTATTACTTAATTTCAAGGACAAAATCGTCAATTTGATAAAATATAAACTAATTTGATAAAAATAAATGTCAAAAAAATATTTTTAAATATTTAAAAATTATTTCTACCTACTAAAGATAAAATTATATAAAATTGATAAATCTTTTAGACATTTATATATTTATTTATTTATATCAAATTAATTTTTACTATATGTTTAGATGATGATCATGTAATGGGTAGTTTTTATTTTCATTAAATTAGTTTTTATTTTTTCAAAAGTCAAATATGGCAATAACTTTAATACCATTATTAAACCAATCAATTAAATCAAAAATCCAAAACTAAAAACATTTCATATATTAAATATATCGATTACACATTATAATCCTAACAACCACCCATTACATGGTCATCATCCAAACACATAATAAAAATTAATTTTGTAAAATAAATAAATAAATGTGTAAAAAATTTATCAATTTTACATGATTTTAACTTTGATGGGTAGAAATAATTTTTAAAATTTAAAAATATTTTTTTGACATTTATTTTTGTCAAATTAGTTTATATTTTATTAAATTGACGATTTTGCCTTTGAAATTAAGCAATGGTGTCTTCAATTGTCCTTATTTGGAACAAGATTCAAAATTCAGGGTCAAATGTGTCACAATTGAAAAGTTAGAGACCAAATTGACATGAACCCCAAACTATAAAGACTGTTAGTGTAATTCACCCAAATATATATATATATGAAATTATTGTATATAGTGACGTTGTAGTAGATGACTTGTTACTTATCTTTTTGTTGATTTCTTATCATCAAATATTATATGATTTTCTCCCAATACATCCCCATAAGTTGTAAATGACTTATACTTCACTATTTTAAGTATTTGACATGATCTAATTGAATGGAGAAAAATTCCATCACGGAAGGTCTCACCACCGCTGAACCCCACGCTTCTCTCATCAGCACAATTGATAAACACTTACCGTTATGTACTTTTTCCTATGACAACCCCCATTACCAGCAAACTCCCTCTACAACTACCATAAACAAAACCCATAATTTTCTTCATGTTAGTTACCCACGCTACAAAAAAATTGACTTTTAGAGACGGTAAAATGCCGTCGCAAATACTCAAAATGCCGTCTCAAATGCTTTTTTGCGACGGCAAATAACTTTTAGCGATGGCAAGTGGGGGGTCGCAACAAAGGGCGTTGCTAAAAGGTTTTAGCGACGGTACGATGCCGTCGCCATTTTTTTGCGACGGCAAAGTTGCCTTTTTGCGACGGAATTTTGCCGTCGCCATTAATATGAAAAAATCTAAGATTTTTTGAGATGGCACTCTGTTGCCGTCGCTAAAGGTGTTATTTGCGACGGCAAAAATGTCGTCGCCAAAGTATTTTTATTGTGACGGGATACCTGTCGTCGCTAAAAAATATTTGAGACAACACGCCATGCCGTCGCTAAAAAGATTATTTGCAACGGCAAAGAATACCATCGCAAAAGGTTTTTGTCTCATTTGCCAACATCATTTGCGACGGCAATGTGGTGCCGTTTAAAAAAAAAAGAAAAAAAAAAACTGCAATAAAATTATAAAAATATGAAAATTACCTGTATTAAATGAAAAATAATTGAAAAAGAAACCAATAATTACATAATAATATAAAAATTTCAGTATAAAAATAACAATTCATTCATAACAAAAATATTCTTGCATTCATTATAACACATTAGCAAAATTATCCCACTACATAATATTGCATAATACATATACAATGTTTAAATACATAATGTTGTTCACAATTCAAAATAACGTAAATCAAAACCAAAAGTTTCTCTCATGATTCTTCTGTGGGTAACAAAAACAAAAATTAATCGCAATCTTCACACGCCTGCATTCCACAAGAAGCAAACTACTACTCGGGAAATATCTGAAAACAAAAAATAAAAATCATTAATGACAATATAATTATGTGTTAATATTTTAATTACAAAAAAACATAAAAAATTAACTACTATATAATTACAAAGATAATTAAGTAAATAATTTTGGCTAGACGGAAATCCGGCTCTAACTCCCAAACTGGGAACCCGATTGGAGTCCCGTCTTCTCCCACAAGTCTCTCGTGCCTAGGCGGTCATGTGTGCCAAGTTTCATGCTAAACCGATGCCGTTTGGAGATTTTGGGACGTCAACACCTCCAATTCAAATTTCTTAATGAACTAATTTGCCTACACCGAAATCTGGCTCTAACTCCTAAACCAGGAACCCGATTGGAGTCTCGTCTTCTCCCACAAGTCTCTCGTGCCTAGGCGGTCGTATGTGCCAAGTTTCGTGCTAATCCGACGCCGTTTAGAGATTTTGGGGTGTCAACACCTCTAATTCAAATTTCTTAATGAATTAGTTTGTCGAAAGTGAAATCCGGCTCTAACTCCCAAACCAGGAACCCGATTGGAGCCCCGTCTTCTCTCACAAGTCTCTCGTGCCTAGGCGGTCGTTTGTACCAAGTTTCGTGCTACACCAATGCCGTTTGGTGATTTTGGGGCGTCAACACCTCGAATTCAAGTTTCTTAAAGAACTATTTTGCCTATAGTGAAATCCGGCTGTAACTTCCAAACCGGGAACCCAATTGGAGTCCCGTCTTCTTCCACAAGTCTCTCGTGCCTAGGTGGTCCTGTATGCCAAGTTTCGTGCTAAACCGACGCTGTTTGATGATTTTGGGACGTCAACACCTCCAATTCAAATTTCTTAAGAAACTAGTTTGTCTAGACCGAAATTCGGCTCTAACTCCCAAACCGGGAACCCGATTGGAGTCCCGTCTTCTCCCACAAGTCTCTCATGCTTAGGCCGTCGTGTGTGCCAAGTTTCGTGCTAAACCGATGCCGTTTGGTGATTCTGGGGCATCAACACCTCCAATTCAAGTTTCTTAAGAAACTAGTTTGCCTAGAGTAAAATCCGGCTCTAACTCCCAAACCGAGAACCCAATTGGAGTCTCGTCTTCTCCCACAAGTCTCTCGTGCCTAGGCGGTCTTGTGTGCCAAGTTTTGTGCTAAATCGATGCCGTTTGGTGATTTTGGGGTGTCAACACCTCGAATTCAAGTTTCTTAAGGAACTAGTTCGCCTAGAGTGAAATTCGGCTCTAACTCCCAAATCGGGAACCCGATTCGAGTCCCATCTTCTCCCACAAGTCTCTCATGCCTAGGCGGTCATGTGTGCCAAGTTTTGTGCTACTCCGACGCCATTTGGTGATTTTGGAGCATTAACACCTGAAATGAATCAACTATTATGGGAAAGAGGGAAATAATCAACCATTATGGGAAAGAGGGAAACCAAAACACAAGAACAAAAGGAGCCAAATTATGCAAAATGGATTAGAGTGGATCACATTCTGGAGATGTAGAAGGGAGCCATGAAATAAGGAAAAGAAAAATTAATGTGGCACGCTTATTGGAGCAAACACACTGAGCATCTTCCAAAGTATTTGTCAGTATATCCAAAAAGTATTCTTTAAGGACCCCTCCAAAGCTAAGAAGTGCAATCAAGTTCCTTGACAGATAATTTTTCTTAGGTTTATTGCTAGAAGATAAAAAATGAAACTTGGGAGTGTCAATTTTAACAATAGAATCCAAACCTAAGATAATTTACTTGGATGTCCTATCTCTATCATGATAAATTATTGTCATCCTAAAGTATTATTACGATACCAATTATGGAATTTGAAACTCCAATCTTGAAGTAAAAATTAGATAGATTTCCTGGTCTAACTCAAGTACAATGACAATTTGAAGTTATAGATCATTTATCAATGTAAGATAAGGAAAGACAACTAATTATATCAAGTGCCACTAGTACATGACATAGTGATTGTATATGACCACAGTACAAAGTCAATTTTCAAAAAAAATACATACCTAATTCCAACTATCTCCAATGAGTTAAAAGTTTGCACATTTGAGAGTCTTGAATCCGCCTCAACCTTTATCATTGAAGACCTAACCTAAATTGTTTTTTCTGGAAGCTACAAATATTTAAGAGGAAATTTGTCAACTTAAAAACTTTAAATATATATATATAAAAAATAGAGGTAAAAACTTAAACCTGTAATTCAAAAGTGAGAATATTGTCAATAGCAACAATGCAGTGATTAACACAATGTTTACAACAAACTCTTCTTTTTTGGAACATAAGAAAACTAATTGATTTTTCCTTAAACTGATACCTTCTTTCCACATTTGTATCTGTCATTGAGAAAGTCTTAAGAAACTGTAAATGCATTCATGCAAATTTGATATTTATACAAAAAAATATATATATATATATTTATCAATGACAAAGAGAAGATTATCACAAAAGAAAAGAAAGAGATACACAAAAGGTGCAAGGGTGACAAGAAGTCTACCAAACCATAATCATTAAACGGAAAATACAAATCATTTCTGCATTGGCATTAGGCACTTAACCAAGGACTTGGCAACTACTTTCATGAAGTGAACATATGCATAGTTATGTAAAACACAGAGAAAAGAATGGTGGTGTTGGGTGGGGGTGGGATATAGAACAATTAAAGATTGGTTTGAATAAACTAGAGTGCTCCTAAAAGCATAGACATTAAAGACTGGAAACTTTAATAGTGGATAGTCAAAAGTCCAAAACAATTTCAGCAAACAAGTCCTAATTGACAATTTTTTCGGTAAGCTATTTGTGACACATAGCTCTTTAAGAAATTAGCAATGATAGAGGAAATATCACAGAGGCATTAACAATACCATTTCTAAAAGGAGTAGCATGAGCCAATAGAGGAAATAGATCAAAAATGGTTGTCAATTCCCTTTGGAAGTTCCCTTTTGTTACAAATCTAGTCGTAAATGGCACCAAACAACCCACAAGGAACATATATTATCTACTATAGGAACCTAATCAAAGTACAATAAAGTGTGAAGCTATGGACACTGTCAGTGTTCCCAACATTTTAAAGTCTACAATTGTTCTCATTAAAAAGGGGATGTTGCACGACAAATGCATAGGACACCATTCTATATTTCAATAGAAATTGACAATGTAGTAGCTTCACTCCTTGATGAAAGAAGCACATCAAAGCTATAGGAGGCGATTCGAGTAAAAATGTACAGGTCATAACTCACAAGTACATGTGCACATACATCATCATAGATAAATGATTCAACATAGAATGATAGTAAGTTTTGAAGTTCTTTTCATTCTCAAACAAGCTTTACATGGTCTTCACAAACACACACACAACCGTAAAGGACACTATAAGCACTTATGGTGCATCTATGATCTATCATCATCAACCTAACACCACTATCATCCTTCTCTAAGAAAGCATATGAAATAGACTTTGTATCAACCATTTTCCAATATCTTGAGGTTTATTTTGTAATTTGTAGGGGCATATTAGGTAGGAACTAGCAAGTCAATTTGGCTTTTGGAAAACCATGAAAAGTTCTGTAGCTTTTGAGATATATATACATATGGCACCAGTTTTTTTTTCCTTTTTTCTTGCTTTTTTTTAAAAAAATTTATTATTTTATTTAAGATTGAGATTAGAGCTACTACTTTTGTCAATATTTCAACAATACTTGAAGAGTAATGCCTATACAAACTAACAAATGTTACAAACTTTCCTTGATGGAGGAGGATCGTATCATCTTTACTTACTTATTTTGGAACGGAAATGATTTGAAGCAGAAAAGAAAAGGAGATTAAGGTTCTTCTTTTTCGGTAACTTATACAGAAGGGATAAAGTCGACACTGTAAAATCAAGAGCAATGAGATAGAATCCGTACTAGATATCTCCGATTAGGGATATAGGTCTAGGAAAAGGGAGCTTTAACTAAGTGTGTTATTATTGCAGAAAATTTAACCACAAAGGTAAGAGCGGTATTGACATGTAAATTAAAGATTCCTTTGCCAAGAAAGCAATTGTAGAGAAAAAATTAAGTCAGATGAGTGGTTGAAAAAGAATAGAAGAAAATTACATAAGCCAACCTTAGAAATCAAACCTGCAAGCAAGTAAAAAAAAAAATACCCATTAGATGCCTAATTCAACACATCATCATGATTCAAACTGTCGTCGAACATTCAGTCCCTTGCTTAGAACTCAATGGACCTGTCGGTATAGTAGGTCCAAAATCAATGAACAAACAGAGCAAAAACCAAGATATATATCTATATAGATATAGATTCAGAGAGATTCAAATAGATATTAATGAACAAACAGATCAAAAACCAAGGTCTGATTCAACTATCAAATTGAAAACATAACATATATGTAGAGAGAGACAAAGACAGAGACAGAGATTGAGATGACGGAAGGGGCAGATCTGAGGGAAGGGGGTGGTGCGAAACCCTAACCCTAGGTAGATCGCGGCTGCGCGTGTGCGCACACACAGCTCTGCAATTGCAACAATGGCGATGACCACGATTCCTCTCTATTTTGCCTCTCCAATTAAAAAAAAAAACAACTTTGCAAAGCTACACACCTTTTCTTCACTTTCTTCTTGCACCTCCATCTCTAAACACTCGCCTCTCATCTCTTCTCTTCCTCACTTGTCGGCAGTAGTCGTGGCTACAACCGTTAGTACAATCGTGGAAAATGAGTGGCAAACGGCCATGGCTTCGATCTCCACAGATTGGAGCCTGGATACCCTCTTAGTCAGATCTTCTCGAATTCGGCGGAGCCGTAAGAATTAGGGATTTTTGGTTGAAGGGGATTTTTGGTTTTCCAGATTGGGGATTTTGGTTCAAGAGATGGGAAAGGGGGAAACCGAGCGGGAATGGAAAAAAGAGGGGTGGAAAATCGAGCGGGAATATTTTTTTGTTTTTTGGTAATATTTAAACAACAAAATGGCTCTTTTTTTTTTAAATTTTTTTTTTTTTTATAGTTAATGAATTTTTTTTTTTTTGATTTTTGATTTTTTTTAGTTATTAAGGTTGAAAATTTATTTGTTTCATTTTTATTTTAATGAATAAAAAATTATTCTTATTTTTTTACTTTGGTAGAAGTAGGGGTAATATTTTAATGAAAAATATTTTCCATAAATTTTATAAATTGGTTTTTGTTTATTTTTAGAAAAACATAAATTACAAACGCGTTTGGTTTGAACAAAATGTTTAAAAAAATTTAAAAACATAAACTAAAAAACATGTTTGTCTAAGCCTAAAATATTTATATTTATTTATTTTTATTATTTATGACGATGGGATCATACACATTATAATTGAAAAAAAAATATTTGAAAAGAGATGAGAGAGATAGAGAAGAGAGATGAGTGAAAGAAAGAGAAAAGAGAAATAAGCGAGAGACACAGAGAGAAAAAGATAGAGAGAAAGAGAGACCCATTTCATTTTTTGACTTTTTCCTCTTTCAACAACAATGGGCTCAGAGAAAGAGATGAGTGTGATTGAGAGAAATGAACGATTGAGAGAAAAGAGAAATGAGTGAGAGAGAGAGAGAGAGAGAGAGAGAGATAGAGAGAGAGAGAAAAAAAGAGAAAGATAAATAAGATGAGCGAGAGATAGACAAAGAGAGAGAGAAAGAGACAAAGACAGCAAAAAAATATGAACAAAAGATATAGAGAGAGTGAAAGGGAGAATAAAGATAAGCAAGCGAGATAGAGAGAGCCAGAGAGAAGAGCGATGAGTGACAGAGAGAGAGGAAAAAAAAAGAGAGAGAAACAAGATGAGTGAGAGAGAGAGAGAGAGAGAAATGCAAGAAAAAGAAATGAACAAGAGATAGAGAAAGAGACATAGAAAGAGACAGAGAGAGAGAGAGAGAGAAGAAAGATGAACAAGACAGATAAAGAGCGGAGAGGGATGAGAGAGCTAGAGAGAAGAGTGATGAGTGAGAGAGAGGGGAAAAAATGAGAGAAAGATAGAAGGAAAAAGATAGAGAGATAGAGAGAAGAGAGATGAGCGAGAGAGAGATAGAGAGAAGAGAGATGAGAGATAGAGAGAAGAGAGATGGGCGAGAGAAGATAGATGTGCGAGAGAGGTAGAGAGAAGAGAGATGAGCAAAAGAGACAGAGAGAGAAAAGAGATGAGAGAAGAGATAGATAAGTGAGAGACACAGAGAGAGACAGAGAGAGAGAGAGACAGATAGACAGACAAAGAGAGAGAAGAGAGAAGAGTGATGAGTGAGAGAGAGAAAGAGAAGAGAGAGAGGAAGATGAAAAAATGGGTGAAAAAAGATAGACAGAAGAGAGAGAGAGAGAGAGAGACAGATAGACAGACAGAGAGAGAGAGAAGAGAGAAGAGTGATGAGTGAGAGAGAGAAAGAGAAGAGAGAGAAGAAGATGAAAAAATGGGTGAAAAAAGATAGACAGAGAGAGAGAGAGAAAGTAAAAAGAGATAAACGAGAGAGAGACAGAGAGAGATGAACGAGAGAGCGAGAGAGATAAAGGGAAGAGAGACAGAGAGAGAAGAGAGATGAGAGAGATAGAGAGATAAGAGATGGGCGATAGACACATAGAGAAAGAGAGAGACGGACAGACAGACAGACAGATAGAGAAGAGTGATGAGTGAGAGAGAGAAAAAGAAGGGAGACAAAGACAGAGACACAGAGAGAAAGAGAGAGACAGACAGAGAAGAGTGATGAGAGAGAGAGAGAAAGAAAAGAGAGACAGAGACACAGAGAGAGAGAGAGAGACAGAGAGAGACAGACAGATGTAGACGTCCCCCGAACGCATCCCGGGGGCGAGGAGTGCGAATCCCCCCCCCATTCTGGTTCGATATTGGGTCACTAAGTTCGAAGGACTCAAATGACACGGTTCTGAATCTCGAACCAAAGAGTCCAAATCCGGCAAATCGTTTTGAAAACAGATTTTTTGAAAGAAGTGTCAAACATGGACTGCTTTGCCAGATATAGAGTCGCTACCTAAATATTTTATTTTTGGGAAATTTAGGAAACCCTGACTCGGTGCCAAAGGCCACGTGTCCGTTATCACCAAAGTTGCCTCGGCTCGGGAATTTGGGTACGATTGGGGAAGGTCACTTCGTGAGCACCCCCGCTCGCCCGGTCAAAGACCGGCCTCTACTAACCATGATATCTTATTTTGAAAACATTGTATGTTCTTATTCCGGTTATTAGCCTAGGTTACTATGTGATGCGCACAGCATACAAGTATAGACTGAGTCGCCTGAATTGGAACAAAACATTTCATGTTTGTTTTTGAAAGATGGTTTGCTACCCGCAGGTAGGCTTAAGATGCAGATTTTGCCACCCTCGGGTGGGCTTAGAAAACATGGTGTTGCCACTATCTAGTGGGCTTAAAACAAACATTTGATGAATTGTCCCAATCCAAGTAACCTAACCTTCACCCACAGGCATTCAGGCAGTTATATCACATAAGCAAATAGCCTCATGGCAAGCATGCTATCATGGCAACACTCACACGCATGCAAGGATGCTAAAGCATAAAACTTACCGAGTACTCCAAGCCAAAACAGAAGCTACATTATAAATCCATGCATGATCCTAGATACACAGAATTGCCTAATGCAACACATGCAAAGATGCAAACTATAGCAGGCTCGGCTATTCTAAACATGGCATATGGAATGCTACAACTAACACGTATTCAATTTGGAATTGAAATACAAATGCAGTTTGTATGATGCGCCGAGCCCGATGCGTGCAAAACAGATGATTGATGCAAACATGCTGTCATACTGTATGCTAATTGAAATATGCCCTATATCTAACCATCATAAGTAGGTAAATAAAAGGGAAGAAAGACGTGGGGTTGGAAGACATACATCACACTCACCCACACTTATTACAATTATGCCCTCGCACCGAGGGTCCAAAAGAATAATATACAGTCCCAAATGAATAAATAATACAGTCCAAATAATACAGATCTCTAATTAATTAACAAATCAACTAAGAAAAACTGTAAACTGGCATGCAAGCCAGGGACTGCCTTGATTCTGATGAATGCTGCATGTTTGGGATGCCTTGCGCGGAAATCCACTGGGATGCCCCAATTAGCCTCTGTTTTGCAATGCTTCTCGAAAAGCGTGCCAAGCATTGGAAGACCGCTGGTTCTGGATATGCTGCAACAGAGAGCAGGAAAGGGGCATAGCAATGTATTTCACAGATATATGCATGCCTCGATCCTCGCGCCACCAATCACGCATATCGATGCATAATGGTCGAGGAGCCGAATTGCACAATTCAATATAGGATGAATGCATATGAATGCTACAACAAAACCTAACTCCATCATGGATAATCCGGAGTGTCGGTGACTGGGGAATTGAGACACATTCCGTTACTCGGAGTACGGAACGCATCTCGTTTCCCGTGCCCGGGCTAACTCCTATCCCAAACACGATGCAAAATGCATGATATGTATGAAATGCAACTAAGATACAATCCTAACATACACAATGCTATGAAAATGAAATGCCTCGAAGTACGTGCACACGTGCACGCAAAACCGAGGAGATGATCCTAAGGCATGAAATGGCATGCGCAATGCCGTATGGGCTTACACCAACACGAGTAAACCTCAGTCACACTTACATAGGAGGCCATCAGATGAAAAATGAAATGCCTCGAAATGCGTGCACACGGGTACGCAAAACGAGGAAATGGCATGCGCAATGCCGTATGGGTTTACACCAACACCAGTGAACCTCAGTCACACTCACATAGGAGGCCATCAGATGAAAAATGAAATGTCTTGAAATGAGTGCACACGGGCACGCAAACCAAGGCAATGGCATACACGATGCAATGAAACCAAAATGGCATACAGAATGCAAAATGGACTTACACTAACATGAGTGAGCCTCAGCCACACTCACATAAGAGGCCGTGAGATGAAAAAGAGATGCCTCGAAGTGCGTGCCAAACCGAGGCAATGGCATTAAGGCATGAAATGACATGGAAAATGATATGCAAACATGCCAATGGATTTCAGCACTAAAATGTGGGAGAAAACAGTCCCGAAATGAGGCGAAAGTACACCCGATGCATGAAATGGCCCCGAAACATGAATTTAGGCACCCGAAATGGCCTATAGCTATACTAAGCATGCACAATATAGACATGGAATGAAAATACAGTAGCAAGGCAGCCCCAAGAAAAGCATTTTTCAGTCATAAAAAGGGCTAAACAGCAAGCACGCATAGGATTAAGCAAGAATGCAAAAATGGCTCCCCAAGAGGGGTATTGAAGTAAGTGATATATGCAATGCCCAAATGGAAAAATACCCTTCTACAACACTGAAGAGGGACTAAAAATATGCACATTTACAGTAGATGACATCCCCCAAATCAGTATGGAAATATGCTAAAAATACCATGCAAGATTGAGGCCACAAGAGGATATAACATGAAGTAGGCCAAACATTCATCCAACAAGAAAAGACCCTTAATGAAATATGTTAATAAGGTCAAAAAATGACCACTTTCAGTTCTGATCATGGTCCAAAAACAGAAGAAAAATGGGCTAGCAAAGCATGCAAAAACAAGGGTAAAACATGGATTCAAAGCAAGTGACACATGGAGTATGAAAACAGTGTTGAGCCCTTCTTTAATGTTGAAGAGGGGATCAAAATAAGCACAATCTCAGTTCATGAAATTCTCCAAAACAGATCACACATAGGCTAGAAATACCATGCAAATTTACGGTAAATAGGAGAGATTATGAAGTAAGTGCAAGATGGGGGACCCAAACAAGGTTGAGCCCTTCTTCAATGTTGAAGAGGGGCTCAAAATAGGCCCACTCATAGTTTACATTGTGCTCGAAAACAGATCACACATAGGCTAGAAATTTCATGCAAAAATGTGACATACCAAGGGGTATTGAAGCAAGTGCCAAATGGAGGGCTCAAACAGGGTTGAGCCCTTGAACAAACATGAATAATGGCTCAAAAAAGACCTAGTTTCAGTTAGGGTCGGAGCCCAAAACAGTAAGCAAATAGCCTAAGAAATTGGTGCAAGAAAGTGCTAAAAAAGAGGGGAAATGGATTTACCTTTGAAGACCAAAGCTTTTGGTGATTCTTGGACCAAGTTGCAACACCTTTAGCCTTTGAAAAGCTTCTCCTTGCTGCTGGAATGGAGTGGTGGTGGTAGAGCTTGAAGATGATGAAGAAATGGTACCAAACTTGAGAAGAATGAGAGAGATAGAGATGGATATGTATGTGTATGCTCCAAGAAATTTTTCTAACCCTAGGGACAGAGCTGGGAGGCTCCTTATATGGACCAAGAGAGGGGTGTAAAGGTGGAGGGAAATGCACCCAAGTGTTTTCCTCCAAAATATCCCCCGGATACAAAGATCTTTTGGGACAAACAGCTATACAGCTGTAAAGTATGCACTGAGGAGAGTATGGCCGGCCAGGTACTTTTGCTGCAGGTGGCCGGCCGGCCACCCCCTATGGCCGGTCGGCTAGGGTTCAAAAGGTTCAAATGGATTTAATGGCCGGCCACCGGATATTGGTGTCCTCCCAGGTCCCCTCAACACAACCATGTGGTTCAAATTTGGAAAATGTAAAACAGGAGAGAGAACAAGCCACTTTTAGGAGGGGTTCAAAAGGTTCAATTGGAGTTACTGGCCGGCCATATGTTTTTAGGGTCCTCCCATGTGTGTACAACACAAATATGTGGTTTGGGCTTGAAGAAAATGGCCCTAGGGTGTTCAACATTAGCCCAGAAGTGAGAAAAACGGGCGTCGGAGGGCGCCAGAGAAGCATAACTGGTTGCTGAGATAATTGATGGCCTCCCACCCTTCAGTGACCTTCCTGGTGATAAAATAGAGGTACCTGCCAAAAATGAACAAAAACTGATGCAAAACGAATGCTCGGGGGGCCAAAACACGTAGTTCGGGGTCCCGAAAATAGGCCGTTAAGCACCGAAAGTGGCATTCAGCCACGAAGTGGGTCTCTCAGGCCCCAGTGTCCCTCGAAAGGGAGTGAATGAGATGCATGCCAAAAACCAGAGGAATCGGAGATGGTTAGGCAGTCCCGAACTGAGGCACACGGCCTGACGGCTCTGAAAACCGGGAACCGGGCTCCGAAATGGGCGAAATGGCCTACGGCCACGAAATGTAGCCCACGGCCACTGAGAGATGGTCTACTGGGCCTCTCCCACCCTCAGGAAGAGAAAACAGAGAAAACCGAGCCTGGTTCGCAAACCGAGGCAAGGCACAAAAAAGGGTTCGGAAGTCCGGAGGCAGGGCTCACGGCCGCGACTCTGAGACTTCTGAACGAGCACAATATGCAACATCACCGAGCGCTCAATCGGTGACGTCTGAGTCTTAAGGTCGGTCAAAAATGGGGTGTCTACAGTTGCCCCTCTTTGACAGAACTCGGAAGCCACGAAGTGACGGGAGTGAATGTCAAAGCCCAGAGACGACCCATTTTTGACAAGGCCGAACACTTAGACAATCATACAAGATGCATAGAGATATGTGCCCGCAGGCGTGCCCGCAGGCAAAGGGGGCAAAATGCAAAGCGATATGCACCGAGCCAGATGATCATGCAAATGCAGCAAGCTGTAATGAAGCAAGTATTCGCAAATGGATGCAACAGTTTTAAGCAAGAATGCAAAGCAACAACTACATTTCATGCAGTTAGGAATACGGAGAATTATTCAATTCTCATCGCGTCTCACACGGAGAAGATACGATACCTGCGCGATTCGTCTGGTCGCACCAGCCTCAAATGAACCGTACATACAATATCGTGCCTGCAAAAGAAGAGAAATTCAACAAGAACAATATGCTAACAACATATATTCAATGGGATTCCTGTGATTCCGAAAGTTTGACACACGCAGTGTCGGCGAGTGAATGCATCACAATGCGAGAAGGGAACGTGCGTGACAACGCATGCTCAAGCACAGAGGTACGATATACCAAGAAATCATGCATGACAATGCAAGATGCTCATGAGAATGCAAGTTATGTGCACAATAATGCAAAATGAGCATAAATCAGGGCGCCCGTTTGTTGCGAAACAACGAGCAGGGAGACGCGCATTTCGGTGGAGGTGACTTGACTACGGTCTCTGGTTCACTTCCCGGAGAGGTTACAACATGCTCAAAAAGGATACACTCTGATTTTGATGAGTAGTGATGAGACACATGTCAGAAATTGCAGCTGAAGTTCCAGCGGAGCAATTTCGCGCCAGAAAGTGCACTTTTCTTGAACTTTTTCAGGTCCTGGGAACTCCGATCTTCCTCAAAATTTGCAGAGAGCTAGGTGAGCAAGTGGGGAACACCACCGGCCAGGTGGTTGCCCTAGGGGAGGTCACCGGCCAGGAACCAAAAAGAGGAAGGCCGGCCAGCCAGAAAAGGTGGCCGGCCGGCCACCTACCCAAATCCGGGGACTTTTTTGTCTTTTCGCCTCATTTTCTTTATATTCCCTCATCCAATGCCTCCGAGATCACACCCACAGCTGCGAAATCTTCCTCTCTTGTCTCCCAAACCATTTTCTCCTTCAGATTTGCACTTTATATGCGTTTTTCAGCCTCCCACGCAAGTTGTTTTCGCGAAATCTTTCAGTTTTAAGCACTTTGGACCGATTAAATTTTGATTTGGGGGCTTCTTTTCTCATTTTCACCACTTGAGGTAAGTTTGTCTTAATATTTGGAAGATTTTCTCGGGAGTTGACTTTTGTTGACTTTTCCATTTCCCGAGAGTTGACTTTTGTTGACTTTTTCTAATTTTGGCTCATTTTTGCTCCTTTTTGCAGATTTTCTGAAATGGCGGGAAATTTCCCTCACGGCGGAGGTCCTCCAGGTGCCGGGGATGATTTTGATGCCATGACGCTACCCCCGAGGGTCCGGCCTTTTATTCCCGGGAGATACGCCCCATCGGTACACATTCTTCCGCGAGCTATTTTTCGTCATTTCACCGACTTCAATGATCGAGTACCCGCGGATCTACTTCTACGAGAGCCGGAGCATCACCTCTCTTACGAGGTACGAGAGGTATTTTACTTTATTTTCTGCATTTTTCGCGCATTTCGTACCTTTGCCATGCTTGAACACACAGTTTAGCTTATGACATAGTATTTTGCTTGCATTCTGAACATATGACTTGAACACTTGAACTTCTGAACACTAGGCTCATTGATTGATTGTGAACGCACGGCACACATTAGTTAAGAATTGAACACACGGCTCAAACACTGATTTGTTGAACACACAGCCCGAATTTGAAGGTGAACACACGGCACACACTGACTAAGAGTAGAACACGCAGTCCCAAACTCTGATTTTCTGAACACGCAGTCCAAGTTAATGGTGAACACACAGCCCACACTGACTAAGAGTAGAACACGCAGCCCTAACTCTGATTTTCTGAACACACAGTCCAAATTAAAGGTGAACACACAGCCCACACTGATTAAGAGTAGAACACGCAGCCCTAAACTCTGATTTTCTGAACACGCAGCCCAGATTGAAGTGAACACGCAGCCCTAACTCTGATTTTCTGAACACACAGTCCAAATTAAAGGTGAACACACAGCCCACACTGATTGAGAGTAGAACACGCAGCCCTAACTCTGATTTTCTGAACACGCAGCCCAGATTGAAGTGAACATGCAGCCCACACTGATTGAGAGTAGAACACGCAGCCCTAACTCTGATTTTCTGAACACGCAGCCCAGATTGAAGTGAACACGCAGCCCACTAACTTTGAAATTTGAACACGCAGCCCAAATTGAAGTGAACACGCAGCCCACACTGATTGAGAGTAGAACACGCAGCCCTAACTCTGATTTTCTGAACACGCAGCCCAAGTTGATGGTGAACACGCAGCCCACACTGATTGAGAGTAGAACACGCAGCCCTAACTCTGATTTTCTGAACACGCAGCCCAGATTGAAGCGAACACGCAGCCCACACTGATTGAGAGTAGAACACGCAGCCCTAACTCTGATTTTCTGAACACGCAGCCCACACTGATTGAGAGTAGAACACACAACCCTAACTCTGATTTTCTGAACACGCAGCCCAGATTGAAGTGAACACGAAGCCCACACTGATTGAGAGTAGAACACGCAGCCCTAACTCTGATTTTCTGAACACGCAGCCCAGATTGAAGTGAACACGCAGCCCACACTGATTGAGAGTAGAACACGCAGCCCTAACTCTGATTTTCTGAACACGCAGCCCAGATTGAAGTGAACACGCAGCCCACACTGATTGAGAGTAGAACACGCAGCCCTAACTCTGATTTTCTGAACACGCAGCCCAGATTGAAGTGAACACGCAGCCCACACTGATTGAGAGTAGAACACGTAGCCCTAACTCTGATTTTCTGAACACACAGTCCAAATTAAAGGTGAACACACAGCCCACACTGATTAAGAGTAGAACACGCAGCCCTAACTCTGATTTTCTGAACACGCAGCCCAGATTGAAGTGAACACGCAGCCCACTAACTTTGAAATTTGAACACGCAGCCCAAATAACGAATTTCTGAACACGCAGCCCAGATTGAAGTGAACATGTAGCCCACTGAACACAACTCATTCATTTCATTTGCACACAGCTCATTCATTTGATTTGCACACAGCTCATTCATTTCATTTGCACACAGCTTATTCATTTCATTTGCACACAGCTAACTTTATTTCATTTGCACACAGCTAACTTTATTTCATTTGCACACAGCTAACTTTATTTTCATTTGCACACAGCTCATTCATTTCATTTGCACACAGCTCACTCATTTCATTTGCTGAAACGTGTATTCATTCTGAATGCAGGTTGGCTCTCGCACGGTACGGGGGTATGGCTCCACTGCAGCCAGGGATTGGTATGTTGAGCTTCCGAAGGCTGTCCGGGACTTAGTTGATTTAGCAGGGTTTGGGGCCTTCTGCGTTGGATTATCACGCTGTCCTGCCAGTAGGACTCTGTTGGGAGCTTTGGTGGAGAGGTGGTGGGACACCACTAATTCCTTCCATTTTTCTGCCACCGGGGATCTGACTATGACCCCGCTAGATTTTGCTGTACTCACCGGTCTAGACATAGGAGGTTGGCCCATTCCTTACGACGAGGATATGGGCGAGTGGGAGGCCGCTTGGTTGCATCTACTGGGAGCCCGCCCGCCTGTGGACAGAGCTTCCGGGAGAGTCCGGTAAACCTGGTTCTCTTCCCATTTTCGGAGGCCGGAGATGGAGCCTGAGTCTCCTGCGGAGGCTGAGCAGTACGCCCGTGGTTTCCTTATGTTCCTCTTTGGCACCACTCTGTTTGCAGATAGGGGGAACACTGTCAGGTTGTATCTTTTGAGTGCCCTGGTGGACCTATCACAGGTCAGTCGGTACGACTGGGGCGGCGCCGGCCTGGCTACCCTTTACTGTTATATGAGCGCGACCTCCCGCGGGTAGGGAGACTTACTTGGTGGCTACTGGCGAGCCTGGGAGGTACGTTCTGTCTTCTTAATTTACATTTCTGCTCCTCATTACTTGTTCATTGCACACACGGCGCACTTTACCTTTTGTATTTCGCACTCAGCATTTGGTATTCACATTGTGCACTGTTTTCCACAGTTATGGGTCTATGTATATTTTCCGACATTAGCCCCGGAGACGGAGGTGGCAGGGCCCCTCATGACCCCATATTCCTTGGTATTCGAGGGCCAGCACCGACCGAGACCTCGAGAGACTCTCCTCTACCTGCGACAGTACTTTGACACTGTGCGGACGACAGAGGTATTTCAGAACTCTCAGTTCCTTTCCGTTTTCATCTTCGATCTGCCTTGTATATTCTTGATTTCTGATTGATTCATGCACTGGTTATCCGCAGATCACGTGGCAGCCTTGGGCGATCTTGGGTGATGGTCTCCGATTTCAGTATGCCGGAGGATCAGGCACCTCCCAGTACAGGATCCTGCTCGAGGGACCGGTTGGTAGAGCATGGTTTCTGGGGGAACGCTTCCTGCGTCAGGTGTGGGGATACCTTTCTCAGGATCCTCCTGCAGCACCTCCAGCCACTATGCGGACTGCTGATAGACTTTCTACCCAAGAGGTCATTAGCGCTATGCAGGGCACCGATGCTTTGCTACATCTTACAGAGGGAGACTACGCCACTTATCGTCACACATATTTGATGCCTCCCTTGACATAAGTGCGCGCTCCGCCACTGAGGCCCTCTGGTGTACCATCTTCGAGTCGGGCTCGTGCTACAGATATCCCCTCCTCCAGCAGGGCTGGTACGTCTCGAGGTGGGGGCAGATTCATTCCCCCGATCCCTCCGACTCTTCATCATCCTGGGTGGCCAGACATGCCGACCGAGTTGATGGGGTGGCAGTATGGGACTACTTCTCCGATTCCGATCCCTATAGAGCCTCCGACGCCTGGTCACAGATATGTCAGAGACCCTGATTCACCACCGGTATGTTTTACAGCTTTGATTTAGCAGTCGGACATTTGGACATCCATTCCTTTACTGATAGTTTTGCATTTGTGTTTGTAGCCTCCAGTTGAGTACATGGATGAGATGCTTGGGATGCTGGCCTCACTTGAGGGGATGGTCCTGCGTAGAGAGGCGCAGTTGTCCATCATGGGCTTCCAGGTACCCTTTTAGTTTTCTGGTATTTACCATACTCCTGATGATATGCTGATCTTGAACATTCTACTGCATTGATAAGCTGTTTGTGTAGAGCACATCTGACACATATCCCACTCACATATTGCACTTGCATCCGATTTTCATATTTGAACTAATGTATTGAATTCTTCACTTTCAGATGCCTCCGGTATATGCTCCACCGCAGGCCGGGCCACCCGGGCCTTCTCAGAGAGGTCGAGGTGCTGGGCCATCTAGGCCTTTCCGAGGAGCTGGGCCTTCCAGACCCTCTTAGGGAGGTCGAGATGCTGGGCCATCTAGGCCTTTCCGAGGAGCTCGGGGAGCGGGGTCGTCTCGCAGACGTAGGGCACATGTTATAGAGGCAGAGCCTGATGAGGAGGAGGAGGAGGTCGCAGACCGTGAGTCAGAGACATCTGCTGAGGAGGGGGGCTCCTGCCTTGGTTCCGGGAGTGGAGGCGAGGCTGAGGGGGATCTTGAGGATGACAGCTCTGACCTGGATGGTGATGATGGTGCAGAGGTTGTCCCGCAGAAGAGGATGAGGGGGCCTCCTCATTCCCGCTCCCGAGGATATTGATGCTGTTTCCTGCTTTATTTTACTTTTTGCTAGTAGTTTGTAGCACTTTGCATTTTGTCAGGCAGTTTTATTTTCTGTAAAACTTGTACCTTTGTTTTGTTGTAAAACATGATGGAATGAAACAGCTTTTTAAAATGTGCTTGTGTTTGAAATTCTCAGCATCGCATCGCATCATTTTGCACAAAAATGGAATTGAATGGAAATGTGCCTTGTGTATTTACCGGGTCAGGTAATGAGTCGACACAACAAAACAAACAACTCAACTCATTAAGAAAAGACAAGATCTTAACAAGTTTACAACTCGATAAGCAAAAAAACAACAATGTTAACAACTCGATAAACAAGACTTAACAAAATTGCGTAAACAAAAAAAAGTAACAACTCAAAACACCAAATGCGATAGCTCGACAAAACTTACAACTCGATAAGCAAAACGACAACTCGATAAGCAAAACAACAACTCGATAGACAAAACAAAGCGTACATTCAGATGATCTGGGTGACGGAACGCATCCGAAACTGAGAAAAATGGAGGCCTTTGACATTCCCGATGCATCGAGATGCCTCAAATTTCCTTCCGGAGAGTAAACAGGACCAATGGGCATGATGGGCCCCACTTTGCTTTTGGAGAGCCATAGGTGGCCGGCCTGCTAGAATAGGTGGCCGGCCGGCCACTTTTCTCTGCAGCCTCCAGAATTTTGACACTTGTCCTCTGAATAGTGTTTTCTCCTCTATAAAAGCTCCAACTTCGAGATTCATTCATTTCATCATTGCTTTGCACAAAAATGGGGGCATTTCTCTCAGAAAATCTCACATCTTGGATCTCTTCTCTAGATGGCTCGGAAAAGTTGAACTTCCGAGGTTTCGGCTTAAATGCACTATTCCCGCTGAGCCGCACTCCACTGCACCTTCCTTTCCTCCACGCCACGGCGAAGTTTTGGAACCCGGTGACGCACGTTTTCAGCTTCGGCGGTCAAGAGGTATGTCCCACTTTTGAAGATTTTCAAGTCTTGCTGGAATCCGAGCGCGGCGAGGAACTCTTGCCCCAACTCAACTTTGGCTATGCTCAATACTTAGGGCGGATGTGCGGGCTCTCCGCGCATGACGCTCGGTCTCTGATTTGTAACGGAATGTTGGATATCCCGAGTTTGGTCTACCGATTCTCCGATGCTGGTGACCGCAGCGACCATCATCGGCAAGGCTTCCGACAACATGCTCTCTGTTTGTGCATGTTATCTCATTTTCTGTTTGCCTCAAGCTTTGGAGGATCCAGCGTCCGTCTGATTGAAGTTGCTCAAGGCTTGAAAGAGTTGCATCGCCATGACATTGGCCGAGACACTGATGGGCCTGGACGCCTTCTACCGTCGGGAGACAACTAGATTTGCAGGGAGTCCACTACTACTACAGGTAATGTTTCCCATCCGATCTCACATATGTATTTGCTCACATCACTCGGCCCTCAGGCTCAGTTTTTCTCACAAGACCCTTATCTTACTTTTCTCTCATCGCACATCTCTCTATTCTTTATTCTCTCATTTTTCATCCCTCCCCAGATATGGTTGATGGACAAACTGCAAGTTGTGGACTCTTGCCCTGCTTACTCAGCCCGCGGCTATTTCTTTCGACCACGCTTAGTCGACGCCCCTGATGAGGGATGGTGGTTTGAATGGATGTGTAATGTGTCAGCAGATCGCATCGCTTGACGTTGCCCTTGGCTTAATCTCCCGGCGATGAGCTTCAGCATGTCCCGACAGGTCGGGGTTCGGCTGATCGGCTTGGCTCACTGTGTATTCTATTTCCCATTCCGTATTCTGCGCCAGTTCGGCCGTGATCAGACTTGCCCACCAGAGGGGATAGAGTATCTGGCTACATTCCTGGTTCGAGGCGCACAGCTGGCTCGGCAGGCCGCAACGTGGAGAATTAGAGAGCTCCTGGCCCCCGCCCCTACTTTTAGTTATGCTTTGTCTGACGAGTGCTGGGATTGGCTCAATGAGGAGGCACAGACTGGGCCTAGGTCGGCATCGGAAGCTTCAACCAGCTCTGAGAGGGGGCGCAGGGACACCTGACTTGACTATGCCCTAGATTTATTGCTTTATTAGTACTTTCAAGTTTTCGTTATGAATGTAATAAAAAGCAACTTCAATTGTATGCAAGAGCAGGAGAACTCTGTTTTGAAATCAATGAAATTGAAGGTTGTGGTACTGAAAATTTCCCGTTTTGGTCCAAAAATGGTCTTAGTTGTGAAAAGATTAATTTGAACAAAGTCAACTTTTATTAAAACTTTTCAAAACTATTTTCGATAAGGATCAGGACCGGACACGCCTGAGATCTGTCACTGAGATGCACAACCCCGGATCCCAGCAACTGGAAAGTTGCCTCTAGTTTGAAAGGTACCACAGCACCTCTTGGCAACGGAAAGTTGCCCCTAGTCTGAATAGCACTGCACCGGAGATTACGATGAATGCTGATGGGTAAGGATGACTGAGATGATCAAAATGGACAAAGTTGATCGGGGAAAATGTTTATGGCTGAACTTCGGGATGAAGCTGCCTACGTATCCCAAAGATGGGAATCAAGCCTTACGTAGTTCAGGCTTAGGTTCGCTCGGGTATTTTTACTTTTCTTTTGCGCTCTAACTTTTGCCAAGGCCGCCTTTTGCGGGTTTTCAACCTTGCGAGCTCAGTTTTTATATTTTTCAATTTTTTGTGCTCTGAGTTTTGCTTGGGTCGCCCTTTCGGGTTTTCGGCCTAGCGAGCCTCTCAAGGGTAGTATTTCTTCAACTTGTCCATGTTGATCGGTTGGGAAAACTCTAAGCCATCCAGATCCATCAAAACCACAGCTCCACCTAACCAGATAGACTTAATGATGTAGGGACCAGTCCAATTAGGTCTGAACTTGCCCCTTGGGTCGTGGATGGGAGCTCGGTTGTCCTTGAGCACCAAATCTCCTTTCTTTAAATTCCTGGACTTAACCTTCTTGTTAAAAGCCCGGGCGATTCTGCGTTGATAGCCTTGAATATGGTACAGTGCTTTCAGCCTTCTCTCATCAAAGAGCATGAGTTCCTCGAATCTGCTCTGTTGCCAATCCGCCTCGGCTACTTGACACTCGGCCAGTACTCGCAATGACGGAACCTCAATCTCAATAGGTAGAACGGCCTCCATCCCATAAACCAATGAATACGGAGTCGCTCCAGTAGAAGTTCTGATTGAAGTCCGGTAGCCCCACAGAGCAAACGGCAGCTTATCTGGCCAGTCCCGGTAGGTTTCCACTATCTTCTGTAGTATGCGCTTAATGTTCTTGTTGGCGGCCTCAACCGCTCCATTGGTTTGCGGCCGATAGGTAGACGACTTATGAAAAGCCACATTGTATTTTTCCAACAAGTCTATCACTTCCTTCTTGAAGTGGGAACCGTTATCTGAAATTATTTCGTTTGGGACTCCGTAGCGACAGATGATGTTGTTTCTGATAAACTTTGCAACGTGCGAAGCCTTCAACACCGCATAAGATTGGGCCTCAACCCACTTTGTGAAATAATCTATCGCTACCAAGATGAACTCATGCCCATTCGACCCCTTTGGCGTGACAGCTCCGATCACATCAATTCCCCAGACTGAAAATGGCCATGGCGAAGTCATGTTGTACAGCTTTGATGGCGGGATGTTCATGCGATTTGCATGGATCTGACATTTATGGCATCGCCGAACAAAACCAATACAATCCTCCTCCATGGTGGACCAGTAGTAACCTTGTCTGAGAATCTTCCGTGCTAGCATTACCCCATTCATATGTGCTCCATATTCCCCTCCATGGATGGCTTCCATTAGACTCTTTGACTCTTCGGCATCAACACACAATTTATGCATTCCCAGACGACCTCTTCTATACAGCTTACCCCCACAGATGATGAACTGAACGGCCAATCTTCTTATTGCCCTTTTGTCCTTGGCATTTACCCCTGGTGGGCATGCTTCCTTCTCCAAGAAATTCCAAATGTCGTAATACCAAGGGTGTTCGTCCTGAACTTCATCTATGGCTGCAATCGACTCATAGGCTGGTGCAAATTTCTGGTCAATGATGATTGGACGCATCTGGACTCCACATGGGATGTCTATCATGGATGATAGAGTTGCTAAAGAATCTGCGAACCTGTTGTTCTCTCTTAGTAGATGAGTAAAACTTAGCTTCTCAAACCGAGGAATTAGCAAATCCAGGGTTTGGTGATACATCATCATCTTTTCCTCTTTTACTTTCCAGTCTCCTTTAGCTTGAGACACAATGAGGTTCGAGTCCCCAATGACGTCCGGCCGTCTTGCCCCTAGTTCCATGGCTGCTTCTAGGCCAGCGATGCACGCCTCATATTCTGCTTTATTGTTCGAGACTTTGAACCGGAGTTTGAAGGCTAGAGGGATACGGGAATTGTCGGGTGCTATCAGCAACACTCCTATCCCATACCCATGTTGATTTGACGCTCCGTCAAAGTATATCGTCCAAGTTTCATCGTCGATATGCAAAATGGCTTCATCTGGGAACAAATACTCCACTGCTTCATCCCCCTCAACCGGATGGTCGGCAAGGAACTCTGCTACTGCTCTTCCCTTCACTGACTTGCGTGTGACATACTTGAGGTCAAATTCGGAGAGCAACAGCAACCAACGAGCTAGCCTACCCGTAAGCGCTGGTTTCTTGAAAAGATATTTGATGGGATCGAGTCGTGAAACCAACATTACGGAGTGAGCTAACAAGTAGTGCCGCAGCTTCCTGGTAGCCCATACCAGAGCTAAGCAAGGCTTTTCCAGCGGTGTATATCGGGTCTCATATTCCAGCATTTTCTTGCTTAAATAGTAGATGGCTTTCTCCACCTTGTCTTCTGATTCTTGAGCAAGCATGCAGCCCATCGTGGTCTCCGTCACTGACAGATACAAAATCAACGGTTTCTCCGGTTCTGGTGGCGATAAAACGGGCGGGTTCTGTAGATACTCTTTAATCTGCTCAAACGCAGCTTGACATCGGCCGTCCCATTGGAACTTTTTTCCTTTCTTCAGGAGACCAAAAAGTGGTTCACAAGTCAAGGTTAATTTTGAGATAAACCGTCTTATGAATTGCACTTTACCCAGAAAGCCTCTCACCTCCTTTTCAGTTTTTGGTGGGGGCATTTCTAGGATGGCCTTGATTTTGGAAGGGTCGACTTCGATACCCCTTTGTGTAATCAGAAACCCCAGCATTTTTCCCGCTGTAACACCAAACGTACATTTTTGAGGGTTCAGCCGCAACCGGAATTCCCTGATCCTTTGGAAAAACTTATGCAAGGCGGTGTAGTGGCCCTCTCTTTCTTTGGACTTGACAATCATGTCGTCCACGTACACCTCAACCTCCTTGTGGATCATATCGTGTAATATTGTGGTCGCGGCCCGTTGATAAGTAGCCCCCGCATTCTTCAACCCAAACGGCATGACTCTATAGCAGTATGTCCCCCACGGGGTGGTGAATGCAGTCTTTTCCCTGTCTTCTGGTACCATCACTATCTGGTTGTAACCTGAGAAGCCGTCCATAAATGAAAGCAATGCGTGCCCTGCTGTAAAATCCACCAACTCATCGATATGCGGTAAGGGAAAGTCGTCCTTCGGACTAGCTCTGTTCAAATCCCTAAAGTCCACGCATACTCGAATCCTGCCATCTTTCTTCGGCACCGGAACAATGTTGGCCAACCAAGTCGGATATTCAGATACCAGCAGGAAGCCTGCATCAATTTGCTTGGTGACCTCTTCCTTAATCTTGAGAGCCCAGTCCGGGCGGATCCTTCTGAGTTTTTGTTTGACAGGTCGGGCCTCGGGGTCAAGGGGGATCCGATGCTGTACAATCTCAGGATCGATTCCAGGCATGTCTTCGTAGGACCATGCGAAAACATCTTTGAAATCTTTTAATAAAGCGACTAAGCGCTCGCGTTCCTCCGAAGACAACGTGGACTCGATCTGGACCAGCCGCGGGTCCTCCTCAGTACCAATGTTCACGGTAATGATTTCATCCATTAATGGTTTAACAAATCTCTCTTGCTCTTGCTCAATTAAACGTTGTAAAACTAGAGGAACTTCGTCCTCTTCGTTTTTATCAAAATTTTGGAAGTCTGAATTAATGCAATAAATTAGGGGCACAGAAAAGTACTCGGAAACCACAGATAGTTCATTCTCATTAGGCACAGCCAGATCGTCCAATTCATCGGTTACAACAGACTCAAATGAAAAGGAAAAAGACGACCTAGACAGGACTGTGGCATCCGGGTTAACATCCCTAGGAGTACCAAACTCAGACTCAGTCGAGCTGGAACCTGATTCCGACTCACAAGACTCGGTGGAATCAGATTCCGGCTCACTACCTGACCCGGTGCTGCTGGACAAAAATCCCTCCTCGTACTGCCAAGTGAGAGAGGGTGCGATAGATGCATCCAAGATAGCTGCTGGTTGGCTCGCAGCCGTTTCATCCCCAATCATGGAAACCTCGGAGTTATCCCCCAAGCACTTATGGTCGATCGGAGGATCAGAGAGTAGACATGCCAACGCTACCCCCATTTTGAATTCTGTGCCCTCAGGATCCGCCGCCCTACGCTGCTCAACCTCAACCTCAGCTGATGGGTCCGTTTGCTCTTCGGCAACATCCTCCCCAGGTAGTTGCAGGTCGAAGAAGATTTCGAAGCCTGGCACGCGCTTCTTCTCCGCGTTTATCCACGGCTCTGGGAAGCCGCAAAATGGAAAATCTTCCCCCTCCCGGACGAAGCGTCCGTTCAGGGTACCCTGAATGGGCCTGTGTATCAAGTCAAATGGCCTCCCAGCCTGCTTTGCTCTGGCTCTTCCGGCCATTTCCTTCCCTTTCCTCACCCAGTCCTCTTTGGTGGGCAAATAACCCAGTCCAAAGGTATGCGGGTTGTGTGGCACTTCGGCCAATGTTGCGACGCCTTTCCTGCCGCTCTTTCCTAATCCCATCCCGGGGATGTGTTGTAGCTTGTTCATGAGGTAGACGGATTGAGCACTGACGTACATACCTTCATTTACAGCCATGATGTTTTGCACAACCCGGGCCTCGGCCAGAGTAAATCCTGATATAAACACATCCTCCATGCCGTGCTCTATTTCTAGGACTGGTGTAGACACCTCCGGAGGGGGATGGATCGATGAATTCCCAAACACAATGGCTACTCCCTTTCCATAGGGATATTTCACCATCTGATGCAGAGTGGACGAGACGGCCTTCACCTGGTGCAACCACGGTCGCCCCAAAAGTAGGTTGAAAGTTGCGGGAACCTCCAAGATATGGAAATCTATCTCGTGTTGTCCAGGTCCAACCTTCGTCTGAATCTTGACAGTTCCCATCACTTCTCTGCTGGTATTATCGTACGCTTTGATCACCTGAGTTGTCGGGATGAAGTCCGCGGGCTTCAACCCGATTACATACGCTGTTCTGGCTGGGCAGACATTGATAGCAGACCCGGTATCAACGAGTACCACCGGTATCCACTTGTCTCTACATTCCACAGAGATGTAGAGAGGTTTGTTATGATTCACGCCCTCAGGCGGCAGTTCCTTGTCTGAAAAGGTTAAAGCCGGGGAACCTCCTCCCGGAAAAACCAGCCCAACCAGCTGCTCTGGTGTAGTATCGATTGAGAGTTTGGCTTTGTCCATGGCAGATAGGACAGCTTGCCTGTGTACCCGTGAGGCCATAAGCAGTCCCCAGATGGAGATGTCTGCCTGTATCTTCTTTAACTGCCTCAGCACAGCTTCTTCTTCAATCTGCTTCTCCCTTTGTTTTTCGGTTTCCTTGTCTTTACCAGATGCTTCTGGTTGGTCTAGGTGCGGGGGCTTGAAGTACCGCCCACTCCTGGTCATGTGGTCCACCTCATCGAGGTACCAGGTGCTGTCTGGTTGATTTACTCCCCAATCTTCGTCTGTGTGGGCAAGACATAAGTCGTCGTCTTCCCACCACATCCCGTTAGCATCCAAAAGACACCTGTCTGGTTCTGGCAAATGTGTACTCTTAGTACCTTCATCCCATATGCTCACAGCATTATCCGTTCTTGTGCCCACAGCACTCTCAGCCCCTTCATGGGCTTTTGCCTTTCTGATTCTCTCGAAATCCCAAAACTTCTCCTGTTTTGTCTGCGTTGCTGCAGTTTGTTGTTCCATTGTCTTTGCATCCACAATGCTTAAGTCCTGAGCGGAATTCTTTGTACCGGCGCTCTCCGGCAATCCATTCTGACTCTCGGCCCTTCCGGCCACAGTTGATACCCTCGCCCCTGCCGGGCTCTGCTCTGGCTGAAACTCCACAATATCAGGCTGATCATCTAACCACCTGGTGGCCTCCGCCGACTCCTCATATTCAAACCAGTTGATTGTTACATCTCCTGATTCTTGGTCGTTGAAGAACTGGAGGTTGGCGAAGTCCTCCTCCACTGTTGCTAGATCATCTGCCCCCTGTTCAAGTCTGTCCCCCTGAATCATGCACAGTTCAGCTTTTTCTGGCAACCCCACACTCAGCTCAGACCGGCCCACTGATAAAATGTATTCGCTTGGATCATAGGCTCCCCCAGCGTAATTCCCAGACCGCTTGACCCCAGACTCAACAACTCTGTTCTCCTCTGAAACCCGCCTTATTCCGTCTTCAGTGGTCACCACCTTTGACTCGGATTGGGTTGTGAATGTGTCCAACATGCACAAGTCAGTGCAGTCGGGAAGGATCACCTCCGGCTTGGGTAGGTGGGAGGGAGTAATGTAGATACTAGGATCGTAGGATACGACCCCAGTTTGGATGAGGTTGACTCTTTTGGGTGGTGGATCTTGGTTATGGGTAGGGAGTGGGTTGGTTGTGACGTTGGGTCTTTCGGGAGGTAGAATAATATTTTTGTCGATGAGGTCCTGAACCTCGTGACGCAGCCTGAAACAATGGTCGGTATCATGACCGTGCTGCTGGTGGTAGGCACAGTATTTGGCTGGGTTGTGAGAGGGGGGGAGTGGATTTGGTGGCGGCCTCGGCTCCAGGGGTTTTAGATGTCCCTTTCTAATTAAGACTCCCAGAACCTTGGACAAGGGCATGTATAGTGGAGTAAAGGTTCTTTGGCCTCTAGGCTGGAATCTCGGGGCTTGGGTACTGCTCCCGGATGTACTGGAAAAGGGGGTGGCCGCCATGGGCCTTGGCTGGGGAGGGGGATTGGTGGTGACCATACTGACCTCCGAAGTCCTTGTGTTTGCAGCGCCACTCGGGCCTGCGTTGTTATTGCGGTTGAATGTCCTCCGGGGTTGCTCCCGGTCCTGGTCAATCAGACCTTGCTTCATCGCATCCTCGATCTGTACCCCCATCTCGTGTAAGTCTGAGAAGGTGGGAAAGGGGAGTACGATCATCTTCTGCATGAGTTTTGGTTGGAGATTGCGCACAATCATCCTAATTTGATCTTTGTCTGTAGGTCTCAAGGTCATCATCAATGCCTTTGCCCTCCATCGAGTGACGAAGTCTGAGAAAGTCTCCTTGGCCTCTTGCCTCGTTGTTTCGAGATCACGAGTTGTAACCTCGATCTGTGTATTGTACGAGTACTGTGCAACGAAGGCCTCAGCCATCTCATCCCAGCTTCTTTTCACGTCATCTTCTAGCTTCGCGTACCAAATGGCTGCCACACCCGACAAAGTTCGGCCAAACAGGGAAAGCTTTTGTGGTCGGGTTAGGCCCATTGGCCGCAGGATGTCTGAAAATAGCCGGAGATGGACCATAGGATCCCCTGACCCATCAAAACGATCAATCTGTGGCATCTTAAATCTGTCTGGCAATGTTACGGCCACGTCGGTGTACCCATCTTCGATGTCTGGGATGGCCTTCACCCCCTGAGACTTCTTAAAAAGCTTCTCCAGTTTGCTCAATTTCAGAGCTGTGTGGTCTACCTCGAACTCGAATGGAGAGTCCGGGTGATTGGGTGTAAGATTCTTGGACAGTTGAGGCAGAAGTGGGGGCGGAGCCAGCCCCGTTGGATGGCCTGTGTCCTCTTGAATATTCTGGACATTGGGTAGGGTGTTCTGGGTGTTCAGGGGGGTATTCTGGGGATTCGGCAGGGCATTCTGACCAGTGGATGCCTGCTCGGGTAATGGAGCTCCGGGCGGAGGAGGAGCCGGGTGTGAGGTTGATGTTCCGGTTTGCTGCTGGAGCCTGGTAATGAGCTCAGCCTGTTGGGCCATAACTGTAGCTTGTTGCTTAGAAAATTCCGCTTGGCGGATGGCGTCCTCTTGCATCTGTCTCATGCTCTATTGCATTTGGCGCATCATCGCCTCCATCCCTGATGTATTCGGTGGATCCATCTGAATGACCGGTAAGCGTATCTCTATAGCGGAAACAGAAACCTCAGTCCGACTGTTTGCTGCTAAAGTAGACTGCTGCCCCGGTAATCTCTGCTCTGACACACTGCGCCTCTTCGGCCTTCTTCTAACAACCGGGGGTAGAGAGTGGAACACTGGATGTCCGTCAACCAGATCCTCGGATCGAATGAGTCGGCGACCTCGTGTCCAAAGTGCTTGGGGTATATCTACGGGTTCGGAAGCAATTGTGTTACAAACCTGCCCTAGCAAAAAGATAAATAAAGCGAAAAGGAAATAAATAACCAGAAAAACGGACAGCATAACAGCTTAAATTAAATACACAACACACAGTCGGGCATACAACACACGGTTGATAAGCTGGGTATACACTGTCCTCGATCACTGATTACTGTCCCTATATCACTGTCCCCAAAACTGAATCCGGTATCCGCGGATAAGTGATTCTCAGATACTGACTGATGCCCGCAGGCGTGATGCCCAATCTCAAAGACTGATGCCCACAGGCCTGATGCCCAAACTCAGAAACTGATACATGCATTCCCTGTAGAGACGCACTCTAACAAGCACATAACAGATAAGTGAGAGCCAAAACACTCCTATGTTGGGGTAGGGTTTCCCTGTCCTATTTTGTCAAGAACTAGGGTTTCACTACGCACACAGCGGCTTCAAACAACCTATAAACGGGTAAGCAACCTGTCCTAGCTTGGAATGGTCACTATGGATCCGAATATGCACTAGGTCGAATGGTCGAAAAGGGTGCCCCGGTAAAACCGGGGTTTATGTTCCCATGCTGTCAGAGCCCAGAGCCGATCAGCCTTATGGTCATGCCTTGACAAGACAAGCCTCTGGCAAATCGTTCAGGAATGGCATATGGCAAACACGGTGTCCTAGGCGCACCAATGCAAATGCAATGCAAAGAAACACACAAGTGTAGTCAAAACCAGATATCATGAGTTCGAGTCAAGTTCTCTAAATCCCCAGCAGAGTCGCCAGAAACTGTAGACGTCCCCCGAACGCATCCCGGGGGCGAGGAGTGCGAATCCCCCCCCCCGGTTCTGGTTCGATATTGGGTCACTACAGTTCGAAGGACTCAAATGACACGGTTCTGAATCTCGAACCAAAGAGTCCAAATCCGGCAAATCGTTTTGAAAACAGATTTTTTGAAAGAAGTGCCAAACATGGACTGCTTTGCCAGATATAGAGTCGCCACCTAAATATTTTATTTTTGGGAAATTTAGGAAACCCTGACTCGGTGCCAAAGGCCACGTGTCCGTCATCACCAAAGTTGCCTCGGCTCGGGAACTTGGGTACGATTGGGGAAGGTCACTTCGTGAGCACCCCCGCTCGCCTGGTCAAAGACCGGCCTCTACTAACCATGATATCTTATTTTGAAAACATTGTATGTTCTTATTCCGGTTATTAGCCTAGGTTACTATGTGATGCGCACAGCATACAAGTATAGACTGAGTCGCCTGAATTGGAACAAAACATTTCATGTTTATTTTTGAAAGATGGTTTGCTACCCGCAGGTAGGCTTAAGATGCAGATTTTGCCACCCTCGGGTGGGCTTAGAAAACATGGTGTTGCCACTATCTAGTGGGCTTAAAACAAACATTTGATGAATTGTCCCAATCCAAGTAACCTAACCTTCACCCACAGGCATTCAGGCAGTTATATCACATAAGCAAATAGCCTCATGGCAACACTCACACGCATGCAAGGATACTAAAGCATAAAACTTACCGAGTACTCCAAGCCAAAACAGAAGCTACATTATAAATCCATGCATGATCCTAGATACATAGAATTGCCTAATGCAACACATGCAAAGATGCAAACTATAGCAGGCTCGGCTATTCTAAACATGGCATATGGAATGCTACAACTAACACGTATTCAATTTGGAATTGAAATACAAATGCAGTTTGTATGATGCGCCGAGCCCGGTGCGTGCAAAACAGATGATTGATGCAAACATGCTGTCATACTGTATGCTAATTGAAATATGCCCTATATCTAACCATCATAAGCAGGTAAATAAAAGGGAAGAAAGACGTGGGGTTGGAAGACATACATCACACTCACCCACACTTATTACAATTATGCCCTCGCACCGAGGGTCCAAAAGAATAATATACAGTCCCAAATGAATAAATAATACAGTCCAAATAATACAGATCTCTAATTAATTAACAAATCAACTAAGAAAAACTGTAAACTGGCATGCAAGCCAGGGACTGCCTTGATTCTGATGAATGCTGCATGTTTGAGATGCCTTGCGCGGAAATCCACTGGGATGCCCCAATTAGCCTCTGTTTTGCAATGCTTCTCGAAAAGCGCGCCAAGCTTTGGAAGACCGCTGGTTCTGGATATGCTGCAACAGAGAGCAGGAAAGGGGCATAGCAATGTATTTCACAGATATATGCATGCCTCGATCCTCGCGCCACCAATCACGCATATCGATGCATAATGGTCGAGGAGCCGAATTGCACAATTCAATATAGGATGAATGCATATGAATGCTACAACAAAACCTAACTCCATCATGGATAATCCGGAGTGTCGGTGACTGGGGAATTGAGACACATTCCGTTACTCGGAGTACGGAACGCATCTCGTTTCCCGTGCCCAGGCTAACTCCTATCCCAAACACGATGCAAAATGCATGATATGTATGAAATGCAACTAAGATACAATTCTAACATACACAATGCTATGAAAATGAAATGCCTCGAAGTACGTGCACACGTGCACGCAAAACCGAGGAGATGATCCTAAAGCATGAAATGGCATACGCAATGCAAGTTGGACTTATACCAACATGAGAGAGCCTCAGCCACACTCACATAAGAAGCCGTGAGATGAAAAAGAGATGCCTCGAAATGCGTGCACACGGGTACGCAAAACGAGAAAATGGCATGCGCAATGCCGTATGGGCTTACACCAACACGAGTGAACCTCAGTCACACTTACATAGGAGGCCATCAGATGAAAAATGAAATGCCTCGAAATGCGTGCACACGGGTACGCAAAACGAGGAAATGGCATGCGCAATGCCGTATGGGTTTACACCAACACGAGTGAACCTCAGTCACACTCACATAGGAGGCCATCAGATGAAAAATGAAATGTCTCGAAATGCGTGCACACGGGCACGCAAACCAAGGCAATGGCATACACGATGCAATGAAACCAAAATGGCATACAGAATGCAAAATGGACTTACACTAACATGAGTGAGCCTCAGCCACACTCACATAAGAGGCCGTGAGATGAAAAAGAGATGCCTCGAAGTGCGTGCCCAAACCGAGGCAATGGCATTAAGGCATGAAATGACATGGAAAATGATATGCAAACATGCCAATGGATTTCAGCACTAAAATGTGGGGGAAAACAGTCCCGAAATGAGGCGAAAGTACACCCGATGCATGAAATGGCCCCGAAACATGAATTTAGGCACCCGAAATGGCCTATAGCTATACTAAGCATGCACAATATAGACATGGAATGAAAATACAGTAGCAAGGCAGCCCCAAGAGAAGCATTTTTCAGTCATAAAAAGGGCTAAACAGCAAGCACGCATAGGATTAAGCAAGAATGCAAAAATGGCTCCCCAAGAGGGGTATTGAAGTAAGTGATATATGAAATGCCCAAATGGAAAAATACCCTTCTACAAAACTGAAGAGGGACTAAAAATATGCACATTTACAGTAGATGATATCCCCCAAATCAGTATGAAAATATGCTAAAAATGCCATGCAAGATTGAGGCCACAAGAGGATATAACATGAAGTAGGCCAAACATTCATCCAACAAGAAAAGACCCTTAATGAAATATGTTAATAAGGTCAAAAAATGACCACTTTCAGTTCTGATCATGGTCCAAAAACAGAAGCAAAATGGGCTAGCAAAGCATGCAAAAACAAGGGTAAAACATGGATTCAAAGCAAGTGATACATGGAGTATGAAAACAGTGTTGAGCCCTTCTTGAATGTTGAAGAGGGGCTCAAAATAAGCACAATCTCAGTTCATGAAATTCTCCAAAACAGATCACACATAGGCTAGAAATACCATGCAAATTTACGGTAAATAGGAGAGATTATGAAGTAAGTGCAAGATGGGGGACCCAAACAAGGTTGAGCCCTTCTTCAATGTTGAAGAGGGGCTCAAAATAGGCCCACTCACAGTTTACATTGTGCTCGAAAACAGATCACACATAGGCTAGAAATTTCATGCAAAAATGTGACATACCAAGGGGTATTGAAGCAAGTGCCAAATGGAGGGCTCAAACAGGGTTGAGCCCTTGAACAAACATGAATAATGGCTCAAAAAAGACCTAGTTTCAGTTAGGGTCAGAGCCCAAAACAGTAAGCAAATAGCCTAAGAAATTGGTGCAAGAAAGTGCTAAAAAAGAGGGGAAATGGATTTACCTTTGAAGACCAAAGCTTTTGGTGATTCTTGGACCAAGTTGCAACACCTTTAGCCTTTGAAAAGCTTCTCCTTGCTGCTGGAATGGAGTGGTGGTGGTAGAGCTTGAAGATGATGAAGAAATGGTACCAAACTTGAGAAGAATGAGAGAGATAGAGATGGATATGTATGTGTATGCTCCAAGAAATTTTTCTAACCCTAGGGACAGAGCTGGGAGGCTCCTTATATGGACCAAGAGAGGGGTGTAAAGGTGGAGGGAAATGCACCCAAGTGTTTCCCTCCAAAATATCCCCCGGATACAAAGATCTTTTGGGACAAACAGCTATACAGCTGTAAAGTATGCACTGAGGGGAGTATGGCCGGCCAGGTACTTTTGCTGCAGGTGGCCGGCCGGCCACCCCCTATGGCCGGTCGGCTAGGGTTCAAAAGGTTCAAATGGATTTAATGGCCGGCCACCGGATATTGGTGTCCTTCTAGGTCCCCTCAACACAACCATGTGGTTCAAATTTGGAAAATGTAAAACAGGAGAGAGAACAAGCCACTTTTAGGAGGGATTCAAAAGGTTCAATTGGAGTTACTGGCCGGCCATATGTTTTTAGGGTCCTCCCATGTGTGTACAACACAAATATGTGGTTTGGGCTTGAAGAAAATGGCCCTAGGGTGTTCAACATTAGCCCAGAAGTGAGAAAAACGGGCGTCAGAGGGCGCCGGAAAAGCATAACTGGTTGCTGAGATAATTGATGGCCTCCCACCCTTCAGTGACCTTCCTGGTGATAAAATAGAGGTACCTGCCAAAAATGAACAAAAACCGATGCAAAACGAATGCTCGGGGGGCCAAAACACGCAGTTCGGGGTCCCGAAAATTGGCCGTTAAGCACCGAAAGTGGCATTCAGCCACGAAGTGGGTCTCTCAGGCCCCAGTGTCCCTCGAAAGGGAGTGAATGAGATGCATGCCAAAAACTGGAGGAATCGGAGATGGTTAGGCGGTCCCGAACCGAGGCACACGGCCTGACGGCTCCAAAAACCGGGAACCGGGCTCCGAAATGGGCGAAATGGCCTACGGCCACAAAATGTAGCCCACGGCCACTGAGAGATGGTCTACTGGGCCTCTCCCCCCCTCAGGAAGAGAAAACAGAGAAAACCGAGCCTGATTCGCAAACCGAGGCAAGGCACAGAAGAGGGTTCGGAAGTCCGGAAGCAGGGCTCACGGCCGCGACTCTGAGACTTCTGAACGAGCACAATATGCAACATCGCCGAGCGCTCAATCGGTGACGTCTGAGTCTTAAAGTCGGTCAAAAATGGGGTGTCTACAACAGACTGATAGAGAAGAGTGATGAGTGAGAGAGAAAAAGAGAAGAGAGACAGAAACAGAGACAGAGAGATAGGAAGATGAAAAAATAAGTGAAAAGAGAAATGTTGAAAAGAGAAATGTTTAAAAGAGTAAGGCGACGTCGTTTTTTTTTTTTTTTTTTTGTGACAGAAAAATACCGTTGCATTTATGTAAACCATTTTGTGATTATATATATATGAAGCCGTCTCAAAGCCACAATATATATATATTTTTTACTTTTTTTTTTTTTTTTTTTTTTTTTTTTTTGTGACTGCAGCTGGTGTCGTCGCAAAAACTCTATTTTTTTTGCGACAACAATCTTTGCCGTCGCAAATACTTTCCTTTTTCGTGACAGCATTTTATGCTGTCGCAAATACTCTATTTTTTGCGACGGCAAGTTGTGCCGTCTCAAGAAGTCAAATTTTTTGGCGACGGCAAGTTGTACTGTCTTAAAAAGTCACATTTTTTGCGACGGCAAGTCGTACCATCGCAAAAAGTCATTTTTTGCGACGGCAAATGGCAAATGTGCCATCGCAAAAAGTTTCGTCTTTTAAACCCCCCTTTTCTTGTAGTGTCAATTCCTTTCTCTGTCACAAAATTCATCATCTTCTTCTTTTTGCTTGATGAATTTCTCTATTTTGGAGTCAAGAACATAATGGCAAGAAGCCATTGACTAAAGATTAATGAGCATGAATATCGCCTTAGAGACATGAATCTCAAAAATAATGTGTAGGAATTTCTCCCTAGAGACTTGAACTCACGTCCTTCTAGTTATCAAATCACATAAGAGTAACTCATGTCATTCTCAGAAAGTCATTTAAAATGAAGCATATAACTGTATAAGTGAATACACCTACTTTTGTTATTCCTTATATATATATATTTACAGTCAAACAAAGAGAAATGAACCATACAATCCCTTCTCCATCCCTATGTATAAACATAAGGGTGGAAATGGGTCGGGTATAGATCAAATCATTTGCTTTCGATTTACCTTTGGACTAGTTAGAGCATGAAATAATTTTATTTTTTCTCCATCATCCCTGTGTTAACTAATCCATATATATAATGTTTTTTAAAGAAGGGATATATAGAGAAGTTACAGAGCATGCATACAAACAAACCTTTACATCATCAAAAAGTTGTTGCGAAATACAAAAATGTACAAATGATCAAATAAAGAGACCATGGTCTCTATTGAAGCCATCATTTGTCAAAATATCTGCACATTCGTTTCCCTCTTTCTAGTTGTGCTTAATCTAATAGGACCTATATAGGAAAGACCTGCAATCATCACTAATCTATATGAAGTATAGTTCAAGCAATTTTGTACTCAATTGGAATTGGTTGCCCAGACACTTCGCTAAATCATACTTGAGTGGTTTGTGAGCTTCATTTATTTATTTATTTCCAATTACCAAAACTCATGTCATTTAAAAGGGAAATTTTACTATATACACCCTCCACTATATGCATCCTTAAATTATTCTATTTTTTTTTTTTAATTATGATAAAAAAATAGAACTAATGAATTATAAATAAAATAATATCATGACTAAAGAAAAAAATTGATCATAATGAATTTTTTTTTTGACAAACCTAAGGATATATATGATACACCTTTTTTAAAGGAGTGTATATTAGAATTTCTCTTTAAAAACATATTCTCAAAGTTGAACAACTTTGAACTTATTCTTAAAGTTAGGATGAATTACACTTACCTGTCTTGAGATTTTTCATAATTATAGCAACCTTCCTTATAGTTTCAATAATTACGTTAACCTTCCTTACTTTTGAAATTATTATCAAGATTCCCCACTGTTAGGCTTTTTAATAGAATTTGTTGGTGTCATGCTGATGTCATACCAAAAACAACGAAATTGCTCATTAATTACTTTATCTATTCAAATGAGAAATTTCACTCACCTCCCCTGAGGTTTTGCGTATATATTATCAAAAACTCATACATATTTTACCATTATTTAATTAAAATTTTAAATTTCATGCAATATTAAATAGAATCTCTAAATTGTTAAGGGATGGTTTGGGATGTTCTAAATAAGTGCACTTTTTAATTTTTTATAAAAAAAAAAATGTGTAGAAAAGTAGAGAAAGTGGGTAGAAAAATAGAAATGAGATGTTGATAGATATTGATTGATGTGACCCAAATAAGTGTATGTATATAAAAAAAAAAGTGCACTTTTTTAGTACATGCCAAACACCTACTAAATCAAAATAATAATAATAATAATAATTTGTATTGATAAAATAATTAAAAATCAATAATCTCTCTAAAATTAATATTAGATAACATCATAATAATTTAAGAAAAATGCTCCGGACCCCGACTCGGGGTGACCGCCAGTGGGCTGTGATTGGCCAGAATTTTTTTTTTCTTCAATCACTAACCCCACGTGTGTGTGGGGGTAGTGGGGATGTGAGGGAGTGAGGGTCTCTATCATGTTTGATAATTTAATATAAGACTTATTTCACACAGCATAAATAACTTAAAATTTATCATTTTAAGTAATGCATTTATTATTATTATTATTTTGTTTTTTTTGTTAGATAAATAGATTTTTTTGTTTTTCCGGAATTTTGCATTACTTATTTATTTATATGTAAAAAAAATATTATTTTATCTTTTTATCAATCATATATTATTCTCAAATTTTAATTTTTATCTTTGAGCATTAAATTTTTAGTCAATACATATTTAAAAAAATGCGAGTTAATATTTCTTACATGATTAAAAAAATTAAAAATAAAAATATAAGTAAAAAAAATTTAATTGCCTCACACTAAATTAAAATTAGTCAATAAGGAATGAAAGATCAAGAAATCATTTGAGAATAATAAACAATTCAAACAATTTCTGATTTCTTACACCTAGAATTAAAATTACTCTTTACTTGAATAGAGAAATTATTTGAGAATAATAAAATGCTCAATTAATTTGTTATGTATGATACTTAAAATCTACTTCTCTATCTTTATTTATCTCATTTAAACTATTTTTATTAAATTAAATCTTAAAATTTATTTCTCACCTTCATTGATGGTTGAATTTTTAATTTATTTTTTGTTTATAAAAGTTCAAAAACTTGTTGTGGAAAAAAATAGAGTCAGGAAGTTACATTTATATTTTAAAACAATTATGAAAAATAAATAATAATTTCATATATATTTAATAGGGTAAATTAAATTACATTTATATTTTTTCTTTAGATTTTTTTTTTTTTTTAAATTTTGTTGTGTGTTTAAATTAGAATTAGAGTCTGATTTTTCATTCTTCTTAATAAAATTATATGAGTATTGGATATATGGAAGAAGTAAAATTAGATAATTTAAATAATAATATTTCGCTATAAATAATAATAGAACAAAATAAAGGTGAGAAATTAAAAAATAAAGTAAAAATTTAAACATTAATGAAGGTGAGAAATTAATTTTCAAATTTAATTTAATAAAAGAAGTTTAAATGAGAAAAATAAAGATGGAGAAATCTACTTTAAGTATCATACGACAAATTAATTGAGGATTTTAGTATTCTAAAATAATTTCTCCATTCAAGTAAAGATTAATTTTATTTTTATGCGTAAGAAATGAGAAATTATTTGAATTGTTTATTATTCTCAAATGATTTTTTAACCTTTTATTCCCTATTAACTAATTTTAATTTATTGTTAGATGATTATATTTTTTTTACTCCTATATTTCTTTTTTAATTTTTTTAATCATGTAAAAATAACCTGCTTTTTTTTTTTTTTTTTTAATGCATCGACTAAAAATTTAATGACTTAAAAATAAAAATAAAAATTTGTTAATAATATCTTAACAATTTAGGAATAAATAATTTTCTTACATATGAATAAATGAGTAGGACAAATTATTGGGGAAAAAAAATTATCCATTTGTTTCAACTTAAAAAAAGAAAAGAAAAAAGAAATTTAAATAATAAATGCATTAATTAAAATTGATAAATATTTTGTTGTTTATATAGTGTGAAATAAGTGTTATAAGTATGGTATTAATTATTAGGATGTTATATTAAACCATTAAGGTGTTAAGTTAAAATATGCATGGATCTTTAATAATATATATAGGAGGTGAGTGAATTTTTTTTTTATTTAAATAGCTTATTAATTCAAAGGGGTAATATGGTTGTTTTGGATAAAATAATGCCGTTTGTGCTAAATTAATGAATTGGAGAAATTTTAATATTATCAATTAAAATAACTTTTTTTTATAATTATTAGAATCATATAAAAATTGTTTGTATCTGTCAAAAATCTCACCGAATGTGAGGGTATATATGGCATCCCTTTTTAAAGGGGTAAAATCATATAAAAGATACTTGTATTTGTCAAAAATCTTACGATGTGAGAGTGCCTATGGCATCCTTTTTTAAAGGGGTTTTAAAAACATATTCTCAAAGTGAACAACTTTGAACTTATTCTTAAAGTTATGTTCCAAAAACATGATTCTATATAAATACTGTCCTATGCCTTGCAAAAAATTGATTCTATATAAATACTGTCCTCTGTTTTACAAAATAAATAAATAAATAAATACCATGTTTTACGAAACGTCGTCGTGTCATACACGAAACTCCTGCTCTATAGAGCGTCGTTCCATTTTTCCCTGTAACCCAAAAATTCTGGGTTAGGGTTAGGTTTGCGTTTCAGTACCTCCAAAACCTAAACCAAGCACAAAATTCTCTCTCTCTCTCTCTCTGAAACCCATGGCGTCGACGACGGCACCACCTCAACAAGGGGGAGGCGGCGGCGGTGGCGGAGGAGGTTCAGTTTCGAAGCCAGGGATGAGGAAGCCCGTGTTTGTGAAGGTGGATCAGCTAAAGCCAGGTACAAACGGCCACACTCTCATCGTCAAGGTCCTCTCTTCCAACACCGTCTTGCAGAAGAAAGGTCGCAACCCTCAGCTCACCCGCGGCGGCGCCGCTACTGCTCAGACTCGCATCGCCGAGTGCCTCATTGGTGATGAAACTGGCACCATTCTCTTCACCGCCCGTAACGACCAAGGTCCTCTCTCTAATGAATTTGGGATTTGAGTTGGGAATATATATGTATATGTGTGTGTGTGTGTTCTTAATTGGACTTAAATGGAGTGCGAAGGTTGATTGATTTCACTGCTGCAATTTGAAATTATCAGAAAAAATGGAATTTTGAATAATTATTATGTGTGTTTTGTTTTGAAGGTTCTGTGCATTTTGTAAGACAATGTAGGGTTCTGATGAACTTGGAAACTTTTACTGTGGCTGTGGATTTATTAATAGTTTTTTCTACATTGCTATTTTGTCTTGTCTGCTTTGATTTTGCTCCAAATTATTACTTGTTTTTGCAGTATTGAATAGAATTTTAATGTCCCTTTTGTTATTGAAATCAAGAAGATGGAAATGAAATCTGTTAAAAAGCTTTAATTGAGAGTAGAGAGTAAACTGTAAACATTGTTCTTTTCTTTCCGCATTCTGCTGGAGATTTATCTAGATTTTGAAGATCTTATATGGATTAATTACACCAAGACCCTCTCAACTACTAGCGAATATAAATTTATCCCATCATCTATGAACTAATACATTTTAAACCCCTCAATTATGAAAATCTTACAAATATACCCCTTTTCGAGGTGGCCTGGAGAGGGTGAAACTTGAAAGTGATATATTTTTGTAGTTGAGGGAGTCAAAATGTATAATTTCATAGATGAGGGGGGTAAAGTGATATTCGTTAATAGTTGGACCACTGGAGTATTACTACCTTCCGATATTCATCAAATAATTGAACTGTTAAATCCTAAATTGATTGGCTATTGAAAAAATTGACCACTCTATACAAAGATGGAAAACAAATATGCTAATGTGCTGTGGTTATGTAAGTGTGGCAATATGAGATTCTTTGTATAACTGAAGTATTACTACCTTTCTATATACATTTCATGTGTAGTACTTTTCAAAGAATTGAATTGTTAAATTCTTAATTGATTTGCTATTGAAAACTTTGGCATATTTCTTTATACAAAGATGGAACACAAATGTGCTAATATCCCATGGCTATGCAAGTGTGACGATGTGAGATTCTTGCTGTTCAACCCTGTGATATGTTTTAATCATTGATCTATTTTTCATTTGTGAATGAACTTGCTATCATTTATTCAATCCTTGATAATTGTATTTAAAAAAATTTGCAAGCCCATCATGTATAACTCCTTATATCCGAGACACCTTAAACTATTTACTTTCTAAACCCTTCCTTCGGGTAAGCTATTCTAAGCTTAGTAGCAGGAATCGTCCATGCTGCTCACGATTCTTCCTCAGAAGCGCGATTCTGCGCTTCTGACTCAAAGTCGTTGAAGAATCGCGATTTTGAGGCAAGAGAAACGCGATCTGATACGAATCTGTCTTCTTCTCAGTCGGAGCTCCATCGTGGGCCATCGCAAGACCTTCACAGGCCATCGCAGACTTCTACCTTCCTCCTCGCTGATCTTCGCGAGTCGCACACAGGCCATCACGACTTCTCTCTCCTCTTCGCTGGTCTTCGCGACGTCTCTCTCTTCGCTGATCTTCGCGAGTCGACTTCTCTCCCTCTCTCTGATCGTCATTTCTCAGATCAAAGATAGATAGATAGATATATATATACGTATATATGTTTTTGTTTTTATAAGTTATATATTTATAAATTATATATATAAATATATGTTTTTATTTATATATTATATATAACTTTTATCAATTATGTTTTTATTTATATATTATATATAACTTTTATAAATTATATATATATCTGTTTTAATTTATATATTATATATTATTTTTATAAATTTATATAAATATATGTTTTTATTTATATATTATATATAACTTTTATAAATTATATATATATCTGTTTTAATTTATATATTATATATTATTTTTATAAATTTATGTGTAATTATTTATATATTATATTTATTGAATTAATGTTATTATGTTATTTTTTTTAAGAAAATAACGTAAAATAAATAATTTTTAACAAAAATATTTTAGAATAAATTGATAAAAAAATAATAAAAATATTTTAGAATAAATTAAAAATATTCTAATAAAAGTATATAACTAGAATATTTTAACATATAATTTTTTATACTTCTTATTTATTTATGACATGTAAAGTCCCATAAAAAAATATAACCTTACAATATATTTTTATATATTATTTAAAATATATACAAACGCTCCTAACTAAACGATTCTTGGAATGTCTACGATTCCACGCTCTCGCTCCCGCTCCCGCTCCCGCTCCCGCTCCCGCTTCGTGCAACTAAGATTCTAAGTAGCAAATTTTGACTGTGTGCACTTTTTTACATTGTTGTGAGTTTTGTGAAACATGTGACATGACATCTAAAGAGCAAATTTCCAAACAGATATTTGGTTTTCCGTCTTTGTATTTATGATATAGGGTGCAATAAGACTTCTCCACCGGAATTATCCAATGATTCATGTTTTGTTGGTTGCATAAGATTTATGATTCCAATATAATATTTTATTTTTTTTGGGGATGCTACCTTAGGATTTGTGTATTAGTTTTTGGGCCTTTCTCTTGTTTGTTGATTTTCGTAGTCAAGAAAAATAGGCAAAATTTCCAAGGGAATCAGTTTGCTTTTTTACTATTTCACTTTGTGGTGATGATGGCACCTTCTTCCTTTCTTGTTTTTGGCTGACCCTGGTGACAATGGCTATATATCTTCTTTGCAGTTGACCTGATGAAAGATGGTGCCACTGTGATTCTTCGCAATGCAAAGATTGACATGTTTAAAGGGTCTATGAGGCTAGCTGTTGATAAATGGGGCCGCATTGAGGTCACTGAGCCAGCACAATTTGTGGTTAAAGAGGATAACAACCTGTCTCTAGTTGAGTATGAATTGGTCAGTGTAGTTGAAGAATGATTTGAATCTCTTGGAAGTCAGCATCTTCAGTTATCTAAGTATTTTTATGAAGTTTGGAATCCTGATGATTTGTTTTGCTGTCTTAGGTACATTATTGTGTTTTTTTTTTTTTTTTTTCCTTCCCTTCTAATAGATGGGTTTGGTATACAAATCTCACTAGATTCATAGTCGCCGTGACAACCTTAGCACGTGGTAGGATCTGATGTCAGTTTCTGTAGTTGGTATGTAAAAAACAGGATTGTGTATTCCACCTTATTGTCATATACTGTCTATAAGGTGAATCCAGTTTGTGGTAGGATTCTTATCATAATATATGCTAATGGTTCTGGCTCTAAATGTTTGCAAATGATGGTTTGTGGATTTTTTTTTCCGGCTGCTCTTGGATTATTGATTTGGAAAGGAAAAAAAAGGGGAAAAGACATGAAGAAAAATAAGTGAAATAAGCTTAATCTATTTCTTTTGTTTCCCATGATTAAATTCAAGATCTGAACATAGCAGCATTAGGTAGGAGTTGTGAGGTGAGGTTTCAATGAAATTCAGAACTTGTAGCTAGTTGAGTTGTTCTCCCATTAGTTAAGTGCTTCTCATTGTTGTAGGATGATCAGGTTTTGTTTTTTTTGTGGTTTTAGTCAAGAGCAGATTCTATAATGATGTTATTCATAGTAATTTTGTACTAATTATCTCGTGTTGGTGTGTCAAGCCAGTAGCCAAAAAGAACAAAAAAAAGAAGAAAAAAAAAGAAAAAGCAACTTAAAAAATCATAAAACACCATTGCTCGGGCATATAATCATGGGGTGTTACATGAATATTGGATAATTTATGGTTCCATTGGGTTGATAAAATGGTGTGCGTAAACCGCTATAAAAATGTTGTTGGTAAACAGCTCATAAAACTCAGCTGCAAAGCATATTGGGAAAATGGTGTTGGTAAACAACCACTGTAAAAATCAGCTGCAAAGAATAGGTGAACCAATAGAACCATTCTCTATGGCTCTTTGGTTCACTGATGTCTGATTCAAATGTGCTCAATTTTGGAATGGACCAAGTGGATTAATTGACCATTTAGGGTGAACTTCTGAGTTGGTCCCTAGCCCAATTTCTCACAGTGAAGCAGGCCTGGTAGGGAAGAGGCAATACAGGAGTGTACAAATTTCTTGGTAACTCCTAAGAATAACCACCATATCCTCCAACAGAAGCTGACACACAGCCAAACATAGATACATTAGCATTGCACAATCCACACATTTGAGACCACCAACTCTATTCAACATTTTTCCGAGCAATATGGATAGCAAAATGCAAAAGCTAGTCAGAAAAATGCCTCACTGAAAGCAAGGATCCCAGCAGTCTAACCCGGTATTACAATCTCATCCCACCAACTCAACCGAAAGCACGAGTGATAGCACAACCAGAACCAATTCCAGGAAGACAGGAATGAATTATTGCAAAGCTACAAAAGAGTCTATGCCGCAAAACTGCCAATACTTGATTTTTTTAATTTAATTTTTTATTTTAAATGGTGATCCTACCGATCCTATTAGATTATGGTTATCTACTTTCAGTTGATCAGAGTACAGCTTAAACTTTGGTTTTCAGATTCAATCAAGTGGAATAATGCCTCAAGCAGAGCCTTATAATGTCACTGATATCCATGAAACTACGATCAAGTGCAGCATCCAACAAACTAACAATCATCCATCTACAATACACACACACACACAAACAAAAAAAAAAAAAACTTATGGAGGGTAGTAGAAAGAGCACATCCACAATCAGAAGTTAGAAAGAGGGGGTTAAACAAAATAAGAAAATATACTCCATTATCAGCTGCTATCTGTGTTGTTAACATTATTTACGGAAAAAAATAATAATAATAATAATACTTTTACCGAAAAGTAACTAATACTGGAAGCAAGATGACAATTCCCAGCCTGAAGTCAGCCAATGATTGGTAATCACAGCCCTAAACAAAGGAAAACATCAAGTCAAAAAAAGAAAAAGGAAAAAGGAATCATAGACTTTTAAAGTGCATTGCATCAGATAGAATGAAATTAATCATCCTGTTGGCAGGTATTTTAATATTATAATGTGTCATAGGTTGTTTCTCTTTTATTTTCTACCTAGTTTGCTTCCCATTTTAGTCTCCAAGACTTCCTAAATAAGTCTTCTCCAAGTCTTCCTATTCCTATCCATTCCAAGACTTCCAAGGTAAGCCATCCAAGGTCTTGGTCAAATCCACCAATTCTTATCCATCAAGAACCTTGCCTAAGAACTTTTCATTTCTATATATATTGACTTATGTCATATCTTTGAATATACGAGAGAAGAAGTTTTGGTTGTGTTGTTATGTCTTGAGTGAGATTATCAGGCAAATAAAAATGGTGTGTGTGATAAAGTTTTGGGTTCAACCAATTGTACAGTATTGGTGAACCATACGACTTAGTCGGGCTGTTGTATTCTGGGGGGACAAGTCAAGGTTTTTCTGCTGCACCGGTGTGAGGCTTTGCCTAACTGCAGAGGGCTTGAATCTTCTTAAAGAGAGCGAATTTCCCGCGCCTCAGCCCTTACAATAGTTTTTGTAATTTCTATTATTCTTATTTTCTAGTGTTTTATTTGTAATTATCACCAACAATTTTAAGGAGATTCAAATAGCAAAAGTTCATGAAGCCAGTACTGGAGAAACCTAACGAGAATACCGGCGATCTCAACAAGCCCTTTCGGTTCAAGGGAGCTCATTTCAAGAGATGCAAAGGCAATGTGCTTTTTTACCTCAGTCTCCTCAAGGTGGCGTATATCCTAACCGAGAAAAATCCAAACAAAGTCCCCACTGAAGAGATGACCGACGAGGAGTATGCTGCTCATCTTGAAAAAATCGAGAAATACAACACAGATGAGTATAAATGTCGATACTATCTTTTGAATTGTGTTTCAGATCAATTTTATGATTATTATGATACTACTTACACCATTGCCAAGAAAATTTGGAAAGCCTTGCAGAATAAATATGACACTGAAGAGGCAGACGTAAAAAATATGCTGTAAGCCGTTTTTTCCGCTATCAGATGATAGATGGAAAATCAGTGGTGGAGCAAGTTCAAGATTTTCAGATGTTAGTGGCTGAAGTTAGATCCGAAGGCATCAAAATTGGAGACAATCTTGTTGTAGCAGGTATTATTGACAAACTTCTATCATCTTGGAGGGAGTTCCAGAAGTCGATGCGTCACAAGCAAAAAGAGACGTCCTTGGAGACTCTAATCACACGGATTCGGGTGGAGGAGGAAGCATGATGACAAGATGCGCTTATGACACAAGAGCATTCCACTGCAAAGGTAAATTTAACTTCTGGAAATACTTTACCTAAAGGTCGATTTCATAAAAATAGTCACTTGAAGCCAGTTAAGAAAATCTGAAAAAATACTGGAAGGCCACAAAATAAAAATTACCCGCGGCAAAAGAAATGGAACCAAGAACTCCCTTCACAAGATTTGACAAATGTGACATGTTTTGTGTGTGGCAAAAGTGGGCATATTGCTCGAACTTGCAAATTTCGAAAATAACAGTCTCGACCACAGGCTAATGTTATTGAGGAACCATTTGTGGCTATGATCACAGATATTTTTATGGTTCAATCTGTAGAAGGGTGGTGGGCAGACTCTGGTGCCAATAGGCATGTCTGCTATGATAAAGATTGGTTCAAAGATTTCACTCATTTTAATGAGAAGATGACTGTTATGCTTGGTGACTCCAGTTTAACCAAGGTGCTCGGGTGTGGGATGTTGAGCTGAATTTTACCTCTGGACGTGTGCTTGTTTTAAAAGATGTATTGTACACACCGTCCATGAGGAAAAATTTGATGTCGAGTTATTTGCTCAACAAAGCTGGTTTCAAGCAGACTATTGAATCTGACCAATATGTAATTACTAAAAAGGCATATTTGTGGGAAAATGGTATGCCTGTGATGAAATGTTTAAATTAAATGTTGAGAATAAGAAAGCACATGTTTCTGTTTACATGCTGTCTTCTATGAATTTTTGGCATGCTCGTCTATGTCATATTAATAGCCGATATGTGGGAGTCATGAGTAGTTTAGGATTAATTCCCAGACTAACAAATAAGTTTGAGAAATGTGAAGTTTGCAGTCAAGCAAAAATAACTAAAAGGGCTCATAAAAGTGTGATGAGAAATACTGAATTGTTAGAATTAATTCACCCTGATTTATGTGAATTTGAACGAATTTTAACATGTGGTGGAAATAGATATTTTATCACTTTTATTGATGATTTTTCAAAATACACTTATGTATACTTGTTGAAAAATAAAAGTGATGCTTTTGAAAAATTTAAAGAATTCCTTCTTGAAGTTGAAAATCAATTCAGTAAAAGGATTAAAAGATATAGAAGCGATAGAGGCTGGGAGTATGAATCTTTTGGATTCAACTCGTTTGCTCAGTCTTTGGGAATAATCCATGAAACTACTCCACCATATTCACCTGCATCCAATGGTGTAGCAGAAAGGAAAAATAGAACTTTAATGGATTTAACAAATCCTATGCTAATTGAAGCAGGTGCTCCTTCAAATTTGTGGGGAGAAGCAATTTTAACTGCATGTTATGTTATGAATAGAGTGCCACATAAAAAAACAAAAGTTACACCTTTTGAGTTGTGGAAAGGGCATAAGCCAAATTTGAGATATTTGAGGGTTTGGGGTTGTCTAGCTTTTGTTAGACTTGTGGATCCTAAAAGACCTAAATTAGGTGTGAAAGCTGCCACTTGTGCTTTTCTTGGATATGCAACAAATAGTATAGCCTATAGATTTTTTGATATTGAAAACAAAATAATTTTTGAATCAGGTGATGCAATTTTTCATAAAGAAAAATTTCCTTTTAAATTTAAAAATGGTGGGGGTCAAAATTATCAAGAAAATATTTTATTTGAAACCGGTTCCTCTACTCCTCTTTTACAAAAGCAAGATATTGTAGTTTTTGAACCAAGAAGGAGTAAAAGAGCCAGATTAGAAAAAGATTTTGGCCCTGATTATCATGTTTTTGATGTGGAGGAAACTCCATTAACTTTACAAGAAGCTTTGGCATCTCCTGACTCTGTTTTTTGGAACGAGGCTGTAAATGATGAGATGGAATCATTATTATCCAATAAAACTTGGATATTAGTAGATTTACCACTAGGTTGTAAAACTATTGGCTGTAAATGGGTTTTGAGAAAAAAACTTAAACCGGATGGAACTATTGATAAATATAAAGCAAGGCTTGTTGCAAAAGGTTTTAAATAACAAGCAGATCTTGATTTTTTTTTGATACATTTTCTCCGGTTACTAGAGTTACATCCATTAGATTATTAATTGCAGTGGCTGCAATTCATGATCTAAAAATTCATCAAATGGATGTTAAAACGACTTTTTTAAATGGAGACTTGGGTGAAGAAATCTATATGGATCAACCTGAGGGTTTTGTGGAACCCGGTCAGAAAAGCAAAGTGTGCAAGCTAGTTAAATCCCTATATGGCTTAAAACAGGCCCCTAAACAGTGGCATGAGAAATTTGATTCCTGCATGATTGAGAATGGCTATAAAACGAATGAATGTGATAAATGCATTTACTATAAATCTGAAGAAAATTCACATGTCATTCTTAGCCTCTATGTGAATAATTTACTTATATTTGGCTCTAATTTGCATATCATCGTGGAAACTAAAAATATGCTTAGTAGCCATTTTGATATGAAAGATCTTGGTGAGGCTAATTATATTCTGGGAATGAAAATTACCAAAAGCTGTGCTGGTATATTTCTTGATCAGTCGCATTATGTTAAGAAAATTTTGAGAAAATATAATTTTTATAACTGCAAGCATGTTCTTATTCTTTTTGATCCTCATGTGCGTTTATTTCCTATTGAAAATGATGAGGATGTAATTAATCAAAAGGAATATGCTAGTATGATTGGTAGCTTGTGTTATGTGACTGACTGTACTAGACCTGACATTGCATATGCAGTTGGAGTACTTAGCAGGTTTACGAGCAAGCCTGGCAATGACCACTGGCTAGCCATTGAGCGTATTATGAAATATTTTTCTGGTACCATAAAATATGGCTTGTTTTATAATAAGTATCCTGCAGTACTTGAAGGTTACAGTGATGCCGATTGGAATACCGTGTCAGGTGATTCATTATCAACCACTGGTTACTTATTTACATTAGGAGGTGGTGCTATAAGTTGGAAATCGAAAAAACAAACCATTATTGCTAATTCAACAATGGAAGTTGAGCTTATTGCTTTAGCTACAGCTAGTGAACAAGCAAATTGGTTGAGAGATTTGTTAAACGAAATCTCTTGTTGGGAAAAACCGATTCCACCTATATTGATTCATTGTGATAGTACTGCAGCAATTGGTCGAGTTAATAACCGTTATTATAACGGTAAATCCAAACCTATCAGAAGAAAACACAGTACTGTGAGATCTTATATGAATAATGGCATCATAAATGTGGATTATATTAAATCTGGTGATAATCTTGCAAATCCATTAACTAAGGCCTTAGCAAGAGATAGAGTCTGGAATACATCGAGGGGGATGGGGTTGACGCCCATCGAATATAGCAGGAGCCATGTATGAGGATACTCAACCTAGGGACCAGAGATCCTGTAACTGGGTTCAATGAGAAAAACGATCATATGATGGCTGTGAGAAATGCACTAAATTACTTTTTACCCATCCCTATGATGTAAGTGCATTTATCCTGTAACGTTGTAGAGGTTGAGTTATTAAAAGAACTCTTAATGAATTTCTGTAGCTCTTATTGAGTGGGGTGTCATAGTTACAGGAGCACCCTTGACAGAATTCACCTATGTGAGTGTGGTAGTGAGGCCGCTACCTATGAGATTCGGGCTAATTCTCAAACACACTCATGAATCCTGGGATCGCACAAGGCCGTAATGTGCTAGCTTTCAAAGCTTTTGTGAACACTTGGAATATTATGTGTGTGCAATAATTATTTATTTCCCTTAAGCAGTCATAGTTCAATGCTGAGCATACTATTGGCTCTGGAGTAGATATTATTGTTTCACTAATGGAGGTTCAATGCAGAGCACACCTACCATGATGCATAATATCCTTATTTGCCTAATAATCTCAGTTTTAGTTACCTATAATATTAAAATAGGTGGGGGAATGTTAGCAGGTATTTTAATATTATAATGTGTCATAGGTTGTTTTTCTTTTCTTTTCTACCTAGTTTGCTTCCCATTTTAGTCTCCAAGACTTCCTAAATAAGTCTTCCTAGTCTTTTCCAAGTCTTCCCATTCCTATCCATTCCAAGACTTCCAAGGTAAGCCATCCAAGGTCTTGGTCAAGTCCACCAATTCTTATCTATCAAGAACCTTGCCTAAGAAGTTTTCATTTCTATATATATTGACTTATGTCATATCTTTGAATATACAAGAGACGAAGTTTTGGTTGTGTTGTTATGTCTTGAGTGAGATTATCAGGCAAATAAAAAGGGTGTGTGTGATAAAGCTTTGGGTTCAACCAATTGTGCAGTATTGGTGAACCATACGACTTAGTCGGGCTGTTGTACAAGTCAAGGTTTTTTGTGCTGCACCGGTGTGAGGCTTTGCCTAACCGCAGAGGGCTTGAATCTTCTTAAAGAGAGCGAATTTTCCGCGCCTCAGCCCTTACAATAGTTTTTGTAATTTCTATTATTCTTATTTTCTAGTATTTTATTTGTAATTATCACCAACACATCCAAAATAAAAACCCTTGATTCAGGACAGAGCTGAAATGGAAGCAATGTTATATCATTGTCTGACCAAAATTCAAGTCCGCAGAAGGTAGAAGTAACCATTTCATGTTATACAGAAATTAATTTTGATAGCATGAACGCTATTTTCAATTTTGTTTGAACAGATAACCACCAATATATTGCTTACCCTGCATCACAATAATTACTATATTGTTGATGCTAAAAGAAAAGAAATCAAGAAAAAAGAGAGTCTCGGTATAATTCTTTTGGTTTACTTTTTTATTTATGAACCAGAGATAACAACTCATCTTATGATGGAGTGCATCTGCAATGTGCCATCTCCATGTGAAACATTTGGAGTTTGTTGTTGAAAAGCATCTAAATTTTAACACTTTTACAACAAACATAATACATTTTCCTCACCCTCCTTGATGGGAAGCACAGTGTAAGCATAGATATGCTATGAAGAGATAATTTCCTCATCAACCTAGCGGCCGTAACATTTTCCATATCAGCAACAATAGCAGCAGCAGTAGCAATATAAATTATCAACAAATAGAAAACACAATGAGACCTCCAGATATCGTGTAGATGGCTTGGCTGACCTAAACAACCTACTAATGTGGATTGATCACATCATACAATCTTACAGAAGATATTCAAATCATGTAGACTGCAGTGTAACTTATTAGACACAATTAAAGTAAAATATATACTTAGATTGCCTTCACACTTGTTCTTTCAAGTCTTCCTCTTGATCTTGTAGTACCTATAATTGAGCTTCAAGTCCTATCTAGTGGTGAGACAATTAGATTTTTTTGTTATTCAAATGTGAAAATTAATGGGAGCCATAAGAGGATAGGGATATGGAGAAGCTTTTGTACTTGGGTATGCATCCTGTTAGGGCATGTTTGATTTTCTCACTATTAATGAGATTGAAAGTGGAGGAAACATGTGGGATCCATCGGATTGTTAATCCAGTTTGCGGGATAAGGAGAATGAGATTAGAGGTGAGAAACATGTGAGTCCCACCCATCGAATTTGTTTTGTATGGTACTAAATTTTGGATAAAATCAAAACTGGTATGGAGGATTAAATATAAAATAATAAAAAAATCGAGGAATCCTCTAGATTTTTTTTTCTTCATTCAACACTAAAAAATAATTATATCTTTTTATTTTATTCTAACCAAATATAATACTTCACTCTTCCTAACCAATCATTTATCTCATCTATTATTCTATGATATAACTTATCCCCCACAATCATATCATATACCCATTCTGTCATCCCATTTAATCCCATGGTATAACTTATCCCTCACAATCCTATTAATAATCCTATCGTATCTAATCTCATAAAAAATGATGCCACAACCAAACGTGGTCTTAATTTCTTCTATGTGTTCTATGGAAGATCAGTTTCATAAAACTGCTATAAATTCGTTCCTCCATGAATTGAACTAGAGTTGAATTCTAATGGAAACTACTGCAAACATCATATAAATATATATTGAAAGCTAAGGTGTCGTTTGGTAACACTTACGTTTTTAGTTTTCTGTTTATATTTACAAAAATTTTAAAAATTCAAATAAAAACTTGTTTGGTAAATTTTTGATTTATAAATTAGTAGTTTCAGTTTATAAATTTGGCTAAAAAATATAAACTCAAAAAATGTGTTTCCGTTTTGAGTTTTGAGTTTTGAGTTTTTTTTTTTTTTACCACCCAACACTAGCCACCACCCGCCACCATTTTCCACCACCGTCTTCCGCTACCACCACCCACCACCCACCACCACCACTCACCACCCACTTGCCACCACCACCCGCCACCACCACCCACAAGCCACCTACCACCTACCACCAGCCACCACCCACCTGCCACCCAATCGCCACTACCACCCACTTCTCGCCACCACCAACCACCCGCCACCACCACTCACCACTCACTTGCCATGTAATGACCCCAACACGTATGACGTCATTATCTGTGATTAATTATGTGTTTATGTGATTGGATAAATTAAGTGAAAAAGATCTATTTGAATTAGTAAAATATCTGTTGGAATTACGAATTTGGGACTGAAATTGATGACCATAATGGGTTCAGAAAATGAAATTGAATATACCTATGTGATACCGAGAATTTTTAGAACCATTTGAGAAATTAAATTGAAGACTGAAATTTATCTGAATCGCTAAGTCTTGTTTGGCTCAGAATTTTGGCTCAAATAGATTATATGAGATGTAAGGGCAAGGGCCTTGTTTGGTTTAAAGGTTTTTGGCAAAATGGGTTAATATGATATATATGTTATGAGATAAGGATGTTGACCATTTAGACTCAAAAGAGAGAAGAAGAATCTGGAGAAGGAAAGAGAGAAGAGAGAATTCGGGGAGAGAGAGAGAGAGCAAAGGAGAAGAGGAGAGAAAGGGGAAATCAAGCTAATCAAGGTAAGAATCTCTTTTGATTTCCTCAAATAGAGTTGAATCATTCATAATCTTATGGAAAGGAAGTTGAATAAAGGGGAAATGGAGTGTATTTGACTATATATGTTATGAATCAAGTTTATTTGGCATGTTTTGAGGTAAAACCTCCATGGAAGTGTAGAAATGAAGCTTTAATGTGTTTGTTCATGGATTTCTATCTTGAATCATGGGTTGATCTTATATGTGATGTAATGGATTTGAATTGAAGATGTCATGGTTAAATTATGTTGTTTATCAAGTGTATTGAGACTTTGCTTTCATGGAATTGGAAATGGTTTTGCAAAAAGAGGAAGATTGAAACTGAGATGAAGAACCAGAAATTCGGACTTCGCAGGGTCCGCTCGAGCGGAGGTGAGCCCGCTCGAGCGGAGGTGAGCCCGCTCGAGCGCAGAAATTGGCCTCCCAGAAGTTTTGGGAAATTGTTCAGTCCGCTCGAGCGGACCAAGTAGCGCTCGAGCGGAGAGGGCTTTTTCAGGAAAAGTTTGGGAAGTTGTTCGTTGTGATTTTAACATGTTAAATTGCATCATTTAGCATCTTATGAGTATGAAATAAAGTAAAGAAAGAGAATGGAATGACATGAATTATGTGATGTTGAATGTTAAGAAATGTGTTATAATGTTAATGTTTGCAGGACAAAGGCGAAGACCATGCAATCGGTATCGGAAACCCACTGTAAGTAACATTTCTGTAATGTTATGTGCTAGTAACGTATGTTTTATAAGGTATGTTGTTATGAAATATATTTTAAATGTTATATGAAATGTCATATGATATGATGTGTTTTGAAATGTAAGTTTAAACTGTGAACGAATGACCTATTTGCGAATCTAGTATGGCATCCATAGATAGCGAGGTCATGAGTGCGACATGAACATGCGGGCCCACGACCTGTCAGTCATGGGTCAGGGCATGAAGATGAAGGCTCATGGCCAGTCACGAGATCTCGTAGACTAGTAGACTGTTAAATGATAGACTATTATGAATTAAAAGGTTATGTTTTACCACCGACGGTCTATGAACGGGTGGCTATGTGAATTAAAAGGATATGTTTTACCACCGACGGTCTATGAACGGGTGGCTATGTGAATGAAAAGGTTATGTTTTACCACCGACGGTCTATGAACGGGTGGCTATGTGAATTAAAAGGTTATGTTTTACCACCGACGGTCTATGAACGGGTGGCTATGTGAATGAAAAGGTTATGTTTTACCACCGACGGTCTATGAACGGGTGGCTATGTGTATGAAAAGGTTATGAAACGGTTATGAAAATGTTATGAAAAGGTAATGAAAAGGTTATGAGAATGTTATGAAAAGGTTACGGAAAGGTTATTAAAAGGTTATGGCATATGTCGATTTGTATATTCTTATATGAATACTGTTGACTGATCATTGAGTATGATGAATGTATATTTACGGATTTATGGTTGAATGAAATGTTGAATTCCCTTTTACTTTAATGTTACTTGCTGAGCCTTAGCTCATTATTTGTATTTATGTATTATAGGGGAGCCTGCTGGGAGTCAAGCCTAAGCTGAGATTTGCATCAAGCCTAACCAGAGTTGTGGGTGCCTCCGGGTTGGGGCTAGGCTGTTGTGAGTCTTGTTTTATGCCGTATAGTCGTAACTGCATGACATGTAATGTAAAGATTGTGGGTAATTATTATCATCTTGTTATGTAAATGTATGATCATATATATGCACAGCTCTTTGGACTATTTGTATTTTGTTTTCGCTTCCGTGAGCCCCGCTTATTTATGTTATGTATAGAAAGGCCTGTGGTAATCTAGGATTACTGGCCGGTCTCGTCACCGAACTTTTAGGGGCGGGTTCGGGGCGTGACATGCCACCACCATCCACCACACGCCACCACCAGCCACCACTAGCCACCAGCCACCTGCCACCCACCCGCCACCACCACTACCACCACCACCCATCACCCACTACCACCATTACCACCACCCACCACCCGCCACCGTCATCCACCCACCCCCACCACCACCACCCGCCATCCGCCACCCACCTACCACTACCACCTGCTACTACCACCACCACCACCCGCCACCCGCCACCCGCCACCACCACTACCACCACCCACTCGCTACCACCTACCACCCGCCACCGTCACCCACCCACTCACCACCACCGCCACCTGCCACCTACGCGCCACCACCACCCACCTGCCACCACCTACCACCACCCGCCAACCGCCACCCACCACCACTCACCACCCGCCACCACCACCACCACCACCACCACCATCCACTTGCTACCACCCACCACCCACCATCGTCACCCACCCACCACCACCACCACCCACCCGCCACTACCCGCTACCCACCACCCACCGTCACCACTTTCCACCACCGTCTTCCGCCGCCACTTGCCGCCACTTGTCATTTCTCACTCTTTTTTATATTTTAAATTTTTTTAAACATTTTGTCAATTACCAAACGGGTTTGTAGTTTATGTTTTTCTAAAAATAAATAAAAATAAACAAAAACTAATTTATAAAATTTTTGTAAATATAAATTAAAAACGTAAACGTTACCAAACAAAAACTTTCCACAATGCCCCAACCATCTAAAGAGACGGCGATCTACATATCTATCAAATTAACACAAAAAGGGTAAATGAAAGAAAGCAAGGTCACCACTCCATTTCTTATACAAACCAAACAACCAAATCCTAAAAAATTCATGATTTTCAAACTTGTCACTTGAAATCAAAATCACTGAACAGCTCTATAATACACACAGAATACATTATACACAGGCGGACCCAGAAAATTAAATCAGAAAGGGTATTTATTAATTACAATTTTAATTTTATTTTTTTTTCTATAACCAACAATAAAAAGATAATAATAATTTTTGAATTAATATCAAGTACAAAAACTTAAATAAATTATTACAAAAATATTTCACATAAAATTTTACAATTAACTTAGAGTAAAATGCAAAATAAAGTATTGTGTGTAACTAGTGTATCATGGACAATGTAAAAAAGTCATATATTTTAAGTCATAAAATAAATTATATAATGGTAAGATAAATCAAATTTTTACAAAATTTGAGTAAAAATTTTATATAATAGTGATATCACGTCATTATTGACATATGATATCATCACCCAATAGTAAAACAACATATGAAGGGTGAACTCCATATGCAAATATAACTAACACTCTAGTAATTTTTACATATATATAGTGATATTAATTAGATTTGCATATCAATAATGATGGATATTACTTTTATATTGAGATTTTTTCACAACATTTTGATACATAAAAATATAATTTGTTATAGTCACTTCATTTTCAATAAAACAATCCCTATTGTTTTCATAAATTTAAAAATGTCCTTAACATTTTATTTTAAATATTATTTTTGTTAAAATTTTATTTATATACATATGTAAAAAAAAAAAAAAAAAAAAAAGAAAAAAATCCAGGGAGGCACGTGACCCCTTGGTCACCATGTGGTTCACCATTGATTATACACACATATATATATATACATACATTAGTGGGTTTGTGACTAGTCGATGTATGTGCAGTTAAATCTACAAAATATAAAATTTGATTTTGATTTGAAAGGATACATATGTTGTGTGTTGCTCAAGTGACAAAAAATGACAAAAAATGTTATTTTCCAAATTGAAGGTCTCAGATTCGAGTAGCCACCGTCTTTGAAGGGTATTTTTGAAAATCAAAATGCCACATTGTCAACACCTTAGAAACCTTCACATAGATAATAGTATAGAAGATATGTATATGTATATATATAGCATTCAATCAAATAGAATTTCAATGAATGATTACATATGTACATGGTATATCTAATACAAGAGTTTGTAATTGATATAGAGCAACCTGAAAATGCGAGAAGTGAGTGGTTTTTGCGTCCGGACGTGGAATGGAGATAGGCCTGTTCATGAGTGCAGACAAGACAAGAGAGACATGCGCCTTGGGCTTTAAATTTGGGCTAAAAATAGGACTCCCAAATATAATTTTGTGTTTTAGATATAAAAAAAGAAAAAAGAAAAAAATGCTCAGATACTATAAGCCCAATTAAATTGATCGTGATTCAATTGTGAACTGAATATTGTTAAACTATAAAGCAATAAGACCAAATTTTTTTATTTTTTTATTTAGTATTTGTAATGATTGCTTCATATCTTAATATATTAAAGTAAATTTTTGTTTATAATTTTAATGATTATGTGTAAGTAAATTTTTTTGTGACTACAAACAAATAAAAAAAGTTGTTGTAACTTATTGTTTTATCTATAATTTTTTTTTTCCATGCAAGAGAGGCTCCATTTTTGAAATTTGCTTAGGCCCCTATATCTCAAGGCCGGCCCTGAATGGAGACCGCGCGGCCTCCAATTTAATTGGTTATAAAAATTTTATAATACAAATATTACTCTTCAAATACAAAGAAATAAACTGAAATCATTCACATTTCTCTCTCATGATTTTTTTTTTCTTACTTATAAACATAAACATATTAGCGTAAAATCCGTACTATATATGAGCAAATAAGTAATAAAATGTGATAAACAATACTAAATATATTAAAAATTAATGAAATATTATAATATTAATTTAGATAGGTATTTAAATAATAGATTTGTGTGATTTCCCCATAAGAAAATGTTATAGGCCCCAAATTTTTTACCAAACAAATGACTAAATGTCTCACATGGGTATGGGGTCCGCAATTTGGTATCCCTAGCATTAGCCTTTCACCATATTTATATAGAAATGTAGGATTAAAATTTTTTTTTTTGAAATACACTCAATTGAATAAACTCAATTGAAAAGGAATAGCAAGAGTGAAATTCTATAAATATAAGCTAAAAGATAAAAACAATTAATTTCTAAAGATGAATATAAAAAGAAAATTAGATAAATGTTCAAAAAAGAATAAACTTAATTGAAAATCAAGAGCGAGAGTAGATTATGTAAATATAAGATAAAGATAAAAAAAAAAAATCAAGTTTAAATTTGAGGATGAATTCTAAGAATATAGAAAGAGAAAATTAAATAAATTCTAGAAAAATGAGATAGAGAGAAATTCATTAAATATCAAATAAAGATTGGAAAAAAGAAATCAAGTTGAAATTTAAAAATTCAAAAATAAAATAATATAATCCAAAAAAAAAAATCTAATATAACTCTAATAATAAAATAATAGAAGATGGTAGTAATTTAAAAATTGGATAAAAGTGAAATGTCAACTATAAATTTTTAAAATTTGAAAAAAAAAAATCCCCTCAAAAATCAAAATTGAGGTGTAGTAAGTTAAAAATTTAATAAGAGTTAAATGGCACCTATAATTTTTTAAAATTTAATTTTCGTGTAGTTAAAAGATAAGTATTTATGATATCTTATACAAATTTTAACTCTATTTTGTGTCTATCACTAATAATTTATAACAATTTTTGTATTCTAAAGCTACCTAATTAAAATAAAAAAAAATTCAAGGAATCACTTTTTTATTTTTTAATTTTGTTTTGTATCAATAACTTATAAATTTCAACAATTTTTGTATTATGAAATTATATATTTATGTTAACACTATGAAATTAAAAAAAAATTATATATTTATGTTAACACTATGAAATAAATAGTTACACATATTCATATATTAAAAAATTATCTAAGATAGAATCACCCTAAATTACATTATATTTTAGCTTTAATCTTACACTTAATCTAAAAAATTAACAATTGATACATAAAAATATTTGATAATAATAAATTTAAACATTATATATAAATTATATCATAATTTATCGATTCATGACCGGTATAAGTTAGTTTGGGAGTTCCAATATCGGATTAAACATTCAATAGACCAATTTTTTGGCCTCGTTTTGATGATTCGAACCATTCACATTTTAGGTTTGTTGAGTACATCATTCATGCAAAAAATTAGGTTGATCAAATTACAGAAATCATATATTTCGATCAATTTTGTATGAACCGTTTATTTTCTCACTGTCTTTTTTTTTTTTTTTTGAATACAAAATTGATATAAACACATAGTTGCAGTTATCTGATCGACTTAATTTTTTACAGACATGTTGTACTCGACGAATTTTAAAATATAATTGATTTAGATTATCAAAATGGGTTTCAAAAGTGGGCTCATAAGGCCCAACAATACCTCTTCAGCCTGATAGAGGACTGGAGAAAAGCCTAGGCCATGTTAAAGAATCAAGGGGGACTTACCAGCCGGTCCTATTGAAACAAATTAATACCCACCAAGTCCTGCCCTATTTCAGTTTCTAATTCTACCCCTCAATGTCACACCACATGTGTGAAGCAAAGAAGATATCACGAGCTCTCCCCTGTGCGCGTGACACACACGCTCCTTCTCAATTGTTCTGATTTGGAAACTATTCTGAAGCGATTTGCGATTTGGAAATCGAAACAAACGAAGAGATTTTCCCTGAATCTTCTGTCGTTTCCAAAGAAATCACCTCTGTTTCGATCTATATTCTGATTTTGAATAGATCCCCAGCAAATCTTCTACCGTTTCGATCTATATTCTCTATTTAGTTCGTCTTCAACAAACATGCGAATCAAACGTGAGTCGTATTCGTCTTCCGTTCTTCTTTTATAATTATAATTAAGTGATATTCAACTTCATAATAATCACATCTTCATGTTCATTTGCTATACAATAACAGATTTGCTTATTTTGCCCAATTCAGTGAGAAAATTTGCTATAAGAATGATAGATTTGCTTAATTTTCTTAATTGAGTAATAAAATTTGTTATAATGATGGATTTGATTCCCTTATTCTTTCATAACTATAATTGAGTTATAAAATTCGACTTGAAGCTATTTTCAATGTGTATCATACAGTATTAATTTATAATTGATATTCAACTTCATAATAATTACATCTTCATGTTCATTTGCTATACAATAATGGATTTGCTTACTTTTGCTAATTCAAGTATAAAATTTGATATACAATAACAGATTTGCTTACTTTGCCCAATTCAGTGAGAAAATTTGCTATAAGAATGATAGGTTTGCTTAATTTTCCTAATTGAGTGATAAAATTTGTTATAATGATGGATTTGCTTCTCTTCTTATCTCATAACTATGGATTTGCTTCCCTTCTTCTTTCATAACTATAATTGAGTAATAAAATTTGACTTGAAGCTATTTTCAATGTGTATTATACAGTATTAATTTATGAGTGATATTCAACTTCATAATAATCACATCTTCATGTTCATTTGCTATACAATGATGGATTTGCTTACTTTTGCTAATTCAGTGATAAAATTTGATATACAATGACAGATTTGCTTACTTTGCCCAATTCAGTGATAAAATTTGCTATAAGAATAATAGATTTGCTTAATTTTCCTAATTGAGTGATAAAATTTGTTATAATTAGGGGTGAGCATGGTCCGGATTGGATCGGATTAGGGTAAAATCAGGACCAATCTGTTATCTACGGTTCTTGAAAAATTGGAACCAATCCAATCCGTTTAAATCACGGAACCAATCCGAACCAATCCATTTAAATACGGATTGGATCGGTTTAGGACCACGGATTCATATATTTAAATAACAAATATATATATATATATAACACTTTAATTTCATAAAAATATAAACATAGTGATATATTAGTTCCACAATAGCAGCATGTTTTTTTTTATAATAGCGACATACTGTTCTAGAATTTAAACAACCATAAGAAAACTGGTTTCACCTTAAGTATTTAGACCATTACAAATTAAAACTAAAAACTAAAAACTAACAAACAAAAGTAATAAAAGAAGCTATTATATGGTTTTAGGTTTGAGTTTAGATTTTATATAGAATAAGAAAAGATACTATCGGGGAGGATGTATAATAAAAATATAGACTATTTATATATGGTCCGGATCGGTTCAAATCCGGAACCGTGGGGTTCAATCCGGAACCAATCCGTGGACTACGGATTTTTAATTCTTCAATCCGGAACCGAACCACAGATTCAAAAAACCAATCCAAACCTATCGGATTGGACTGGACTGGATCGGATTACGGATTTCACGGATTCCTTGCTCAGCCCTAGTTATAATGATAGATTTGCCTCCCTTCTTCTCTCATAACTATAATTGAGTGATACAATTCGACTTAAAGCTATTTTCAATTTGTACCATACAGTATTAATTTATGAGCGATATTCAACTTCATAATAATCACATCTTCATGTTCATTTCCTATATAATGATAGATTTGCTTACTTTGCCCAAATCAGTGAGAAAATTTCCTATAAGAATAATAGATTTGCTTAATTTTCCTAATTGAGTGATAAAAGTTGTTATAATGATGGATTTGCTTCCCCTCTTCTTTAACAAACATGCGAATCAAACGTAAGTCGTATTCATCTTCTGTTCTTCTTTTATAACTATAATGAAGTGATATTCAACTTCATAATAATCACATCTTCATGTTCATTTGCTATACAATAACAGATTTGCTTATTTTGCCCAATTCAGTGAGAAAATTTGTTATAAGAATGATAGATTTGATAGATTTGCTTAATTTTCTTAATTGAGTGATAAAATTTGTTATAATGATGGATTTGATTCCCTTCTTCTTTCATAACTATAATTAAGTGATAAAATTCAACTTGAAACTATTTTCATGTGTATCATACAATATTAATTTATTAGTGATATTCAACTTCATAATAATCATATCTTCATGTTCATTTGCCATACAATGATGGATTTGTTTATTTTTGCTAATTCAGTGATAAAATTTGCTATACAATGACAGATTTGCTTACTTTGCCTAATTCAGTGATAAAATTTGCAATAAGAATGATAGATTTGCTTAATTTTCCTAATTGAGTGATAACATTTGCTATACAATGACGAATTTCCTTACTTTGCCTAATTCAGTGATAAAAATTGTTATAACAATGATAGATTTGCTTAATTTGCCTAATTCAGAGAGAGTTATCAACAGCCCACAATAAGAAGACACTTCATAAGTTGATCAATGACAAAACACTCCTATAAAAAAAAAATGCAACGAAACCAAATTATAATATTTTGTTTTCAAAATATTTTTGCAGGCTTGATTGTGGAATCATTGTTTGCTAGATCATGAGGCAATATATTTCCAGCAACAACATAATGTCTACTTTTTTCAAAGAAGAATGCAATCAATTGAGAGTCGATATATTAATTATCTTCTTGACTGACCAACAAACTGCTCAACAATAAATAGTTGATGAAAACATTGATGACTTGCCTTCGCAATAATCAACAGATCTGGAAGAAAAGAAAACATTTTGCTTGTTTGTTTGTTACACTAATCAACAGATCTGGAAGAAAAGAAAACATTTTGCTTGTTTGTTTGTTACAGTGTAATAAAAAGAAAACATTGATTCATTTAGTTGTTAGAATGTGAATACTTCATACATTTGACTTGTTTGGTTGTTACAGTATTATCTATATTTTGATCATTTTGGTTCGTACTTTACTTCAATGAATATTATAATGCTTGATTGTTACAATGTTAAAATTACAGACAATACACTAAATGAAAATTTAGTCTTTTTTAGCTATATTTTTACCAGATCTGGCTTTGATATCAGTCTTACTTTATGCTTAATAACAAGTTTGGATCTCTTCATTTACTAACATGACATTTTTTTTACACTGATAAATTTATCACTGTTCAAACTAACAAAAATCAGCAACTTTCTCTCTCTCTCTCTCTCTCTCTCTCTCTCTCTCTCACATTCTTTTTTCCTAATTCAAGTAAACAAAACAATATAAAAAATAATAAACAATTTATCTAAATTGAAAATTAAAACACAAACACTATTACATTGTCCAAATTGAGAATTAAAACACTGTTGCAATTTGTAGATATTTTCAAGTTTGGGAATGAATGTAAGAACATGCCATTCTAGGTATATGAAGTGGAGATAAAGTTCTAACAGTAAATAAATAAAAAAAAAAAAACCGTACATACATTTTAACATTTAACTCCAAGAACCAGTTATTTATGAAAAAATATGATCTTATTCAAGACCTGATGATAAACTGTTGTATCTAAAGCATTTCTTAGATTGAAATTTTGAACAATTTAATCTGAAAATGAATTGCAAACTTGAAATATTTTGCTTCAAGGATCCCACTGATAGTTAATTGCATAGTGGCAGTAATGTAGCACAGATTGGGAAACTTAGTCCCAAACTACCTACAATTGATTTTTCTTGAGTTTAAGCCACTGATAAATTTATCACTGTAAAAAAGAACATTTGGTTGGATATGATAGTGATAAATTTATCAACCACTGACATAAATGTAATAAACCATCAACTCTTTCCATACAGTCAGTTATAAATTTATCATTCTTAAAAATAACAAAATTCAGCAACCCCATTAATACTTGATTGTTTTCTTCAGACAATGGTAAATTTATCACTCGTAAAAAAACATAATCCACCAACTCATTCAAACCAACCAGGGATAAATACCACTGTATAAAACACCAAAAACATCAACTACATTTAACCAAAATCAAAGAATATAAATCTATGAAACTTAATCTTGTAAAAATATCAACAAAAAATATAATTTCTGTTCAAAAAATTCCTCAATCATCCAATGCAACTACCGAAATGATGTATCTTTCAAAAAATACTCAAACATTCAATGCAAGTAACACCTCTCAACTCTCAACAAAAGTAATTTAATTAAAATCAATATAACTAAAGCAAGCTTCTTTACATGTCTTTTGATTATGAGTTCCCATCTTTCCACACCTACTGCACCTAATTCTCTTGATCCGCCCTTCGAAGGTATTCTCTCTGTTCTTGGACGTCCAACTGGTTTCTTACAAAGAGAAGGTAAAACAACGTCATCATCAAGAACTACATTTGGCTTCCACATACTAGGAACTTGATAGATAGAATGCGAATAAGAATCACAATAACTACGAACATGGTAGTAATCATCAAGAAAACAATTCAAATCCGTCTCACTCCTCTTTATAGCATAAAAACCATGTTTGCAAGGAAAAGAATCCCAACAATCGACAAGAACAAGACTGTTTCCCAATATCAACCATACCTGAATGATCCAATTGGATTTCGTGAATATCATCGCTACATTTCTTAACTATCCATGCCTTTGTATCATTAAAAGCTTCTTCCAACTTTTTCTCTGCAAAAGGACAAACAATACGATTCCACTTATTTCCAACTCCTCACATTTTTGAAAATTGCTCCATTAGTTTCACCCATATAGCATTAACAAGATTAGTTGAAAACAAATGGTCCTTATCCCTAATCCATGAATTAAAAGATTCTGCAGCATTTGTGCACATTTCACCATACCTCTTGCCTGAAAATAAGCGTTACACCAATACTCATTAGGCAAATCCTCAAGAAACTTCTGAATATTACGACCACAACGACCCTTAAATTCTTCAAATAGCTCATTAAACAACTCAATAGTAGGAGCATATGCACATCTACTAACGGAGTGAGCAAATACTCTTTAGATTCGCAACTCTTTACTGACAAATAAGTCTTCAAGTTTGTTTGCAAATGCATTGGACAAAAAGAATGAGAAGAAAACGAAAAGACCTTAATTAAAGCTTTCAGCAAACCTCCATATCAATCAGTAACAAACGTAATATCCCTTCCTGGAGTCAAAATAACAAATAACTTTGACAAGACCCAATGCCAATTGTCATAACGTTCACTATCAACAATGGCAAAACATAATGGATATAAACTTACAAACAAAATATATACACATTATTTGTAACAAATAAAAAAGATTACAAAACAAAGCAAAACGCAAAGAATATAACATATAGCACTAACCATAGATAACTTTATCACTGTATTACTACAATAATTCAATAAAAACATACAACATATAGAATCAATGCATAATAAATTTATCACTATATAAATATAAAAATTTAACAAAAGTATACAGCATACTGTAGACACCCCATTTTCGACCGACCTTAAGACTCAGACGTCACCGGTTGAGCGCTCGGTGATGTTGCATACTGTGCTCGTTCAGAAGTCTCAGAGTCGCGGCCGCGCGCCCTGCCTCCGGACCTCCGAACCATCTTCTCTACCTTGTCTCGGTTTGCGAACCAGGCTCGGTTTCCTCTGTTTTCTTTCCTGAGGGGAGGGAGTGGTCCCGCAGATTATCTCCCGGTGGCCGTGAGCTACTTTTCGTGGCCGTAGGCCATTTTGCCCATTTCGGAGCCCGGTTCCCGGTTTTCGGGGCCGTTAGGCCGTGTGCCTCGGCTCGGGACCGCCCAACCATCTCCGCTTTCTCCGATTTTTGACGGAGACCTCTGTTTTAATGTTCCGAGGAACACTGGGGCCCCTGATGCCCACTTCGTGGCCGTATGCCACTTCCGGTACCTGTAGCCAGTTTTCGGGACCCCAAACTGCGCGGTTTTGGTCCCGAGCATTCATTTCGCATCCCCTTTCTCCGGTTTTTGGCAGGTACCTCTGTTTTGTCATTCCGAGGGACACTGGGGTCGTAGATACCCACTTCGCTGCTGAACACCACTTCCGGCACCAGATGCATGTTTTCGGGATCCCGAATTGCTCGGTTTTGGTCCCGAGCATTCATTTCTCATTTGTTTTTGTTCAAACTTGGCAGGTACCTCTGTTTCAACATCAGGAAAATCACTGGGGGGTGGGAGGCCAGCAATTATCCCAGATAACCAGTTTCGCTCCTCCGGAGCCCGTTTTGCTCACTTCCGGGCCAATGTTGAACACCCTAGGGGTATTTTCTTCCAACCAAAGCTACATATCTGTGATGAGGGCATCTAGGAGGACCCTAAGGGTTGGTGGTCGGCCAGAAATTCAGGGTTTCATTTTTGGGCCTCTCCTTCAAGCTCTATGTTGTGGCTCCTACTTCAGTGTTGCCAATTTCCGACCTTGGAACCTTGTTCTACACATCTTGGAGGACACAAAAAGTTGGTGGTCGGCCAGCAATTGTTGGTTTCATTTTTGGGCCTCTCCTTCAAGCTCTATGTTGTGACTTCTGCTTCAGCGTTGCCAGATTCCAACCCTGGGACCTTATTCTACACACTTGGGAGGACACTCTTGCATGGTGGTCGGCCAGAAAATCTTCACTTCAATTTTGTGCCATGGCCGGCCGGCCAGGAGGGGTAGCTGGCCGACCAGGTGGGGTGGCCGGCCGGCCACCTCCCACAAATTTACCTGGCCGGCCAGCTTCCTGCTTTCCAGCCTGTCCCAGCTGTCCGGATATCTTCCAACATATCCCGGGGCATCCGGGGGATATTTCGGGAGGGAAAGATTGGGTGCTTTCCCTCCCCTTTTACACCCTATTTCTTGTCTATTTGAAGGGCCCTCCTTCCCCTTTGCTGAGGTTAGAAAAAATTGCTTCAAGAGCTCCATAGCAAAAAACCTAATTTTCATAGCCAAAAGTTCCAAAATTTCAAGTGTTGCTTGATTCCTTCACCAACACCTAGCTTCACCATTCCAACTTCGATTCCAGCAGCTAGGAAGTGAATTTCAGAGGTTGACAAGCTACAAATCAAAGCCAAGAAGCAAAGAAAGACAAGTCTTCAAGGGTAAGTATTCAAAACCAACTTTTAGGGCTTTTTCTTGATCTTTTTTTATACTCTAATTGGTTGAGAATTGGGGCTCCCGACCCCTACTGCTTTTGTGCTTTTTTTGAGCCCCTCTACAACTTTGTAGAAGGGCTCAACTTCATTTGATGCTTCTATGATATACTTGTTTCAATACCTAACTTTTATGCCATTATCTTGCATGCTAGTTTTGGCTTATTTGTGCTTGTTTTTAGGGGTCCAACCCCTACTGCTTTCTTGCTTGTTTTGAGCCCCTCTACAACATTGTAGAGAGGCTCAATTTCATTTGGCCATTATATCCACCACTTCCTTCAAATTCCATCAAGTGTGCCCATTTTTGTACACAACTTTTGACCTATTTCTATTTGTTTTTGGGACTTCGACCCCTACTGACTTTGGTCTTACTTTGACCCCCTTTACACATTTCATGAAGAAAATTTTGTCATTTGGTGCTTGTTTTGCATGACTCTTGTTATAGCCTCTTTTGAGCTTCATTTTTGCATGGAATTGTTAGCATGATTTTATTCTGATTTTGAGGATGTAATCTTCTGCAATTGTGCTTATTTTTAGCTCATCTTCAATGTTGTAGAAGAAAGTTTGTCCATTTGGGGTTTGCATATATCACTTGTCTCAATACCCCTCTTTTGGCCACTAACTTTGCATGCTTTGGTTGATCTATCTATGCTTGCATTTAGGCCATGTTTATCACTGAAAAAATGCCATTTTTGGGACTGCCTTTCTACTGTTCTTGCTGTCATGATCATATTTTGCATGTATAGCATGGCTATAGGCCATTTCGGGGCTTAATTTCGCATTTTCGGGATGAATGCATGCTTCGAGTGTCATTTCGAATTGTCTCGGGGCTGTTTCCCCCTTTATTTAGGTGCTGAATTCCATTTCCATGCTTGCATATCATTTCCCATGCCATTTGTATCATTTTTGCATTGCCTCGGTTTGCGTGCCAATGGGCACGCATTTCGAGGCGCCTCATTCTTATCATTCCGGCGGCCTATGTGAGTGTGGTTGTGGCCCTCTCATGTTGGCGTAAGCCCAATTTGCATTTTCATGCCTTTATGTCATCACCTCGATTTGTGTGCCCGTGTGCACGCATTTCGAGGCACTTTGTTTTTACCCGACGGCAGCCTATGTGGGTGAGCTGAGGCTCTCCCCTGTTGGTGTAAGCCCATCGTTGCATTCCGTATGCCATTTCATCCCATATCATTGCCTCGGTTTGTGTGCCCGTGTGCACGCATTTCGAGGCACTTTGTTTTTACCCGACGGCAGCCTATGTGAGTGAGCTGAGGCTCTCCCATGTTGGTGTAAGCCCATCGTTGCATTCCGTATGTCATTTCATCCCATATCATTGCCTCGGTTTGCGTGTCCGTGTGCACGCACTTCGAGGCACTTCGGTTTTATCTGATTTTCTCATTTTATCATCGCCTCGGTTTGCGTGCCCGTGTGCACGCATTTCGAGGCATTCTGTTTTATCCGCTTGGCATTGCGTATGCCTCCGCCTCGGTTTGCGTGCCCGTGTGCACGCATTTCGAGACATTCTGTTTTATCCGCTTGGCATTGCGTATGCCTCCGCCTCGATTTGCGTGCCCGTGTGCACGCATTTCGAGACATTCTATTTTATTCGCTTGGCATTGCGTATGCCTCCGCCTCGGTTTGCGTGCCCGTGTGCACGCATTTCGAGACATTCTGTTTTATCCGCTGGGCATTGCGTATGCCTCTGCCTCGGTTTGCGTGCCCGTGTGCACGCATTTCGAGGCATTCTGTTTTATCTGCTTGGCAGCGCGTATGCCTCTGCCTCAGTTTGCGTGCCCGTGTGCACGCATTTCGAGGCATTCTATTTTATCCGCTTGGCATTGCGTATGCCTCCGCCTCGGTTTGCGTGCCCGTGTGCACGTATTTCGAGACATTCTATTTTATCCGGTTTACATTGCGTATGCCTCTGCCTCGGTTTGCGTGCCCGCGTGCACGCATTTTGAGGCATTCTATTTTATCCGATTTGCATTTCATCATCGCCTCGATTTGCGTGCCCGTGAGCACGCATTTCGAGGCACCTCATTCTTATCATTCCGGCATCCCGTGTGAGTGTGGCTGAGGCCCTCTCATATTGGTGTAAGCCCATCATTGCATTTCGTGCCTTTATGTCATCGCCTCGGTTTGCGTGCCAGTGGGCACGCATTTCGAGGCATCTCATTTTCATAGCATTGCGCATGCTAGGTCATATGTTAGTTGCATTCATGCATATCATGCATATTGCACGGGAAACGAGGCGCGTTTCGTACTCCGAGTGACGGAACGGGTCTCAATTCCCAAGTCACCGACACTCCGGATTACCCATGATGGAGTTAGGTTTTGTTGTAGCATTCATCTGCATTCATCCTATATTGAGTTGTGCAATCCGATTCCTCGGCCATCATGCATCGGTATGCGTGATTGGTGGCACGAGGATCGAGACATGCATATATTTGTGAAATACACTGCTGTGCCCTTTTCCTGCTCTCTGTTGCAGCAAAATCAAGAATCAGCACCTTTTCGGAATCCGGCGCGCATTTCGAGAAACAGTGCAAACAGAGGCTAATTGGGGCATCCCAGTGGATTTCCGCCTGAGGCAGTCCAACATACGTCATCTATCAGAAACAAGGCAGTCCCTGGCCTGCGCGCCAGTTTACAGCTTTCTTTATTTAATTTTGTAAATTAATTACGATATCTGTATATTTCGGACTGTAATTATTTTCGGACTGTATTATTCTTTCATTTTCGGACTGTATTATTATTTATTCGGACCCTCTGCGCGAGGGCATAATTGTAATAAGGGTGGGTGAGTGTGATGTATGTCTTCCAACCCCACGTCTTTCTTCCCTTTTATTTACCTGCTTACGATGGTTAGATATAGGGCATATTTCAATTAGCATACAGTATGACAGCATGTTTGCATCATTCATCTGTTTTGCATGCACCGGCTTGGCGCATCATACAAACTGCATTTGTATTTCAATTCCAAAATTGAATACGTGTTAGTTGTAGCATTTCATATGCCATGTTTAGAATAGCCGAGCCTGCTATAGTTGCATTCTGCATGTGTTGCATTAGGCATTTCTGTATACTTAGGATCATGCATGATTTCTAATGTAGTTTCTGTTTTGGCTTGGAGTACTCGGTGAGTTTTTATGCTTTAGCATCCTTGCATGCGTGTGAGTGTTGCCATGATAGCATGCTTGCCATGAGGCTATGTGCTTATGTGATATAACTGCCTTGAGTGCCTGTGGGTGGAGGTTGAGTTATCCGGACTGGGACAAATCACTGATTGTTTGTTAAGCCCACTAGATAGTGGCAAAATCACTGTTTTCTAAGTCCACTCGAGAGTGGCAAATCCGTATTTTAGCCTACCTGAGGGTAGCACCATCAAACCACTTTCAAACAGACAAACATGAAATGTTTTGTTCCAATTCGGGCGATTCAGTCTATACTTGTATGCTGTGCGCATCACATAGTAACCTAGGCTAATAATCGGAATAAGAGCATACAATGTTTTCAAAAACAGATATCATGGTTAGTAGAGGCCGGTCTTTGACCGGGCGAGAGGGGGTGCTCACGATGTGACCTTCCCTAATCGTACCCAAGTTCACGAGCCAACTTTGGTAATGACGGACACGTGGCCTTTTGGCACCGAGTCAGGGTTTCCTAAATTTCCCATTTTAAAATATTTAGGTGGCGACTCTGTTATCTGGCAAAGCAGTCCATGTTTGGCACTTCTTTCAAAAAATCAGTTTTCTCAAAACGATTTGCCGGATTTGGACTCTTTGGTTCGAGATTTGGAACCGCAACAAAATCGAGTCCGAACTGTAGCGAGGCCCCCCGCGAGCGTGGTTACACATACAAAAGTATACAGCATAAATTTATTACTAATTGATTGATCATACTCAATAATCAACACTCTCCAGTAACAAAAATGATAAAATTGTCGTTGTTTTAATAATAATAACAAATAGACACAGAATATACCTTGGTTACTATCTTTTTCCGTAGCAGCCAATAAACAACATTTGTGTCTTCCTTTTAAGAAAGTTTCATCAAGCATCAACACAGGCTGACAATACTTGAAACCATGAATACATGCCTCAAAAATGAAAAACAAGCATTGGAAATGTCTTGCTTTACTATCAATATCAAATTCCATATAAAAAATACTCCCCGGATTACAATCATTAGCGGTATCAACATACCAACGAAGATCGTCAAATGAAGATGAATAGTCACCAAAAACAACATCCCTTGTTTTTTCAACACTCATCCAAGCTCGCCGATAAAAAACTTTTGTTCTATAATAGTCCTTGAAATCACAAACCACCTCACTAACCGATGTCAAAGCCTTATTACGAACCTCACTTGAAATTAGCCCACCAATCATACTCGAAGTCATCCTAGTATGTTTAATTGTACAAAAAGAAGATCCACGTGTATGAACATCATCAAATTGTTTAATAACAAAAGCTTTACTAGAATTCTCCACTCTAGCATGCACACTCCATAAACATCCCAAATCAGCCCTTTTCTTACAATGAATAGTGACACGATCCTTGTCATTCTTAACAAAATCAAAATCAAAATCGGAATGAATAGAATACTTTGACAATGCATCTCGAAATTCAACAACTCCTTGAGCAAACCTTTGACCCACTCCTTTTATACAATTAACCCACCTATCGGAGAGCAAAGGTTTCCGTTGATTTGAATAAAATGAAGGCAAAAAATCAGTTTCACAAACAACACTACTACTACTACCAGCTTCACCATTACAAATCATATAACCTTCACCCAAAGAACAACACTTAACAAAAACATCAATACGATGAATATCACAAGAAAGTGTGAGTCCAACCATAACCTCCAAATCCTCTTCACTTTGTAGACCATAATAAGAATGTACGGGCATTGAATACGATATATTCAAAGAACTACCAACTAACTCACTCCACTTTGCACACAATTTATATACTAAATCCTTGAAATTAAATCCATCATTATACTTGATAACCAATGTCACACCTCTAAATTTGCATATAAGAAACAAAGAATTTTCCATCACTATAAATCTTGCAACAAACAACAATTATATTTTAGCAAACAACTCAAACAACCTAAAGCAAAATCTAATACAGTGATAGAATTATCAACCAACTCAAATGTTATCCCAGATAGGCAACCCAAGAAGGGGGGTGAATTGGGTTATTAAAAATTTCACAATATTAAAATTAACACAATATTTAGAATTTTAATAAATAAAAAAAACAGAATAATAATTATCAATATAAAAGTAGGAGAGATAGGGAGAGAAAATCAAACACTGCGATTTATAGTGGTTCGGCACGCCAGGCCTACGTCCACTCCCCAAGGAACCTCCTTGAGAATTTCTTTACTATCAATTGAATAAATACACCACCAAGCTTGTGGATTTGGCACATGACTTACTCTTATCTATTGAGCCTCACTCAACAATAAATGCCTTACCCTTACAAAATCTCTCACAAAAATAAGGAATAAGAATAAGTGGTACTTGAACCCACTTTTGCAATAATTCTCTCACAAAGAGTAGATATGAAAGTGTAAGAACAAAGGCTAGACTTAGATCTGAAAGTGAAAGAGCAGAGTACAATGTACTCAGAATTTTGTAGCTTAAGAAAATTTTCTCTTCAAGTTCTTGATTTTTTCTCCACACACAACACTTCTATTTATACACAAAAATATACCCCTTGGACGCTCCTTGCTGACGTCATGACTTACATAAGCACGCTTCTTAATTTTAAATATTCAGCACATGTTAATAAAGAAAAAGATGAAAATAATTAGTAAGAGTAACTTTTTCTTTTCCCTTTTTGTTTATCAAAAATGCAGTCACCGTTTTAGAAAATTTTCATATAAAACACAACTTTCAACCAAGCAAATAATTTGCTTCAACTTTTTCTTCTTGTTTCATTAGTATATATGTGTGTGTGTGTGTGTATATGTATGACATGATACAAAATTCAAATATGAGCCACCGATTTATAGACAATTTGAATCACATCTTTGAATTCAAATAGGGAATTGATTTTGCTCCATCATTATGGACTCCTTGAAGTCAAGAACTACATGATTTTCTGTCTATTTTCTTATGCAAGCAAATTCAAAGCATTTTGTAACTTTTCTTTTTAATTCTGTAGGCAAAACATCTTCAAAGATTGATTTACAATTACATAAGTCTTCTCTTGTAATCATGGGCACCTTTTCTTTTGTATAAATTTTCTTTGTTCACTTTTTCAAACTTTACAGACAAATCACCAAGGTTTGAATATATAATCTAATCAACACTTTTGAATATAATATCATGTATATATATGCATATATATAAGATGCAATAATTTTGTCAAACTTTTACACTTACCTTTTCTTATTTATTATAGTAATATATATATATATATATTATATTGTAAAAAGAAAAAGATGAGCAAATCTTTATATATATATATATAAATGTATGATTTGTTTTCAAACACTACTTGAGTAAGTTTCACTTTGCATGCAAAATATATATCAAATAATTTTGCTATATATCATTCATCCTATGTGATCTTATCAAAAGAAAACAAATTATCAATATCACATTTGTCAAAATAATACAACTAATCGATTTGTCAAAAGATAAATAGTAATTAACACTATTTTTCAAAAAGTGAATAGTAAAGTTTTCAAAAATATTTTTATTTAAATAATATTTAACAAATATATATATTTTAAAAAGATAATATTTTGTGTCAAATAATATGTATATTAAATAATATTTTAGACATCATCAAAATTAAATAATATGATTAACAATCTTCCATTTTTTGATGATAGCAATATTTGTATGGATTTGACACAAAATAAAATTAACAAAATATTTGATAACCTTGCAACATACTGCAACATATAATTTCAAAAGCAAAATCAAAATCATATTTTTTCTCCTCGTTTGACATCATCAAAATAAAAGATGAAGAGATGAAACAAACACATTTGATGAAATAAGCTGAGCGGGCAAAAATAAAATAACAGGCCTTCTGTCTTGTCGGAATCATTGTGGGGATTTTGGACCATCTCGAGCGCAGAAAATATTGACAAACAAAAGATTTGAGTAGATATGCATCGAGTAATGGATCGATGGAGTATATAAAAAGGGACACAGGTCATTAGGCAAAGATACGAAATCATCAAGTGTTGGAGAGAAAAATTTGTTTTAGCTTCTTGGGTAATCATGTCATTCCTTACCTTATCTATCAATGAGTCGGATCTGTATGAGGTGCCTGTTATGCAGGCAAATGAGAGAGTACCAGTGATGCAGGCACATGCTATGCCTGTAAATGAGGGTTTTAGTGTTATTGGTAATCGAAATGATTTCGATGCTATTAATAACACTATGGCTCTTAGTACACAGGCCATGACTGCAGTTTCCAATATGGCGCGACGATTACAAGCAAGAGTACAAGAAAATCAGCAATGGAGAGATGAGGTGTGCTTGTTAAAACAACAAGTAGTTAATATGTGTAAGGAGAAGAAAGAGCTAAAAAGGAAAAATGCACAGTTGGAGAATGTAGTGCATTATTATGCAACGGTGATAATGCCAAGACTCACAGAAATCGAAAATAGAGAGAAGCATGTAAAAGAGGCTCATGAAAAATTGTTGAGAGAAGTGAAAAAGAAAAAATCTGTGAAGCCTTTTGAAAATTTACATGTAATCGAGTAATATTTTCTTTTTCTGAAATAAAATTTCGAGCATTTCTTCATTTATTTATTTATTTATTTTATTTTTATTATTATTAATTTTTTTTAATTCTGTCTTTGCACAAAAAAAATTTGTTTGTTGGTGCAGATAAAAAGTATGGCAGATAAGGAGCAAAAAAAATATGTATATATACTCCCCCTAAAATTATGCACAGAATATATACATGCCCTTTTTTTATATATATATTTTTATAATGATTGTTAATCTCAAAATATATGAGTCTCCCCCTGAATTAATGCACTAAAAATTACATAAATTTGAAGAAACAAATTACCAATTTATAATATCAAGGGCCATTAAGATCCGGCCATAAACGACTACACCAAGTGCACTAGCATAAAAAGAGAAAATAAAAATAAAAACAAGTTCTTCAGACAAGGTAGAAGCAACCATTATTAAATCCAAGAGAATTTGGAGCACATACAACAAGTAAAAAAATATAACACAGTGCAACAAGAATTTTAACATGTTGCTCGGCGAGGACCTTGATGATCAGAAAAAATGGAGAAGATTGGGTAGATCGGTGACGAATTTGTGTAGATCGGCAAAGGATCTTGATGGATCAGTCACAGATCTTGATGGATCGGTGATGAAACTTGATGAATCGGTAAATATGGTGATGCAGATTTCGGGTAGAGAAGTGATGGAGTTCGGAAGATTGGTGAGAGATTTGGGTGGATGGTGATAGTGATGAAAGTGATGGATGATTTTGTGGATGGTGGAGTTGGTTGTAGGCTATGGTGAGGGTGGAGATGGAGTCGGCTGAGGGTATGAGGAAGAAGGGGAGAGCGAGAGAGCAAGAGAAAGAGAAAAAGAGAGAGTAAAGGAGAGAGCGAGTGTGTAATGACCCCAAAGTGTGTATAGACGGTTATCCTTATTTAATTAGGGGTTAATCGTCGAGTTATGTCTTTGAAACTGGAGTTGGTGACCTTTACCAACAATCTGAAATTTTTTCCCTCCGCTCGAGCGGAGTAGTTGGCGCTCGAGCGTACTTTCGGGGTTTCCAGCAATTTTGCAGACGGCCTGAGATTCTGGGAGTTGTGATTTCCCGCTCGAGCGGTGGAGTTGACGCTCGAGCGGACGTTTTTGTTGGTCTTCGCGCTCGAGCGGAAGATTGGGCGCTCGAGCGGGTCGCCAAGTTGAATTGTATTTATGAGGCACATGGGTTCATTTTTGACATTTTTATTAGTGTATTTGGAACTTTCTTATTTTATTTTGGAGTATTGGTTGAGGTGGTAATGTGATGGTAACGTAAGATCGGACCAAAAGCTTTAATTAGAATAATTTGTCTGCAACCAGCCGTCACTCTTTTGTCCTTTTCTTTTTCTACACTTTTAATTTGGATGTGAGGTTAGAACCATTGGAAAGATTATTTCCGGGGCATCAATTTGGACACAAGAACGACCTAAAACGGAGTCCGGATGGGAGAGTTACACTTGTTTGAAGTTTTAGAATCTGTGCTGAGAGCAGGTCCGCTCGAGCGGAAATAGGAGCGCTCGAGCGGGGTTTTCGGGACAGCAGCTTTAAAAACGGGTTTTTGAGATCTTTTTCCATATTTTCTTCTTCCCTCTTCCTTCCTCTTTGCCTAAGTCCGAAACCCTAGCCCCAAATCCTTGAATTCCTTTACTTTGATCACAATCTACCATGGTTTTTGGTATCGAGGAAGGAGAACAAGGGAGGATCAATGTTTTTACCCGATTAGAACTTGGATTTGTGAAGGCTTCTTCTCAAGCTCACCCCTTGCTTGATTATTGAGGTAAAGGTTTGAATACTCTTCAATATTTGCATCCATAGATAGATTTGTGACATTTTATTATCTAAATACAAATATTTCCATATTTAGAGCATGTAGTGTATAGTATGAGATTGGGGTTTTATGGTTTAAAGATGTTGGGAGTTAATTGATGGATTAAAATGGTGGATTATGAGTCCTAGGTGTTTAATTAGTGGAAAAATTGGAATAAAAAGTGTTGGGTAATAAGTTTGATTATTTCATGAAATTTCTATATTTTCTTGGAACCCTAGGTTGATTAAGGATGATAACCAAAGATTTGGCCCAAATTGAAAGTAGAATAATGAAATTGAGGTATTGAATTATGTATATACAAGTTTAATTGGAATTTGGTGATACTTGGAAATTATGTTTAAAATTTACGAATGAACTTCAATTATGGACATGGTGAATCATGCTATTATGTGAGATGAAAATTAAGGAACAAGATTATTAATGTTATGGATGATAAGAGTCTTGGGATGAAATGATGAAATGGGATTTAAGACTTCACTTTGAAGGATGTTGAATTATATTTAGGGGTGATAAGTTGAATTGCCAAATAGTATAGCTTATATTGGATTGTATTGAGATATGAATGAAGAAGTGTGTTGAGTTAATGATGTGAATTGAAACTTGATATGTATTTTGGTATAAAGAGAATAACAAGTTAAGAACGGAATAAACTATATGTGACCCGATTTTTATGTGTATTCTGAATTGTGTAGGGTCAACTACAAAGGCAGACCAAGCATCTAAACACTGTGAGTAGTAGTACTTCAATGTACCTTAATAATTATTGTTATTGATGTTATGATCTTCGTCGTAAGAATTGGGTTGACATGTATGCTATATATGCTATGTGAGAAACATTGTGACCTCATGGAAACATCAAAGAAGTTATGAAGTTATGTATGTTATGTGAGAAACATTGTGAAGTTATGGGAACATCAAAAGATTTGTGAATGATTCTAACTTTGTTAAGCGTACAATAATAACACGTTACGACAAGAAATGCCTTATTTTCTGATATATTACGTTTTGAATTACTGAATGTTTGCTCATCCATATAAAGATATTTAAGGCATTTTTAGTACAAGGCCCTTGCCCGGGGGTGATAATACCGTGGTTTGTGGCCCTTGCCCGGGGGTGATAATACCGTGGTTCAATAATATGTTTTATATGAAATTGTGAAGTATGAATCTCAACTTGTGAATTTGTGAACTATGAAACTATGTGGTCAAGGACCATTTGTGAACTATGAAACTATGTGGTCAAGGACCATATGTGAATTTATGAAGTTATAGGGCCAAGGGCCATTTGTGAAGTATGGAATTCCAATTTGTGACTTATGAAATGATGTGGCCGAAGGCCATTTGTGAAATGTGAACCTCTGAGGCCAAGGGCCGACTTGTGAAATATGAAGTTAAGAGGCCGAGGGCCAACTTGTGAAACTAAGAACCAAAGTTATGCATCCAAGAAGCACAAGAAGTACAAGAATGAATGATATGATATGATATGATGTGATGTGATATGATATAAGCGTGTGATAATGATATGATACTACAAGAAGCACTGTAGTTATAAGGTGTTCCGATTGAATTAATGAATGACGGTCAAGAATGTTTCAGGTATGTTTCCGGTATGTTACAAGTTCAAGTATGTTCAGGTATGTTTCAGGTATATGCTACAAGTTCAAAAATGTTTCAAGGGTTTTCATGCCATATGTTTTAAGGGCTTTATGCCAACACGTTTGAAAGTTTCACGCTATGATATTCAAGGGCTTAAAGTCATTATGTTCCAATATATTATGTGTCAAGCTATTATGTTTCGAGACTGGGCCTAAGGCCGTTATGAAATTAGTACAGAATCAGACTAACTATGTGAACTCGACAATTTCACATGCATTGATATATTATGTGTTAAGTTAAGCATTGTTTTGTTTCTATACTATTATTCACTGAGCCTGGCTTACTTTGTGTTATGTCTGTTCTGTAGGTGACCACCTTGGAGGTCAGTCTCACCCGTAGCATCCGCTCTTCGTAGTGTCAACCCCGAAGGGTCCAGGCACTTAAGTAAAAGCAGTCATTTTGTGGGGTTCTATTAAGCTTTTAGCTTTATACCCTGTTTATCTGTCTAAGGTTAAATTGTTTATAATTCTTTTATTACGTGTTGTGTTTCTTATGCCCAATTATAGGAGCTGGGTGTATATATGTATATGTCCATAACTAAATTCTCAAATTATATGTCTGTTTGCATTATGTTCAGTTTATGATCCTGGCATGATAGTGGTCGCTCAATGGATATTGTTCTTTTATTTATTTTAATTTATATTGTTAACGCTTCCGTTCAGGCCCCGTATGATATGTATAACAGGTTTAGTGTCTATTTTCGAATGGGTCATGCCCAAACTTTTAGGGGCGGGTTTGGGGCGTGACAGTGAGAGATAGAGACGGAGTAGGTGAGAGAGAGAAAATATATGTATATAATTTTATTATTATTATATTATTATTATTTATAATTATTATTAGAAATATTTTATTTAATTATTTATTTTTTTTAAAAAAAAATTATTTTTAATATAAACATTATATTGGAGAATTCATCATACCAAGTTCTGTTCTAATATAACAAAATTGTTCTTCATTTAGAGGCTTGGTAAATATGTCAGCTAATTGTCGATTTGTAGGCACAAATTTGAGTTCAATGTCACCTTTGAGTACATGATCTCTTAGAAAATGATGCCTTATTTCAATGTGTTTAGTGCGTGAGTGCTGAATAGGATTTTTTGAAAGATTAATGGCACTTGTGTTATCACATTTTATAGGAATATGATCATAGTGAAGTCCAAAATCTTGAAGTTGTTGTTTCATCCAAAGCAATTGTGCACAACACCCAGCGGCGGCAATGTATTCTGCTTCAGCAGTTGACAGAGCCACTGAGTTTTGTTTTTTTGCAAAACCAAGAAGTGAGTGAGTGTCCAAGAAAATGACAAGTGCCACTAGTGCTTTTTCGATCAAGTCTACATCCCGCAAAGTCGGCTTCTGAGTAACCAAAAAGTTCAAAGGTGGTTCCCTTAGGATACCATAATCCCAAATTTGGAGTGCCAACAAGATATCTGAAAATGTGTTTGACTGCGGTGATGTGTGACTCTTTCGGTGCGGATTGAAAACGTGCACACATACAAACACTAAACATTATATCGGGCCTACTTGCAGTAAGATAGAGTAAAGAACCAATCATACCTCGATATTTCTTTTCATCTACAGGTTTACCTTGCTCATCTTTGTCGATTTTTATCGATGTGCTCATTGGAGTTGTTGCAGGCTTTGATGATTCCATTTCAAACCTTTTGAGTAGATCTTTGATATATTTTGTTTGATTTAAATAGATTCCATCATTAGTTTGTTTAATTTGTAGACCAAGGAAGTAATTTAATTCCCCCATCATACTCATTTCAAACTCATTATGCATGTCTTTAGCAAACTCTTTGCACAAATTTTCATTAGTAGCACCAAAAATGATATCATCAACATAAATTTCAACAATTAGCACATCTTTTTTGATTTTTATAAAAAGTGTTGTATCAATTTTTCTTCTACAAAAACCTTTGTCAAGTAGAAAATTACTCAATCTTTCATACCATGCTCTAGGAGCTTGTTTCAAGCCATATAAAGTTTTTGAAAGTTTGAAAACATGATTCGGGTATTTATGATTTTCAAAACCGGGAGGTTGTTCAACATAGACTTCCTCCGAAATATACCCATTTAAAAAAGCACTTTTCACATCCATTTGATATAATTTAAAATCTTTAAAACACGCAAAAGTAAGTAACATTCTAATAGCTTCAAGTCTAGCAACTGGTGCAAAAGTTTCATCAAAATCAATTCCCTCTTCTTGATTATAGCCTTGAGCTACTAATCTAGCTTGATTTCTAGTAACAACTCCAGATTCATCCATTTTATTTCGAAAAATCCATTTTGTACCAATAACGGGATGATCCTTAGGTCGAAGGGTCAAAAACCAAACATCATTTCTTTCAAATTGATTTAATTCTTCTTGCATTGCTAAAATCCAATTTTCATCATTTTCAGCTTCTAAAAATGATTTTGGTTCAATTTGTGAAACAAACGCTAAGTTACCACAAATATTTCTAACAGAGGAATGAGTTTTTATACCTTCCACCGCATCCCCTATGATGAGATCTTTGGGGTGGCCATGAGCATACTTCCATTCTTTTGGTAGATTTGAGTCACTTTCTGGAAGAGTATATATTTCTTCAAGTTTCTCCATTGTCATTTCTTCTTCATGTTTGCGTAATGGATATTCTTCATTTTCCTTTTTGTAAATGCTCTCCATGCTTGGTTGATTTTCTACAATATCATTACTTACAAGATTCTTAGAAATAATGTCATTAGATTCATCAAAAATAACATGCACAGATTCTTCAACAAGTAGAGTTCTTTTATTAAATACTCTATAAGCTTTACTAGACATAGAATAACCAAGAAATATAGCTTCATCCGATTTAGCATCAAATTTTCCTAAGTTATCTTTATTGTTATTTAATACAAAGCATTTACAACCAAAAGCATGCAAGTGACTAATATTAGGTTTTCTACCTTTCCAAAGTTCATAAGGGGTTTTCTTAAGAATAAGTCTAATCATGGCACGGTTTATAACATAGCATGCAGTGTTAACAGCTTCCGCCCAAAAATATTTAGGAAAATTATTTTCACAAAGCATAGTACAAGCCATTTTTTCAAGAGTTCTATTTTTTCTTTCAACCACACCGTTTTGTTGAGGAGTCCTAGGGGCTGAGAAATTATGATCTATTCCTAAGTTATCACAAAACATAATAAAATTATCATTTTCAAATTCTCTACCATGGTCACTTCTAATACTACAAATATTAAGATTTTTCTCATTTTGAATTCTTTTACAAAGTTTTGAGAAATTATAGAAAGCTTCATTTTTGTGTGCTAAAAATAATACCTATGTATATTTAGTATAATCATCAACACAAACAAGGGCATAAAATTTTCCTCCTAAACTTAATGTTCTAGATGGTCCGAATAGATCAATATGTAAGAATTGAAGTGGTCTAGTAGTTGAAACGATATTTTTGGATTTAAAAGAAATTCTAGTTTGTTTTCCAAATTGACATGCATCACAAAGTTTATCTTTTTCAAAAACAATTTTTGGTAAACCTATGACTAACTCATTTTTTGAAAGTTTGGAAATTAAATCAAAATGTGCATGTCCTAATCTTCTATGCCAAAGCTAACCATTATCATTTATAGCAGATAAACATTTAATATTAAAATGAGAAGATAAATCATGTAAATCAAACACATATACATTCTCATGTCTATAACCTATAAATAAAGTTTTGTTTTCTAGGGTATTTTCAATAGTGCAATGAGTTTTCTCAAAAATAACTCTGTAACCTTTATCACATAATTGACTAATGCTAAGCAAGTTATGTTTTAAACCTTCAACAAATAAAACATTTTCAATAATAGGAGAAGAATTTTTACCAATACTTCCTACACCAATGATTTTACCTTTGCTATTGTCGCCAAAAGTCACATATCCGCCATCCTTTGGTTGAAGTGTGGCGAACATAGCTTTATTTCCAGTCATGTGCCTCGAACATACACTGTCGAGATACCATCTATCAGTACTAGATTTTGTTTTGAAACATACCTATAAAAATTTGATTTTTCTATTGGTACCCATTTTTTCTTGGGTCCATAAAAGTTAGAATTTGATACTCTTGAACTGTCCTTAGGGACCCACATCTTTTTTATTTTAGCAAAATGATTTATTTTAACAGGACATGAAGGTGAAATATGACCTTTTGTACCACAAAAATGACATGTGAGATGAGAGTGATTAGAAGATGCATACACAAAGCCATTTTTGACAATTTTTACTTTTGAAAAAGGTTTATATCCAATTTCGGCTCTAGCAAAAGTACGATTTTGATTTTTAAGAATTTTATCTAAAGTTTTTCTGCCTTGAGTGAATTTTGAAAGAGTATTTTTCAAGTCTTCAATATTTTCTTTCAAAATAATTTGCTCATTTTTTAAAGATTCATTTTCTTTTTGCAATACAACTAAATGTTTTTCAGAAATTAAAGACTCTTTTCGAGTTAAAATCTCATTTTCCTTTTTCATTTTCATGGCTTCATTTTCTAAAACATTTATCTTGGAAGTCAATGATTCATTTTCTTTTGATAAACTTGAAATTACTTTCTTTTGACAATTACTTTTCAAACTAAGTTTCTTAAATTTAGTATGTAATTCATCAAAAGCTAATTGTAATTCATCAAATGTAAAGGATTTGTCATTTACCTCATTTTTGTTTCCAAGTGTCATTAAGCATAGGTTAGCAACCTCATTTTTGCAAACTTCGGTTTCTGTGTCGCTTTCATCGCTATCTTCTCCCCATGCTGCAATCATAGCTTTCTTCTTGTCCTTCTTGAATTTTTTCTTAAGTTCTGGACATTCTGATTTGTAATGTCCAGGTTTGTTGCATTCGTAGCAGGTTACTTCAGATTTTTTGTGATTTTCTCCTCTTTGAAAATCCCTGTTGTTGAAGTCTTTTCTAAAAAAATTTCGTACGCCTTGTTTCTTTCTCACAAATCTGACGCCTTGTTTCTTTCTCACAAATCTTTGGAACTTTCTAGTGATGAATGCCATTTCCTCATCCTCATCTGAATCATCTTCCTTATCCTCTTGATGTTTCAAGGTGGATTTGAAGGCTATTCCTTTCTTTTTGTTGTTGTCATCCTCTTCCTTTCCTTCTTGCATTATGAGCTCATGAGTTAAGAGAGATCCCATTAACTCATCTAGACTTAGCTTTGATAAATCCTTGGCTTCGGTAATGGCAATGACTTTTGTCTCCCAACTTTTTGGCAAAGACCTAAGCACTTTTCTTACAATTTCAGCATTAGTATATATTTTTCCAAGAGAAGTTAAACCATTAATAATATCAGTAAAGCGAGTAAACATTTGAGGAATAGTCTCATCAGGCTTCATTTTAAAGAGTTCATAATTATGGACTAGCAAACTGACTCTAGTTCTTTAACTTGTTCGGTTCCCTCATGAGTTACTATAAGCTTGTCCCAAATTTCTTTTGCGGTTTTACATGTGGAAATTCTGTTGAACTCGTTGGCATCTAAAGCGCAGTACAACATGTTTGTAGCTTTGACATTAATTTGGGTCATTCTAGTATCTGATTCATCCCACTCTTCTTCAAGTTTTGGTACCCTAAGTCCATCTACGGTTTTGGTAGGAATTTTTGGACCATTGCAAATAATTTTCCAGCATTCATAATCATTAGATTGAACATGTATGGTCATCCTAGTTTTCCAATAGCTAAAATTTGTGCTGCTAAATAGTGGTGGTCTATTGGATGCTTGTCCCTCGGGTAAAGAATAACTAGGGTTTGCCATGATTTACTCTAAGACGGTTAAGTCACACAAACTAGAGTTTAGGCTCTGATATCAATTGTTATCCCAGATAGGCAACCCAAGAGGGGGGTGAATTGGGTTATTAAAAATTTCACAATATTAAAATTAACACAATATTTAGAATTTTAATAAATAAAAAAAAAACAGAATAATAATTATTAATATAAAAGTAGGAGAGATAGAGAGAGAAAATCAAACACTGCGATTTATAGTGGTTCGGCACGCCAGGCCTACGTCCACTCTCCAATGAACTTCCTTGAGAATTTCTTTACTATCAATTGAATAAATACACCACCAAGCTTGTGGATTTGGCACATGACTTACTCTTATCTATTGAGTCTCACTTAACAATAAATGCCTTACCCTTACAAAATCTCTCACAAAAATAAGGAATAAGAATAAGTGGTACTTGAACCCACTTTTGCAATAATTCTCTCACAAAGAGTAGATATGAAAGTGTAAGAACAAAGGCTAGACTTAGATCTGAAAGTGAAAGAGCAGAGTACAATGTACTCAGAATTTTGGAGCTTAAGAAAATTTTCTCTTTAAGTTCTTGATTTTTTCTCCACACACAACACTTCTATTTATATACAAAAATATACCCGTTGGACGCTCCTTACTAACGTCATGACTTACCTAAGCACGCTCCTTAATTTTAAATATTCAGCACATGTTAATAAAGAAAAAGATGAAAATAATTAGTAAGAGTAACTTTTTCTTTTCCCTTTTTGTTTAGTAAAAAATGCAGCCACCGTTTTAGAAAATTTTGATATAAAACACAACTTTCAACCAAGCAAATAATTTACTTCAACTTTTTCTTCTTGTTTCATTAGTATATATATGTGTGTGTGTGTGTGTATATGTGTGACATGATACAAAATTCAAATATGAGCCACCGATTTGTAGACAATTTGAATCACATCTTTGAATTCAAATAGGGAATTGATTTTGCTCCATCATTATGGACTCCTTGAAGTCAAGAACTACATGATTTTTTGTCTATTTTCTTATGCAAGCAAATTCAAAGCATTTTGCAACTTTTCTTTTTAATTCTGTAGGCAAAACATCTTCAAAGATTGATTTATAATTACATAAGTCTTCTCTTGTAATCATGGACACCTTTTCTTTTGCATAAATTTTCTTTGTTCACTTTTTCAAACTTTACAGACAAATCACCAAGGTTTGAATATATAATCTAATCAACACTTTTGAATATAATATCATGTATATATATGCATATATATAAGATGCAATAATTTTGTTAAACTTTTACACTTACCTTTTCTTATTTATTATAGTAATATATATATAAATGTATGATTTGTTTTCAAATACCACTTGAGTAAGTTTCACTTTGCATGCAAAATATATATCAAATAATTTTGCTATATACCATTCATCCTATGTGATCTTATCAAAAGAAAACAAATTATCAATATCACATTTATCAAAATAATACAACTAATCGATTTGTCAAAAGATAAATAGTAATTAACACTATTTTTCAAAAAGTGAATAGTAAAGTTTTTAAAAATATTTTTATTTAAATAATATTTAACAAATATATATATTTTAAAAAGATAATATTTTGTGTCAAATAATATGTATATTAAATAATATTTTAGACATCATCAAAATTAAATAATATGATTAACATCAAACACATCCAAAAACCAACAATGATAAATTTAACAATTAACACTACTTAAGACCAAGAGCATGAACAGTGAATAAGGCTTACACTTGTTGGGCATGGTAACTCGATTTGAATCTTACCATTATATTATATAACTTTTTCATCTCCTATTCTTATACTCGCTGATAAATTTATCAGTGTTGAAAAAGTTAATCCAACAATACCCCCAAACTACTCAGTGATAAAATTTTCACTGTAGAAAATCACAAACCAACACCTGTGTTCAACCAAAACAATTTCGTAACCAAAAAAAAAAAAATCTAATATTCATTACATATACATATCTCAAAGTTTTCAATATCATGATAAAAATACAAATTCAATCACAGAAACAACAGAATAACAACAATATCATAAACAAAATCAAAATCACAAACTCAAACTAAAAAAAACCAAAACATCAAAATTGAAATCAAAATCAAACATACCAGTTGAGCTCCATCCACAAAATCACAAATCACAAAATCTAACTATACACCAAACGTGAAATCACAAAACACGAAGATTCACAGATTTATAAAAAGCAAATCACAAATCGAGCTCCCTCCATGAGATCGCAAATCGCAAAATCCAAATATACACCAAGCGCGAAATCACAAATCACGAAGCTCCACAATAATACATTAACAAATCGCGAAGTTCCACAGAAATCCAAATCACAAACTCAAACCCAAACTCACATTACAGTATTTTGATGGCAAAAATCAAATAGAAACGTGCCAAAACAGGGGTAAAACAGGTATAAAAAAAAGACTCCAGGACCTATTGGTGCACAACATCAATATTCAGGACTAAGAAAGGAATAACTATAAAAAGTAGGACCGGTCAATAAAAAATCCAAGAATCAATCACCATGTTTGTTTCTAATTTTTTGAAAATTTTTTCAAAAAATTCTACTTTCTTATTTTTTGTATTTTTTTACTGAATTTTTAAAAATATTTTAAGCATTTTTTTTAATTTTTAAACACACCTAACATAAATACACTTAAAAAGTATAATTTTAGTGAAATAAATCTTTAAAAAATTCAATAAATATCAAAAATACAAAAAAAAAACAACAAAATTAGTATATTTTTGTATTTTTGTGTATTTATTAATTTTTAAAAATATTTTTTCACAAATATTTTACTTTTTAGATACATCTAAGTAATGTGTATCTAAGAAAGTAAAAAAAAAAAAAAAAAGCTTAAAGATTTAAAAATATTTACTAAAAACAAAAAAATACGAAAAAAAAACCCAAATTTCAAAAAACTGAATTCAGAAAACTGAAACCAAACATATTGAATAATGTTTAAATTTTAAGTTAAAAAATTAATTATTTTTCATATGTGTATGTGTGAATGTATCAAAATCAGGTATTAATGCAATCTCAAGTAAGCAATTTTGAAAATAAATTTGATATGGTAAACATAAATTAAGGAAATAATTGATTATGATGGCATAATTTAAGGGTTTAATATAAAATTCCATGTAGTTGAAATATATATATATAATATAGGACTTTTCTTAAGTGTGCAACCCACTTACGGTTGCACACCATATGCAACCTCACAAAAGGTGTAAGTGTAAGGTGTAAGTGTAAGTATAAGGTGCAAGTGTAAGGTGTAAGGTGTAAGTGGGTTACACACCATATGCAACCTCAAAAAATGTGTAAGTATAAGGTGTAATTTTAAGTATAAGGTGTAAGTGTAAGGTGTAAGGTGTAAGGTGTAAGGTGTAAGTTGCACACCATAACAAGACCCATATATATATAACTCCATGAATTTAGTTATGAACTAATTAAAATGCAACACATAATGATACTTAGTATTTTCATTATTAAAAAATAAAAATTAAAAACAAAACTGGGTTGAGAATTTGAACCTTAAAGAAACCCTATTAAGTTTTGCTGTGAATAAAAATAATGATGTTTGATATATACATTGAATAATAATGGCCATGGTGAGGGAAAAAAAGCATGTTACAAAATTTTAATTATATAAATTATTTTATGCTTTATGGTGAAGAATTTAAAATATTTTAATATAAAATATTTTACGATGAAATATTTTTGAATGTATGATTTATTATTATTATTTTTTAAATTGGAAAACTCCTTTTTGGAGGGTGCGATTTATTAATTATTTTTTCTTAATGGGAAAACCCCCTCTTTGTTTGATGATAAGGAAGGAATGCTTTTTAAAATAAAAAATGCACTCTTTATTTAGTGTGTGATTTATTAATTATTTTTTTAAATTAAAAAATTAAGAAATTTAGTTTTTTTAAATTAAAAGCTAAAAATCCCTTTTTACTTATATATATAGATTCATTTCTTCTTCTTCTTCTTTTTTTTTTTTTCTCATTCTTTTGTGCCTATTGAAAGATAGGGGTGTAATTTTGGCCCGCGGGCGGCCCAAGGCCCACCCGCGGCCCGAGGTGGGCCCTGCCCGTTAAGGCCCGAGCCCGAGCCTGAGCCCAAGCCCAACTTGAGGCCTTGGGCCATCGTTTTGAAGTTCGGCCCATGGGCTCGGCTCGCTTGGCCCGGACCATTGGCTCACCCAAAAGCCCGGCCCACCCGATGTCCAGTGTTATTTTTAATGGAAAATAATAAAATTTTGGTGGAAAAAATAAAAAAAAAAATTGTTGAGGCCTGTCTAAAGCCCGAGCCCATGGGCCTGGCCCGAGGCCCGACCCACTGGCCTGCCCAAAGCCCGAATACCCCTGGGCTAGGGCCTGGGCCTAGTTTTCTGGCCCGTAAGCCGGCCTAGCCCGATTTTTTGGCGGGAGCCTGCAAGACCCGGCCCACTGGCCTGCCCAAAGCCCGAATACCCCTGGACTAGGGCCTGGGCCTAGTTTTCTGGCCCGTAGGCCGGCCTGGCCCGATTTTTTGGCGGTAGCCCGCAAGACCCGGCCCACTGGCCTGCCCAAAGCCCGAATACCCCTGGGCTAAGGCCTGGGCCTAGTTTTCTGGCCCGTAGGCCGGCTTGGCCCAATTTTTTGGCGGGAGCCCGCAAGACCCGGCCCACTGGCCTGCCCAAAGCCCGAATACCCTTGGGCTAGGGCCTGGGCCTAGTTTTCTGGCCCGTAGGCCGGCCTGGCCCGATTTTTTGGCGGGAGCCCGCAAGGCCCAACATGGGTTGGGCCGGACCAAAATTACACCCCTAAAAAGATCACTTTCCTCGTGGGTCCCATTTCGTTTTAAGGGTTACGATTGATTCTTCGAGTCAATCTTAAAAGGTATGTGATCGCATGCTAAACTCTAATAATTAAAATTCTTAATTTCTTTCTTTCATTACAAATTTTTTATTTTAATCAAATTCATACCCAAAAAAAAAAAAAGTATATTTTATTTTTATTTTCTTTCAATTTTTACTGCTTTTACTTTATTTCCTACCACTTTTACTATTCCCTTTATTTTATTTTTTTTAGGAGATTTGGTCAAAACCCTCTCGTAATAAAATTTTAATACATTAAGGATAAGTACAAAAATATTTCCTTGAAAAGTTTAACAAATATCACTATTATCAAAATATTAAAATTTAAAATAATATAACTTTCGATATATATGTCGATTTTTAATAAAATTACTATTTTTAGAATTCTCTCATCGAGATCTATCAAATAAGATTCATATTAACTATGAAATTAAAAAAAAAATTATTATTGTTGAAATTGATGTAAACAGTAATAGTAACATGTTACTCTGTTTGACAATTATTCTATTTGACAATAACATGTTATTTTGATTCATAGTAACATATTATTCTAGTTCACAGTAACATGTTACTGTGGCAATATTGTCCAAAAAAAAGAAAAAAAAAAGATATTTTACTTTATCCTTACCAAATTATATTTTTTCTCTTTGGAAAATTTATGAAGAAAAATAAATTGGGATGTCCTTTTTACCAAACAAGGGTCCAATAGAGGAGTTTTGACTAAATTTGTTTTTTTTTGTTTTTTCTAATCAAACAGACTCCTAAAAAGAAACGGATATTTATATGGATGTTATTGAACAAGTAGTACATGTTGCAAGTCGAACAATTATCCACTTATTTACAGCTACATTCTAAAATTGGGTTTTTGTTAATGAGTTTTTCAAAGGCATAGATTAATAAGGCTTAAAATAGCCATGCATTTCTTTATTACACGCATTTTTATAAAAAAAAAATTATACATCTATTTTTAAGTTTATCAAGTTCCAAAAATATAATTTTATTAGACAAAGTTATATATGACACGATTTTCAATGCACACTGACAAACGAATTTTAGAATGTAATTACAAATAAGATCAATTATCTTAAAATCTCATCAACTATTAGTGACTTAATAGGTGGTTTGGAAGGATCTAAATAAGTATATTTTTTGACTTTTTATGAAATATGAATTGGATATAGGTTGGGTTTGAAGTGATGTACTAAAAAAGTGATATGACTTAAATAAGATGATACAACTTAAATAAGATAATGATTTTTTAACTTTTTTAAATCATACCAAACAAGGCCAATTCTCAACTTTTTTTTTTTTTTTTGAACTTAAGGCCAATTCTCAACTTAACTTAGAGAATTTCATCACTGTTTTCAAAACTCAACCTTTGAGGTGTACTTCTTGCTCTTAAGAGAAAGGGTCAAAGTTTTCAAAATACACAGAAGTGTCTTTTAAGGGTCACAGTTTTCAAAACACGAAAAAGTGTCGTTAATTAAAAATAACTCTGAGTAGATACTCATTGCGCCATTTCAAGGCCATAAAATCATTGAATCGACATCAACCGATCGAGTGTCGTTAGCGTCTCGTTTGTTTTAAAGTGTAATAAATGGGAGGGAATTTAGATGAAGGTGGAATTATTTAGTGTTGTGTTTATTTGTAGAGTTGAAGAAATGATTTGGATGGAGGAGGGGATTACGATGGAAGTTGGAAGGGGATTGGGATGGAGGAGGTAGAGGTGGTATTAGAAAAATAATGAGGAGATTATAAATTTTTTTATTTTTTATATATTGAGAATTTTTGTTTAAACATTAATGTTTAATTTTTTATATTTGTTTTATTATTTTATATAAAAATAATTTAACAATTCCTACATTAACAACTATCATCAAAGCAAAAATAATTTTACTTAATCTCCTCACTATCAATTCCCTTACTATTAATCTCTTCACTATGAATCCCCTCTATTCTAACTCTGAAAACAAATGAGCCTAGCCTAGAGGTCCTTCGAATTGTACTTGCTCGCAAGAGAAAGGGCTAGATTTTCGAGACATAAAAGTGTCACTAATTAAAACTACTTTAGAGCAGGCATTTGTAGTGTGCCCTTTCAAGGTTATAGAATTATTAAATCAACATTGAACAAGTCTCTTGGAGGCAGTTGGGGTTTATTTCCCGGAAAATAAAGGACTTCCTCAACTATAAAAGGGAAAATTACAGTTCAATGAGATTTTGAAAAATAATTATAAAGAAGTTGAAAATTTTATAGATATTAATAATTAAAATCATAAACCTTTTTATGAATTTGTAATAAATTTATAGAATTACCACTAAACGGTAATTTTCCCATTATAAAAACGCATAACTTTAATTCCCTCTAAAATAAGGTATTTGTACAATTTTTATAGTTGATGAGCTTAAAATATACAAGTTCATAGATGATTGGGGTAAACTGATATTTGCTACTAAATTGAGTAGGAATAACATTCCCCTTTTCGTTTTGCATTCTAAAACAGAATATGCCACAACCAAAAATAAAAAAATAAAAAAATCAGTGTGATTTTTTGTTTTTTGTTTTTTTGAAACTCCTACTCTGTACACTTTTTCCTTCACATTTATTTTTTCTTCATAAACCTATGATCTAAACACAGCATAACGAGTTCTATGAGTTGAAGCCCAATAAATCACGACCGCAATGCAAATAAAATGCAATATATCAAAGAGACGTGAGGAGACTCAAATCCCTGACCAGCTATTGACGTAATTTAATGCATGGTCATGAGGATTAGATAAACAACTAGTTGAAAATTAACATTGTCAAATACCAGCAATTTGACAGACTGAAAATCAAGCAAGCCAAGCTTGATCCTGTAGATGATGTTAATATCAAGATCAGAAAACAAAGCCTCAGGCAAATAAAAAAGTAGCTGTGAACTTTTGACTCGTCAATTTGGAGCAATTCTTGCTTCAAAAGCCATTCAAACTAACACACCACAATTTAATCACACTGAATCATTCATTTTGAAACATATATGCAACAGAATTGATACATGTCACAAACATTTTAATCACAATGAATCATCCATTTAGAAACATATATGGGACAGAATTGATACATTTCACAAACATTTTATTCCCCTGGTATGCCTTGAACAAATATGTTATTTACCCTCATTGTCAGGATTCACCCTCTTGAGCTGCTTTTACTTCTGTTCATCTTCACTAGTATGCTAGCGAATAAAGGAACACAAATTCCTCGAGACATTTCTTCTTCTTGTTTCCCAGGGACATTCAAGCATGAACTTTCTGACACGCTCTCACCTTGTTCAATGCGATTTGAGTGTGGAAAGTACAAGACTCCCACTTCCCTTTCTCGAATTCCAATTAGCCGGCCCAATGACACGCTATGGTCGGGGAAGAAAGATGCCGTGGACTGGTAGATCTCGCATAGAAGCAACATATTTACTAGTGAGTGGGAATTGGTCAAGCCTGCAGCCAGGGGCACATTTGATATTTCAAAGCAACTTCAAGTATGAATGACTTCAATTTTAATGCCCATTATGGTCATCATGGTTTATTACTGATGATTGATAAATAAATTTAAAAATATATATATGTATATATATTCTGTGAAATTGAGCAAAACTCTTATTCCTTCATTTAGGCTATTCTATACATTTCCTTGAAAATGGTGCTCGACCTACAGAAACTGTTCAGGATATTTTAAAAATGGAGGTTTTTAAAGAATTTCACACTAGTCAAACAAAATTTAATTCCGAAGAAGTGTGGGAGAGGTGACTTGTATATAGTTTTAAAGAATTTCACACTAGTCAAACAAAATTTAATTACGAAGAAGTGTGGGAGAGGTGACTTGTATATAGTTTTATCTAACCTTTGTCTTTCTTCTTTTTTTTTAGCTTCTTCTTTTGCTCTATTTGTTCTGTATACGGAAGCTTTGTTACCTTTTCCAATGGAAATTAGTTGTGGAATAATTGGAGTAAATAAGCCAAAAAAGCAACTTAACTTTCCTATACACAAAAAAGTAAATTTTTTAGCCACTTCCCAAACACATTAGCTTTTTTAGCATCTATCTTTAGTTTGATGCATGATCTAAAAGGTTTTCACAGAACTTGACAGAGTGCAAAGTAAAGTTCATTGTGCATGATCTAAAAGGTTTTCACAGAACTTGACAGAGTGCAAAGTAAAGTTCATTCTTTCTTGAAGTTGCCATAGACACGCGTATATGCAAAGGAGAAAAACAAAGAAACATACAGGGTGATGAAGAATTACCTCGGTGTCAAGGTTGGAGGATGAAAATGAAGAGAAACTGGATGAAGGTGAATGTAAAAGGCGTGGTACTGCTGCAGCAGGCTGTAAGTTTTCAGTCACTTGAAGTCTTATGTTCAGGTTTCCGAGTCCAAGTGGCCATCCATTAGGCATCTCGTGGTCCTAAGACAATTATCAACAGATAACAGATCAGATTGACCCCCAAAGTCCAACTTGAGGTCTTTTTTTTTTTTTTTTTTCAAACTGCTCATAGTATAATTTTGATAAAGTCATAGACATCTACAATTTTTAGGAGTTGCCTGCCCTAGTGTATGAAATGTATAATTGAGTTTTGCTTTTGTTTTTATCAAGTTCTCTCATCAAACATATAATTCCAATCCATTGATGTACAACTGCCATCAGCAGCAGAAAAGGCCATATGTGATATCAATGCACCTGCTGAAATCCAATTTCCTTGGTTATTTGTCCCTTAGTTGCGGGAAACTCCTATCGGGGTACGTTCCCACTATAAATGTTGAGATATAATTGTGGTTCCAACTGGGATGGGACCACTCAAATGTTAGTGTGGTAGGTAGATGTGAGTGTGTTAGGTGAGTATTAGTGTGGTAGGTGAGTACTATAGTTAGTGCCCCATATAGTTAGTGATATAGTTAGTGCTCCATTATGGTATAGTGCTCCATTGTGGCTCCATTGTATCCCATTTCTCTCTATAAAAGAGAGCTCTTGTAAACACATTGTAAATAAATCAATAATATCAATACATTAATTTCCTACATGGTATCAAAGCGGGTTTAGCACCTATTATTTTCGTTTCACCGGCGGGCAGCAATCTTGCCTTGGCCGCCCGCCGGACCTCAAGCCTCTTCACAGGCACTGTCTTCTTTGCTTAGCACGTTTCCAAGACTGTCTACCTTTTATCTTCCATTTCTCCACCCCTCCAGGACAGTTTTGTTATTCAATCTCTCGAACCTTGCGCTTCCTGTACTCCCCAAGGGTATGATCAGAGAGTAGCTCATCAGCAAGGGTTGCTTTCCTCTCCTTCTTAGTAAGCCGACCTGTGAAGAAGTCTGATGCTGACTCTATCACTGTGCCCACCTGGCAATACTTGGGAACTGTTCTCGATTTTGAATCACCCTTCTTGTAGTGCCTCTTTGGATCAATTTCGCTGCCCCAATTCTTCCCAGCAGCAAGATTGTTGATGTTGGAAACCACGATGAGCCCACCAGTGCCTGCCTATTTCTCAGCTTCTGCCCCTACCTTCGATATTTCTTGGTCATAATCAAATGAGTTTCTCAAACCAATGCTGTTTAAGATCTCTCTCAATTTCCTCAAGTCAATGAAGCCCTTGTTCTTGCTGTTCTTCTCATTGTTAGCAGCCATAACTTGAAGAAGCTCCTCTTTTCTCTGAATCTCCCTTGTATCAACAAACAATTGGACTCTTTTTGCTTGCTTATGAAGAAGCTCAATCTGCTCTTTAGTGTCTGCAGTTAGGTCAAGCAAGCTCATGGAGGAAGTGGCCTGTTTGTTTCTTGAATCTCCTCATACAATGAAGAAGGAATCTTGATCCTTCTCATCATTATTGATACATTCTTAGCCTGCACCAATGGAAGCTTGTCCATGGACGCGATCTCGTTAGAGATGTGGATCAATGACTCTAGCAAGGACCCAGTTGGAAGAAAGCCTAAGGACACCATGGCCAGAGATTGAGAGCCAGACACAATTTGATGAACCAGAAAATCTGAAGAAGATAGAAGACATGAGGTCCAACTACACATTACAACTAAGCTTTGGATTTTGAGATTGAGAGCAGCATCTGCTGAGTAATCTAAGCAGAGCATCAGCTTTTCTTCGAGCTTTTTGGGGCCCACGGTTTTTCTTAAATACCAAAAGTTGTCAAAAATGGACAGGTTGAGGAGGGCAGTGACTGCATTTTCTTGAATTCTTGGGTCGTGGGAACCAAGTAATGTCACCAGAAAGGGAATTGCTCCTGCCTCGGCAATTAATCTGCGATTATCCATTCCGGTTTTTGCAAGTAACCGAAGCTCATAAGCTGCTTGCCTTTGGATATCTAGAGATCCAGTCGCCAATTTGCCCACCAGAAACTCTGCTGTCATTTTTTGACAGCATCGTTGGCTTTTTTTGTGGTGGAAATGTGATCGATTGCTTTCTCACTCGTCTTTCTCTTGCTGTTGCTTCTCTCCAATCTTGAAGAAGATGAAGATGTTGTACCATCAATTACAGGGATATTGTTCTCCTGACACCATTGATGGACCAAACACTTGAGTGCATAATTGGGTATGAGGGCCATATGAATTAGCCTCTGCCCGCTTTTTGGGCATGTGTGGTGCCCTGAATTTATCCACTGGGCGATAGAATTTCGATCATAAGTTTGCCCTGATGCTACTATCACAGGGTCCCTCATCAAGTCAAGTGAAATGGGGCAGCGAAATTCATCGGGTATGTTAAATAACATTGATTGTGAAGATGAAGAATGATGATCTTGATGCCTAAATGATGCTGTCCGCTGCCTCAAGTGTTCATTGTTTTTCTCTTTTTGATGGAAGTCCGGCACACCTTTTGATAAGATTGGGCACGCCTTTTGATGGCACGCCTTTTGAGGGTGCGACTTTTGTGGGTCCGACAAGACTCTGTAAACTGTCCCGACATTGATTCCGGTTAGCTTCTACATGGGTCCGACAAGACTCTGTAAACTGTCCCAACCTTGATTCCGGTTAGCTTCTATATGGGTCCGACAAGACTCTGTAAACTATCCCGACTTTGATTCCGGTTAGCTTCTATATGGGTCCGACAAGATTCGGTAAACTGTTCCGACATTAATTTCGGTTCTCTGCTACAACGGTTCGACACAGCCATATAGTGTCTTCTACAACGGTCCGACATGACCCCGTAAACTGTTTTCTACAACGGTCCGACATGACCCCGTAAACTGTTTTCTACATCGGTCCGCCATCACCCCATAAACTGTTTTCTACATTGGTCCGACATGACCCCGTAAACTGTATTCTACATCGGTCTACCATCACCATACCGTCTTCTACAACGGTCTGACACGACCATACAGTGTCTCCTATCCACTTTTATTTTATTTGTCAGATTATTTTCCTGTTTTGTTACTTTCTCCAAACTCAAGTTGGTTAGTTCCTATCCTCCTTGAGTTTGAGGGGGGCTGTTAGTGTGGTAGGTAGATGTGAGTGTGTTAGGTGAGTATTAGTGTGGTAGGTGAGTGCTATAGTTAGTACCCCATATAGTTAGTGATATAGTTAGTGCTCCATTATGGTATAGTGCTCCATTATGGCTCCATTGTATCCCATTTCTCTCTATAAAAGAGAGCTCTTGTAAACACATTGTAAATAAATCAATCATATCAATACATTAATTTCCTACATCAAATATATCAATCCCAAAGAAAAATAAATAAATAAAAATGCCAATAAAGCAAAAGAAATATATATATATATGTTTATCCTAGATTTCACCTATGTCCTAGGAATTGAAGGATGAAGGGTTTTTTTTTTAATTATATATATAGATCTTTCAATATTGGGTTTTGAGGATTGAAGAGTAAACTACATGTTATTGGTGATGAATTAATACATTTAACAGTTTAAGTGCTATTAGAGTGTAGATAATTTACATAAATATTATAACTTAGCAAGAAAAATATTTCTTACAAGTGAACACATTGATTTAGACAGTAATATAATCAAATCAGGAACCTAAAAAACAGATCTTTAGGTAAGTCCAAGTGTAAATGAACCAGCTATAGATAAGGTTATTAGACTAGTATGATGAAGAAAGCCATCTTGACCAAGCACTTAGCTGACTGAAACTTGAATCATCATAATCTGAACTTGAGAGCTCATTTCTTTCAAATGGGTAGCCCTAGAATTGTATGCAAATAAGAAAGTAAATTTTCAGAAACTTGTCAAATAAGGCCTCTCTCTCTCTCTCTCTCTCTCAAACACTTGGCAGACTGAATCTCTTGCACTTAGCTGACTGTAACTGTCAGTCATCATAAAGTCTAAACTTTAACCTTAAAATTGTATGCAAAAACTCCAGGGTTCGAAAAAGTAAACTTTTAGGGTGCGTTCGGATCAAGGATTTGATGAAGATTTGTGGGGGAAGAGAAAAAGAGAAGAGAAAAGTGACAAAAAACCCTTTCATTTCATTCACTTTTCCCTTCTTTTCTTCTTTCCCTACACAAATCACTCCTCAAATTGTTGATCCAAAACACAGTTAAAACATATCAAATTAGCTCTCTGTGTCTCTCTTTCAAACACTTGGCAGACTGAATCTCTGGTGTCACCAATTAAAGAAATCTGGAATTACGAGCATATTCTCTCAGTTGGTTTCCATCCAAAACAGAAACTTCTGTGTCTCTCCCTCAAATTATAAGCTTTCCTCAACTAAGTTCCCTTAGAAATTAATTCAAATGAAATGCCCATAAACCATCAAACAAAATTTTTTAGAACCAACTCAAACTATAGAGAAACAAAAAAGACAAAATACATCTGAGAAAGAACAATCAAATATTCATTATAGTTAATAGGAAGCATATCCCACTTCTCACAGAAGAATTAATCAAACCAGAGACAAATAGATTCAGATTCCAAAATAAAATACCCAGTAATCAAATAACAAATCAACACTACAAACAATCAAAATTCATTTAATAGAAAAACCAATGAACAAGTATGAGCATTTTTACCTCTACAACCATGGTGTAAAGTGGGAATTCTCAGAGAAAATGGATGATGATGTGGTGGTGGTGATCACACAATGATTTTCAAAAAGGGTATCAATTGGTTTTGGAAAAACCAATATGAAGAATAGAATGGGGAAGACTTCAAATTCTTAAAACAATGGAAGTCTCTTGGGTCCCACCTATGAGCTCAGCCTTCAATTAATTAAGATGAAATTCTTTGTCCCCTTCTTTGGTAGTTGGTTTCATAATTTTGATATTTTTCTGAACAACTGATGATCATATATTATTTAAATACTAAGTTGTTTAACCGTTAAACCGCCAAACTTCAAAAAACTGTTACATTATAAAAGGATTTACTTCTTGATTTGATTGGTGCCAATTTCTTTCTACCGTCTGATCTGATGACTTCTTTTTTTTTTAATTTTTTTTTTTTTCAGTTCAAGATTTTTGTGAAAGTGTAAATCACAATATTAGGCCTTATTTGATTGGGGATTTTGTATAGACAAAGATGGTTCATCTTACATTTTCAACCAATTTCATCATACCATTATGCTCGGTTTGTTTTGATGTAAAATATTTTTCTCATTTTCCATTGTTTGGTCAAACACAAAAAGTAAGTAAAATATTTTTTAAGAAAAATATTTTTGTATTATTGTTGCAAAAATTACTTATCTTTAAAAATTCCGTAAGTCAATTTTTATAAAGTTGATTCTCACTTACTATCTTTTCAACACATTTAGCATTTTCAAATAAGTATCTTAACTCGCTAAAAAGTCATAAATGATACTTTATTGAATCAATTTTTTTTTTTTTTCAAGCAATAAAATATTTTTGCTCCAAGTGTCAACCAAACGCTAAAAAACAAAAAGCAAATATATATATATATATTTTTTTTGTGTATAATCAATTTACAATAAAAATATTTTCTTGTGTAAAATATTTTATGTGGAAACAAACGGACTCATCGCTCAATCCGACTGTACTGATCATCTCACCTAGGGCTGTCAATGGATCGGATTTAATCCGAATCCGACCCGAATCCGATCCGATAATCCGAATCCGTTTACAAAAAATCCGATCCGATAATCCGATAATCCGAATCCGTTTAATCCGTTTATTAAATGGATTGAATATGCAAAAATCCGATCCGATCCGATAATCTGATAATCCGATCCGATTATTCTCAATTCGAATAAAAAAACACAAAATGAATTTTTTTTTCAAATTATATAAAATTGTAGCTCAATAAATAAATAAATGGATCGGATTCGGATTATCGGATCGGATATCCGAAATCATCGGATTCGGATTCGGATATCTATAATCGGATATGAACTAAACAGATTCGGATCGGATTCGGGTTTGTCTTAATCGGATCGGATTCGGATTTTGACAGATCCGATCCGAATCCGATCCATTTACAGGCCTAATCTCACCCAATCTAATTCGGCAAATGAACATGGCCTTAGACATTTGACTATAAAATGAATCAGCTCATTATTAACTGGTTGAAGATCACAACAACTCGTTATGTAAACAAGTTGAACTGAAACATTAGCTTAAAATTGGTTAAGTATTCAAGTAAAGTTTGAAGAAGTTGTTACTCCGTCAGGAAAGTTTTTATATATTATAAAAAATAAAACTATTCAAACTCGGCTCAATTAATTAAAACTTGTTTGAGATTGACTCTAAGGATAAGCAAGTCAAGTTCAAACATATTTTAAAGCTAATTAAAGTAAAACAATTCAAGCTTGAATACTTTACTATTCTATTTAACTCGACTTGTTTAGAACCCTAATTAGAGATCAAATAAAGAAAATATTGAAGCATGATTAAGGACAAGAATCTTAGGTACTTCGAAAAAAATTATCCAAAAAAGTATTTAAAATTTAAAATGTATGAAAAATTAATTATAAGCGTGACTCACATCATATTAATTTTAAATACTTTTTTAATTAGGATAAATTACACTGATAGTTCTTACATTTTAGCCCTTGTGGTATTTTAGTCCTAACATTTTTAATTGGCTCAATCTTAATCCTTAATTTTAGATTTTATGTCAATTTGGTCTAATTGATAATATCATTAAGATTTTTGACAAAAAAATGATCACTAAATTTGCTGAGATTAACTCACTAAATTGATTTAGTTTACAATTTTACCCTAAAAACATGACAAATGCCGCTCATGTATACATTTTTTATTAAAAAATAATAAAAATAAAATTAAAATTAAAACTCTAACAATTGCAATCAATTAGACTAATTTAAAACAAACTCATAAATTCAAGATTAAAATCGAGTCAAATGAAATTATAAAGATCAAAATGATATAAAGACTGAAATATGAAGACTACTGACGTAATTTATCATTTTAATTATTTTATGAGTAGATAAATAGTTTTGTGATTCAGGATCCCTTGCTAATCAAAAAAGAAAAAATTAAAAAATGGTGCCATGAGAAAGATCAATTGTAACTAAAGATAATTGATTGGTGAACAATTTGTGAACTTTATGGTTTATAAGATGAGTACAGAAAGTGGTTGAACGATTTATTACTTGATGATACTGTACTGTTGTGTTGCTGGTTCGTTATCACCGTGCATTCAACGTAACTTTGATATTGATACATTACTTTAATTAAAGGGCAAATAGCGAACATTAAAATTATGTTTGGTTCATAAATTTTAAAAAATGATTTAGAAAGAAAAATGAAAGGTGTGTGAATTATAAGTGAAATGTAATTATATTTTATTTACATTTCACCTTCTTTTTTTCTTTTCCTTTCCGAATTCATATTAAAATTCATGAACTAAATATAGCGTAATAATTAAAGTCTTAATTTTTTTTTTTTTTTTTTGAGAACTAATCATCACATCATATTAAACACAAGGCTTAATAACATCAGTTGCCAGCTTATGTACTGATTGAATTACATTTATGTTTACCTTAATAATACAAACATAATCAAAAGTCTTGCTATAATAGATAATATCATTAATAATAGGATCAATCTGCCACTGTGGATCTTTTCTCTCTTTCTGCAGTAGTTTGTGTTAGAAATGGTTTTAGAAAAATCAGATTTTTCCTCAATTTTCGTCTATTTTTTAGGTAGGACTCATGTGTCAAACTTGGCAGGTCTAAATGGTAACGCGTTCTATGCCGCGTTGTGATTCACGTAGTATATTTGGTTGCTTAAAATCATTATCGGGTGAATGGGAAATTGAAGCCAAAGTGAGCTCCATGGAAATGAATTTTTGGTGAATATTCCTTAAATGTTTGAATTAAAGGATTGTCCCACATTGGTTTGGTGTGCAAATTTTTGTAAGTTTATAAGGCTTGAGTTTGCAACTTGGAGGGAGGCTCCAAGGGGCACCCTAAGTTTGTAGAAGGGAGAGGTTATGGGCTAGATCCATTTGACCAAAAAATAAACACACGCGCCGCCGCCGCTGCCCGTCCTGTTGGGCGGGTTGGGCTTGGGTGCAGGTGCGTGGTGTGAGGTTGGGTTGGGTTGGATTTGTTCAGCCCAATACTTATCTTTTTGGACAAAAAATATTACATTTGAATTTTATTTTTATTTTTTCTTTGGAAATAAAATATGTCCGGTTTTATTTCAAATTCTAATTGGAAATAAAATTCAAATTTTGATTTGCACCTCTTCAGAATTTCTGTACAGTTCCGTATCTGTCCAAACAGATTCGAATCTGTTCAAATTCAAACCCAAAACAGTTTTTTCTATCTGTTTGAAATTCAAACCAGATCTGTCTGAACAGGTTCCATACCTGTTGGATTCAAACCGAACAGCCACTTTTCCCATCTATAAATAGGCAGTCTCTCAATTGATTTTTTCACTTAATTTTCGTACTGAATTCTGCCATTGCTCTTCTGTATCTTGCTGCATTATTTTCCTGTAAGAAAGAGTGTAAACACAAAGTGTGTTTACTGTGTGAATAGTTTGTAGTGCTGCTACTATTCACTGTTAATCATTTTATCCTAGGAGATAAATGTTCATAATCTAAAAGTACCGTGGAGAAAATGAATATGTCTTAAGGATGCAGTGTTAAATACTGGACTTGATCAAAAATTTGTTCGACAAATAAATAAGGTAAATATTTAATTTAGTTTTCTGTTTTATTTTTTTTCTATTTCAGATTTTGATTTTGTTTTTGTAACAAAATAAAAATCTATTTTTATTTATTTATTTTATATTCTGGTTTGATTTTTGTAATCAAACAATCTCTCTTCTTTCCTTTATTTCTTCTGTGTTCTATTTGTTATTGAGTACACAAACAGAATTTATTCATAATACAATGAAGATTGTCCAACAATCTTAAAACATGATTTTATTTTTGGTGTCTTCATTGTATTTATTTTTCTGTACTTTCACAAAGTTATATTCTGTTTGGAAAATACAAATAGTGGTAATATATTGTTTGACAAATAGTAGTAATATACTGTTTATTTTCTTTGAGTAGTAGTAATATACTAGTGTCATTAGCAATTTCAAAATATTAATTTGTGTAATAGTGTTACAGAAAATTATTGTGTAGTATTTTATTTTCGTGGTTTTAGTAACTAGAAATATAAAATTATTTTGTGTTGTAATTTAATTTCTAGTTTGAGTAATTAGAAAATTAATTTGTGTTTTGGTTTTTCTGATTTTTGTAATCAGATATTATAGCTGCTGAAAGTAGTACTCCAAATCCGATTGTTACAACGACTCTAGTCCTAATTTAAAACGATGTTCAAGTTCCAATAAATCATGGAGAAAACCCGGAAAAATTTAATGGCACCGAATTTAAGAGATGGCAGTAAAAAACGATGTTCTATCTTATCACTCTAAATCTGGCCCAGTTTCTCCGTGAAGAGACTTCAGTATTGAAAGAGGATGAAAGCGATCGCAAATTGTTGTCGCTGTAGACGCTTGGAAACATTCTGATTTTCTGTGCAGAAACTACATCCTCAATGGCCTTGACAACATGTTGTATAATGTTTATAGTCCTCTGAAAACAGCAAAAGAATTATAGGATTCTTTGGAGAAAAAATATAAGACAAGGATGTTGGCACAAAGAAATTTGTTGTCGGTAAATTTTTGGACTTCGTTATGGTAGACTCCCAAATGGTAATTTCTCAAGTTCAAAATTTTCAATTAATTTTGCATGATATTCATGCTGAGGGCATGTCTCTGAGCAAGTCTTTCTAAGTCGTTGCGTTAGTGGAAAAATTACCACCAGCTTGGAAAGATTTCAAAAATTATTTAAAATATAAACGCAAGGAGATAATTATGGATGAATTGATTGTAAGACTAAGAATTGAGGAAGATAACTGTAAGGCTAAAGAGAGGAATGGTAAAAATCTCATTGACTCCAAGGTTAATGTGGTTGAACATGTGCCTAAACCACATAGCAAAAAGAGGAAGTTTGCTGGAGATGGTCATAAACAAGGCGACAACAATGGCAATAAAAAGTTCAAAGGTAAATACTATAATTGTGGCAAGACTGGACATCAAGCATCTGATTGCCGCCATCCTAAGAAGGATCGCGGAAGTACAAGCAAGAAGACTACCAATCAAGCCAATGTGACAGAATTGATTACATCTCTGACGGGGTAAATGACATCAATCTATCTACTGTGGTGTTTGAGGCTAATTTGGTTGGAAATCCCAAGGAATGGTGGGTTGACACTAGGGCAACTCAACACATTTGTGCGGACAAGTAGATGTTCACTACCTATAATGAGGCTGCAAATGGTGAGCAACTTTTCATGGGAAATTCATCTACTTTTGTTGTGGCTAGACAAAGGAAAGTAGTCTTGAAGATGACATCAGAGAAAGAACTGACCCTCAACAACGTACTGCATGTACTAGACATCTGAAAGAATCTAGTTTCTGGTTCTTTGTTAAGTAAAAATGGTTTTAGGCTTATTTTTTAGTCTGATAAATTTGTTTTAACAAAGAATGGTATATATGTTGGTACGGGATATATGAGCGATGGTCTCTTTAAGTTAAATGTAATGACAGTTGTACCAAAACTTTCTGTTAATAAGAATAACACATCTTTTGTTTATATTTTTGAGTCAAATTTATGGCATAGTAGATTAGGACATGTAAATTTTGGTGCTTTGAGTAGACTAATTGGTTTGGATTATATACCAAAGTTTGAAATTGATCCTAATCACAAATGTGAGATTTGTGTAGAAGTGAAACTAACTAAGGCTCTATTTAAATTGATTAAAAGAAAAACAGAACCTCTAGAATTAATTTATATTGATGTATGTGATATTAAATTTGTTTAAACTAGAGGAGGCAAAAATTATTTCATAACATTTATCGATGATTGCACAAGATATTCTTATGTATATTTACTTAGAAGTAAAGATGAAGCCTTGGAAATATTTAAACTCCATAAAACTGAAGTTGAAAATCAACTTGGTAAAACTATTAAAATGGTTAGAAGTGATAGGGGTGGTGAATATGATGCACCTTTAAATAAATTTTGTGCACAACATGACATTATTCACCAAACTATAGCACCCTATTCTCCACAGTAAAATGGAAATTGCTGAAAGGAAGAATAGAACCTTTAAGGAAATAATGAATGCCATGTTACTAAGTTCAGGCTTGCCGCAGAACTTATGGGGGGAAGCAATATTGTTTGCTAATTATGTTCTTAATAGAATACCGCACAAGAAAACCAACAATACTCCTTATGAATTGTGGAAAGATCGACCACCTTCCTACAAATACTTAAAAGTGTGGGAGTGTTTGGTAAAAGTTGAAGTTCCTGTTCCGAAAAAGACTAAGACAGGACCAAAAATAGTGGATTGTGTGTTTATTGGTTATGCTCAGAATAGTAGTGCATATCGGTTTCTGACTTATAAATCAGAAACACCTAATATAAATGTGAACACTATTATAGAGTTAAGGAATGCTGTGTTTTTTTTAACATGTTTTTCCTTACAAGAAATGACATGAACTAAGTTCACATAAAAGAACTTATGATTGTACACAAAGTCAAGAGATTAATGACAATCAAACACAAGAGACTAGTAATAGTCTCGATCAATAGGATTTAGCTGATGATGAACCAAGGCAAAGTAAAAGAGAAAGAACATCAAAATCCTTTGGTCCAGATTTTCTGACATACCTGTTAGAAAATTAACCTCAAAGCTTTAAGGAAGCAATGACAGGTCCTGAAGCACCTTTGTGGGAAGAGGCTGTTAATAATGAAATTGAATCTATTATGTAAAATCATACTTGGGAATTGGTGGATCTTCCACCTGGTTCTAAACCTCTTGGATATAAATGGATATTCAAGGGAAAAATGAAAGCAGATAGTTCAATAGACAAGTATAAAGCAAGACTTGTGGTAAAAGGTTACAGACAAAAAGAAGGTTTGGATTATTTTAACACATATTCTCCTATGACAAGAATAACATCCATCCGCATGCTTATTGCTATAACAGCATTGTATAATTTAGAAATACATCAAATAGATGTTAAGACAGCTTTCTTAAATGGTAATCTAAATGAAGAGATCTATATAGAGCAACCCAAATGGGTTGTAGTACTAGGGCAAGAAAAGAAAGTTTGTCGACTTGTAAAATCTCTTTATGGATTAAAACAAGCTCCTAAGCAATGGCATGAAAAATTTGATCATGCTATGCTTACTAATGGATTTAAGATAAACGAATGTGACAAATGTGTCTATGTTAAAAACAGTGATAAAAGTTATGTCATCGTTTGTCTTTATGTGGATGACATGCTTATGACATGCTTATCATTGGAAGTAGTCAAAACATGATCAAATCAACTAAGCAAATGCTAAACAAAAGATTTGATCTGAAAGATATGGGGGTCGTAGATGTAATATTAGGAATGAAAATTACTAAACCATCTGATGGATATGCATTATCTCAATCACATTATATTCAGAAAATTATTGGTAAATATATCAAGGCTGATATGAATATAGCAAAAACACCTGTAGACATCAGTCTTTATTTATCAAAAAATAAAGGTGATGTGGTGTCTCAGCTAAAATACTCCCAAATCATTGGAAGCCTAATGTACCTAATGAATTGCACTCGTCCTGATATAGCTTATACTGTCAATAAATTGAGTAGGTACACTAGTAATCCCGGAGAAGACCATTGGAAAGCAATTATTCGGGTTTTTAGATATCTAAAATTTACCCGTGATCATGGTTTGAACTTTACACGATATCCTACAGTACAAGAAGGTTATTGTGATGCCAATTGGATATCGGATACTAAAGATTCAAAAGCCACTAGTGGATATGTCTTTACTCTGGAAGGCGCTGTTGTTTCTTGGAAGTCCACGAAACAAACATGCATCGTACGATCCACAATGAAATCTGAGTTCATTGCTTTAGACAAAGTAGGAGAAGAAGTAGAATGGCTTCACCACTTCTTAGAAGACATTCTAATGTGGCCAAAACCTGTGCCAGCTATCTGCATTCATTATAATAGTCAATCTATAATAGGCAGGGCACATAGTCATATGTATAATTTTAAGTCACGACATATTTGTCATCAACATAATACCGTAAGGCAATTGCCCTCAAATGGAATAATCTCAATAGATAATATAAAATCTAAAGAGAATATTGCGGATCTGTTAACAAAAGGTTTAACTAAAGAGCAAGTGTGTAGTTCATCAAAGGGGATGGGATTAAAACCTATTACATAAGAGTCATCATAATGATAACTCTACTAAAATGGCTGAAAATCCAAGAACTAGGTTCAAAGGGACAACTAAGTTATGTGTGGCTCGCCAGAAATCACCAAGGGATTAAAATTCCCTACACATTCCTATGGTGAGAGTGATATCTGCAACATGTGTTGTATGTAGGGGTTTAAGGATAAACTTCACTTTTAATGATTACTTATATCTTGATTGAGGCATAAAAATCAAAACGAGTATAAGAGAGAATCACCTATATGAGTGTTGAACTAGGGCCAGTTCTATGAGAATAAAGAGGCTAAATTCTCTAGAAGCACTAATGAACAACCAGGAGCGTTCAAGGCCAAAATGAATACAACCGTGAGAACCATGATGTGTCAGAAGATATTTTGTGTGAAATCTATTGTCTTGGCTTACACAAACGGCTGAACAATTCAAGGCATCGCGTCTATTGGTTAGCTAGTAAGTCCGATAGGTTATCACTAGGGAAAGTTCACGGCCGAAAGCTATCTATCCTGATGCAAGATATTTTCGATTTATACTCTTTCGACAAATTCTGCATATTGTTACATTTCCATAGTCATCAAATTCCATACATGTGGGGGATTGTTAGAAATGGTTTTGGAAAAATCAGATTTTTCCCCAACTTTAGTCTATTTTTTAGGTGGGACCTATGCGCCAAAGTTGGCGGGTCTAAATGGTAACGCGTTCTATGCTGCGTTGTGATTCACGTAGTATATTTGGTTGCTCAAAACCATTATCGGGTGAATGGGAAATTGAAGCCAAATTGAGCTCCATGGAAATGGAGTTTTGGTGGGAATTCCTTAAAGGTTTGAATTAAAGGCTTGTCCCGTATTAGTTTGGTGGGCAAACTTTTATGAGTTTACAAGGCTTGAGTTTGCAACTTGGGGAGGGCCCAAGTGGCAACCTAAGTTTCTAAAAGAAAGAGGTTATGGGCAAAGTGGGCTAGACCCATAGGATCCAAAAATAAAAATACACGCGCGCATTGCCGTCTGTTCGTCCGTCTGGTGGGCTAGGCTGTGCCTGGGCTTGGGCACAGGTGTGTGGTGTGAGGTTAGGTTAGGCTTGTCGGCCCAATACTTATCTTTTTGGACAAAAAACATTACATTTGAAATTTATTTTTATTTTTTCTTTGGAAAAATCTGTCCGATTTTATTTCAAATTCTGGTTGGAAATAAAATTCAAATTTTGGTTTGCACCTCTTCAGAATTTCCATATAGTTGTTCAAATTCAAACCCAAAACAATTTTTTTATCTGTTTGAAATTCAAACCGAATAGCCACTTTTCCCATCTATAAAAAGGCAGTCTCTTAATTTATTTTTTCACTTAATTTCCGTACTGAATTCTGCCATTACTCTCTCTGCATCTTGCTGCATTATTTTCCTGTAAGAAAGAGTGTAAACACAAAGTGTGTTCACTGTGTGAATAGTTAGTAATGCTGCTACTATTCACTGTTGATCATTTTATCTTGGGAGATAGATGTTCACAATCTAAAAGCATCGTGGAGAGAACGAATCTGTCTTAAGAACACAGTGTTAAACACTGGACTTGATCAAAAATTTGTTCGACAAATAAATAAGGTAAGTATTTAATTTACTTTTCTGTTTTATTTTTTTTCTGTTTTTGTTTCTGTTTCTGTTTCAGATTTTGATTTTGTTTTTGTAACAAAATAAAAATCTGTTTTTATTTATTTATTTCATATTCTAGTTTGATTTTTGTAATCAAACAATCTCTCTCATTTCTTTTATTTATTCTGTGTTCTGTTTGTTGTTGAGTACACAAACAGAATTTATTCATAATACAGTGAAAATTGTCCAACAGTTTGACCAAAACTTGACAATCTGTTTGAACTATTATACATTTTATCCCATTGTCAACGGCCCATTGGATAGCTGTGAAGCATGCTGTTGCTTCCACCGCCAGAGGACTAGGTAGAGGTTTTATCGCAATCGTGCTTTGATAATTCTTTGGTTCATGCCATCCATGAAAATCCATGAGTCTGTGTTTGCTGCAAAATACACACCTGTATTTGTTTACCCCCACTGTCAACACAATTAACAACATGCACAAATGATTCCTTATATGCATTAGAAATAACCATCACCAACAATTCCTTGGCTTCCTCAATTGTTGCCTCTATAGTCTTAGGCTAATGATTGACTACAAAACTATTCCTTTGTATCCATAAGGCCCATAGAATTGCTACTGATTGAATGATGACTTGTTCGTCTCTAACCTACTCCACTCAAGTTCTAAAAAAATAAAAAAAAAATAAAAAAAAAAAAAACAGGTGAACCTATGTTGAAATCAAGGCCTAACATTGAACCTCACCACACCCTTTGTGAAAAAATACAATAAAAAAACATATGTTTTAGTGTTTCATTAGTTTGTTTATAGTGCGCACACCTTATGTCTACATCCATGCCTCGCCTTCTTACTTTGGAGGCAATCGTAAGTGCCACAACTTTTTCCAAACCAATTGATCTAGATCTGTGTGACCCAATAACAGGTAATATCTAATCAATGCTTGTTTGTATCTAGACTTGACAGAATATTCCTCGCTCTTAAAAGGGCTCCAAATTATTTTATCCTCACAAGGATGACACAGAATATGAATTGAGAGAATGTGTCTAGTGCACTCTTTAGAAAAAAAGAGTCTAACCAAAGATTCTCTTCAATATTTATGTTCCCGATCTATAAAGTGCTCTACCCTCATGTTCGACAATAACCAACTCAGAGCCCTTTCCCTCAATGGATTAGATACCATCGACATCCATAGATATAAAATAAAAGAAAATTTCATTTTCCATTTTTGTTTTTTGTGTTTTTAAAAATAAAATCAATGATAAATTCTGTGACACTCATTTTTTTAATATCTTTTTCGTTTTTAGCTGAGAAATAGTAGGAACTTGAGATTTTACGTCCTCAATCCTAGCGGTGGACAAATCTAAAAAAAAATCTTAGAGGTGGCAAATTGTAACAACCCTGACCTATGATTAACCTATAATCCTTGACTAAGAATGCTTAACAAGTAATTATAATAAAATCCTAAGTTAATTGCATATGTCATGTGTTATTTGTGTTTACATCTATCTATTGTAGGAATATATGTCGGTAATTCTGCTTGAATCCGTGAATTGAAGGCCTTATCGGCCACCGAATATGAAATTGACTAAACCAATGTATAAGTTAGAAGTTTTGAAATATTATGGTAAGCTTAATTAAAATTTGATTCGGAATCGAATAATTTGAATAAATTAATTATTAAGTTGAATCAACTTAGCTCTAATCACAATTAATTAGCCTAAGCTAATCAAGTTTATAAATAGGCCACTTGTAATTGAGTAGACTTATTTCTACCATCATCTTGAGCAACAAAACGTGAGGAAGAGAGAGAGAGAATTGGAGTGAGAGCAATAAGTTGCAAGAGATTCAAGATTTGACTTGGAATCAAGCTAGAGATTTGGAAATTTGAAAGAACAGCTTAGAATTCTTGCTAATCCAAGACTTTAGGTGAGTAATCAACTCCTACCTTATGTGTTTCAGCCATCAATTATGTAAATCCAAGAAGTTTGAGGGATTGAGCAAGAGAATTGAGCTAAGGAAAAAGAAAAGAAGAGCACATCATGCATGCAAGCTTATGTCATCATGATTTGAGTTTATTTTCCAAGAAATCTCCTTATGCATCTCATTGTTCTAACTTGGTTTTGGGAATTCATCATGTTCTACTTCATTTTATCTCAATTGATCATGTTTTGGAATAAAAGAACTCATATCAATTCATGCATATTTTATAGATTGAATTTCAAGTTTAGTTTTGGATAATTGACAATGCTTTTGGGCTTGATTTTGCGACATGGTTTTCAATTCATGATGAATTATGAGTTTCTACATGTTTTCTTAAGTTTTGACCTAAAATAATATCTTTTGATGCTTTGGAATCAAGGTTTGAAGCTTGGAGAGTAATCTAGAAATTCCAGAATTTGGTCGCATCGTTCAAGTGACCAAACCATCGCTCAAGTGTAAATTTCGAGCTCCTAATATTTTTGCAGAGATTGATGGTTGGCTCGAGTGACCGAAAGACTACTCGAGCAACCACCCTCTGTTTTGAACCTTGGCTCGAGCGACCAAAAGTTAGCTCGAGTGTAAAATAAGAGCTCCCAGTACTTTTGCAGAGTTTGCAGACCGCTTAAGCGACCAAAACTTCACTCGAGCGAACTGCCTTATTTTTCAAAATTTTGCAAGTGTTTTCAAACTAGATGTTTGTATCCTCATTGCATCCTAGGCATTCTTAGGCCATGATTAAGCTATAATATTGAGGATAAGATTTAGAAACACTCGTTAAGAAAGAAGAATAATAAGTTAAGCACCTATGAGACGTGTGTTCAATGTGTATTTGTCACGTCTTTATGTAGGTCACGTGTTATCGCCCGCCTGATCAGTTTGCTCTGTCCAAGTGATCTGTTACATTATTGGAGCTATTTGTGATTAACAACTCTATAAAGCTATGTTTGATTATAATTATTTTTAGAATGATAAGATATGATCTGTTTTGTGAAATGTTATTTTGTGAAGCATGAATGATTGTCTAGTTTTTCTAAAATGTATTTGTGGCATCCTTAGAATCAAGTGTTCATGTGACCTGGCACCAAGGTTTCAAGGGTTCCATTCATGGAACTGGTTATGCATAACCGCTTATATGATTTGCACGTGGATCTTTATGACCATCTCAAGTGAATATGTTTCTTTATGACCATCCCAAGTGAAAGTGGGTCTTTATGACCAAGTGATTTGTAAGCTAATGGATGTACCACGTATAACTATTTAAAAAATCTATATACGTATGTGAATCTGAATCTATTCTTGTAACAACCAAGACATGCATTTGATTAGTTAGTCATTTGATTGCATTTTTATGTGCTAATTGATTATGTGTTTGTTGTGAAATTGTATGTCTAATGGTGTGAATTATACGAATTTGAATTTATATTTGTTGTTCGTAGGAAGACCTGTTGAAATCATAATTTAAACTAAAATTGAGGGCCTTAGAGGCGCCAAACACCAAAACTGAGTGAATATTTGGGATCAGCATAATTTTAAGTACCCTGTGGCAAGTTTAATTAGAATTTGATTTGGAACCAAATAATTAGAATAAATTAATTAGAGACAAGTGCTTAGCCTAAGCTTGTTGAGCCTATATAAGGCTAATGTTGCCTCTCCAACATTCTAGACTTCATCATCTTCTTCTTAAAGACAAAAATGTAGAGAGAGAGAGAGAGAGAGAGAGAGAGAGAGAGAACAAGAGAGTTCTAGAGAGCTTCAAAGAGGAAAAAGAAGTAAAACAACTTAGAGGCTTGGAAACTTGGGGAAATTGAAAGGGAAGTCAAGAATCTAGCTCAAGGTATGTATAAATTAACTAAAACTCTTGGATTACCTCTTCAATTGGTTAAAATCAAGACTTGAAAAATGAACATAAAAGAGCAAAATTATAGGAAATAGCTCAAAATCTTGACATACATGGCATGAGTTCATGAAATTCTTATTCATACACTTATGCTCTTGCATGGTTCTTGAGATTTAAAGAGAAAACCCTATAGCTTTTGAGGTTTGGAACTCAAAAGTGCTTGTGTTATGATTTTACACATCAATTCAAGGTTTTGGTCCTTTCCATGGAAAATTGAGTTTTGATTTGAAGTTATGATTTTTGTTCAAGTAAGATATGTTTAATTCAACATGTTTTTAAGAGTTTTAGGATTTGAATTGCATGAAAATGAAGTTGAGAATGCAAAAGTTAAGCTTCAAAATGTGAAGCAGATTTTCGAATTTTACTCAACCCAGACCGCACATGTAGCCTAAGGCCCCGCACTTGCGGCCAGCCTTCCTCTACACCAAGTTGCATTTATGAGCGGCTAGATCCACCGCATGTGCGGTCAGTAGGGCAGGCTCAGTTTTTTTTTTCTTCCTATTTTTTTGACTTTCGGACGTCCATTTGCATGGTTTTCAAGTGTTTTTCATATGCATTTGCATTGCATGAATACTAGAGAAATTAAAGAAAGAATAGAAAGAACTAAGCGAATAAATAACAAGTGAACCAACTGAACGAATTGAATGAAATGTGTTTTGTTGTGCTTGGTTATGTTTCTACAGGTTAAGCCATTAAGGAGTATCATCTGACCAAGCACTGTGAGTAACATTATTGTAAAGATATGTTTATATGAATTATATTTGAAATGATATTTTGTTTACATGGATGAGTGTTCTATTTTGATCTACTATGGCATCTAAAGGAAGTCCCAAGTCATTGGGGGGCAACATGTTAATGCAGGTCCATGACATATATGTGATTATGAGATCTCGTTAGCCACTTGACCAAGTGGTGTTATGTATGATAATCAGTGTTCGAGACCGATTACTTTAGTCGAAAGATGATATGATATGTTTGATTGGATGTACCATTATTATGCTCAGATATGAGACTGATTTGTTATGATTTGTTTTATGTAGATGACATGTTCAAAATTTGTTTACTGACCTCTTTACTTTAAGGTTATTCACTAGGCTTTAGCTCACTGTGTGTATATATGTGTGTATAGGTGGGCGACATGAAGGTCAAGCCTAGATGAACACTGTTAGTCAAGCCACCCTTTGAAGCCTTGTGAAGTTTTGGTGCCTCCGAGTTGAGGCTAGGTCTAGAAGACCGTTGTCAAGTTGGTTATCATGATGTTGAGTTTTTGGTATGTGTGCATGTATATGAATGATTTTTTACAAGATGTTGTGTACATAATACAGGGTGGGTAAATTAACGTTTTGTGCATGTGTTATTTCATATAGATTCACAGCTTATTGGACTACTTGTTGTATATAATTTTATATTAAACTTCCGCTAGCCCCGATTATTTTTATTAGTATAGGAAGGCCTTTGGTACTTGGATTACTGGCCGGTCACGACGCTAAACCTATAGGGGTGGATTGTGGTCGTGACAGAGTGGTATCAAAGCACGAGTTATACCGCACACGTGTCTAAATAAGCTATAGGATGTCCTAGAAAAGAAATATTTATTAGTATCATGTTTACGTATAGACCAATGGAGAATACAAGACATATAGATGAATCTGAATCATCAGATGCAAGAATAGACCGATTGGAAATAATGGTTGAAGTATTGGCTGAATCGTTGAGGCAACAACAATAGAGACAACAATTTCCACCTCTTTTGCCGCTTGTCCATATTGAACCGTTCAATAATGACGACGTCATAGCTCTAACCCAAAAGTTCAATAAAATAAAGCCACCAACCTTTTAGGATCGGGTCAATTTTTTAAAATAGTCAAAGTATGTGGATGTTCTTGATAGGGCCTTGATGTCTGAAGCAAACATTGTTGCGTTGATAAAGTTAGCATCATTAACTGAATGGGAGAGTAAGAAACAAAAGAAACAGAAAGTTGAAATGACCGGTGATTCGATGACTTCAGTGAAAGAAAAATCACATTCAAGAACATTTGACAATATAAGTCGGGGAGGCAATGGGGACCATGGCATCCCTACTTGTAGAGAGTATGGGAAGCAACATCGGGCATTTGTCGCCATCTATCTGGAGCTTGTTTTAGATATGGGAAGAAAGGACATTGTAGACGTCCCCGAACGCATCCCGGGGAAGGAGTGCGAGTCCCCCCCCCGTTCTGGTTCGATATTGGGTCACTACAGTTCGAAGGACTCAAATGTCACGGTTCTAAATCTCGAACCAAAGAGTCCAAATCCGGCAAATCGTTTTGAAAACAGATTTTTTTGAAAGAAGTGCCAAACATGGACTGCTTTGCCAGATACAGAGTCGCCACCTAAATATTTTGTTAATGGGGAAATTTAGGAAACCCTGACTCGGTGCCAAAGGCCACGTGTCCGTCATCACCAAAGTTGCCTCGGCTCGGGAACTTGGGTACGATTGGGGAAGGTCACTTCGTGAGCACCCCTGCTCGCCCGGTCAAAGACCGGCCTCTACTAACCATGATATCTTAGTTTGAAAACATTGTATGTTCTTATTCCGGTTATTAGCCTAGGTTACTATGTGATGCGCACAGCATACAAGTATAGACTGAGTCGTCTGAATTGGAAAAAAACATTTCATGTTTGTTTTTGAAAGATGGTTTGCTACCCGCAGGTAGGCTTAAAATGCAGATTTTGCCACCCTCGGATGGGCTTGGAAAAACATGGTGTTGCCACTATCTAGTGGGCTTAAAACAAACAATCAATGCATTATTCCAATTCAGATAACCCAACCTTCACCCACAGGCATTCAGGCAGTTATATCACATAAGCAATTAGCCTCATGGTAAGCGTGCTATTCATGGCAGTCACTCACACGCATGCGAGGATGCTAAAGCATAAAACTCACCGAGTACTCCAAGCCAAAACAGAAGCTCATTAGAAATCATGCATGATCCTAAATATGCTGAAATGCCTAATGCAACATATGCAAAAATGCAAACTATAGCAGGCTCGGCTATTCTAAACATGGCATGTGGAATGCTACAACTAACACATATTCAATTTGGAATTGAAGTACAAATGCAGTTTGTATGATGCGCCGAGCCCGGTGCGTGCAAAACAGATGAATGATGCAAACATGCTGTCATACTGTATGCTAATTGAAATATGCCCTATATCTAACCATCGTATGCGGGTAAATAAAAGGGAGAAAGACGTGGGGTTGGAAGACATACATCACACTCACCCACACTTATTACAATTATGCCCTCTCGCAGAGGGTCCGAATAAATATACAAACCGAATAAAAGAATAATACAGTCCAAATAATATACAAATTCCTAATTAATTAACAAATTAAATAAGAAAAATGTAAGACTGGCATGCAAGCCAGGGACTGCCTTGATTCTGATGAATGACGCATGTTGGGCTGCTTTGGCGCTGAAATCCACTGGGATACCCCAATTAGCCTCTATTTGCAATGTTTCTCGAAATGCGTGCCAGACTCCGAAAAGTTGCTGATCCTGGATTTTGCTGCAACAGAGAGCAGGAAAGGGGCATAGCAATGTATTTCACAAATATATGCATGCATCGATCCTCGTGCCACCAATCACGCATCTCGATGCATGATGGCAGAGGAGCCAAATTGCACAACTCAATATAGGGTGAATGCAGATGAATGCTACAACAAAACCTAACTCCATCATGGGCAATCCGGAGTGTCGGTGACTTGGGAATTGAGACCCGTTCCGTCACTCGGAGTACGGAACGTACCTCGTTTCCCGTGCCCGGGCTAACTCCTATCCCGAACGCGATGCAATATGCATGATATGCATGAAATGCAGCTAATATGCAATCCTAACATACACAATGCTATGAAAATGAGATGCCTCGAAATGCGTGCACGCGGGCACGCAAACCGAGGCAATGATCCTAAGGCATGAAATGGCATACGCAATGCAAATTGGACTTATACCAACATGAGAGAGCCTCAGCCACACTCACATAAGAAGCCGTTGGATGAAAATGAAGTGCCTCGAAATGCGTGCACACGGGCACGCAAACCGAGGCAATGGCATACGGAATGCAATGAGACTAAAATGACAAATACAATGCAACATGGGCTTATACTAACATGAGAGAGCCTCAGCCGCACTCACATAAGAGGCCGTCGGATAAAAAAAAGAAGTGCCTCGAAATGCGTGCACACGGGCACGCAAACCGAGACAATGACATAAAGGCATGAAATGGCCTGAAATATGATATACAATGAGACTAAAATGAGATGTCTCGAAATGCGTGCCCACGAGCACGCAAACCGAGAAAATGGCACACGGAATGCAACAGGACTAAAATGAGATACACAATGCAATATAGGCTTACACTAACATGAGAGAGCCTCAGCTACACTCACATAAGAGGCCGTGAGATGAAAATGAGATGCCTCGAAATGCGTGCACACGGGCACGCAAACCGAGGCATATGGCATACGCAATGCGATGATGCTAAAATGACATACAGAATGCGAAATGGACTTACACTAACACGAGTGAGCCTCAGCCACACTCACATAAGAGGCCGATGGATGAAAATGAAGTGCCTCGAAATGCGTGCACACGGGCACGCAAACCGAGAAATGGCTCGAAGGCATGGAATGACATGCAAAATGAGACATGGCATATGGAATATGGGACATGCAAATTTCAGTGGCCAAAATGATGTAAAACGGCCCCCGAATCATAACAAAATTATACCCAATGCTCGAAATAAGTCCCGAAATTCAATGGAATGGCCTACAGCTATGTCAAACATGCACAATATGGACATGAAGTGTAAAGAAAGATGCTAGGCAGTCCCTAAACTAGCATTTTTCCAATACAAAGCATGGCCAAACAACAATCATAGATGGGGTAAAAACAACATGTAAAAATGGGGGAAAAAGGGGAAATAATGAAGTAAGTGGTATATGCAATGCTCAAACTGAAAAATAAAGTTCTACAACAATGAAGAGGGACCAAAAATATGAATATTTACAGCTTATGACAACCCCCGAAACAGTATGTAGATATGCTCAACATAGCATGCAAAATATGAGCCAAAAGAGGGCTATAAAGAGAGGTATACCAAGAATTCACCAAACAGCCTAAGACCCTTAATGGAATATGTCAAGAAGATCAAAATATGACTCTTTCCAGACCTGATGATGGCCAAAAACAGAATCTAGATAGGCTTAACAAAACATGCAAAAATGGGGGTCAAAGAGGGGTATAATGACAAGTATAACATGGAGACCCCCAAAAAAGTTGATTCCTTCTACAATGTTGTAGAGGGATCCAAAATAAGCCTACTCACAGTTCATGAAATGCTCCAAAACAGATCACATGTAAGCCAAATAAATCATGCAAATTTACGGTAAATGTGAGAGATTATGAAGTAAGTGCATGATAGAGAGGCCAAACAGGGCTGAGCCCTTCTTCAATGTTGAAGAGGGGCTCAAAATATGCCCACTCACAGTTTATATCAGGCTCGAAAACAGATCACACATAGGCCAAATATTCAATGCAAAATAATGGCATACAAGATGATACTGAAACAAGTGCAAGATGGAGGGCTCAAACAGGGTTGAGCCCTTGAACAAACATAAAGAATAGCTCAAAATAGACCTAGTTTCAGTTAAGGTCGGAGCTCAAAACAGTGAGCAAGTAGGCTTAAGAAATGAAGCAAGAAAATGCTACAAAAGAGGGAAATAGAGACTTACTCTTGAAGACAAGTCTTGGCTGTCTCTTGGCTTGAGGGATGTTGCTTCTAAGCCTCTAAGAACCTCTCCTTGCTACTGGAAATGGAGTGGTGGTGGTGGTGCTTGAAGATGGTGAAGAAATGGCACCAAAACTTGAGAATTTGAGAGAGAGGGAGAGAGATATGTATCTAAGCTCTTAAGAGAGTTTTTCTAACCTTAGTCTAAGAGTTGGGAGGCTCCTTATATGGACCAAAAGAGAAGGGCAAAGATGGAGGGAAATGCACCCAAGTGTTCCCCTCCAAAATATCCCCCGGATACAGATCTTTTCTGGGGGAAACAGCTATACAGCTGTAAAGCACAGATCCCAAGGAGCATGGCCGGCCCTCTACTTTTGGTGGAGGTGGCCGGCCGGCTACCCCCTATGGCCGGCCGGCTAGGGGTCAAAAGGTTCAAGCTTGGTTTCTGGCCGGCCACCAGATATTGGTGTCCTCCCATGTGTGTACAATAAGGCCCTGTGGTTGGAATTTGGCAACTCTGAAACAGGAGAGAGAATAGGCCACTTAAAAGAGGGGTTCAAAAGGGTCAATCAGCATTACTGGCCGGCCATGTACTTTTAGGGTCCTCCCATGTGTGTACAACACAAATATGTGGTTTTGGCTCGAAGAGAATGGCCCTAGGGTGTTCAACATTAGCCCGGAAGTGAGAAAAACGGGCGTCGGAGGGCGAAAATGGAATATAACTGGTTGCTGAGATAATTGCTAGCCTCCCACCCTCCAGTGACCTTCCTGGTGATAAAACAGAGGTACCTGCCAAAAATGAACAAAAACCGATGCAAAACGAATGCTTGGGGGCCAAAACACGCAGTTCGGGGTCCTGAAAACCGGCCGTTAAGCACCGAAAGTGGTGTTTGGCCACGAAGTGGGTATCTAAGACCCCAGTGTCCCTTGAAAGGGAGTAAATAAGATGTATGCCAAAAACCGGAGGAATCAGAGATGGTTAGACGGTCCCGAACCGAGGCACACGGCTTGACGGCTCTGAAAACCGGGAACCGGGCTCCGAAATGGGCAAAATGGCCTACGGCCACGAAATGTGGCCCACGGCCACTGAGAGATGGTCTACTGGACCTCTCCCCCCTCAGGAAGAGAAAACAGATAAAACCGAGTCTGGTTCGCAAACCGAGGCAAGGCACAGAAGAGGGTTCGGAAGTCCGGAGGCAGGGTGCACGGCCGCGACTCTGAGACTTTTGAACGAGCACAATATGCAACATCACCGAGCGCTCAATCGGTGACATCTGAGTCTTAAGGTCGGTCAAAAATGGGGTGTCTACAGACACCGGCTAAATCTTGTCCACAAGCTCACCCAAATAATAATAGACCTATTACTAGTGGGGTTGGATCGGCAACGACTCCAAGGACAACTGCAACTTCTACTCCCGAAGGGAATAATCTCAGGCAAAGAAGGGTTTACACCGTAGTTTCAAAAAAGACCCAGAATACTAAGACAACTAACGTAGGTATTACCTTAATTATGTGCCAACTGTTTATGTGAAAGTTTGTGTGGGCATCGTACACTCCTTGACTTGACATAAATGGTGAACATGCTGACTGAACTCATTGAATTATTAGAAATATGAATATACTTTGATTTCTATTGATCTGTGGAATCTTTTTAGAATCGACATGTGACATTTGACTTGTTTCTTTTGAATATATACAAAAAAAAAAATAAAAATCTTTGAAGGGTTATGAGTATGCAATGAAACATGATAGGGTTGAACTGTAGTTAATGAAGGAGCGTGAGACTTACAAACTGGTGAATATTATATAAGATGCTTTGAAACTCTATGAATTTGACAAATCACTTATGCTATGGAAAATGTTTGGACTTGTGAATTTTGGGCATTTGCTGGGTTGATCCTTCATACTGAATTTAGACAATTTACTATGCACTATTATGCATGATAATTTGAACTATGCTGAAACTGAATAGACATTGAAGCATACTATGATTGGCTATGATATGGAGTTATTGAATACATTGTGAACCATGACTTCTTTTGACATATTGTGATGGATTAAAAATAGTTACTCCCATTATGCTCGTGAAACCTTCTATCAACTATTTATACAGAATAACAAATTATATGAATACTTGCTTTTGAGATAGTCGATAGAATGATAAGAACTACTTGGGATTCCAAGTAAGATTGCGAATTTATTTGCTACAATATCGAGCCGGCCTTGTCAAGGACTATTAATTATGACAATGATTTTCTGAGACTAAGTGTGAATAGAGATTTCTTTAGTACACTACTGAATACCTCTTGAAGGTTGGAATCCAAATGGATATTATTACTGTTGATTGACATTCACCTAATGGAAATTATGCTACTGTAAATGAAATTATTATGATCTACTTATGCCAAATGACTAAACTACATGAATAACTTACATGTATGACATTCGGTACATGTATGGATCTTTGTGGGAATGTGTTGCCTCATGTTATTAAAATTCTGGGAAGGACTGAGAAAGTTCGCTTTACTTGCCGGATTATTGTGATCATGCGTTTTGAATATGGGAAAAAAAAAAAAATTGATCAACCTTTTGTATTACAGTATAAAGGCTGGAATTAGTTAAGCAACGGGACAATGGAATGATAAACGGGACCCAAACTTGATTGGTGATGTGGTAAGACAAGTTTGGGGGACTAAACTTTCTCAGGTAGGGATAATGTAACGACCCCGATATGCATTTGATTAATTAGTCATTTAATTGAATCTTTATGTGCTAATTGATTATGTGTTTGTTGTGAAATTGTATGTTGAATGGTGTGAACTATATGAATTTGAATTTATATCTGTTGCTCGTAGGAAGACGTGTTGAAATCATAACTTTAAACTGAAATTGAGGGCCATAAAGGCGCTAGACACCAAAACTAAGTGAATATTTAGGATCAGCATAATTTTTAGTACCCTTTGGCAAGTTTAAAGAATTTGATTCGGAACCAAATAATTAGAATAAATTAATTAGAGTTAATGACAAGTGCTTAGCCTAAGCTTATTGAGCCTATATAAGGCTAATGTTGCCTCTCCAACATTCTAGACTTCATCATCTTCTTCTTGAAGACAAAAACGTAGAGAGAGAGAGAGAGAGAGAGAGAGAGAGAGAGAGAGAGAGAGAGAGAGAGAACAAGAGAGTTCTAGAGATCTTCAAAGAGGATAAAGAAGGAGAACAACTTAAAGGCTTGAAAATTTGGGGAAATTGAAGGGGAAGTCAAGAATCTAGTTCAAGGTATGTATAAGTTAACTAAAACTGTTGGAATACCTCTTCAATTGTTTAAAATCAAGACTTGAAATGAGTTAGGGTTTTGAGTTTAACATGGATTTGCACATCTATGAACATAAAAGAGCAAAATCATAGGAAATAGCTCAAGATCTTGACATGCATGGCATGAGTTCATGAAATTCTTATTCATACACTTATTCTCTTGCATGGTTCTTGAGATTTAAAGAGAAATTTCCATAGCTTTTGAGGTTTGGAACTCAAAAGTTCTTGTGTTATGATTTTACACATCAATTCAAGGTTTTGGTCCTTTACATGGAAAGTTGAGTTTTGATTTGAAGTTATGATTTTTGTTCAAGTAAGATATGTTTAATTCAACATGTTTTTAAGAGTTTTAGGATTTGAATTGCATGAAAGTGAAGTTGAGAGTACAAAAGTTAAGCTTCAAAATGCAAAGCAGATTTTTGGATCAACGCAGATAGCACGTGTGGCTAGCCTTCCCGTGCACCAACTTGCATTCTGTTTAGCCACCGCATGAGCGACCAGATCCACCGCACGAGGCCTAGGCCACCTCACGTGTGGTCAGCAGGGTAGGCTCAGTTTTGTTTTCTTCCCGTTTTTCTGACTTCTTGGCCTCCGTTTGCATGGTTTTCAAGTGTTTTTCATATGCATTTGCATTGCATGAATACAAGAGAAATTAAAGAAAGAATAGGAAGAACCAAGAAAATAAGTAACGAATGAACCAACTGAATGAATTGAATGAAATGTGTTTTGTTATGCTTGGTTATGTTTCTGCAGGTTGAGCCGTTAAGGAGTATCACCTGACCAAGCACTGTGAGTAACGTTATTATAAAGATATATTCATATGAATTATATTTGAAATGATATTTTGTTTACATGAACAAGTGTCCTATTTTGATCTATTATGGCATCCAAAGAAAGTCCCAAGTCATGGGGGACAACATGTTAATTCGGGTCCATAACATATATGTGATTACGAGATCTCGTTAGCCACTTGACCAAGTGGTGTTATGTATGATAATCGGTGTCCGGGACTAATTACTCTAGTCGGAAGATGATATGATATGTTCTATTGGATGTACCAATATTATGTTCATATATGAGACTGATTTGTTATGATCTGTTTTACGTAGATGACATGTTCAAAATTCGTTCACTAACATCTTTACTTTAAGGTTATTCACTGGGCTTTAGCTCACTGTGTGTATATATATGTGTGTAAGTGGGCAACATGAAAGTCAAGCCTAGATGAACACCATTAGTCAAGCCACTATTTGAAGCCTTGTGAAGTTTTGGTGCCTCCGAGTTGAGGCTAGGTCTAGAAGACCATTGTCAAGTTGGTTATCATGATGTTGAGTTTTTGGTATGTGTATATGTATATGAATGATTTTGTACAAGATGTTGTGTATATAATACAGGATAGGTAAATTAACGTTTTGTACATGTGTTATTTCATATAGATTCATAACTCATTGGACTACTTGTTGTATATAATTTTATATTAAGCTTCTGCTAGCCCCGATTATTTTGATTGGTAATCTCAGATTACTGGCCGGTTATGACGCTAAACCTATAGAGACGAGTTTGGGTCGTGACAGTTCTGATCTGAAATCTGATTTCTGAATTTGTTGTGGACATTATTCATAAACCCTTTACTCTGTTGTTATTCACTGGGCTCCAGCTCACTGTATTTTTTATGTATATAGGTGATTAGGTGCATGATCAGGCCTAAGTTTCTGCATGGATCTGTTTTTTGTCGGCCAACTTGTGCGTATCCCGAGGAGGTTCCCGGAATGCTTCAAGCGGTCGAAATTTGTGAACAAAGTTTAAAACTTTTGTTTCTTTCGGATAAGTATGAGCAAGTTTTATGCACTCTGTTGTAACATGCCCGCGGGGGACCTCGCTGCAGTTCGGACTCCCTTTTTGTTTGTTGCGGTTCTTAATCTGAACCAAAGAGTCCAAATCCGGCAAATCGTTTTGAGAAAACAGATTTTTTGAAAAGAAGTGCCAAACATGGACTGCTTTGCCAGATACAGAGTCGCCACCTAAATATTTTATTTTGGGAAATTTAGGAAACCCTGACTCGGTGTCAAAGGCCACGTGTCCGTCATCACCAAAGTTGCCTCGGCTCGGGAACTTGGGTACGATTGGGGAAGGTCAGCTATGAGCACCCCCGCTCGCCCGGTCCGAAGACCGGCCTCTACTAATCGTGATATCCGATTTTGAAAACGTTATGTGTTCTTATTCCGGTTATTGGCCTAGAATTACTATGTTATGCGCACAGCAAACAAGTATAGACTAGATTGCCTAATTTGGAAACAAGCATTGCATATCCGTTTGTTTTAAAAAGTGCTTTGGAATTTGCTACTCGCAAGTAGGCTAAAACACGGATTTCAATGAGTTTTTCCAACTCAAACAACCCAACCTTCACCCACAGGCATTCAAACAGTTATATCTCATAAGCAGCTAGCCTCATGGTAATTATGCAATTATGGCAACACTCACACGCATGTGGTATGCTAAAGCATAAAAGCTTACCTAGTACTCCGTGCCAAAACAAAAACTAGTTAGTAATCATATGCATGATCCTAGTTCATGTTAAGTGGCTAATGCAACGCAAGCAAGGGTGTAATCTAGACAGGCTCGACTATCCTAAGCATGGCATGTGAAATGCTACAAGTAACAAGTATTCAATTTGGAAATTGAAATACAATGCAGTTAGCGTGATGTACCGAGCCCGGTGCATATGAGACAAATGTATGGATGCACGCATGCATTGCATAAGGTATGCTAATTTTAAATATGCCCTAATCTACCATTATAAGCAGGTAAATAAAAGGGAGAAAGAAGTGGAGGTTGGAAGACATACACACCACTCACACACACTTATTACAAATACGCCCTCACTCGGAGGGACCAAATAAATATTACAGTCCGAATAATAAATAAATTAATTATTACAGACCCTCTAATTAATTAACAAATTAATAACAAAAGAAGGAGGCCACAGCCCCGCCTCGGGATGCGTGAATGATGCATGATTGATCCGCCTTGCTCGGAAATCCGCACCATACCACTGT